>CM051238.1:239429340-240629340 GCA_027917425.1 Gastrophryne carolinensis | reverse complement strand
TACTCCCGAGGCCAAATAGCTGCCGGCAAACATTTCGTAAAGCAGCTCTTTAATGGGCTTCAAAACAATTAGCAATCACCTCTCTGAATTGGGCGCAAGCCCATGTGAAGGACGTAAAAAATAGGATCGGACGCAAATAATACGATTTTGACGGGAAAAACACACGAACTAACGCAAATAATACGATTTGGACGGGAAAAACACACGAACTAACGCAAATTATACGATTCTCGTACGAAATGCGTATGTTCATATACGTCTATGCGCGAACGATCGTACGAATACGAAATGGCCAAAAAAACCAGAAAAAATGACAAACACCCACCCAAACTTACGATTCTCGATACGAAATCACTTAACTTTTGCTCTTTGAATCGAGGGGATACTGTATGCTGTTGCTGATCTACTTAAAGGAAAATTCTCTTTTTGTCAGGTTTTTGGTGTTCTGCCTCATTGTTTTCCTCTTCCTCCTGGAATATAAAATAAACATTTGTGTTAGGATTGTGCCTCCAGACCTATGATTTACTTCTCAGCATGCGGTTTCCAAGTTTCTTATATTCCTGTGTGTCTGTGATCCTCAGATGGGAGTGGTTTTTCTGGCGTTGAGTAAAAAGTACTGACTACGTACCACTGTAACAGGAGAGCACATTAGAAGCTTTGGCTAAGTCAAGCAGTCAGCTTCTGACAACGCTGAGCTGACACTATGGCCCTTATTCATCAAGCGATAGCGCCAGGTAGTGTCTGACGAGCGCCAGGTAGCGGCAGCTAACGGCGACTACCGACTCAAGTACGCCCGGCGGCGGTCACAATGACGCATTTATCAAGCAAAATGAGGCTAGCGCCGGCGAGAGCGACGGCTAGCGCGGCATTCATCATGAAGCCGCCTGGACCGAACAGCGCCGCTGCAAATTCCCTCACAGCGCCAGGTATGAGCTGTCGCTCCCTGGCGATGTCCAATGCATTTCAATGGAGCAATCTATAATTATTCATAATTAATTGGTAATAATTTTTTTTTTTTTTTTTTATGTCAAAAAATCGGAGAACACTTCTGCAATGTTAGGATTTATTTTTAAGTCAAAAAAAAAAAAAAAAAATATGTGCAGAATTGATCTAACAGGTCTGAGATTAATGTATTCATATTACAAAATGATTCTAAAAACATGTATAATGTTAAATTCAAAAAATATGGTTGTTTAGGGGTTAAAAACTAGTTAATACACATCGCCGCCAGCGCTCTGGGGTTTAAACAAGGAATGGACAGCGACAGCACATTCGGAGCGTGATTTGTTGATGAATATGAAGCTAGCCGTTCGCTCTGGCCATTCGTTGTCAGGCGCTCACATACAACGCTGGACCTGTGAAACAGCGACCCCCCAGCCCGTATTCAACATTACCGCACACCGACTGAGTCGCTGTCATCAAGCTAATGCCGGCCAAGCACAGCGAATACTGGCTGGCGCTGAAAAAATCACGCTACAGTCGCTCATCTGTCGCTACCTGGCGCTATTGATGAATCGGCCTCCCCGTCTCTCCCTGACTGGAGAGAATCACCGCTCCCTAAACTGGAGACTTAATGAGTCACTTCTATTAGATGTTGCGGTGAAGGCAGATATAGACACCTATTTTAGACGCCGATTTTAGTTTAAACGGCACACAGGACATCAGCCCAGCCTCACTTTGGGAAGCCTACAAATGCACCAACAGAGGTGTCCTCATCAAACATGGGGCCCGCCTCAAGAAAGAACATTCTCTCTTCTTTTTCAAATTCACTGCTTAGAAGCCTTACATAAAAAAAAATTTGACTAGCCCAGCACCAAGCACAACTAGATCTATTGTGGATTAAACTCAAATCACTCCTACTTTCCAAGGCCAAAGCTACACTAGCCAGATGCCGTAGAACGTGCTACGAGTTTGGAATAAACCTGGAAAAGTGTTGGCCGAGGCTCTTTGAGAAACTAGAGTCCAAGCTTTTGTGCCATAATTAAAGTCACCACTAGGTGACAAAATCCATAAATCCTGCGACATTGCTGAAGAATTCGTCCAATTCTATAGTCACCTCTACAATCTCCCCCATAGGGAAAAGGACACTCCCTCCTTCCAAAATCATACTCCAGCAATTCTGGCATGCCTACCCTTTCTCAAGAGATTGCCAAAAGCCTTGAGTTTCCCCTGACCCAAGAAGAGGCTGAACTTGCAATTGAACCAGCCCCTTGGGGAAGACCCGGGCCCAGACAGAATCTCTATATTTAATTATAAGACATTCTCTTCAAAACAAACTCCTTTCTTCCTCAAGGCATTCAATTCAATCCCTGGGGACATCCCCTGCCCCCAGATGCACTTAAAGCCCACCTCACACACATACCTAAAGAGAGTAAGGATGCAACATACTGTGCTAGCTACAGGCCCGTCACTTTAATCAATGCAGATCCTGATTTCTGATTCCTGGCCAGAAGGCTGCTTCCCCTAATAGGGGGACCGGTATAAAATGACCAAGTTGGCTTCCTGCCAAATCGCGAGGCCAAAGATAATACCTCTACAGTCATGAATTTAATCCACGCAGCTCAGTCATCTGCCCTCTTTCTGATTTCAGCTGATGCCAAAAAGGCTTTTGACCAAGTAGATTGGTCATTCATGAGAAAAAAAAACCCTTAATTACATAGGGCTGGGGGGAAGGATGCTGATTTGGATTGGAGTCCTCTACTCCACACCCACTGCCACAGTATGAGTGAATGTTTGCTTATCACAGCTTTTCCCCATCTCCAACAGCACCTGACAAGGGTGCCTGCTGTCCCCCCTAATCTTCATTTTCACCTTTGAACTATTCCTCTGCAATATAAGTGGCAATGAAAATATCAAAGGGGTAGGGACTGCAATCTACCACTACAAAGTCTCTTCATTTGCAGGTGACCTACTTTTCTCTGTAACCAACCCAGAAATATAATTTCATCAACCTTTTCAAAGAATTAAAGTTATATGGCTCCCTATCCAACTTTAACGTAAATAAGAAGTCAGAGGCACCAGTGGACCTAAATAAAGTTTTCAAACTCAATTTTCCCCCACTCCTTCGGAAAATATGTACAGACCTAAAGAACTGGAGCAGAAGGGCCATTTCTTGGTTTAGCAAAATAAACTTCTTAAAAATGAAAGTCCTACCCAGACTCCTCTACCTCCTTCAAACACTCCCATTTTCTTTTCCAGGCACCTTTATCCAGAGGATCCAGAGGGAGTTCAGCCACCTCAGGAGTTCAGCCACCTCAGGTAAAAATCCATGCAAACACTCTCTTTCTCAAAATCCATTGGAGGGGTTGATCTCTTGGACCCACTAAAATACCATTTGGTATTTTACACCTCTCAAGAGTCATTGACTGGTGCAAAAGTGAGAGATCTAAACTCTGGGAGGAGGGGGGGGGGTCAAACAGGACAGCACACCAATCCCTCTGTCAGAACTTCCATGGACGAGCCTTGGCGCCTCACGGAAACTGAAAAGGCATATCACAATCAGAGCCATGCTTGAGGTGTGTGCCAGGGTATGGTCCAAATTCCCCTCAATATCAACCTATCCAGTCCTCTTGACCCCTATAATGGGGAACCCTGACTTTCTCCCTGGCATGGAAAACCAGACTTTGGGGTCCACACAGAACCCCAAGGAAATGAGGGCTCTACACTTTAAGTCTAATTAGAGATGGATGAGCCTACAGGAAATAAAAGAGATGGCCTCCATCTCAATCTGCCTTCGGAGGCTGCTGCAGCTCAGGTATTTTCTCTCATCTGTTAAAAATATGAACTATCTCTTCAGAGAACTCACACCGTTTGAGCAACTATGCCGAGGGGAGGGACAGGTTCACCATGTTCTAACTCTCTCTTACACTTTATCCACAAATAAAGAGGACTGCACTGCCAGAAATATCTCTTACAGGTGCTAGCCCCTAGGACCACTACTACAATATCTATACGCTTATGGATGGGACTCCAGGGCTGCCCCACCTCTATGTCCTATTACATAAGGCTGCACACTGATTAAAAAATTAATTCATTTATTATTCACAAAAGTTCATGTAGTATTCACAGAAATGCACATACTGTATAACACATACTTAACATCACACAACATCACATCATAAAAAACATCAATCTAAAAACCAACAAGTGGGGAGGATCCCTGGAGTCCCATCCATAAGCGTATAGATCTCTCTTACACTTTCCTCAACTTCTCCTTCAAAGTTAGCTTTCAGTTTTACTTGTCTGAATGGTAGTCAGACCTGAACTTTAATTTTACTGATGACCAAAAAACAATCATGCTTCTTGCTCACACAGCATCAAAGTCGTGTAGCTACTAGGAAATTATTTACAAATTGATTTCAAGGTTGTATCGTGTGCCAACTCTCCTGCATAAACTCTGCCCTGACATCAGCCCACTATGTTGGTGATGTGAAAAAGAAGAGGAATCACTTTTACACATTTTTTGGTCATACCATCATCTACAGAATTTCTGGCAAGTCACATTGATTATCACTAAGACAACAGGTGTTACCTTAACAAACAATCCGGCGGCTTGCCTTTTCCATCGATCCCATTATTGAGGAAAAGCTACAAAATTTTACTAATGGCCCAAATGTTGACAGCCATGTGTGTCTGCATTTTCTCAACGTGGAAACAAAAATAACCCCTCAAAATCTGATTCTGGCTATCCAGAGTCAACAAGATACACAGAATGGTAGACCTCATCGCTTTCATGCACAATACCATCGATAAGTTCATACTCGCATGGCAGGGCTGGATCGGATTCCAAAACTCACCTGTATATCACCCTCCTCCACCCCCTACCTCTCACTAGCTAGCTGTGCTCTTCCCTGCGCTACTCTTCCTTCCTTTCATCATTCTTTCTCTTTCTATTGTTAAATAGTTAAAAGTTAAAAACCATGGCCTCTGGGGTAATATACCAAGCACCAAGTTTACCCCATAAAAAGCATATGGCTATCAAAGATATACTCTACTTGGACTGTTTTTTTTTTTAATACTGTTTAAAGTGGACCTATCTGAAATACTGATTCAGCATTCCCCACTGTGTAAGCCCTGACAGTTTGCCCGCAAGCCCCCTTACCTTTCGCCGGTTCCCACTGTGATCGAGCGCCGTCGCCACATTCCTCAGCATCCCTGCAGCTGCCATTCAGATAGGCCAGGCATAAGAGACCACGCGCTCCACAGTGGAGCCAGGGATGAGGCCTTATGCCCATGAGCCATTCGGACAACTGCAGAGACAGCTTTTTGCAAGCCATAAAATATATTGTATTTTAATTGACACTGTATTTATATTGTAATTTAGGTTAAGAAAAGATACTCGTCCATCAAGTAAACACCCCCACATTCTGGTCTGTGGAATCTCAGAACCCTTCAGACAGCAGCAACTAATGATGCAAGAAAAAATAATTAAAGGTGTAAATGCAAGTCAGTTTATCTAGCGTATCTATTTCTTATGTATTTTTTGCAACATTCACAGTAAAGCATAGCTAATCTATATTACATTTATTTTAAAATCTGTTACAATCTGTTTTTTATGTACTTGAATTCTTGTATTGCATTTATATGATTACATTTGGATGACCACAAATTTCAATGATAAATGGATATGTCCATAATGAGAGCATTTCTTTTAGATCACCCATTGATATAAATAGGTTCCAGCTGCTTTACTTCAAATGTAATGTACCTAATCAAAAACACATTTAATAATGGATAATTTAAACATAGGCATACCAAACAATGAGTTATAGCAACCCAAGATACAACTATATTTATAAATCAGCATTTTAATTCGAACAAGCACCTTTTAGTATTTTTTCCTAATTGTATTTATGATATGAAGATCACAAGGCTATGGTATAACTTTTTACCTTAGGTCAGTAGTACATGGGCTTTGACAGGGACTATATTTCATTTAAATAAGCACTGTATCCACCTCTGCTCACTGCTCTACCAACTGCCAACTCCTCCTTTATTACAATGAACATGTATTAAAATAACTCAACTAATGGCTCTGCATAGTCTGTCTCGAGCAGAGACCAATCATCTGTAGTAGCTCCAGCACTGTTACTCTGCCCACAACTGTATACACTTTTCTGATAAAATTGGCTGTTGAATTACTACTAATATTACTTTGGAGGCAACCCTTTACAAATGTGTTATTAAGCAGATAAAAAATTGAACTAAACAAGTATGCTCTGAGGCAATTGTTAACAGTGTATGCCAAAACAGGAAAAAGTGTCCAGGCCACTACTGACATTGAAAGTGAAGCAGGCAGGAACATTTCCATATAATGAAGGTATAGTCAAGGGTCGATTGGCAACAAAAAACTGCCCAGTCCAGGCCCTTTCATACATGCAATTGGCTATTCTAATTACATGGCAAAAGTCCCCCATGCACTCCATTGAATGATTATCTCAAGCACTTGAGATCACTGTGCTAATGCAATTGCATGTGCACAAGGGATTTACATAGGAAATAATTTGCACATTATGATCACCCTGGGGTGAAAGTAACCGGGATGTCACAGCACTGTGGCGCTTTTCTTGCAACTCTCGCTCATACTTGTACCACATCTCTGGCATTCTGCCGCTATCAACTCCTCCTGACCTAAGCTGACATTTTTGCAGAGGGACACATTTGAGGTGCTCAAATTGAGACTGCTTAATAAAAGTTCATTTTTGATAGTGACAACATTATGTGATGTATGACTCATTTATAAGCTATTGAAAAGTAAATCTAATGATTTGTTAAGTTGTCACAATTTAAGTGTCCCAAATTTGTCTCTCTGAGAAAATGGCCCCACTGTGGAGAATAGGAAAGCAGATTACGGTGAGCCATGGCTAGGAGTCATGAGGGAGCCGGTTCTCTTATTGACTGACTACAGAAGACACGCTGCATCAACAGATAACAGTTCAGAGTGTTTGGCTTCCCTGCTCCCTGCAGCCAGGATGAAAGGGCTACTGGATCTGATAGGGGAAGAATGATTGGGCTGCAGGACCCTGGACCATGCTGGATCAAAGCAGCATGATGGCATTTAAGTACTAACCTAATAAAAAAAGAAAGTATTAGAAAATGGGTTAATGATACTTTTGGTACCTTATCAGGTGGGCACATCTGGGATGCCCCACTAGTTTAAAAAACAAACAGCCCATTTTCAGGCAGCTAACCTACCACATATCTGGGTTCCTAATGTGTGGTACAAAAGTAATCCTCAGCGCCTCCAGCAGTGCATACTCTGCCACTAACCAATGACAGCAGGGTATTTGGATGCCGAATGGTGCACTCAGGTGCAACAGGTCACAAAGAAGCAAGGTAGGTTTTTATTTTTTAAACTAGTAGAACATACTAAATATGCCTATGGCCATCTTTGCCTATGTGTGGTTGACCAGTGGATGCATCTATGTGAAGCTAAATTAATGGGTTAAGCACAGATGGCTAGGATCAATTGGGTTCCTCTTGCTGGGTTGGGCTGTGTATTGTTATGTCTTTTTTAAATGTTTGTGATGGTTAATGTATTGTATGTTTTTTAATGAGATTTTTTGATGAATTAAATTACTGATATTAATTAATGATGGTGTTGGTTAATTAGTTGAGTAGGAGTGGTGCCTTTTTTTGTTTGGTGCCTGTTCTTGTGGTATACTGGGCCACAAGGTGTTTCGTTTAGTACACTGTGTAGTTGGGACTCTTAAATTGGCACACTCCCATGCATACATATCTGATTTAGATGGTGCTGAACTAGGTGCACTTCATGCAGGTCTTACATGTGGTTGACCAGTCCAGATGGTAGAGCCAGAAAGCCGTAGTCAAGGATATAGCCAAGGTCAGTAGTGAGGATAATGCAAGAGAGTTAAAGGGAAAGAGATAGAGGGAACACTGGAAAAAATAAATGGAATGAGCATGGAAAGGAAAGGGAGAAAGTAATGTGAAAAAGGAAACAAAAAGGAAGAGGAATTGTGGGCAAAATGAGGGAGACAAAAGGAGGCAATGTAGAAAAGAGAGGGAAACGTAATGTGTGGAATTAATATATATATATATATATATATATATATATATATATATATATATATATATACTGTATTATGGAGTAAGGGGGGAATGTGAAAAATAGGGAAGATATACAGTATATAAATGAAGTGGCAAATAGTGAATGATAAAGGGAATGTGAAAAAGTGAAGAGTGAAGGAATGTGGAAGAGACAAAAATTAAAAAGTGAGCAAGATGGAGGGAATATGGAAAAGAGAAAGCTGTCAGGCATGTGGAAATGGGAGGAAGAAGAGACAGAATGCAAAGAAAAGGGGAGAGAGGAAATGTGAAGAAGTTGAAAAAGGAGGGATAGAGGCAAAACAGAAGATAGAGGAAAACAGAAGGTATATGATAGTAATGAGCTAAAGGGTACCATGTACTTGTCAATAGCTTTAAAACCTTCTGTAAGCATTAAAGTGGACCAAAACCTACCTGTTCCCTGATCCTTCCTAGTCCTGGAGCATCTCACATAGGTATGCACTGCTTTGCGAAGCCGCTGGGTAGCTGAGAAAACTCACCTTTTCCTGGCATTCCCTCTGCGCTTGAGCAGGGAGCAGCTGGCATCCTGGACTGCCCCCTCCTCTTGCTGCACGCTCACTGGCCTTGCCTATCTGGATGGCTGGCAGGGAAGCACAGAGCCAGAGGGAAACAGGAGAAGGGATACCAGCAGTGGCTTAATATTATGGGGCCCAGGTGCGAACATTAGATGGGGCCCTGTCAGGGCTCATAGAGTACATTGTTCTGTCATTCAACTATGCAGCTAGACAAGAGGGGGTAGGGCTCTGAACTGCAGCCGTGGAGTTGACTGACAGTTGGACTAGAGTGACAAACCAATGCTGCATTGGATTGGGTGACTTACCTGTTACTCAATGTCCCAGCTTCAGTTTACATGCAGATTGCCTGCCCCTCAGTGAGTTGATTATTATTATTATTGTGCAAATTTGACATAGCACATGGGGTAGGAGGCTGCATGTGCTCCTATGAATTAGTCTTTGAAAGAGATGTATACCTGACGGAATTGAGTCAATAAAGCTTCTACACTGCAGGAGCCTTTGAGATGCATTATTCTTCTGCCCCGCTATCTTGCTCGGTTGGCCAGAATAAACTATTAAATCTACTTTTTGGAAGATCTTACTTTATCCCTCCAAAACAATTGCAAATTTATCAAGACCTGTCCAGGCTAGACTGAATACAATTATTTTTAATTAATTCTGCTAAATATCTTGATACCCAGGGGAAGAATTCATTACATTGAAGTCTTCTACTTCCTGCTCATCCATGCATGCTATGGTGCGTTACTAGTGTTGAGGGAATCTGAACCACAAATTTTGGGTTCATACCCTAACCTGAACACGGACTTCAGCCAGAAGTTTTGGTTTCAGTGATCAGTCAATCTGCTTCAGCTAAGGAATGCAGCAGCAGGACACTGTTGAACAACTTACCTGAGCCCAGTAATCCCGGCCCTGTTGGAAGCACTGTTCCTAAAAAAGTCCTCATCCAGGGCCATATAAAGATGCCCATCGCTCCCATAGGTGAGGACACTCACTCATAGGAGCTTCGGCCATTTTTTGTGGCCCCTGTCATGGACCATTTGAATTAAATGCTGCTGCAGATGGGACTGGGATCATGGGGATCTGGTAAGTTAAACAGCAGTGCTTCCTGCTGCCCCCCCCACCTCCAGAGGCAGAATCCCCGCCCCCAAAGTTCAGGTCCCCCATTCATTTCAGTGGGGACCGGGTTTGGGCGAACTTGCTGAATTCGAACTTTGGGGGGCAATTGTTGTCAAGTTTTTGGTGATCTGTTTAATTATTTTCCTATTTTGGAATGTAAAATAAACATGTGTGTTTGAATATTTCCCCCATATCTATGATATACATATCAGCATGCTGCTTCCAAATGTCTTATATTCCTGAGGCTCAAAACAAATAAAAAACAGCAATTTCAGATAAGCTCAGCAACATGAGGACATTATTTTGGCACACAGTAATGGACACTCCTAAAAATGCCATGAAAAGTGAACTTACCCTTTGACCCCTCCTAATTTTCTTCTTTTACCTCTTTTTTTCCTATATTTTTCCCACTCAACTTTTAAATTGCCCCTCATTCTTCCCTGTTCATTTTATACCAGGATACCAGGATCTGTGTAACATTTATTTATATCATTCAAAACAAAGCTTACTTATTATTTGCAAAGTTATTTGCAAAAACATTGGTCTCTCATTTTTGTCAGAGCATGTGTTCATCTGAATGCTACATTTCTATGCTTCTTCTTCCTCCTTGAAAATAGGAAAAAGTTGCATTATTCTCTTCACCGTACCCATGGAAACTCCCTGTGACCATGCCACATCAATGGTGAGATCTGCTAAGTCTACCCAAAAGAAAAGTGGAGCACTGTATAACCTTTTCTTTTATAATACCTAACCTGTTTTCCGAGTCTTTCTGGGATGAAGAATACTTTCTTTTTTGTGGTGTTTGTTGGTTTGCCTACAGACCAAGTTAAAACATGTTGACAAGGATGCTCGGGGTGAAGGGGAGCACAGGGCATTTTGATTTCTCACATATCTGTATGTTGCTTCTATCAATCCTTTGAAAATGGAATGGAAAGTTTTACTCTGGCCTATGACTAAAGTTTTAATGGGGTACCTACACCTTGCCACAGCTCTTTCTGGTTTCCTAATTTCCAGCATCTTTCCTACAAATAAAGACATATAGTTCATTCATGTGCAAGAGACTCTAAGAGCGCCATGTAGCGTACGGTTCATCATTACAGGCAGCTCCGCGTATAGTGCCGGCACTCTAGCTTCCAGAGTGCTAGGTATAACCTGTCGCTACCTGTCGCTCTCCCATACATTTCAAAGGACCTTCCTTTTCTTCTGTTTTATTTACTCTCAAATAATTGTGTCACCTCTCCTGGCTAGAAAGAGTCATTTTTGAAAACTTTATATTTTTATGCAGAATTGTCATTTCAGGTCTGGCATTAAAGTATTAATGTGAAAATATTACAACAATTTAATTCCATGTGTTTTCGCTTTGTTACTGGTAGATATGTGTTCAAAAACAGACCTTAATCACAAAGCGTCTGCCACTCTAAGCTATAGCGACCAGATCCAGAGCGCCTACGCTCTGTGTGTCTGTTTTTTTGTTGAATATGGTGAGAGTCGCTGAGAGTCGGTCGCAATGAGCTAGCGCTACCTTTCGCTTGCTGCAACACTGTACTGGTGTTAGAGCACCGAACATGCATCACATTCATCAATGCCAGCCAGGTTACTACAGCGAATAAGATGCTCTGTTACAGCGTCCGATAGCCGATCACAGCTTAGGCTAGTGATCACTCTTAGCGCCTCTATACAGGCGTTCTTCTGCCGATAGCTGGCGCTTATAATGAATCAGCCTGTTAGTTGGCGCGAGAAGGGTTAATGTTAATGCGTCATCTGTTTCCAAAATAACTAAAATATATAACTAATTTTCAAGATGAATAGTCATAAATGTTCTGCAAACATGCAGACAACTTACTGTTTTAATCAAAAAAAAAAGAAAAAGTAAAAAGATAAAGATCAGCAACTACACACATAGGGGTTAAGCTGTATAATTAAAGCTTTTCAACTAAAGGTGAAATCATTATTGGAGATTTGTACCAAGATGAAAAATGAATTGAAATCAATTGAAGATTAGTCTATTCACCTATAATATGCAAGGCCATGTTATTAAAAATTGGCCCCATGCCCAGAAAAGCTTGGCGTAGGAATATGAGAACTTGATGATTAAAGTAAGATCACCATGGGCACTCAATATTGTGAACAAAGCATTGCTATACTGAAATGTTGTAGACCACACTCATGCTTGAATGTTTCATGAACTTTAAGCAGTCAGAATGGGGCTAACAGTTAAATCTACCTTGGTAATTTGATATCTGTCAGGATAATCACAATATAGACTGTCAGGGAACAGGGGATGGTAAAATGTGCTTATACAAAGTGAAGATTATTTTAAATCATTACATGTTTTCATCTGTCAAGTACAGACCAGTAGGCTTATGCAAACAAAATATGTAGAATGCATACCGTGCTGTGTCTAAAAGTAATCTATCATCACAATATTGCAAAATCACATTTATTCATACAATTAATTGTAGCCTTGGGTAATTTGGAGTCTTCCTGTGGACTTTTGCATTTAATTGCATAGATTTGTATAGATAGAAGAGTAACAGTAGTTATACTCCTTATTGTTTCCAACCGTACAACAAAACTTTCCCCAAAATGTTGGATTCATTATACAGAGCCTGTGATGTAACCAATACCTCATGGCCCTGATCAATATCACTGTAACCGAGGTCACACTGTATATTTTTGTAAATTTTTGATAATACAGGCATTGACAACCCTGATAGTTGGGCTGTTTCACTACCACCAGTGAACCGAGCCCTGTCAACCCTGTAGTACTGCCACCAGCTCTGTTTGATACACCCCAGTCTGTGAATTAGGATTAGGGATTAAAACGGGCCAGAAGCCAGCACCATAATATAACCAAGAAACACAAATGAGTGACAGTTCCTGGATCTAGATAATAGAGCAGTCCATGATTAACATATATATTTAATCACTGAGTGAGTCACAATAAGAATGAGCCATAGGATGCCACAGAGAGACATGTTGTGAGGTACTGGTCTTTGTTCTTGGAATTTTTAAGTACAATTCCAGCATGACCTCTTTCCAGAAAAGACAGCTGTCCCTTCCCTTGGGCATTAAAACTTCTGGCTGGTCACTTACCTCTTCCCCTGGGATGGGCTGAAACCCCTCCCCTTAGCAATGTTGGCTAAACTCCTAAAAACTAACAGGTGGCATAACTAGAGATTGTGGTGCAAACGAACACAGTTGCGCTTCGTATGCTAAAGCTAGAGCTAGAGAACAGACACCATGATTTGATAAGTCTCCAGACTCCAGTTCTCTGGAATGTGGTCCCTGTACGTCCTGTAATGAGGAAAGGGACATCCCAGCCTACCTTATGATTTTCAGGATGTGAAAATGTGCTCAGTTTATGATTAATGTGCACTGCGGTTTCATAATTCAACATTACTTTACTGGAGCCAGTGTGTCTATGGGATTTCTTTGAGACCACCTGGTTACCTGAGCTTCTTGGCTCAAGGTTTTCCTGCCAGCCCCCTTCAGTCCAAGCTTCAGTCTAAGCTAGGTGTGACAAGTACTAGAAAGGTCTATTTGAAGGGGAGGGCTGCTTATGAGCAGGCCATATGTGAAATAGATGACCATACCCCTTTAAAAAAAACTATTTTTTACAATTTGTAAAACAGAAGATTTTCAGATAAAATACAACTATTCTATCCACACCATGCAGTTTTTCAAGAAAAGCAACCCTTTACATTTGAAATACCCCCACAAACTATACCATATTCTCTGGAAGTACACACCTCGAGCTTTCTAGGCGTACCAGGCTTGTTGATGTGGGTGAAGTTTTCTGGAAGCAATCCCTCATTTAATTCTTTGGTTGCACATGGTTTCCCTAAAAAAAAGAATAACAAAGCAGAATCAAAGCCACAAGAAAAAACAAGTTAAATCTGAAAAAGCAACATCCCCCGAACAGAACAATACCCAGCATGCATAGCTACTATCAAGGGAAGAGTTGGCAAACACCTCAAAGTAAAGCATGCGCGTAACGGTAATTTTATTTGAAAATTTCAACTCTGCAGACAAAGTGCCCACCTTGCGCATTTTCTACCAAAAGAACCCTTTACATTTAGAATACCCCCCATAAACCATATATTCCCCAAAAGTAAACATGCTAAGCTTTCTAAGCATACCTAGCTTGTTGTACTGGACTAATCTTTCTGGAAGTTATCCCTCGGGTTGCACATGGTTTCCCTAAAAAATGTATAAAAAGCTGAATAAAAAACACCTTTTCCTAAAATATCAATATGCAATATATTAAAAAAATTGGAATGAGGGACCCTATTTTTGTGGGGAATTTTAAGGGTTAAAAACCCTTACAAAATCCCCACAAAATATGGCGTGAGATCCACCCTACCCAGCATAACCAGCTCGGGATCAGCTATGGGGGCTTGTAGAACAGGGCGCAGGGGCCAGCCTTGGTGGCTACATGCCGGCATAGCCTATGGCCACGGGCTCTTCTGCACCCCTGGGCTTTGGGGAGACAGGTAATGGGGGGGCTCGGGGTTACCAGTTCACAAAGCTTGAGGGCTGGCAAGTCACCCACCAGCCCCCAAGTCTTGTCTTGTGAACTAATAGACCCCTTACCAGTTCACAAAGGGTTTACTGTGAAAAAAAAACACATCACACAAAAATGTCATTAAAAAAAAATACTTTCCTCACCTCCGATTGTCAGCTCCTCTGTCTCTTGCCGATCCGATGACAGATGCAGTGATTGCTGGAGAGGGGAGGGGGAGCAGATGAGAGCATCTTCTGCCCCTCTCCTCTGCCCACCAATCACCGGGCATCTGACAGCTGAGCAGCTGGGAGCCAGGATGATGCCCGCCGGGTGATGTCATCCTCCCTGCCCCAAAGGGCTAGTCGTTAAGATGGCGGTGCCCATCGGGAAGCAAGGGGAAAGGGCATGTCGAGTCCTCTCCTAAAGACTGAGGAGCCGGGGGGGGGGTGATTGAAGGCCTCCCCAGAGAAGAGGATAGCTGACGGGAGCGATGGCAGCCGCAGGTGAGTCAGGTGAGTAAATGTCATTTTTTTTTTTACAGGAATCGCCGGCGGCTGAAGCAGGGGGGGGCCCTATTACGGACACTCTCATGCAGCTGGAGGAGCCTGGGGGGGATCAGAGGCCCCCAGGACGAAAAGGAGACCCTGCCCTATCGAACGAGGGGTCAGGTGAGTGTTTTTTACTTAGTTTTTACTGTAGCAGGGGGGAATTCAGGCACGTAGTTTCTACATGCTTGGCACTTAAAAGGAGTGGAAGCAAGCACATAGAAAGTGATAATATTTCATCATCTTCCCCATAGAGCCTTTAAAGGGAAAATCCTTGAGCAGCTTTTCCAACACAACACACAATAGGGAAAAAAACATCAATTGGACCAAGGAGAGGTGAGTTTTACTGGGTGAACTGGAGGGTTTCACACAGTGGGGGATCCCAATGTGGGATTCCCCAGGGGAAAGTAACAAAGCTTGGGAGAGTAAAGATCCTGGGTTTATTTCTGCCTTAAAGTAACTACTGCTCTGCTTGCGATCCAATTTTAACAGCATATTATTTTACGCACTGGTTTATAGAGAAAATATAGAAAATATAACAAAAGAATATTTCGTGTTTTGTTTTTATTGCAGTGTTGTTACTGCTTTTCCCCAAACCGTCAATACAGAGCATATGTTATGTGTATGTCACAACTTGTTGTATACAGTTTGTCACAACATTTGTAGATAAAAGGATGAACAATATTTTGCAAAGCACCTTATAAGCTTTACCACAGCACATTGACAGGAAACCACTTTTACAATTATGAAGAAAAAGTTCAAGAATGAATAGGTTGTTGATTAAAGGCAAGAGTGGACAATTATAGGATAGTCTCTGAAAACATAAGTATATAGGGAAAACTTGACCTTACATATTCTTGTCATTCACAGTGTGTGGTATTTCTCTAAATGAAATGTGACATCAACATTGTCATTCTCTCCAAAGAAAAGAACATTAAATACTTTTTATTAATTGAACCAAGAGACATTTCTGATATTATGAGTAATTGATTTATTTTGACAGTTCTTTGTAAAATGTTAAACATATAAATACGTATATTTAGCAAATTGTACATTTCCAGGGTTTGAAAGTTTGTAAACCCTTCAGAATTTTCTATATTTCTAAAGTATGACCTAAACATATATAAGATTTACATAAATGGACAATGGAGGAAATGTTTTATTGTGATCATAAAATCCTTACAAAAGGCGAAGAACTTTAGAAACATAGAACGTTGATGGCAGGAGATCGAAAGGTCCATCTAGTCTGCTCCTGTACATTTATTAAGCTTCTCATGTTGTACAATTCAGACATATTGAAGGTCAAATGTACGCATAGAACATTTCAAAGGGTTTAGAAAAATAATGTACCATTGAACATTTTTCTATATTCTTCAAGGATTTGAATGACTAAATAACCTGTGTCTGACACTGGATTGATTACACTGAATTATATATAAGAAGCAAAATGACAATGTGTCCTGCTTTGACATCAGTAATACTGTGTGAAGTCTAGTAATACTGTGTCAATGTACTTGGATCTGTTCCAAGCATTTGTTACCTTAGCATTGGCACACATTTGTCAAAATGTGCTTGATTTTTTTGCCCTCTTAGTTAAGATAAGAAGCGGATATCTAGCCTAGTGTACAATTCTAAAAAATGCATTAAAACATAGAAACATAGAAGGTTGATGGCAGGAGATCGAAAAGGTCCATTTAGTCTGCCTCTGTACATTTATTACGTTTCTCATGATACGTTTAGTTTGAGCCCTTCCACCATTATTGTTGCCCTTCTTTGGTCCTCCACACAGTATACAAGCTGTGGCCTCACCAGGGCTCTGTACAGTGGCATCACAATCTCCCTTTTTTGTTCCCAAGATCTTTCCTCCTTGCTTCTCCTGTAGCTCCAGAAGAGTTGTCGGTAATGAATAGCTCAGTGTGGCCTCTCTCTCTATGCAAAATGCTTTTATTCAAAGCCAGGGTCCAGCATTGGACAACTTGGCTCTACACAATGTTTGTCCACATACTGTGTTTAGGGGATTAAAACAATGTTTTACGTAAATATGGCTATTATTCTTGATCTCGTCTTAACATATTTAAACTGATAGTTGATAGTTTCCTTGTTGGTTGTAGAATCCCCCCCCTCCCCCATGGCCTGAGATTATTTACAGTGGCTTAGGTAAAAGTGGATTAGAAAGAAGGTGGGTGGAACCAAGGCAAAAGATGGGTTGAAAAGAATTGAGAGCTATAAACTCAGCTCAACTTAGATGCAAAGTGCAAAGGAGAAGACTAGGGCAGAGAAAAGATTAAGAAAAGGATTTGGGGTGTGACATATGAGCAATTTTAGGTGGCCTGTAATACAGTATAAAAAGCAAGTCCATGCTTTTCAATTTTTAGTTCAAGTGCTAAAGCAACTTCAGCTATGTAGATGACTATCTTGTCAGTTTGTTTTCTGTGGTTACCATTGCTATCCTTGCACCAATTAAACCACATCAGCCAGGATTATGTTGATGGTCCGCAGAGATGAGCAACATTGCTGTATCCTGCAATATTTAGTTCCGCTCCATCACAAAAAAAAACATGAATATTATATTTCTCCTCCACATTGCATGTTGCCTGAAACTGCACATGGGACTTGAATCATTACAGCTTTCCCCCTGTATTAGCAGAATTGCAATTTTGCTTATTTGTGATTTTTTTATTACAGCATCTTGGGGAGATTTTTGGTTCTAATGGAATCTTGAGTCTAAAAATGACCCCAAATAGCAAGAATTCGGGGCCACTGCACCAGTGGGGGTAATTAGCAGCAAGTAGGCATTTAAATCAGATATTTTCAACCCATATTTATTTTCCAAACCCATATTTATTAGTATTTATGCAAATGGTGTAGCCCTCATATGCTCAACCTGTGGCCCTCACATATATGATATGGCCTCTGACCTACTGCGGGGAAAGTGGGAGGGTTAAATAGAATTGGCATGTAAAGGTAAATAGAGGCTCAGTAAGAATGAAAAGTTGCAACAAGAGTGATGCAGGATGGTGCATTGCCAAACAGATCTGGCAGCAGTGGCTTAGAGGAATGTGGTGATATTAATAGTACAACAAAAGTAATTTGCAAATTACCAGTATTAACAAAGGGACTGTGCACCTAACAGCTGTCAATATGGAGGTGTAGCTTTAAGGTTGCCCGACCTGAGTATTTATTAATGCATTGGTACCACAAGAAAGAAGCACTTAGTAATTTTATTTGTGAAGGGTCTGTTTAAACTAAACAATGAGCAAAGAATCCTGGTATAATTAATTGAAAGTAAAGTTTATATGCAATTAATCTAACAGAACACTTATAAAATGATGCTTGCTTTGCATTTTTTTCTAGTTATGCTATCTGTCATAAGACCTCACAGCAGAACGTTTAAAAGCTACCCTCATTATAACTGAAGCCCATTATCTTGCTGTGCTTTGTCTATTGGTCCACAGCAGACAAACCCCAACAAACTGAGATCTCAGCCGCTGTTGCAGACAAAATAAGAACATTTTAGCACAATGTGTTATTGTTCTTTGCTAATTCATCACATCTTTAGAGGTACCTCTAATTTGGAAGCTACTGATCAGCTTATCTTGAGCCTTTACAGATCATCATTGCTTTAACACATCTGTGTAAATCCTTGTTGAGGGCTAGGTATAGCCTACAGTATATCTTACTGGCTTCCTACTTAGATGCAAAGAAGCAGAAAATATCCTTTTCTATGTGGTATAACATGATTATAAAGGACAAAGTCCTGTTTCTAGAAATCAGGCTTTTGTTGTGCTTCAATTGTTTCACTGGATGTTCTCTAATCCCCCTTGAGAAAGATATCCTAGGGCAATCAACCGATCGAGGTATTCACAGAGGTATTTTTAGCATGCGAATGCCAGTACTACTTTACGTCTTTAAAATTGCACTTTATCTAACTCTTGTTTACTCAGAGGTAAGCCTTGAAAAAAACATTTGTGTTGTGGTATAAATTAGTATGATGGGAAAGACTTAGATATGTGATGTTTCGTAAAACTGCTTTTTTTTAAAGCTTTTTAAACACAATACTAGGTTTCAGCAAGAGAAACACAAGACACACAAGATCGTGGTACAAGAATTTAAGGACAAAGTCAGTAAATAATAGTAGAACTATATAACTGTGCTCTCAACCACACAACGACTTAAGACACAGACTGGAGCTGCTTCTCTGCCCTTCATAGAGAGAACAAACTGGGGGGGGGGGGGGCGTTATCATGGTATGTCACCAGAATTGAATGTCTTAAGAAAATGTGTAGCCTGAGAACAAAGGAAGACAAAAATTAGGTGAGTAAGAGAAAGAGAGCAACAAGAGGACACAGCATAACCCAGGGCCCACCAGGAAAAAGTAATCCTTTGTAGACTTTGTGAGTCAATTATTGTGTTAGAATGTTGTATTCAGGGCTTTGCAGATTATCTTTTTCAAACTTAATCCTAGTTAGAAGTGAAAAGTGCTATGTATTAATGTAAAGTCATATTTCTGAAGTGATAATTAAATGTACCTTTGTTTAATATTAATGTAGTGCTGCTGAGTATGTTGGCACTATATTAATTAAGTCATATCGACCATTTGTCCCCACCCTCCTCCCAGTGTTTCTATCCTGCTCTAGCAAAAAAGACTAACCAGGTGCCAAGGCCATGTCCAACAGTGTCAATGGCTCACTGCGGGCATGGGAGACCAATAGTCGCCCCCTGCATCAGTCAGAGTGGCTGTCCATACCCAGATATTGCAGTGGAAGGGCTGTGCAGGCCTCGGCACAAACACTTCATTGGAGTGAATAAAGTGGGCATTAAGTCCGTTTGACTGGCATGGAGGATCTGCTGTGGTTCGATATACTGCTCGTGACTGTGAACTCAGCAAAGCTTGATTTCGCCACCCAGTGAGTTTTTCCAAACCGGAGTAAGACAGTGGTGCCCTGGGAGACAAAAACTCATTTTTTCTGTCTGAACACAATACTATAGTATGGAAAAAGCAAAGCACCCAAAAGCATAACTAATGCACATTTTTATTAAGTTGTGTCTATATACAGATAGTACAAACCCAGGTCCCCACCCTCCTCCCCTACAAAACCCCTAAGCCTAAAGACAATGTTGTTAGTATTAAAAATACACAGGGCCCCTCCACACTCACCAAGCTTGGTACCCACCATACTGTGCCTAATGACAGGAGGAAAGGATTCTCTAAGGAATCCAATGTTCACCAAGCAGTTGGATAACTGTCATCACATAAATCCACAATAGAGGTTATAGCTTATTCAATAGGATGGTAAAGCAGACACCTGTGGGGACTTTAGTGGGGGGTACAGCACCACGATGATAACCGAAGCTGAAACCCAGTGCAAGGCCGCAGTTCCGCCAGTGAGCTCCAAACAGCCCACACACAGATGTCCTCCTCTGATGGCAGCGTTAATGGTGCCTAGTCCTCCAGTCCCAGCAAGTAGGCCTCCAGCGTGATGTGTAGGAACGAAAAGTATCGGCGGGCTCCGGTCTGGAGTCTGCTGATGATCGTTTTGCTCCATCAGGGGGCCTTGAGAAACATCCCTGCAAAGTTGAAAACAAAATTCCCCAAAATGCATTTGCCGCGTCTGGATGCATGATGTTGAGAATTATTGTCAGTGCTTACATTTTCTTTTGCATCCACTCAAAGCTGGAATTCCCCTCTCCTGGTCGCAGCTATCTTGGAGCACCCAGGCTGCTTCTTCCTATCCCAGCATCACAGTCGTGCTACTGGCTGGACTTTGTCACGGGCTAGCGCCAGGTAGTGTCTGACGAGCGCCAGGTACCGCCAGCTATCGGCGGCTACCGACTCAAGTACGCCCGGCGGCGGTCACAATGACCCATTTATCAAGCAAAATGAGGCTAGCGCCGGCGAGAGCGACGGCTAGCTCGGCATTCATCATGAAGCCGCCTGGACCGAACAGCGCCGCTGCAAATTCCTTCACAGCGCCAGGTATGAGCTGTCGCTCCCTGGCGATGTCCAATGCATTTCAATGGAGCAATCTATAATTAATCATAATTAATTGGTATTAATTTTTTTTTTTTTTTTTTTTTTAATATCAAAAATTCGGAGACCACTTCTGCAATGTTAGGATTTATTTTTAAGTAAAAAAAAATAAAAAAAAAAATTTGTGCAGAATTGATCTAACAGGTCTGATATTAATGTATTCATATTACAAAATGATTCTAAAAACATGTATAATGTTACAATAAAAAAATATGGTTGTTTAGGGGTTAAAAACTAGTTAACACCCATCGCCGCCAGCGCTCTGGGGTTTAAACAAGGAATGGACAACGACAGCAAATTCGGAGCGTGATTTGTTAATGAATATGAAGCTAGCCGTTCACTCTGGCCATTCGTTGTCAGGCGCTCACATACAACGCTGAACCTGTGAAACAGCGACCCCTAAGCCCGTATTCAACATTACCGCACACCGACTGAGTCGCTGTCATCAAGCTAACGCCGACCAAGCACAGCGAATACTGGCTGGCGCTGAAAAAATCACGCTACAGTCGCTCATCTGGCGCTACCTGGCGCTATTAATGAATCGGCCTCCCCGTCTTTGGGGGTAAAATCAATCATGGAAGGAGTTACAAAAAGGTAAATACATATTGGCACTGTTAAAAATGTTGCCATGTATCTAGGTGTCTGTAAGTCAAATTAATGAGCAGGAGTTTACTTTAAATTTATTTTTAATAGCCTTGTGTCTTAGCACATCAGGTGCTATATACCCAGATCTGTCCCCATTGATTTTGGCATAACGAAAAGAAACAGAGCATCCAAGGAACAGATAGATGCCGCAAACAGGAATCCAACTAAGCTTGTGGGAGGTGAAGGTAGGGATCATGTAAATAGATGAATGCCCTCCCAGAGATATAGACTATGTAGGTATAATAAAAGCTGAAGCCCCCTGACAGTCAGAATGGGGCAAATAGAAAGCTGGCTAATTTAAATATTTGCCTGGTATGTATCTATAAATGTCAACATAAATATGCTAGACATCGAAAGGAGGTGTAATCTTGCATTTCTGTACACATGTCCTGATACCTTGCATCAAAAATCCATACTAATTTGTCTTACTAGAAGAAAGACGATTCATGGCTGACAGTTTTTTAAAACTGTATTCTGTTTTTATGGGAGGTGGGGGCAGTCATCTCTGATTATTCTCTCATCTGGTAAAAAAGAATAACATGTTTTGCTAGATGTTTTTTGCAGGCCTTATGTGTATCCTCTTCTCTTCCATTTCTGGATTTTTTTATTAGACCATTTTTTGTAATAGAGCTCCTTTAAGCGTATTTCCTGAACAAACAGGAACAAAATAGATTAATTTAATTGAGTATCAAACCACACAAATGGTATTTTAAAAGGCACTAACCATTTCCAGAAGGAATTTTCACACTGGGCACAATGGGTCTGATTGATGAAGCATTTCTGCCAGATCACGCTACATTGGTGCAAATTAAAGAAGTAGGATAGGAGTGAAAACTCATCCTTCTCCAGCCAATCATCTAGACACACAGGGAATGATCATTTTTTATCAGACAGCGAGAGGGGAGAAACCGTAGGAGGATTAGGAGGGGGGGGGGGGGATGTGGCAAGAGGAAGAAGGGACAGACGGTGGGAATACAACAACAACAATTGGGAGCCCTTGGGAATGCTACCCCAATGCCACAAACGACAGCGTTTATAAACCCACCACTGACCCCAGGGATAGAATTGGAAAATCGGACCACACACGCAAATACTCTGGAAATTATCAACCTTACGGATTATGAACTATCTGCCCCCGAAAAAAGTGTGTTAAAAGATTGTTATTGAGGAGACAATATGATGGAAATACTCTAGAGAATACCCCTGAAAATTCGGATGATATGACTGAAGGGGAGGAAATGGAGTCCACCATCCCGACTGAGGAAATAATCACATCTGGTCCATTCCCTTTGAGAAGACCATCATCGTATACCCCCCCATTAGGTTTATGTGCGGCAGTTCAAACCTTCTATCGGGTGATCAATTTTTTGGACCTAAATCTGAATATGAAAAATGGAAGGATCTCTACGACACTATACAGGAAGGAAACAGCAGTAAATGGACTGCTGCATTACCAGAGTTTCCACCCAAGACACCTTAGAGGTGGGATTCCACGTGGTCAGACTCAGACAAAATTGTTCAGAGGAAGTCCCGTTTAGGGCACAGGCTAAGGATCTTACGCAGCGTTTCCTTAATCGGGGTTACCCAAGGAAATTGGTCTCAAGTGCCTTCCAAGATGTAAAGGACAAAAACCGGGGGGAGTTGTTGAAGCCAAGAATGAAAAGAAAAGATAACTTGAAACCAAAATTGACGTCCAAAAGGGCCCCCAATCTCAAGGACCGGTTGTGTAGAAGTCATTTTACATGACCTAGGACATGGTTGGAGAAAGGTGTGACAACAGGCTGCCAACCTTGTGGAAGATGTTCCATATGCAGTGGGAACCCTTGAAACATGAATCTACCCTCATCTCCTCCCATATTGAAGTTGGAACTTGTCTTTGAAGAGGATTGTTTAGTGGGATCTAAAAGAATATCTTCTCTGATTGTAGAATCACTTCTTAAAGGAATATTGTGGACATTATTGGGGAACTTTTGATGCAATGCAATGTAAATGTATTAATATTTGTTGTTCCAATTAATTGTTAGTGGCTTATAATTTAACTATTTTCTATATGTATTATATTCATTTTATTATATAGATGGATTCTTATCACAATTTAGTTATTTATTGATTAATTAATTGATTTGTTGCCTTATGGGTAAATAAATTGATTAATTTATTATTCTATTCATTTATTAATATATTTCTTTTGGTCACTAGCTTAATATATATTTATTAAATCATTATTTTTGGGGGAACACCTCTTAATTATTATTGGATATCACTGATGGAACTAATTAATTGGTAAATTAACGAACTAATTAAGTAATTAATTATAATAATACATTAATTTAGTTTCAATTTAATTAATTATTCATTCACCTTTATTTTATTATTTATCAATTAATTGTTTATTATTGTTTATTCACTTTTCTTATTTTTTTTTATATATATATTTTATATATATATATATATATATATATATATATATATATATATATATATATTTTTTTTTTTTTTTTTTTTTTTTTGTTTTCTTTTTTATATAGTTTTATTGTATTGTGCTGCTATATTTGAATTGGGATTGATCAATTATTCCTCAATAATGTTTATAGACACGTATATATAAAAATGTAAGAACTAAGAAATAAAATTTATGAGGATTAATGAGAATTAAAAACTAAAACTAAAAATTAATTAATAATTGAAAATAAAATTAAAAAAAAATAAAAAATAAAAAATGTAAATGATGGATTAAAATTAAAATTATACTAATTGTTGAATTGGATTAACTAAATAATTAATTGATTAATGTATTTAATCACCCACAACCCACTCCTATATCACCCCAGTCCATTAGATATGGTTGAAACCTCTTAAAATCTCTCAATTGTGACATAACCTGTAGACCCCTAATGAGGATACATTTTTGGGAATAAATATCCCAGCTTGTTATACTTGTGGGATATGTTTATTTACCCATTATATTATATATAAATTTGTAATTGTAATGATTGATATCATCAATGAAATAATTGTATATAGAATTCTGTTTATTTAATATGTGTAATTATTATTGGTGTTTTTTGTGGGAATTGTTTTTAGATTCTTTTTTATTTATTGTGGTTTTTGATGTGTGGGTTTGGTTGGGTATATACTTGAATGGATAGTGGGATCTATTGATTAGTGATCGTATCTTGCTGCCTGTCAGTGGCTATTTCATGCTTATGGAGACCCGTGCTGGTCACATGGCGAGCTCCGTCCCCTCCGTCCCTCCTGTGGCCGCAACACACACGCATTGTCAGCAGCGTTGGTGTGTGCGGCTGGCTGGGGGGAAGGGCTGGGGGCGGGGCCGTGACGTCACCGGACGGCCGCGTTGCTCCGATTGGAGTACAGGACTCAGCTGTGCGAGAGCGTGCAGGCGGCTTCCGGCCAGGGCCGTGCTGCGCGCCTGGACGCGTGTCCTGTGATTAAAGGTGAGTCTATATATATAAGGGCAGCAAGATGGGGGGATCATCTGTACCTTGATAAAGTGGCCTGTGAGCGGGGGGGGCCACGAAACGCGTTGGGGGATCGTCACCCGACCTAGCATTCCTGGGGGACACTCAGAGCTATACACTCAGGTGATTTGTATGTTTATGATTTAAATTGGTTGTTGTATTCTGATATTTGAGTCTGCTTTTCTCTTGTCACATTTTATATTAATAATATTGTATTTGCACAAATTTAGCACTAATGCACTTTATGGATTGGTTGTAATATTGGCACTTTATTGAAATATGATGTTTATAGGATTGGGATTATGGGTATAACTGGGATGCCCCTGGGAATGTGCGGTCTAGTCTTATATGTTTTTTAACTGTTTGTTATGTGATTCTTATGGGTATTTGTCAATAAATAATCTATGAATTCATGACATATGCTTAGCTGATGTATTGATTACCGTGGAGGGGATGCGGTGGTTTGGAGCTATTCTGGGTGAATTGCTGGATTCACCATTACAATATTAGGATTCCAATTTAGGATTGAGATAGTCTCCCATCACCCATCATACGGCCACAGGTATTAAATTTAAATTTAACTTCATATTGTGGTGCGGAATTTGTACATACTTTTGTGCAAAATATCATTTAGACATCTATTTTTTACACTGGCACATGTTGCTGCACCTTAAAAAAAACACATTTGCTTAAACATTAGAGGTGCAGAAAAATCCTGAAAAAAATATAAATTATATTTTGCACTACTTAATAGGGATGAGCGAATCGGTTCTAACAAACCTGAATTCGCTCCGAATTTCAGGGAAAATTCGATTCAGCACGAACCCGAATTTTTAGTGGTTCGTGCTGACCGAATTTTCCCTGAAATAAAAAAAAAAAAATGCCAGCATGGTGGGAACGGGGAGGCCGGCTGCGCTGTCAGCGGGCGGCGGAAGCCAGCTTCCGCTGACAGCGCAGCCGGCCTCCCCGCTCCCACCAAGCCGTGAAATGGAACAAAAAATGCCGGCATGGTGGGAGCGGGGAGGCCGGCTGCGCTGTCAGCGGGCGGCGGAAGCCGGCTTCCGCTGCCCGCTGACAGCACAGCCGGCCTCCCCGCTCCCACCAGAGATGAGCGATTCGTTAAAGTTCGATTCGGACGAACCCAAATTTCTTTGAGAAATTCGGCGAATTGCCCGAATCGAATTTTTGAGAAGTTCGCTCATCTCTACTACTTAACTTTGTCTTTATGTGGCATATTCTGGCAAAAATGCACAATAAATATGGTAAATAAATACAATACTAATGGATATTTTTTTTTGTTCCTGGTAAAGCGTGTACAGTGGTAGAGAACATAATTTTGATACATTTATAGATAAGCTTGTACATTATAAATTCTTTCTGCTCTAGGACCAAGTATGCAGCCATATAAACAATGCAGGATGTAGCTAAGTTAAGATGCTTTTCGTAAAAGTCCCGGAAACTATTGCTGCAAAGCTTTTCCGTGGATTAAGGTTTTTAGTTAGTGTAAACAAGTAAATTTGTGTTTTGATTTGGTTAGTTTATTTCTTTTTGTAAGCCAAATTTCTAAAACGATAACAAAATTAATTCATCAGTGTTTGGGAATATCTCTGTAAAGCATGGCACACAATGCACCATGTAATCATGGGATCTGAAAAACTAACCACAAAACCAGCAAGCATTCTAACATAAACTGGCAGCCTTTTATGCATGCCCTTCAGTAATTCCATCTTACAAGCTTGTTAGAAATCCAGGGACCTATGTGCACTGTCCCCATAAGAAACAGCCCGTGTAAGCTGCCAACCCCCTGAAATAAATAAAACCTCCTCTTATGAGTATAATGTTTCATAAGAGCCATGTATTATACATACAGTATCCTATTTAGGGTAAACATTAATGTTGGCAAGCATACAAATGTTGTTAAGATAACCCTCCTGATATAAGTAGATATAAACAAGCAGTCTAAAGATCATTACGCAAATTAAGAAGCACTCTCAATTGCCAGGTTATTGCAAACACTGATAGATCAGATGTTGGGAGACTAAGGCAAGAATAGATTACACCTATTGTTTCTATCCCCAGGGCAGATGCTGGGCTTACCCTGCAACCTTGCAGATATAACTAACATTTTAAAGGGTTTTAGCATGTTTACATTCAGACATAGGGGCTAATACATCAGGGCTTGGAGCTCTGGTGCTTTTCTAGGGCAGGGTTCAGGGCACCCTGGAAAACACTGGGCCCATGTAGATGCTCACGAGGCATTTACATACTCCCTGTGTCCTTGCTGGGGAACAAGTAATATAGGACCCCTACAGTACATGGCAGGAAGGTTACTTGCCACTTCCTAGCCTTAAACTTGGTATAGGGGTTCTTGAGACCCCCTACCAGCTCATAAGTAAAGAAAGAGTTAAAACAAACAACTCCTCCTGTTAAAAAAATAGTACAAATTTACATTTACTCAACATTGGAGTCTAACTTGACCCATAATTTGTCTCCTGGTCCAGCCTGTGGATTGAAGGCTTCCCCCTGTCTGGCAGTGTTGCTAGAAAGTCAGGCATTGCTTTCCAGCATTTTCTCTGGCTTCTGCAGCATCTTGAGGCTTGACTGCAGTGTGCCAGTCCCCTCCTTCATTTCTGGCCCTTGGCCAGATGAATTACAGTACCACTTTGGGAAGACAAGTCTTTTTACCTTGGGGCATGGCCTTTTGGCCTTTCACTAGCATCACAGCAATAACTGGGGCCAAATTAAACTTTAACCTGAATCTGAAGCTCAACAATTCTCTTAAAAGACTAAGCGCAAAAGCTTTTCAGCATTACATATTACTTATTAACAAATACAAATCCTTTTTATTGAAACAGCGAGTGATTGCACAGGGCCCATCAACCAAAGGAAAAAAACATTTCTCTCCCATTGCTTCCTACTCTGTATGACCAACCATTCCCCAGACCAATTTAGCGTCACATGGGATCACAAGTTAGACGCTCCCCACCTACTCGCTGTAGCAGCCACAGGTAATGCATTATAGCAGGTGATACCATTTCTATAAATTTGAAGGTACCTTGCATTCCCAGCTTCATAGGTTGCAGGAACAGTAAAGTGACTAATGTAGGGGACTGTAGCTGTCGTCTGTGTGGTCTCTGCCTCATTTTCTGGCCTTCTCACTGCAGAAGGATTTGAATGTCTTTAAATCCTACACTTTGTGCCAGCTTTACTTAATGGATGATAGAGATGATATATCCTGGATAAAAAATGGTGAACCTAGGTTCAAAGAAAATCCCTAGATCCCTAAATCTGTTAAATCTATCTCCTTCCTCAAATCCTTATGCCTTACTCAAAGCCTCTCAAATATGAGGGAAAAAAACTCTCAGGCAACTTAACCGGGCACTGTGCAAGAATTGTGTGAGAAGTAAAGGCAGAGGTTATGGTTCTTAATGGTTGGTTTTATGTACTAAGTTTTAAGGGTGCCTCTTTCTGGGGTCCGATAAACAGACTTAGAAGGACTGCCACATAACAATTCATTTTTGGGCTGATATACACAGTGCAAGGCTTTACTACAGACAAAAACCCGATCTAGGCTTTGTGCAAAAGATCAACAGAACACTGCAATAAGAACCTGCCACAGTTAACTTATTAAAGTGGATCAAAACCCAGGATTTTGACTATACTATTGCTCCATCCTTCTCAGCCTCGTGCCGTCACTGAGCCTTCAAATACAGCTTGTAACTCCACCAATAGTGTGGCCACCAGAGTGTGTTTGTACTCCCTCATCTTTAACTTGCTCCAAACGTGGAATCAAGGAGGTGATGTTAGATCTTAGAGCAGGAATCCAGCAGGGTGGCCACCCAGTAATTGGTACTGGTGGTTGTTCTGCAGGAACTGGAGCATATAGTGGAGAGAAGGAGAAGCTGTCCTCAGTGTCAGGAGTTTCCTCCTCCTGCTCCTCTTTACAGCCACGCTCCAGTGATGCCCGTGAGCTGCACTAGGCGCCACCCTGCTGTGAGAGAAAGTCCACCTCCCCATCTTAATTCCCTAAATCCTCTAAATGGGAGCATTTCGAAAACCAGCAATTTTGAAATCCTTGCATTCAGGGCCAGGGCTCGTAGGTGCGATGGGCCCAACTTCTGCTTTCTCTCCAAGTTTCAGGGATGGATAGTTGAAGGCTTTCCTGGCATGGCGTGGATAGGCTTGGTGATGGTTTTACTGCTGTTGGTGGTGGTCTCATATCCTCTCTTTGTGAGGAGGTGTTTTTGTTTTTACCCATGCAGCTCATGTTTGAATTGCAGGTACCTGGTCATAGACGTGGTACATTGATTATTAAGACTTTTCCCTCACTTCATTGACTGGTGGAACAGCGTGTAAATGATCCATATTTTGTCCTCTGTGCACTGCTTGAAAAATTGCCATGCTGGAGACATCCTTTGCACCAGCTTTGGCAAGCTCAGTCCTTGGGCATGGTGGGCAGTAGTAGCAATGGGCTGACTGCTGAAGGTTTGCACCCTTCTCCCTCTTCTGCTGGCTATCGGGAGCTGTGTGACCACTACCTCTTCCTCCGAAATCTTCAGTCCATGTTGGGTCTAGTACTTCATAATCACCTCTGGGACCATCTTCCACCCCCTCCTCATCGGGAGGGGGCCTCCACATTGTAGAAAGCTGTAGCAGTCGGCACTAGGGTTTCATCATAGGTGTCCTGCAATGGTCTGCTGGCCATGTCCTCATCCTCAAACACAAGTTGGGCATCAGGGAACCCTATGTCTGCAACTTCGGCAGGTGAATGTCCCACGTTATGCAAGCTAGGTGTGTCATTGTGGAGCATTACTGACTCTGACCTGTGGTTGGGAAGCAGAAAAACGAAGGGAAGATCAGCACTCCTTAAGATCTTGAAGTTTATTCATATGCAGAGTAAAAACAGCATCTCCATAGGAAAAAAGGCAGTTTAAAACCAGTAAAGAACCCCGGCAAGTCAAGGCATGCCACGTATTATAATATAATGTATAATGGAGATGCAGTTTTTACTCTGCATATGAATAAACTTCAAGATTTTAAGGAGTGCGGATCTTCCCTTCGTTTTTCTGATTCACGTGGGGCAGGGACGGCCCCAGGTCTCGCACCCATCAGCCAGAGTGCATTTGCTTTTTGTTTTTGTATTTGATCTGTGGTTGGGAAGACCTTGCAGATTTTATGGGGGTTGAGGTGGAGGGCTCTGCACATTCAGTGGAAGTAGAGTGAGTTGAAGACAATCCCATGGAACTGGTAGCACTACGTGTCATATAATTTATGACTGCCTCAACTTGTTCTGGCCTCCATCCCTCTGGCTGCAGTACTGGAGTCTACAAAAAGACACTACAAATCCTGGCACCTGCTTACACCAGACACAGATGAAACACATCCTCTCCCTGCATCACCAGCTCCATCAATGCCAGCAGTGAAAGCAGCAACACCATGGCCATGGCCCTGTCCCTTATTTGCTGCTTTAAGCATCTCTGCCCAGGAAATGCATTTTAATTGGGCAGAGATGATTTGTTGTATTAAATACCCAGTAAGTGCAATACAGATGGACAAAGTGGTGTTATATAGACACAGTAAATGCAATGCAAAGGGACAGAGATGAGTTGTAATATATACCCCGTAAATGTAACACAGATGGGCAGAGATGAGTGATATTATATACCCAGTATATGCAATACAGATGAGCACAATTGAGTGGTAATATATACCTAATAAATGTAATGCAGGTGGGTGCAGATGAGTAGTATGATATACCTACCTACCTGCAATACAGATGGGCAAAGATAAGCAGTATTATATACCCAGTATATGCAATACAGATGGGCAGAAATTAGTCGTATTATAAAACCCAATATATGCAATACAGATGGGCCAAGCTGAGTGGTATTATATACCCAGTAAAGGCAATACAGATGGGCAGAGATGAGTTGTATTATATACCCAGTAAATGCAATGCAGATGGACATATATGGGTTGTATTATATACCCAGTATAAGCCATACAGATGGGCAGAGATGGATGGTATTATATGCCCAGTAAATGCAATACAGATGGGCAGAGATGCGTGGTATTATATACCCAGTAAATGCAATACAGATGGGCACAGATGAGTGGTATTATATACCTAGCAATACAATGTAGATGGGCAGAGATTAGTGGTATTATGTACCTAGTAAATGCAATACAGATAGACACAAATGAGTGGTATTGGCAGACGTACATCAAGATCTATAAGAAGAGAGGCGTGAACCTGCACATACAGAATACTGCTGGGCATGTGTAAACATGAGTGAGCTCCCTGTAGATCTTTGTGTACAGATTGCAGATAATAAGAACTGAGGACAGAACATAGAACGGCAGCCAGTTACATAGAGAAAAAATAAATAAAGATAGATAGATAATAAATTGGCAAAGTAGACATTAAGAAAGACATTATTGTGAAAGTATATTACTACAAGTACAAGTACAGTGTGCTTGCAGTGCAGCCATTAATGATATTGTAATTGTGAATTACAGTTAAATTTACATTTCTGTTTTTGGATTTCCCATAGGTTGCTGTTGTATTTTAACAACTGAAATTTAAATATATTGGCAAGTCAAAAGTTGATCTACTTAGTGATTAATTCACTTCCTCATTCAGTTTTCTGTTTCCACCCTGATGACCTGGTCCTTCAATCAACTTTCAGTGGACCGAGAACAAAGACACCTCCCTACTCCTTCCCTAAACATCCTGATTAGCTGCCCCTCTCTGCAGCTATGAAACTCCTCCCTCCACTATAGGCTTGATTCAGAGACAGATATGTCTGGCCTTTTTTTTGTTTTTTTTACGTTAATTTCCCCACGCGTATGTTTGTTCCCGCTAATGCGAATATGCGCTTTCGATGGACGGAACTAAATCGGATCATTTGCGTCAGTTCGGATCATTTTCCCATCCAAATCTGATAGTTTGCGTTCGTTCAGATAACTTACGTTATTGGGATGGGCTTGCGTCTCATTCAGAGAGCTGATTGCCGAGGGCCCACCACCCTATAAAATGGTTTCATTTGCAATCCACTTACGGGACCATTTTGCACTTGGCTTGCTTGCTTTTGACCAAGTTTTGCGGCTTTGTGGAGGAATATGAGCACCTTCAGCTCCAGGGCATTGCATGTGTCAGCAGGGCCGAGGCCAGATTACACCGGCGACGCATTCCCAACGTCATGGGTGCGATTGATTGCACCCACGTTGCATTGGTCCCTCCCGCAGCCGACGAGTACATCTATAGGTAAGTTAAATAGATCATTTTGTTATATAGTTTATGCAAACTGTATTGTAACTATATATTAATCCCTCCTTGTAAAGTGTCCCCTGTGAAACAGTTTACAGTGTATACATTAATCCCTCCTTGTAAAGTGTCCCTGCGAAACAGTTTACAGTGTATACATTAATCCCTCCTTGTAAAGTGTCCCTGTGAAACAGTTTACAATGTATACCTTCATCAATGTTTAAAATGTAGGCCTTAGCAAATAATTTTAATGCGGACCTCAATTACTGATTACAATGTTAATCTTTATTTTCGCCCACATACATATAAATTTTGTTATTAAAAATAATTATGTACTTACTGTTATTTGGATTGTCCAACATGTTTTTTGGAGGGTGTTAGGAGTGTTTGAGTAGTTTACCTTGTATTGCTAAAAAAAAAAAAATTTTTTTTGTTTCAGGAACCGCAAAATGGGCCACTCACTGAATGTCCAAGCAGTGGTGGCCCAAGACATGCGGTTCCTTAGTGTTCTCGCTGGGTATCCAGGCTCATCCCATGACACGTACATCTTGCGGAGCTCAGGATTATTCCGTCGGTTTGAGTCTGGAGAATTATCAGGTGGATGGCTCCTTGGTAAGCTTCCTCAAATTACGGCATTCCCTTTTCACTGTATGCCTATGAATATAGTTGATGACCCATGTCTTAACCTATGGCTGTTTTTTCCCCTTGATGACATGTTAAACCGGACCTTCACCATGATTGTTAGAAAAGCACCAACCATTAAAAACTGATTTCACAGCATTTCCACCTAATATATTTCTAGTTTTTATTAACTTACTTATTATTCTTTCCCCCACTGGGCTGCAACTCTGTTAATGACTTTGGGATAGGGGCGCCATCTTTGGTCAGATGCATCACACTTACTGAGGAGAGGAGAGCGGGATAAAGTGCAGGGTGCGGGTTAAAGCTGTGCTTTGCTCAGACAGAGCAGAGCTGGGGTCCGGGAAAGGTCAGAAATCACAGAATGCAGAGCAGCACAGCCAGAAGGCACTTTCTGTTTGCAGGCTGCTTGATATTACCTGAGCCGCCATCTTGGATGTTTTAAAGCCTCATAACATGCAGTAGATGCTTGTTTTTTTATTTTTTTGAGAGCAATCTGTATGTACAGGGTGTGGGTAACATATAAGACTGAACAACCACTTTAAACAATATTGTTGTTTTGAATGTGTAATTAATGTGAGTATTTTCTTATTCATTCAGGGGATTCTGGCTATCCGCTTCTTCCCTGGCTCCTGGTGCCCGTCCTTCGGCCACAGAATGAGGCACAGGAGGCCTACAACCGTTGTAAATAGGGCATTTGGGCTGCTCAAAACCCGCTTCCGCTGTATGGACCATACCGGGGGGGGGGCACTCCAATATGACCCCAACAAGGTCATCGACATAATACTGACCTGTTGTGTTCTGCATAACTTTGCCATCATGCAGCGTGTCCCCCGGTATGTGGATCTGCCCCCCTCACCACCCAGCCAGGAGGCAGAAGACCATTCCACTGGCACACCTAGTGCCTCTGACCAAGCAGTGCGGGCCAATGTCATTACCACCTATTTTGCTTAAAATTTTTTTCTTGGTTTGTTGCTGTTATTTGGTTATTTGCAATATGATTTGGCTCTGTGAAGGCTTTTGTCTTTATTTTACCTAAAAGTAATGACTTAATTACTAAAACTGTGATACCTTATTTGAGCCTCATGCTGTTTATTTTCGCATGTTTGCTGGGAAAAACCTTCATTAATCTCAAAATAACACAAACATTAATGCATCAACTTAGTCAACAACAGCTAAAGTCACATTCAATATATTTTATTGAAATATGAAAATTTTGAGTTGAAGGGCACTCGCAGACTTCATGTACATACATAGTAAAACAGAAATATAAATTGGAATCATGGCACCTAGCAATTGCCAACATCCAGGAGTTGTAAAGTAACGCACTCCAGGCCGCAGTTTCACCACCCAATAACATAAACATACATAGGGAGCAACCATTTGCAAGGAATACATAGGGCCACATACACACCCTCTCCTGCTTGGTCACATTTGCCACAGGCACAGGTTGAAAGCAGCCATACCTATGCCACATACATGCCTGTAAGTTAGTGGGCCACCCAAAAAATAACCCCCAGTCCTAATGCCAGTCCAGTCCAATCTTTGCCATGGTCAAATGTAGTAGTTTCACAGCCAAGAATGTCCCCCAATCTTGCCAACAAACAGGATGAGCCAGCCACAATTTCATTAGGCCCAAGCCTGCAGCGTGCCAGCTTGAGCGGCAGCTTCAGTGAGGCTTTAGCTCAGGCATTGGCTAGTGGGGTATGTCAGCACTCTAATGAGCTATATGGGCGACATTCAAAATCAAACCAGAAAAGGCATAAAAAAGCCAATCTTGGTAGCGCTCACCAGACAGGTCAATAGAGTGGGGATGTAGAGGAAAGATGTGGAGATACAGGTCAAATAGGTGTTAATATGGATGTTGGGCATAAAACCCTGGTGGTGGGCTTTGGAGGTGTCCCAACACCTGGGCATATGTGACATTCATAATCTGCCACTGTTCCCGTATCTGTCTATTGCTTGTTCTAAATTCCTTGAGCATGGCAGTGAAGTTATTATTTAAGGTGGCCATTTGATCAGACATCTGGCTGTTGCTCGTCCTAAAATCAGTCAGCATGTTGGTGAATGTATTATTGAATGTCTCTAATTGTGCAGTAAGCTGCTCTGTGGTTTTTTGAGTCACCTGCCGAAAGTAACGGCTGTCATGGCGCCACGCTGATTTCAGGATCGGCATGCGCCTCCACTGGGAAACTGGTCTGCGTTGTTGACTACGTCTACCAATTCCCCGGGTTTGAGTGCCTGCAGATGCTGGACCTCTAGGACGAGCAAGAGTCACAGATGTGCTCGGCAGATCCTCTGCAGCAGAGCTACCACTGGGGACTGTAGGCTCAGTCTCAGCCTGATGCCCACGATGGGCTGGCAGCATGCATCCAGCTTCACTCTGCTGCAGAGGATTTGGTGCAGTAGCATGCTGAGACAGTGGCAGATTAGGTTCCAGGGGGGTCAGTTCTGAAGGTCCCATCAAGCTGGCATCCTCATCCTCCTTCATCTCCTGGATTTCATCCATCAGTGTGGGGGTCTGTTGGGACATGTGAAAAAAATGTTTCAGTTTGGGCCCTAAATATATTTGTTAGGCAAATTAGTCATGTGCATTCACATGCATCAGCAGTTTCATCAAAGTCCATTTACCCTATATACCTGTTCCTGGGTGCTAGGCAGCACGGAAGTAGACAGCATGGTCAAACTGGAGGAGGCTTCCACACTTGCAGAGGCTGGATGCTGGGCTGGGTTTAAAAGTAAAAGGCATGTAAACACACAAAAATCCATTGATGACCTGGATTACTACATATGCTTTAAAAAACACATGGGCAAGCAGGAATGCCAACTCCCCCAAATGTATGATGATGTATGCCTCACCCTGTACATACACATTGGTCACCTTAAATACTACAAACATGCATGTACTGCATGTTATGAGGCTTAAAACATACAAAATGGCGCATTAGGGGCCTACAGTCAGCTTGCAAATAGCATTTGGTTTCAGAGTATGCTGGTGGGCATTCCTCCTATGTAGACCTTTTCCTGACCCCAGATTAAGTTTGTCTGACCAAAGCACAGCTACAACCCAAGTGGTATAAAGACAAAGAAGTAAGTGTTGTCTATGACTATATTCACATAACAGGCAGTGCTTTGCTAAGCTAAATAGTTTAATAGTGACCATAAATACTGTCCAAGGTCGTGTATTGCCTGCAAACCTTTTAAATGACCATTTCTCAGACATTAAACACCCGGCTAAAACAGTAACCTCCCCTCAAAGCCACTCCCTAGGGGCATGTGTTCATATCTGCCCGTGAGCCTCATTTCACGCGTTTACAATAGTTCACATTCAAACAAACATTACTAACCTGCAGGAATGGTATGGATGTCCGTGTCCCATCTGCCAGAGAGGCCCTCTAATGCGACGGGGTGTATTAATGCCCGCACCATCTCCTCAGCTTGTGTATACTGTAATTTGGTGAGGAAGCCTCCGCCAGTATGTAAGCTGAAAAATAGAGGTTAACAAATTTTGGGCATTGTGGTCAATACAACAAGCAGCAAAATGCACAACTCAAATATGTACCTTTAATTGCACCGTTTATTCTGTTTCTTCCGTGCTGCATACTTTAATCTCGTCCCCCGCTGCATTGACCTGTCTGGTGAGCTCCTCCAAGATTTGTGTCTTTCTCATTTTGCTTGTAGATTTTGAATGTCGCCCATATAGCTCGTCATAATGGAGTGTGAGGCCACTTGCCAATGTGAGAGTTTGGGCCTCACCAAACCTGCCACTGGCCTCGCCGCAATGTTCGGCCTAATGCTTGCTCTTCTGGCTCATCTATGTTTGTTGGCAATTCGGGGGGACATTCTGGGCTGGCTCTGTGGTGATGAAATGTGTGACACGTGGCTTGAGAACGACTGGACTGGACTTGCAATTGGACTGGGGGTCCTTGCCTGGGTGGCCACGGAACTTCCAGGCGTGGATGTGGCATATGTATCGGTGGTTGCCACCTGTGCCTGTGGCAAATGTGGCCAAGGAGGAGAGGGTGTGCTTGGGGGGGTAGGGCTTCGGGCCCTGTGCCTCTTTGTGGCCTTTGAAGTGGTGCTCCTTTGGCCATGCGATGTACTGGCACGTGGAGCAGGAGAGGCAGTGCTGGCTGGGCTGGGGCTTCGGGCACACTGGCTCTTAGTGGCCTTGCCACAGGTGCTACTTTGGCCATGTGATGTTCTGCCAAGTAAAGCAGGAGAGGCAGTGCTGGCTGGGATGGGGCTTCGGGCACGCTGGCTCTTACTGGCCTTGCCACTGGAGCACCGTTTATGAAGGGATGTGATAGGGCGGGGAGGAGGAGAGGGTGTTCTTTGTGGGCTCGGGCTTCTCACCCTCTGCTTCTTTGTGGCCTTGTACGCCGTCGTACCTGCCTGCTTTGATGTTGGTGCCTTCTTCTTTGCTGCTCCGTCCTTGGCTTTGGTTGTTGGTTTTGCTGTTGCGGCCTTGGTGGCCAATGTCGTCTTGTGTTGCCCACTTTGCCTGCGCGTTTCCCGCACCTTGGTAGTAGCTTGGTGTGACCGAGTGGTCGGACGTGAGTAAGAAGGCTCCTCATGCCACTGGGCCCTTTTGCTGGTGGCCTCCTTGGCTGGTGTGGCCTTAGCGCTGTTTTTTTTTGGTGCCATGCTGACAATGTCAAAGAGAATGAGCTGTGTGTCCATGACCCTTTAAATACTAATGACTGGGTATGACGCTTACGCGTTCGCGTGCATACAGCCGTTCGTCCGGCCATGCAGAACCTGGAAACCGCTGGGGCATTACTTATCTGCTGCGGACAAGAAGAAAGATGGCGCCCACGATCTTCACTCGCAAACAACAGGAGCTGATTATGCTCGTAAGTGTATTGTAAGGACGTTGATTTGCCATCTAAATGCATGCCTAGGCCTTAGGGAAGCGCAGGAACAAACAGTTGTTTTCTAAACTTAGTTAAACTCCATGCCAAACAGAAGTTAGTGCGCACATGTGCGAACCAACTCACTTGCGTCTAGAAAGATAGTTTGAGGCTAGAAATGTGTCTGGGAATGTCATTTAGTCAACTGATCTAATTGTGACAGATATTTGTATGCAGCTTGATCTAACAACTATGTTTATTTTGTGTTTTTTAGACGATGCTTCAGCGCAGGTACGACTACCTGCCCAACGCATACGAGAAGAGGAACGTCGCCCTGGAGATCGTTTCCCGGAACCAACAGGAGACAGACACCACCTTCATCCATACACAGATCATGCAGCATTGATCGGACCTGAAGCGACTCCACATGCCCCGGTAGCGATTGCATGCTTTATGTAACTAGTAAAGAAGGTAGGCCTTTATTTAAAAATGCTTTTCTTTTCTAGTGCTGGAAATGGAGTACAAAATCTGACGCACCCGGAGGCGCACAGGCCAGCCATTGCTGCATGAATCTGCAGCAGAAAGTGAAGGTGGTGCATCTCCAGGGCCACGTTCCTACCCCTCATGGCGTCATGGCGTACATTCTATCTCTCTTTTTCTAGATGATAATGTAGCGGGTGAAGGATCTGTGGAAGAGTTTGCAGCAGATCAGGCCCAGGAGGCACATGGAGAAGGTGGGTGATGTCACACACATATTCAAATTGTCATTTGCTTACTGTTGACTCAGACATTAGAAGTGAGCCTATTTTTAATGTCTCTACAGCCTCAACTTCCCAGCAGTGGCAGGTCCCAGAACGGAGGGTGGTCCCCGAAGCAGAGCTCGCCTATCAACGAAGTAAGTTGTAATGTAAATGTTTGTAGTATGTGGGAAATGACATGATCACCAATCTACCTAAATCCATAGTCAATGCCATAAGCATAATGACATATGGCCTCTTCCTTTTATTAATTTCTTAGCATAATGACATATGGCCTCTTCCTTTTATTAATTCCTTAGCATAATGACATATGGCCTCTTCCTTTTATTAATTCCTTAGCATAATGACATATGGCCTCATGAGTTAGTTTGCAACCTAATAAACACTCCATCCACAGCTGTTAAACATGTATTTGCCGACAAATAATTTATTTTTATTTTTTATACAGGGACCACACGTGCCAGAGTGCCACAACTGAGTGCCAGGGTCCTTCAGTTGGTGGGCGAGATGCAGGAGCTGCGCGACTCGTTGGGGACCACAGATGAAGAATAATGTTCTGGGGCCTGCCATTGCTGTGTATATATTTTAAGACCTGTTAATTTATTTGTTAAAAACTTTTAAAATGTCTTACTTACATTCTACCAAAACCAAAAAAAAATTAATATTCAAAGTTGTTATATTAAAAAAAATATTTAAAAAAATGGCAATATAAAAATGACATTTAAAATAAAAAAAAAAAACTTGTTTCTGTGTCATTTCCTTTTCTAAATCCATTCATTAAGGGTTGGTTACCACAAAACGAATGCAAAAAAACAAATTTATATATGAAGATTCGCCTGACCATGATTTAGGTAAGTTTTAGGGGTGGGAAATGAAAGAATATACTGAGCGTGAAGTGATTTAGGTACGTTTTAGGGGTGGGAAATGGAAGAAGAATGAGACCGCAAAGTGATTTAGGTAAGTTTTAGGGGTGGGAAATGAAAGAATATACTGAGCGCAAAGTGATTTAGGTAAATTTTAGGGGTGGGAAATAGAAGAAGAATGAGACTGCAAAGTGATTTAGGTAAGTTTTAGGGGTGGGAAATGGAAGAATATACTAAGCGCAAAGTGATTTAGGTAAGTTTTAGGGGTGGGAAATGGAAGAATATACTGAGCGCAAAGTGATTTAGGTAAGTTTTAGGGGTGGGAAATGGAAGAAGAATGAGACCGTGAAGTGATTTAGGCAAGATTTAGGGGTGGGAAATGGAAGAGTATACTGAGCGCAAAGTGATTTAGGTAAGTTTTAGGGGTGGGAAATGGAGGAAGAATGAGACCGCAAAGTGATTTAGGTAAGTTTTAGGGGTGGGAAATGGAGGAAGAATGAGACCGTGAAGTGATTTAGGTACGTTTTAGGGGTGGGAAATGAAAGAATATACTGAGCGCGAAGTGATTTAGGTAAATTTTAGGGGTGGGAAATAGAAGAAGAATGAGACTGCAAAGTGATTTAGGTAAGTTTTAGGGGTGGGAAATGGAAGAAGAATGAGACCGCAAAGTGATTTAGGTAAGATTTAGGGGTGGGAAATGGAAGAATATACTGAGCGAGAAGTGATTTAGGTAAGTTTTAGGGGTGGGAAATGGAAGAAGAATGAGACCGCAAAGTGATTTAGGTAAGATTTAGGGGTGGGAAATGGAAGAGTATACTGAGCGCGATGTGATTTAGCTAAGCATTGTAGCAGAAGTGAGTGAATCAAATATGTAGGCGAGCACATTAATGAGTTAAGTTTGTAGTGCGCAGGCGTAAGGTCGTAACGATTTTCGTCTGGACGATAATTTATAGAAAAAGGGAATCTGAATCCAACGGGAAACGTAAATGATTCGTTCGAGGCTACGATGGAAAAAGGGCAAAAACGAAAGCCTACGTTGTAAAATGAGTAACATAAACAGAAAACGAAAGCTGGCATACGAACGGACAAATACTTTACTGAAGGTTTACGATGCATGCTTAGAATCACTCGTACATTCATACGCAAGCGGGAAAAATTCAGAAAAAAAACAGATCGACACAAAAACTAAAATCTTTTTATGTCTCTCTGAATCAACCCTTATATGATGGCAGACTGGAGACTCTCTTAACCTTTAGCATCTCTTATCTCCTTTTTCTGGTCACACTATCCCCTCGATTCAAAGAGCAAAAGTTAATTGATTTCGTATCGAGAATCGTAAGTTTGGGTGGGTGTTAGTCATTTTTTCCTGTTTTTTTGGCCATTTACGACTCGCACGAGCCTACGTACGAATGCGTATATGCTCTTACGATCAGCGGAAGTTCGTTCCTAAATTTTAGGTTCAAAACGTAAAACTTAGGATCAAATCCTAAAACTTACGATCAAAACGTAAAACTTAGGTTAATTGGATGTGTTTAGGTGTGATTCAGAGAAACCTCTAAACGCGTTTTAAAAGAAAGCCACAGCCGACACCTTTTAGCAGCCGGATTGCTGTTCGTGAACAGGTTTTTTGGCTATGTGGAGGAGTCTGCGCGTCTTGTGCTCCAATGAACTGCATGTATCAGCATGGCCGAGGCCATAAATTGTATGGCAATGCATACCTGATTCATGTATGCCTTATAAAAGCATTTTAATGTGGACCTTAATTAGTCCTTTGCATGTAAACCTTTATTTTGCAATATATTTGCGTTAATTAAAGAAACTTATGTCCTTTGTTATTTATTTTAAAATTGAGGTACTAGAATAATATTTTTAGATTGCATTTATTGGTGTAGTTGTTTACCTTTGCTTTGTTTAATTATTTAAGCACATCTTTGGTCAGATGCATCACACTTACTGAGGAGAGGAGAGCGGGATAAAGTGCAGGATGTGGGTTACTGCTGTATTTTGCACAGACACAGCAGAGCTGGGGGCATGGAAAGGTCAGAAATCAAAGAATCCAGAGCAACACAGTCACAAGGCCCTTTCTGTTTGCAGGCTGCCCGATAATACCTGAGCCGCCATCTTGGCTGTTTCTAGGCTCATAACATGCAGAAGTTGCTGGGTGTTTTTTAATATTTGTGAGCAATCTGTATGTAGAGGGTGTGGGTAACCACACTAAAAATTTAAAGTTGTACCATTAGAAGCATAAATATTAAAATTAAATCCACAAGTAAAAAATGCAAGTTAACTAAAAATTAAACAAAGTAAGATTTACTTATGCAAATGAATTCATTAATGGTTGGTTACTACCAAATGAATGAAATAAAGAAAAATCAAAGACCAAATATTTAGAATGCACTTTAATGAGGTAAGTTTGTAGTGCGGAGCCGCAAGATCAGAAGGATTTACGTCCAGACAAAAAAGGAAAAAGGGCAAAACCAATGTTGCAACCTGAGAAATGAAACGGAAAATTCAGGATGGAAACTGACATAGGTCTGATTCCCGAACTGCCATACGAACGGACGTATATTTTAGGATAGAAATGTATTTGCTTATTGAATCACTCGCAAGTTCATACGAACGCACGAGCGTTCGGGAAAAATAGGATGATCGTGACCCAAATCCAAGCTGTTACATGTTTCTTTGAATCGACCCATATGTGCCTGCAGTAATAACTAGAGGAACAACAATGCACTTGTAATTGTAAAGCACACAGTTTGCTTACATCATATCGCTGTTGCCACACCCACTATTTTTCCTCATTTTTTCTCTGCATCTCCAAGGATTGGGGCTCAGTTGAGTTAAAGCAGCTTCCTGCTGCTGTAACCTTATGTGAAGTGGGTTGATGGGCTACAGTGCTGCACACTCTGTACCCCCTGATTCCTCCCTCCCACCACAGCCACCCCCTGAAGTTCGGGTCCTCATATTTCATGCAAAGTTTGGCCGAAACACTAATTTAATTAAAATTATCACAACTCACAAAACCCATTCACAAAAGTTACCATTGTATAAAAAGTGTAGTTTGATTCATTTTAATGTACAATAGAAATATATTTTTAGATAAGGCTTATCTTCATACCCAGAACTTAAAGCGGACCAACAGTCAAAAATAAATTAAATAAGACCAACACAACAAACAGTGCTCATATGCATCCCTCTCCAGGGTAATTTAGATTGCTGCACATAAAAAATAATTTACCTGTTTCTAATGCCTGCTGGGATAAATTTTAAAAACAAGATGGCCGCTCATGGGCTTGCAGTCCTGTTACTGAGCATTTCAGTTATGTTAGTTGGGAGAGGAAGCTCCAAAATGGCCCCTACCTTTCTTTTCCAGCTGTTGTTCCGGTTTAATACACACACAATTAACAACTGCTAACACCGTGTTACAGCAAATTATCAGTGGATGCACTTGAGTATCAAGTGACTTAATCAACCTATTGCCAACTGAGTTATTGACTTACTGAATATTTGCTTATACTGGTAGCAGTAGAAACATATAGGTTTCAAAGACGTCAATACAAGCTGACACTAAGTTTAACTTACTAGGTCATTTTGGAAGGATTATTTAGGTTTAGCAAATGCAGTGTAGATGTTACCACTTGTGTAAACACCATTCTTTTTTGACTATTTCCATGTTTTTCTTGACTAAGTTGAATCCAAACAGCAATCCATGCTTCCACTTTTTATTTATCTTTATCCTGGGCCAGGGTCTTCGAGAGATTTCCTGCCCTGGTGAACTGGTTGTAAGCTGAACTTTCTGTTTTACATTTCTGGAGATCATGGTTGGTAAATTCCTATAGAAAGATAACATTGTCACTAATCTCAACTGGAATACATGGACAATGAAGTCACAGATGTCACAAATATGTTAGCTTATGGCCATAAACAAAAAATGCTTGCAATAAATTATTATTGGCATTAGGTTAGGATGAAATGGAAAAACATTAATGGTAAATAGTGATATTAAAACATATAAAAAAGAATATTAAATTATACTTACAATGGTACATAATTATTGACCAGATGTCCATACTAAAGCTTGTAGTTATTATGTTGGATTGTCCTTAGGACTTTATAGCTCCAAAGTGAAGGAGTCTTTCAAAATGTTGGGTGACCTTGATGTGTTGAGTAATGAGGCTACGATTAAATAGTTCTTGTAGGCACAGCAATAACATGCCAATATTATTTTCAGTTTCGAAACGCGTCAGGCGGGATATGGCGTCACTGTGAAGAGGATTTTATCAGTTTTAACATTGTGGATCATTGCCGGCCGTTTCTGAGAGAAGCAAATCTTCTGTATAACTTTGTACTCTGAAGCTTGAAAAACGCTGATATGTGAAGTCTACTTTGTGAGTGCAATAATTTTTATTATTAAAAATCTGAGCTTGTCATACAGAGTTGCACTAGGTTTCTGTTTATGCTTCCTTCCCTTTGTGCATGCTGGACTATTACCTGAGAGTTAAGGTGGCTCTGGTGTCCAGTACCGAAGGAGTCTTTGCTTCAAGATAAGTAAGTCTGTTTTGCAAGGCAATTGGGGAGCCAGAGGATTGAAATTGATCTAAGGCACTATTATAAGTTGCATCTGGTAAGCATTCTGTTTGGACGGTGGAGGATTTGAGCACGATCACTCTAATGCTGAGCACATGCACCACGGGATTCCCATTTTTGATTTAGTCAAAAGGACTTTGTTTAAAGAAGTGTTTTTGTTGCTCTGTGTTATTTGTATACATTATTTTCAGTTGACCTCACCTTCCTCTGTAGATAGTGCTTGTCTCTGCCAGTGGAACCCCTATACCAGGTTGTGGATGAGGAGTACAGATTCTTCTCTTGATTACCAAATGTATGAAATAATCATTCACAAATATCCATTCCCAACAATTACCTGAAATGAATGGTGCATCTATGTTTGCGGTAATATATACCTGAGACATGATGCTCCACCTCAATGACCTTGCTAAAGACCATCTCTGATCAATCACCAAGTGCCCGCCACACTACTTATTTCTTTTGAGGAAGAGAGAATTGGAATCTACTTGGGGAAGCAAGATGCATGCTTGAATGTAATGGATACAGATGGAGTGACCAGTGTTGCAAGATATTTAAAAAGAATGTACATGAAAATACCTTCATTGACATGGGAGGGTGTGAGCGGAGTTCAGGGCTGTTCCTAGTGGAGGGCTAGCAGGGAGATTGCCTTGAAACCAATGCCATTGGGGACACCTTTTTCCCAGCCTTCCTATTTTCTGCACATAAGTCAGAGTCACTGTTAGTGGTACAGCTCATAAGACAGGCCCCTCATCCCCCCATATTGGGCTCAGTCATGGTAGGGGCACTGCTTGCTGCTAAGCAGGAGGATCTACATCGTGTCACGCTCAACTCACCCAGCCTTCGGTCCCGCGTCGTCTCCGGGCGGTCGGCTGGAGGTCTTCCTGTGCAGCGCTCGCGGCCGCTCGGGCATCTCTGCCGCGAGTGGCGCCGAGCACGGCCGCTCCCTCGAAATCGCGCCCACGAGCACATTGGCTTTATGCCCTTCGGCGGCGCTGCGCACAGTGCGCCCGCCGGGGGTAGTTATTAAAGGGCCAATGAGCCCAAGGGATTTCTGGGCTGTGCGGGTCAGGTCCAATCAGGACCAGGATTGCGTCACCACCAATCACCACACTCTTCCCTGTAGTGTCAGCCCTATATAAGACAGGCCCCTTCATTACACCAGTGCCCGTGATAGCGTCAAGCTGAGTGTGCCTAGGATTACGTTTTGCTTGTTTAAGATTGTTGCCGACCTTTGCTTCGTTTAACCATTCTTGCTTGCCACCTGGACCGACCCTGCCTGTACTCAGACTCTGTCTCTTCCTCGTGACCTCCTGGATTGACCTTTGGCCTGACCTCGACCCTTCTTCTGCCTACTCCTTCTGTACTGCGTTATTATTGGACTGCCTTCCCGTGTATGACCCAGCCTGTCTACGTTGCCCTGTCGGTCCCTTGGTTCATCTGCCTTCACTCTCCCATTAGCCCACATCCTTTGTGCTTTCAAGTCCTGGGGGCAACAGTGTCCGGTGAGGCGTATAAAGCGTTCCGGCAAATGGGGGCTTGTCTAAAGGTGAAGCTAGCAGCGGAGATTGGGGGTTGTGGGCTTACTACGAAGGCGGGTGTCCCACTGGGCCTTACCCATGGCACATTTTGTTATAGGACAGCAGCAGCAACATAGTATGGATTATGGGAGGAGGCATATGTTTTCCTTGCTGTACTATTTTGCCTATAAACAATCATCAAGTTAATCAAGCCAGTGTCCTGGATCCATAGAGCAGTGCTTAAAAATAAGGTGCTTGTCTTCTAACATCTGTGAACTTTCCTTCCTACAGTACTTTCCCAAAGTATGTGATTAGACTGATAGAATTAACTTAAAATGGTATACATCATGTTTTATAGTTAAATGTGGAAACATCAAACAGTACAAGGATCAAACACCAATGAAGACGATGCGTTGCAAATATGCCATTATAGAGAAAGTATCATAATTTCACTGCACCAATTGAATTGGGGAAAAAGTTTGTGATTTGCATCAGATTCACTGTAAACATGAAACACCAGTGAGTAAGCATGTTCAATGAATTTGAAAATAAGCAATGAGAAAACCATGCTTTTTAATAAAAATTGCTAACACATATGATAGCATTATGCCCCATAACAGAAATATGAATGATATCAGATTCCTGCACATAGACATTTCATTTCATATATATTCCTTGTTTTATACATTATAAAAATGCCTGAGGCTTTCTAGCAGGCCCCCTGGTATGTATTGAAGGGCCCTTCCCCAAGACTAAGTCAAAAACATTTTAGCTGTTTCTTTTGCTACCATTCTATTTTACATCCATACATATAAACACATTTTGTTCTTGAAATAAAACATTTTAATACAAAACTCATATATTATTAATCTTTAATATTTGAGTCAAAAAGTATATACTATAATGCATGTAACGTTAAAACCATTTTATTTATTTGCAAAATATAGCAGTACAAATGCTTTTTTTTCCTTGGCATAGCTATAATGGAATAATGATATCTGATTGATAAGGATCTGATTGATATGTTACATACTATGACTAAATCATTATATATATATATATATATATATATATATATATATATATATATATATGTCAATTTTATTCTAATGCTAATATTAAAACAGAGAGACACTCCTGCACCCCCTACCATTCCGAACTGCTTGCTATCTCAGCAAGGTCATATGACAAAACATGTTCACCACCATGAGTGCACTTCAAGAATACATATATCTAACCCGTGGAAAGCTGTGAAATTGAATGACTCAGCTCAATACAAATATGCACACATATGAATTTCGGGGCTTATTTGACCAAGTTTGCCACATTGCTGCATTTTAAACTTAATCAAGCTTGCCATGGTACACACAGTGAGTGACAGTATGCACCATGGTACAATTTATCTGCCTCTACATACTGTAGGCTACACCAAAGTGCACCGATATTGCCTGACCATTAAACCATTAAAACACCTTCATTAAATATCGTACATAAATAACTAGCATGGTCTCTAATTTAAATACAATAATGTTCTTCTGGCTTTTGCAAAAGCAAGCTTAGTTTTACTTCCTGTGAGTTCAGCAGAGTTCTCCTGGCTTGGAGACGCCTTGCTGTGTTTAAATTTAACCTTTAATAAGGGCATTGTATATGCTATATGGAGTGTGCTTGTAATAACATCTGGCAACAGGTTTGGCTCCTTCCTTTAGTTTAACTCAGAACGGATGATAGGAGATGCAGACTTGCAGAGTTGCCTCATCATTGGTCAAAACAGTGGTTTATTCATTAATTATATTGATATTTATTTTTCAAAAAATGGCACGGGGTCCCTCCTTCCCAGCATAACCAGCCCAGGCAATAGCTATGGGGACTTGTAGGCCAAGGCATGAAGGCCAGACTCGGTCGCCCCTGGCCCTGAAGGCTACAAATGCGACCCCCCTGGGCTTTGGGGAGGAAGATAATGGGGGGTGTGGGTTAATGGCAAGTCACCCACTAGCCACAGGTGACTTGCCAGACCCCAAGTTCACAAAGGGTTACATGTAAAAAAGCAAACACACACACAAAATCAAGAAAAAAATATTTTATTGTATTTTTTTAATACTTACCTTCGATCCATCCCTGAGCACCCAAATACTGTGTCCCACACCAATCACTCTGGCATCTGCTCTCCTGCTCCTGCTGCTGAAAGCCTTTTATAACTACTGAGTGACAGGATATGAAGGGTTAATTAAAAAAATTGGATTAAAACCCCCCTCAAAATGGTGTGGGATCGTCCCTACCCAGCTTAACCAGCCTGGGGATCAGCTATGCAGGGCTTGTAGAACAGGGCACAAGGGATCCTCAGCTCCTCTGTCCCTTGCCGCTGTGTTCCATGGCAATCTGTCCCTCTGCCCCTCCACTTCTCTCCAGCAATCACGACATCTTAATGAAGTCTCCGGTGCCGGAGCGGGATGACCTTACTGGATGACGTCACCCACTCCACCCCGAAAAGGTGGTGCTAGCAGCAATGGTGGCAGGGATAGGACCTGTTTCGGGCCCTCTCCTTACCGCAGAAGAGCCTGGGGGGATTGGAGGCCCTCAAGGTGAGGAAAAGATGCGGCTGGAGGCAAAGTGGGCTCATTAGAGTAAATGTGTTTTTTTTACAGATATCAGCTTCAGCAGCAGGGCCCTGTTTCAGACCATCTCCTGAACTAATAAGAGCCCCTGGGGGCAATCAGATGCACCGCAGATGAAGAGAAGACCCCGCTGGGTTTTTTTTACAGTAGCGGGGGGGAAAGCCAGTCCCATAGTTCCTACATGCTTGGCACTTAACAGTAGAAGAAGCAAACCATAGCGATGATGGGCTTGCCATTTAAAGGGTTAATCAAAGTTGAAGATTAGAGGTGTAAAGGCAAGACTTTGTATCTTCCTCCATAGGGATGCTATCAGCGATCAATATGCCGGTTTGAGATACATCAGTAAAGAAGAAGGCTGTACTAGAGAAAAAGGATGAGTCCATTCATCGAAGAAAGACGGACATCCCAAGAGTAACCGAGGTTGCCATAACCATGTTGAATTGCACAGAGGTTAATGCACATTAAGAGGATTGTCCTTGGTTGAAGAGCCCTTGAGGCCTTGAGCCCTTTAGCCCAGAGGCACTTACCTCCGGTAAGATGCTCCTTCTCCTGTTGATAGCATCTAATAGCCAAGGGGAGAGTTGATCTTGTAACTCTTTTGTGCCATATAGGAGACCACCTGCAGCCACCACAGATGGACACACAACACATACAGATGGAAGTGCATTTTTGATACAACTTAAACCGGACCAAAACCCGTTTTTTCTCTAACGGGGTTGGTCCCACTGACAGCACATAAAAACAAACTTGGGGGGGGGGGGCATCCAGAATGCTCAAGCCCCACCGTACATAAACCCCCCAGAATGCCAGATATGGTTACCTACACCTCAAGTCTGTGCCGTAATCCCACGATTTGTCCCCGCCCACATGTGACTCCTTTTCTGATGCAGACTCGTGGTGAAGGTAAAAATATCGGACATTCTGGACAGATGTGGTTGGGGGGGCTCCAGCATTTTGGATGTCCCCAGCTTGTTTTTATGTGCTGTCAGCGCAACACCTGTTGGTGTTGGTACAGTTTAACATATAAAACAACGTCCAATGGAATTTATATGTTACACATCCAGCACATCCAGCTTAGATTAAAGCAAAAGTCCAGTCAAAATCAAATAACCCCCGCCCTGCCACCCCCTTCTAAAGCTGAGGCAGGACAAGGGGTTCAAAGGAAAAAAAAACAAGTTCCAGCACCACTCTCAGCCGCCACACAGAAAGACAAAAAGCTCCCTCAGGTCCATGTGCGCACCTGCTGCCCATTCAAGTGTAAAGAAAATAACGTGAGTAAAATTATGGGCATTCTCAAATGCTCCAATAAAACTGTGTGTAATTCCCTGAAACAGACATAAAAGTGTAATCATACTACCAAATGGCAGTAGCTACATAATTCTTTAATTAAACAGCAACTCATTCTAATTTGTATATTATAATAATTTATTATAGGGATAATGCATAATATAATACTAAATTATTTGTGACATCTTGGGTTAATTTAATACAAACAAACCTAGAAAGTCTATAGATCTTGCACTGGATGAGACCAGAAATGTCCTTCTGACTTAAACAGGTTTCTGCAAAAATAAACATGACTGTAATGACATTAACTATAATGCACCAAATGGGTATATATTTAAACTCTTTAAAAGGCTTTCCATAGACATTACATAAACACATCACCATAAAGTGAAGACCCAGTGACTGGAAAGAAATAAACCTATTCCTGCATTAGCTCCACATATCAAAATATATTTAAGTGACATGCCCCTGATGGAACTGCTGTGAATATGAGCATAGCATGTGCAAAGCAAATGTAAACAGTTTTACGCTAAGTCAGCTCTTAAAGAATTGTTATTTTTCAAGAGAACACAAATATAAGCAGAGCATGATTAAAAAGCTTTTCTTGCAAAAAATTGGCGATGGACAGATGTAAAAACATATATACTTAGGCAAACAAGGCAAAATCAGTTTCATGTCCATGGTTTCTTAATAATTCAAAAGCATTTTTAGTACTGTGGTCAGGACAAATACACATCTAAAGCAAAGTGTTTGTGATATAATCTAACCCTTTAACTACCAGCCGACCTAGAGATTTTGTCACCCTCTGTTGACAGGCCATTTTTTAAGATTTTGCACTATATATTTTTGGGCTACCAGCCTGCATAGCCCACATGGGCCGTGGGTCCTCTGCATCCCCCTGAGCTTCGGGATGCCGGTAATGTGGTTGGGAGTTATGTCAGGTCACCTTTGCCAAAGGTGACTTTCTAGCCCCTCCTGACCTGTGAACTGGTATAGGGGTCTCAAGAAGTAAAAGTGGAAAAGGGAGGCAAAAAAATAGTAAAATAATGAATGGATGGCTGAGAAGAAGAATAAAGGGGCCCAAGATGGACAGTTTTGCAGGACCAATGCAGAACTGTATATAAGCAGTCCAGCAGGCAAGAGCCGTGTTAGATACTGTATTATTCATGTTATAAGACACACCCACACCTAAGGTTTAGGGAAGTAAGATAAAAAAAATTATGAACCAAATGGTGCGAACCCCCAAAAAACAGACAGTGTACAGAATCCTCCCCCATCACCCCATAACAGGCGCCCAAATCATACCATAACAGGCAGCGTGCCGAATCTCCCCAATCACCCCATAATAGGCAGTATGCATAATCCTCCAATAACCCCATAACACACAATGTGTCGAATCCCTCTCGTAATCACCCAATAACAGCCAGTATGCAGAACCCCCCAAAACACCCCATAAAAGTCAGTTTGCAAAATCCCTACCCCACATAAAACCCATAAAAGGCAGCATGCAGAATCACCTGATAAACGGCAGAACCTCCCCACGATCACCCCATAACAGGCCGCATGCAGAATACCCTCAGTCACCCTATAGCAGACATTGTGCAGGACTCCCCTATCACCTCATAACAGCAGTATGTCAGAATGTTCCCTAGAACCCCATAACAGGCAGTGTGCAGAACCCCCCCCCCCCCCCCAAATAACCACATAACAGGCAGTGTTCAGAATCCCCCCTGCAGATAACTAATATAAGTGGACTTTTCCTTTACCAGCCCCCCACTTCACACCAATGTTTCCCCCCGACTTAGGGGAAAAAATAATAAGTCTTCTGGAACAAAAATGTAGTAGTGGCATATACATGTACTGAGTGATGAGTTTTAGTAATTAAGAAAAGGCTGTTGGAAATTCTTATAATATTGTAGTTGAAAGAACATGTTGGGAGTCTCAAAGGCGAGGTAAACTATAATGTTTATTTATTTGAAAGCATATCTCAATTATTAATAGATTTTTAGCATGTAAAAAGATTTCTCATGTACCTTTACAAATTCCAAGGCACACAGACTCAATACAATACAGGATACGTAACTGTCCAATGTAACCCTGCAGAACCATTTGGAGAGATATCCCATGCCTTGAAACATAAATATTTAGATCATCTAGTCTTAAAGTTAGATATTATTGGATGGAAGAAATAGCTAATTTATTTAGATAATATTTAAACATTATCAATTCACGTCAACAGCTCAGCCCTAGTCCACAAAAGTGCATTGCTGTATGTCCCAAAAATGGAGGTGGGATTACTGAAAGATAATTTTTTCAAGTAACCCATAAGTCTTAGTAGTTTTTGGAAAATTGGTAATTTACATAGATGTAGGTGTAAATTCACTTTTATTAGCTCTTGTTAATACTGTTTAAACCTTTAACCCTTTAAGTGCCAGCCTACCTGGAGTTTTTGTCACACTCTGTTGCCAGACTATTTTGCACAATGATGCGCTCCCCATGTTCAAATGTGATTTTTGAAGGGATTTCCAGGGATTTCCCAGGAAAATGATATATTGTTTTTTTTCAGCAGAGTCTGGGCTTTAACATGAAATGTCTTGTTTGTCATTTCTCAGGTGTATTCTCAATATTTTTGGGTGAAATATGTGCAAAAAAATAAAAAAATATATATTTTTTACAATTTGTAGTTTTTTTTGTAATAAAAAAATGTAAGTTTGTCAATAAAATCTTATTGCGTGTGAAATCCCAATTTCTCCCAGTTACAGCGATACCACATATGTATAGGTAGACACCCTTTCCTGCCCAGGAGACTCCCCTAAACTGAAACAGCGCTTTAGGGGATTTTCAGATAAAATACAACTATGCACCGCACTATGCGCATCTTGCAGATTTTCCAGAAAAACAACCCTTTACATTAGAAATACACCCAACAAACTATATATTCTCTGGAAGTACACACCTCAGGCTTTCTAGGTGTACCAGGCTTGTTGGTGTGGCCATAGTTTTCTGGACGTAATCCCTCAATGTATTCTTTGGTTGCAAAGAGTTTCCCTAAAAAGGATAAAAAAGCAGAATCAAAGCCACATTTTTCTAAAAAAAAACTATATACAAACAAGAAAAAACAAGTTTAAACAGAAAAAGCAACATCCTCCGAACAGAACGATACCCAACATGCATTGCTACTGTCAAGGGAAGAGTTGCCAAACACCCCAAAGTAAAGCATGAGCATAATGGTAATTTTACTTGAAAATTTCATCTCTGCAGACAAAGTGCGCACCTTGCGATTTTTCAAGCAAAACAACCCTTTACATTTGAAATACCCCACACAAAATATATATTTTCTGGAAGTACACACCTCAAGCTTTCTAGGTGTACCAGGCTTGTTGATGTGGCCATAGTTTTCTGGAAGTAATCCCTCAATGAATTCTTTGGTTGCAAAGAGTTTCCCGAAAAAAAGGATAAAAAAGCAGAATCAAAGCCACATTTTCCTAAAAAAAGCTATATACAAACAAGAAAAAACAAGTTTAATCTGAAAAAGCAACATCCCTCGAACAGAAAAATACCCAACATGCATGGGTACTGTCAAGGGAAGAGTTGGCAACAAAGTAAAGCATGTGCTTAACGGAAATTTTCCTTGAAAATTTCAGCTCTGCAGACAAAGTGTGCACCTTGCAATTTTTCAACCAAAACAACCCTTTACATTTGGAATATCCCCCGTAAACCATATATTCCCTGAAAGTACACATGCTCAGATTTCTAAGCGTATGCAGCTTGTTGTAGTGGACTCATCTTTATGAAAGTAATCCCTCGAAGAATTCTAAGGTTGCACAGGGTTTCCCTAAAAAAATTTATAAAAAAGCTGAATAAAAACATGTTTTTCTAAAATATCAATATGCAAACAAGAAAAAACAAGCTAAATCTGAAAGTGTAAGGTACCCCGGCCAGAACAATACCCAACATGCATAGGTACTATTAACCCTTTTAATTGCCAGCCTACTTGAAGTTTTGGCACCCTCTGTTGACAGGTCATTTTTCACCATTTTGCGCCATGTTCAACTGTGATTTTTGCCAGAATTTCCAGGAAAATTATATATTTATTTTTTGCAGCAGAGTTTAGGCTTTAACATGAAATGTCTTGTTTGTAATTTTTCTACTGTTTTTTTTAATGTTTTTGCGTGAAAGTACAAAAAATAAATAAAATAATATTTTTTAGACAATTGTCTCCTTTATTTTAAATAAAACATTTGTTTTATTAATGAAAACCATATTGCATGTGAAAGCCCCATTTCTCCCGATTACAACGGTACCATATATGTATTGGTATCCCCCCCCCCCCCATTGTTGCCCAGGAAACCCCCAAACTGAAAAGAGCACTTTATAACATTTAAAAATAAAATACTACTATCCACACTATAAACATAAGGGGTTGATTTAAAAAAAAAATTACATAGGCTCCCCCCTCCCGGGGGGGGGGGGGGGTTCGGGCATTTTTTTGAATTTTACCTTAAAAATGTTACCTTAAAAATCCCCCCAAAAATGACGTTGGGTCCCCCATACCCATCATAACCAGCCCAGGACCAGCTCAGCTATGGGGGCTTGTAGGAACAGGGCGAAGGGGTCAGTTTTGGTGGCCCCCCACCCTGCCGGCTACAAGCTCCGTTGGCCTGGGCTCTTCTGCCCCCCCGGGCTTTGGGGAGGCAGGTATTTGGGGGTGCTGGGGGATAATGGCAAGTCGCTAACCGCAGGTGACTTGCCAGCCCCCAGGCTTGTGAACTGGTATAGGGGTCTCATGGATCCCTTACCAGTTCACAAGGGGTTAAGTGTAAAAAACCCAACAGAAACATGTAGAAAAAAATTTCTACATGTTTTTTTTTGTTTTGGAATTTTTAGTTTTTTTGGAATTTTAAGGGTTAGAGTTAGGCTAACCCTAACCACAAACAAAGCATACATATATATGTATATATCTCCGCAGGAACAGTTATGTTATAATCTTCTCTATTCACCACGTAGATAAATGAAATGCTTTCTGCGTATTACCCACAACTGCCACTTAATAAACGTACCAGATGTCAATTAGTGTCAAGCCTTTAGAGATATAATCTTGATTTCCTTATGATCTCTATCCTCGAATCCAGGTATAAATTAAATTTTCATATGTTTGATCCCTTCTCAATAATAATCGGCCAATATATATTTTAAAATGAGGTATTCCTCGTTTATTCAATTATGCATGAAAGAAAAAACCACATTGCCACACATAGCGTAATCCTGTATGTACTGATCATGTGCGCAAAATACTCTTACCAGATTTCAAGCTCAATAATGCGTTGCATCAAATGCTTTTTTTTAAAACGTAGAGTGGAAGTTTCCCTCCTATCTACACCCCTCCACCGTGTCTCGCGTCTCTAGCAGGAAACCGCATGCAACGCCGAATCCCAGGCCTCTGGACTCGGCTGCTTTTGGGGGTCACGTGATCGGTAATCCTAACCCTAACCCTTTAAAACCCCCCAAAAAATGATGTAGGGTAATTGGGGTGCCGGAGGTTAATGGCAAGTCACCCGCTAGTTGCAAGTGACTTTCCAGCTCCCAGCCTTGTGAACTGGTATATGGGTCTCATGGATCCCTTACCTGTTCACAAGAGGTTAACAGTAAAAAATAAAACACACACACAAAAAAATGACATTTTTTTTTTTTTTACTTTACTCACCTCTGATCCTCTGCTTTCCCCGGTGATCGTGTCCCACGAAGCTCCGATGACACATGCAAGTGATCAGTGGAGTTGGGCTGGGGGGGCAGATGATCAGAGCCATCTGCGCCCTTCAACCACCTCCTCTGATCACCCGCATCTACTGAGCGTGTCGGCTCAGATGCAATTATAGTACAGGTGACGTGACAATGACGCCATTAGCCCCACCCACAAAGGGGCAAGGCTAACAGTCGCGAACCAGAAAGTGAGTGAGAGGGCCATTTCTCGTCCTCTCCTCACTACAGAAGAGCCCGGGGGGGGTGATCAGAGCCCCCCACTGAAGAGGAGACCCTGCGGGAGGGATAGCTGCCACAGGTGAGTAAATGTCATTTTTTTTTTTTTTTTACACTAAACAGCTGCGACTGAAGCGAAGCGAAAAGAGCCCCGGGGGGGATCAGATGCTCCCCAGGTGAAGAGAAGACCCGTCCCGATCCAACGTGGGGTCAGGTGAGTTTTTTAATTTTATAGTTTTTCTGTGGGGGTTAACCCTTTAAGTGCCAGCCTACCTGGAGTTTTTGTCATGCTTTGTTGCCAGACCATTTTGCACTATTTTGCGCTCCCCATGTTCAAATGTGATTTTTGAAGGGATTTCCAGGGATTTCCCAGGAAAATTATTTTTATTTTTTATTGTTTGCCATTTTTTAGGTGTATTCTCAATATTTTTGGGTGAAATATGTGCAAAAAAATATATATATATATTTTTACAATATTTAGTTTTTTTTTGTAATAAAAAATGTAAGTTTGTCAATAAAATCTTATTGCATGTGAAATCCCAATTTCTCTCGGTTACAGCGGTACCACATATGTATAGGTAGACACCCTTTCCTGCCCAGGAGACTCCCCCAAACTGAAACAGCGCTTTAGGGGATTTTCAGAAAAAATACAACTATGCTATGAAATATGCGCACCTTGCAGTTTTTCCAGAAAAAAGTACACACCTCAAGCTTTCTAGGTGTACCAGGCTTGTTGATGTGGCCATAGTTTTCTGGAAGTAATCCCTCAATGGATTCTTTGGTTGCAAAGAGTTTCCCTAAAAAAAGGATAAAAAAGCAGAATCAAAGCCACATTTTCCTAAAAAAACTATATACAAACAAGAAAAAACAAGTTTAATTTGAAAACGCAATATCCCCCGAACAGAACAACACCCAACATGCATAGCTACTGTCAAGGGAAGAGTTGCCAAACACCCCAAAGTAAAGCATGTGCGTAACGGTAATTTTACTTGAAAATTTCAGCTCTGCAGACAAAGTGCGCACCTTGCGATTTTTCAACCAAAACAACCCTTTACATTTGGAATATCCCCCATAAACCATATATTCCCTGAAAGTACACACGTTAAGCTTTCTAAGCGTATCCAGCTTGTTCTAGTGGACTCATCTTTCTGGAATTATTACCTTAAAGAATTCTTTGTTTGCGCAGGGTTTCCCTAAAAAATTTATAAAAAAGCTGAATAAAAAACACCTTTTCCTAAAATATAAATATGCAAACAAGAAAAAACAAGCTAAGTCTGAAAGCGCAAGGTCCCCCGAACAGAACAATACCCAACATGCATAGGTACTATTAACCCTTTTAATTGCCAGCCTACTTGAGATTTTGTCACCCTCTGTTGACAGGCCATTTTTCCCCCATTTTGCGCCATGTTTTGCGCCATTTTGCTGGAACTTTCAGGAAAATTATATATATATTTTTTTGCAGCAGAGTTTAGGCTTTAACATGAAATATCTTGTTTGTAAATTTTTTTTTTTACAATATTATTAAGTAAAATAAATAAATAAATAAATAAAATTTTTTTTTAGAAAATGGACTCCTTTATTTTAAATAAAAAATGTATTTTATTAAGGAAAAGCATATTGCATGTGAAAGCCCCATTTCTACCGATTAGAACGATACCACATATTTATCGGTAGCCCCCCGTTCCTGCCCAGGAGACCCCCCTAACTGAAACAAGTACTTTATAACATTCACAAATAAAATACAAATACCATCCACACTACAAAGGGTTAAATCGAGAAAAAAAATGACATAGGGTCATAGGGGAGGGGGACCCCATTTTTTTTTTATCGGCGCAGGGCGGGTGACAGGCGAGGGGGCTCCCGGAAGAGGGTCCTCACCTGAAGCCTGCGCAGCCCAGGGGGGGATCGGACCCCCCCCCCCCGGTGAAGAGGAGACCCGGACAGAAGGCTCGGGCACGGAGGTGAGTAAATGACAGTTTTATTTTTTTTTTTACAACAGCGAGTCAGCGCTGGAAACGGGGGGGGCGGCTGGTTTCGGGCCCCCCCCGAAGACGGAGGACGACGGGGGCGATCGGATGCCCCCCCAGGAAGAGAGGACCCCAAGCTTCACGGGGATACCAGAGGTAAGTGTTTTTTTTTTCTATCTTTTAACTGTTAGGGGGAAATGCCAGGCACGTAGTTTCTACGTGCTTGGCACTTAAGGGTAGGAAAAGCAACCACGTAGAAACTACGTGCTTGGCATTTAAAGGGTTAAAGTCAGCTACGTGAGACTCACGTAGCTGGCACTAAAAGAGTTAAGCCCTTTTCAGATGTTGCTTGTTTAAATAGCCAGTACTAGACTTTGTTATCTAAGTGTTTCAAAGCCTTTCTCTTACATTATTTATGCCAACTCAAAGGCCTTGATTCAATAAGAAAACATGTTTTGCATTTTACAGTAAAAAGTGCGTGTTTTTGTAGTTTCTAAAACTCTTGAGGTTCAGTTAAGGTAAAGAAATCCTTATTTTGTGTACTAGTGTGGGACAATGCTATTCAACGGAGCACTACAGCAGTGTTTTGTTGCTTTTAAGCCAGCCAATATACTCAGTGTGCTCGTATGACTCCTGAAATCATCAAAAGTATTATTATTTTTATTTTTATTGTTTATAAAGCACCATCATTTTCCAGTAACAAAGGTCACAGGTAATATATTCTTAGTAAGATGTCAAGTGATCTGAAGTGGCTTGGGCTGTCTTTTATTTAGACCAAGTGATATGCTCATCTGAATAGGTGGGTTTTGATGGCACCTTAAAAGGTTTGAAGGCTTGGGGAGTGGTGAATTGCATGGGGGGTTGGCATTCCAGAGTAATGGCTGGCAAGTTTGAAGTCCTGAATACGGAAGAGAGAGGAGGTGATTAGGGTTGAGGACAGGAGGAGGACCTGGGCTGAGCAGAGATTGCGTCTGGGTTGGTATTTGTTAATAAGCAAAGAAATGTAGGCAGACGCCTATTTGTAGAGAGCTTTGTAAGTTAAGGATAGTATTTAAAATTGAATTCTTTCAGAAAATGGCAGCCAGTGGAAAGACTGACACAGAGAGATGAATGAGTCGAGCAGCAGAGTTAAGAATAGATTTGAGGGGTGCCAGTCTGTTTGTTGGGAGACCTCAAAGGAGAGTGTTGCATTAGTCAAGTCAGGAGATGTTCAGGACATGCATTAGGATTTTGGTAGTCGCAGGTGAGAGAAAGGGGTGGATACAAGAGTTATTTTTGAATTGGAGATGGCAGGAGGTGGCTAGTGATTGAATGTGAGGTGTCCAGTATAACACCAATACACTATGCTTTGTGAGTTGCAGTAATTGCGAGATTATTGGCAGATATAGTTGGTGTGGAGAAAGTTTGATGGTGGGAAGACAGCAAACTCAGTCTTGCCCATGTTTAGTTTGAGGGAGTGAGATGACATGAATAAAAATATGTAAAAAATACAGCGCTTGCCAAAGCCTTAGTAAAATAAAATTTTATAAAGTAACAAATGTCCTTGGTGACTGCTCAACCTGCTGATATTATTTCCAATTATAGTCACACAATTGTAAATAAGTACATCAAAAACACAGCACATCTTGCTGCACACCACTTAAGGAAAGAAAACTCAAATCATTTCTATAAACCCATGTAATCATTGGTAACCTATTACAATTCTTACTAGAGTTCAAATCGTTCAGGAAGCCTAGTGTGATTCCACTAAAACGCCATTTCCAGCAGTTCATCCCTAAAAATTAAGAATGAGGGTATCTCAGAAAATTCCAATCAGAGTTTTAACAAGTATGTGGAGGTACAAAAGTAAAAAAACAAGTCTTGACTAAAATATGTAATGCGGATTAAACAAATGTCTTAATTTGGTTTAATCCTTAAATCCTTATTTTTAGTCAAGACTTTATTATGATAGATCGGTCTATTCCTTTTTTATGTGTCGAAAGCAGAGGATGGATAAAAGTGGATAAGAATAGAGTAGTCGCCTTTGTATTTGGCTGTTATTAGATTGTTAGTTACTTTGGTGACCATGGTTTCAGTAGAGTGGTTGGAGCAGAATCCAGATTGAAGAGTATCTAGTAAGGAGCTGGCAGAGATTGAACATGCTGTTCCAGATGTTTGGATGAAAAAGGAAGCAGCTAGATAGGCATGTTTGAATGTTGAAGGGATGGTGCCGGATGAGAGAGGCTGAGAGGTGACGTGAGAGCCGGTGTGAGGCATGAGGACAGTTGTGATAGAAAGTGGGATGGAATAGGGTCTAGGAGGCAAGTAGTGAGGTGGGCCTTTAATATAAGGGAGGACAGCCTTTGTTCTGATAGCAGAGTGAATGGGTTAGGGGAGCCGTTAGAGGTTGAGTCATGTGGGGTGAAGTGGATAGAGGAGTTAAGCCAGCACAGAGGCTGTCACTTTTGTTAGTGAAGAATGTGGCAAGCTGCTCAGTTGTTATTTGGATGGTGGGAGGAGGAGGTAGTGGGTGAATAAGAGAGTTTTAAACAGTTGTTTGGGATTCCGGGCATGTGTAAATATGAGAGAGTTAAAGTACTCTTGTTTAGCAGAAGTAAGAGTAGCCCAGAGTTCCTGGGGGGCTTGTTTGTATAGTAGGAAAGCCTCATTGGATTTCAATTCCCCCCCCCGCACTGCTCAGTTACTTGGGAATGTCATTTTAGTTTAGTGATGTTCATGTTGTGCTAAGGTTGTTTGTTTGCACGTTGAGGGTGGCTGTGGGTGATGGGGGTAACAGAGTCCAGGGCTGAAGTTACGGCGTTGTTGTAGTGCAAGGCTGCAGAGTCTGTGTTGGTGAATGAGGAGAGAGCATGCAGATGTTTCAAAGAGTCAGCAACTAAATGAAGGTGCAAGGTTGACTGTGTGTGGGTAGCAGAAGTAGAGGGAAAAGAAGAGGGGGTCAGATTTAGCAGGCTGTGCCAAAGGAGGAAGTTAGTGTGAGTAGTCTGGTAGCAGCAGGACTGTCAATGTCGATAGGTTTGTTAAAGTCTCCCAAAAGTATTGAAGGTATGTCAGTGGAGAGAAAGTGAAGGAGCCAGGTTGAGAAGTGGTCAAGAAAAAGTACAGTGGGATCAGGGGGGCAATAGATGACTGCAATTTAGAGCTGGAGTAGGGAGTATAGGCAGGACCTCAAAGGAAAAAAAGGATAAGGATGGCAAAGTAGGGATTGGACTGACGTAGCAGCACTCAGAAAATAGGACTCCGACACCCCCCTTGTTTGTTGGTGGGCCATGGGGTGTGGCTAAATTGTAGCCCCCGATATGAAAGGGCAGCTGGGAGACCATGCCTGAGGTGGTCAGTCATGTCTCTGTTAGGCCCAGGACTATAAAGGATTTGGTGATGAACAAATCATGGACAGGTGTAAGTTTGCTATGTACTGACCTAGCGTTCCACATCAGCACTCTCTTGTGTACCACACTTTACATGCATTGCGTTTTGTATGTTTTTGATATAGATATATAAACCCCTGTGCAAACACAGGTAAAGTATAGTAAATTGTGCATTGTCAACCCTATGCATTAAATACAGCCCCCCTCACATGAGGAGGCATAAAGTGAGGTTTATACTTGCCTAGGTGCCCACTGTCACTGATTCCATGTCACTTAAAGCAAACCTACTATATAACTACTATGTGCACTATAAAGGGTTTAACCCTTTCAGTGCCAGCTACCTAGAATCTACGTAGCTGCCTCTCCAAGTGTTAGGTGCCAACTAGATTGTGTCTACTTGGCTGGTATTTTTCCCTGATTGCGAAAAAAAACAATGCTCCGTCCAGGTTCCTCTTTCCCAGGGGGGCCTTCAGTCTTTTATAGCAGTGGGATGATGTTATCTCAGCATCTTCTCGGCAGCGGGCGAGCTGTCAAAAGCCGGCTGGTATTTGGCAGAACTGGCTTCCTAAAAAATGTTTTTTTATTTTTAACCCAAAAACATGGAGAAAGCACTGAAAAAATGTAATTTCATGTTACAGCCCAAAATCTGAAAAAAGTACATATCATTTTCTTAGGAATCCCTGGACATTGCTTCAAAAATCACAGTTACATATATAGCACAAAATGGTGAAAAATGGACTGGTAACAGAGGGTGACAACATCTCTTGGTAGGCTGGCAGTTAAAGGGTTAAAAATACATAAACATAATTGTTTGTTCATCAGTTCTTCGATTTTCTTTTTAGTAGATGAATGTTTTAACCAGAAACTGTATAAGCTCATAAAAGCTCATAATATTAATAAAAGTTGTTTATAGTCGGTAATCAATAAGGAGGCAAATATATAATTTCATTTGCTAACATAGTACGAATTGAAGAGCTAATACAAAACACTCGATTTTTGAAAACACCATATTTAGCTCCAGGCATTCGTAGATCAGTATGCTAAGAAGGGCAGCACCCAACAAATGATTTACATGTTTTATTATTGTATTTTGTCTAGACATTCTGTTAAACCCAATATAAAACTGAGATGGTGTTGCATAAGGGGCTGCTTAGAGAGCTGCAAGACCCTCTATAGAGCAGTAACATGCTGCCATCTGGTCTTTTTTGGCTGGAGAGTGTAGACAGCGGGATCTTTGTGTATAAAGCATCCCCTACTTTAACTGGCATATTCTGGTTTTCATTTTCACATGTTTAAACATATAATATGGCCGGTGAGAAAAGGGGGTTAAATACATAATTTATGTTTGCCTAGGACAGCAAGACTGGCAAATAAGCCCTTATTCTTGAGTTCCAGAAATCATTAGGCACAGGCAAGTTTTAAGGTTTCAGTTCATCAATTAAAAAAAAAACATTTTCAGTTTATGAAGACCAACATAGCATCTACAGTTTATGTTTCTGTGACAATTAAGGTAAATCTGCCTCGTGCTCATCAATCTGCTTTCTTTATCTTGCCAATGCAAAATGGAAGTGATGATTTATTTTTAATTATTTATTTAAAGTCATTTGCTTGTCACAATGTATCAGTCTTGTAATTACCATTATCATATGAGCTACATATTTAGGTGACAAGTTTATTTTAGGGAGGCACTGTTTAATTTAGCAGATTTCCTTTTGTGGTGTGGAATGATAATGAAGTAGCTTTTGTTTGTGACTGGCAAAGTCATGCAGCAGTGGAAGGAAAGTACAAATGTCACCATCATGTGATTCTGTAGTCTTGCATACTCTGCACCATTTTTTTTTTTTTTTTTTTTTTTGCCTAAGATGTGCGGGCAGCCATTTTTTTTTTGAAAATCCATTGATTTTCTATGTAACAAGTGCATATTTTCCCATGCTGTCTATTTAAAGGGCAACTCTTTACTCTACGGGAACATGTGTCCCCCCCCTGTTTGCTTCCCCCCCATGAGGCATACATGCTATGCAGTGTGATCCCCCTCCCCCTGTTATTGGCATATAATCACCTCAATCTCAGATCCCACCGAGCAATCTTACCCATGCACCCTGCTGCTTTCTAGCTCATTCTGCCATTGGTGCTTGTGACGTGTCATTCAAATCTGCCAGGCAGGAAGGACAAGTAAAGCAAGGATGCCGCAGCCAAGACACATGCTCACTATTGGATCAAAGAAACCACCAGGGGATGTCACACTGCAGGGCATCCCAAAACAAGATCTCCTGGCGTAGGCAATCAACTGGCCCTAGAGTCTTTTAGAGTTTAGGGACAGGCATACTGGGTTTTGATCCACTTTAAGTAACTCTAAATTTGAGAACACAGGAACCTGTGGGCAGATCCAGTATTTGCTGCTGTTATTGCCTTGATTGGAAATAAAACTCCACAGGACCTACTGTCCCAAAGCCAAATGCTTTACTGTACAGGTTAAAGTGAATTCTGGATAGAGTTTTTCTGTCTGCGAACTCATTGAGCATATTTAGACCTATATCTTGTATTGTCACAGGTAGTGACCAGTATGAAACACAGGTTTTCCAAAATAATAAGGCCCAGTGGTCCTGGACAGGCAGTGTCTCTTGATATCTTTATAAAAATTATTGAGATTAATTTCAAACCATAGAAAGTAGCGAGTACATTTTTTAATGGTATGAATACTGGGACATGTTGAAGCAACCCCCCCCCCCCCCCCCTATTTAAGTACCAAGCAATCCAGAAGACTAACCGTTCTACTCAGGGGTACAGAAGTACAGACTGTGGATGCGTAATAGGAGGTGACATTTATGGTGGTATATTTAAATGCTTGTTATTTGAGAATTTATGTGTCTTATGTCTTATACAGAACACCCAGGAATTGCTGGGAATTGTAATGTTCTGCTGCACATAAGAACGTAGACTGAACATAAATGTGTTTTAAATTGTTTTGACTTAACCCTTATTTTATATAAGGTAGCTGTCTAGTCTGTACTCATCTCTCCTCTCTTTCAGCAACTGCTTCTGTATCCAGTTATTAAGAACTTACTTATGTTGTATATCTGCTGACCCCCCACCCCTGATGTGCATGTGCATTCTTTTAGAGGAGAATGCAGTATTTGCAAGTGCAAACAGGTGTTCGGAACTCCACTTCCTCAGGCTGCAGCATGGGGTATAAAAGGACATAAAAGCTGCTGCAGGGAGCACATTTTATTTTTCACAATGTAGTCAATACCTGAAATGCAAGCTTTATCTGATAAAATGTAAAGTCATTCGTACAAAACGTGTTATACATATCACCAATCTATTTAGTTCTCCAGGACTCATCTCTCCTCCCTTATCACCTCCGTGCTTACCCATTGATCAGCTATTTCAAAGCAACCAGTATAAATAACCTTTTGCCCTAGTCAGTTTAACATCAACACTGCTTGGTAAAATAACATACTGATATACTGATAACACAATGGGCTTAAAAGAGAAAGCAAGCTGTAAAAAAACAGAATCTCCACCTCACCAATCAATTTTCAGCCTCTAAATGTGTTTCTTACAGTGCAGCAAGTGTGAACAAAAAACATAATTTATATTTTGCACCACTCTATTTTGTACCGAAGTGGCACTGTGTGGCGGAAGTGCTTGATAAATCAGGCTCTTAATCTCTGCTAAGTGTTATGAGTGGAAGAGATTGGTGGACCCTAGATTAAACCACCTCATGTTTATATTTGAAGATCAGTGGCATAGGTAAGCACAGGGCATTGATAGCATTGATATATACCCAGTGCCTGTTGGCAATACGTTTAATAGATGCACTATTTGTCTATGTGCAGCTTGTCCTTGACTGGAGTAAAAGTACATTTTAACCTTTATCAATAAACTGTAGGTAGGCTACATATTGAATGTATAATATTGCCATATTTAAAATCCAACCCCAAGCAAAACTTTCTTCTTTCAGGGCACTGTAAAAGTAATAGCAATGGTATAAAATAAACTTTTTATTATAATATATACTAATTGAGCCCCTAACCAGGTACAGCTTTGCAGCTAGCAGCTCTGATTAATTAATGTTCATGTCATTATGTCCTGTTCAGCCAGGTAACTACCCTGTTTGCCAGATGATTATTAATGACGGTCTCTGTTTCTCATCACAGATTTCTGTTATGTCTCAAAATGCTCTGTAAATCACAAGTCTTTCCTATTCTTTTTAAGCCAACTTCCAATCAAAACTTTTTTTGGGAAAGACTGGGGTTAGAGTTAGGGCTAATTTGATCATTTTTTATTTATATGATTTTATTTAAATGAACAATTGCAAAAATATGAAATCTAAAACCCAACAATTAATAAACTGACACGGGGGTCATATTAATTATTTTGTAAAGCAGGGTGTACTTTGGATGTGCCTTGTGGTTTGAATTGCAAACTGCATATCAGTGAGCTTTTTAATTTGAACACACAAAAATGTACCAAAAATAATTTGCATTCAAATGTTTCCCCCAAATCACCTCTACATGTCATTGGGCAGTTTTACAGCTGAGGTATATCATTTTTCCAAAGAGGTAAGGATATATATTTTTTTGATTATAAAATAGCAGCACTCTATGGGCCCTGCCGAAATAATTGGCATATCTTTACCTAATTGGAAAAAAATGATGTACCTCTATCTATAAAATTGTCCCATTGCAGGTCATTTTTGGGAAAAAAACTGGAGCAAACATTTGTTTATTACGCTTTTTGTGTGTTACAATTGAGGGTTGCAATTCACACTGTATTATCATATGTCAAGTTGCAATAAAATGCCTGTTCTAAAGTTATGCTGCTCGCATGTCAACTACAAACCTTTGTTTTCCAATAACATCAATTTGCTCGACAAAAGGCTTAGCAAATAAAATCTGATTGTGATTCTGATGATGTTCACAAGAGTGAATTCCTGGATATCATTTGGATGCCTTATTCTATATAAAATTGGATAGGCTTTAAATGTATTCATGATTTCTGTAAGATACATTATTAGTCTTCATTTTGGATGTCAGCTGGTTGCACAATATATGTGTCTTATACTACAATATTGATGGCCTAGCAAATGTAAAATATGCTAATACTTTGTGCAAGAAAATCACTGTACAAGGTATAGAATTTAATTCAAACCAGAAGCCAGGAAATGAGCAGTGCTGTGCCTGAAGGGCTCCTATAGTGCTACTGTTTCAATCTGGAGTCCTATTTCAGACTTTATTGTGTTTAATAATAAATCATTATTTAATGCATAGATTATCAGCCTTACCTCAACTGCATTTCTTTATTTAAAGATTGCAAAAAAAACAAGTATTTTTTTAATTATTTTATCTGGTAGCATCAGCAGAATGACCCTGGGCTTCCATCCTGTGGTGCATTACTCACTGTAAATTTTCTCCAGATTGTTTTTAATGTTTCCTAGACATAAAAGACAATGCCCTTGATTCACTAAAAATAATGTTCTGTAAACATCTGTTTTATTACAGTATGAATGTAGTAGTCAGTTACTTTTGCTTTTCAACTGGCATCACCTGATTGGTTGTTTGTTGGATGGTTAGCTGGGTTAAATTATTCCACTCAGTAAATCAGGACCAATGTTACTTGCCATAATTTAGAACGGGCTGTAGCAAACATAGACGCACACACCAAAATCCAATAATTCTGCATGTTCAAAGGCTACGGTGGCTGAACTTTAAACTACTTTACATGGTTTCTCCGACACAGAATACCTTATTTTTAACAAAAGTGTGTGAATCATCATGTAATTTCATTCAGTTTTATCTTTTTCACTCTAAAAGAAAAAGTACATTTTAAAATAGAGCCAAAGTCACCAACTGGTACTAGTTTTTAAATAATCTTTAATGAATCCCACTAATTATGCTTTAATTCGATTTTAATGTTAACCAGACAAAGGAATAAACCTGCATTTGTTTGAAAGCTGAATCCGTATGCATGGCAAGACTGGGGGAGAACTTCCTTTTACAGATCACGGTTTCAATACTGACAATCTATTTTGATCACTGCTAACTCAAAAATATTCAGATTCTAAATCCTTCATGATTGAACATTCTAATGTGTATTTAAACCTCCCATGTCCCCCTTTTTCCAAGCAGTTTTAAGGTATCCAATTCTAATTGTAGCTTAACTACATATTTTCTTTTCCCTAGACCCAGGAGACCTTCAAGTGGTGCCCTGGAGTGACAGGCTGCAAGGGGAGTTCCTGAGTGAGGGAATCCCCTGCCCCCCATCACCTAGCCCTAGTAGATCTATAATTTGGCCTTCTTAAGAATTTACCTTTTTGAATCTGAGTTTTAACTTACTGTTGTAATCCCACTGCCATATACCCACTGTAATGAGCCCCCGTCACTAGAAATACCAGGTGTATATGCATGTATAATATGTATATACTTGGTGACAAGAAATCTGAAATCTCCATTGTAGTTTTTTTGACAACACCTCTAATGTGCAGATCTGTGTGATGCAAATCCCCCACTTCTTGAGATTGCCGGTTTGGGTGTCTAAACCCCTAAAGAAATGCAAGAGTCATGTAAATTACTCACCCCGATGTTCAAGCAATAGGGTTTCATAATTATTATGAATGTGGGTGGGTCAGGTTGCAGGGCTTCCCACCTTTTTTAATGTGTCCTTGTATTATGTTAGTACTGTACATGTGTTTTCAGTAAAATGCAATTTTGTTATAATCCAGTTTGGCTGGTTTACTTGGCCGTGGTTAGTTTTGGCTTTGGGATTAAGAGCGGCACGTTAACTCTATATCTTGACTATATTGTTTTGTTTTTTTTTTCGAGATTTATTCATTTTTTAATAGGGTTTACCAGGCAAGCACGCACATGCGAAGAATGACACCATGTAGGTCCATTGTGCTAAAACACTAGATCAGTTACCAACTAACCAGCTTTTGAGTTTATAAGAGCTTCCAGTGGGGAGGGATCTCATGATACTTATGGCATCTCATTGAATGATCAGATAGTGGGAGGTGCAGCAGTCCCATGTTTCATTTAAAGCAGATCAAAACACATCAAGCAAACAAATTAGCCATTCTCCCTGATGATAGTCTTCTACCTGGGGGAAGACAAATAAATCACTATTTTTGCTTACAAAAACAAATATTTTGTGCATGGCCCCAGAGAACCCAGCAGCATGAGATTTTGACAATCATTAGTCATCAAAATCCCGGGCTCTGGTTTATCTTGTCATCTGAAAATTACTAGCCCTGTCCCTCAAACCCTCAGAATTCTTGGGGGGATCTGCTACTGGGAAATGTGGGAAGACAGGGTTGCAAAATGATCCAAAATATACTGCCTGTGGCATGAGGGATACAGGGGATATTAGTCAATGAAATAGGGTTTGGTCCACTTTAAATAAGCATATTGAAAGAGAAAGGCATAACTAATCTTGCAGACTGCTATGCATAAAATATTTTGTGTACAAACAATTTCAGCAGCTGCCAACCTACAAAATATTTGATAGTTTTAATACTGTGGGCATTTTCAGTAAGACATACAGAAATACACCATGGAAAATACAGACATAGTTAAATAACATTTGGAGAGGCACTATTTATATACATACATATATACACATATTTCAGAGACTCCAATTCTTCAGTGCAGCAATAAAAACACAACTAGGGGGTGTTTAATATATCCCATACACCTGACTGTATTACTATATGAAACAATTCCTAGAGATGAGGTGTAACATTTTGTGTATACAATTACCCTATGGGGTATGCATTAAAAGATTGTCCATAAATATTAAACTAGCATGGGAAAAATATGGAACTCTACAGATGCAGTGAAATAGGTCTTGAGGTCTCCTCACTTATTCCAGGGTGCTGCTGTTGTCCCATACCAGTATGTGCCATGCTGTGCCTCTTTCTTAGAAGCAAACAGTACACCCTCCTCATGACTGAGCCCTGCAGAAAGCAGGAGGGTTTAGATACAAGCACCTCTGACTTACACAATGGGCTTGACACCCAGGGCAGTCACTCTGCTCGATCATCTCTAGAAATGGTCTGAATGTAGTGGTTAGGGGGGAGAAAAAAAGTAAAACAGGGCTTGCAGAAGTTTTTTTTTTCATAGGGGGGCATCAAAAGTTGAGATTCTGCCCCCTCCGCAAATACACCCATTACAAGCTCAATTCTTCTTACCTTCTCCCTCTGCAAAACCGGGTCCATGGTTGACTGCCAGCATTTACAAGTCCTCTTCCAGATTTCCAGATGCTACAATAACTCGAGACCATGCAATCCTTGGCAACAATGGCAGGGACCAGTTTCAATGAGAGAGCAATGACAAGGTAATAAAAATGGGACTCACAGGGGGGTGGGTGCCCCTGTTGGATTATTTCTGTAATGCAGGGCTTACTGACAGCATAGGTGATGGATTTATGTTAGTTTTGTGTCCCTGTAGATTAGGAATGTCCCTGACACAGACCCCGACACATAGGTCCGCTTGAAGAGTCTGAGCTGTGGCTAAAGAAAGGTATAGCAAACAATGCACAAAGAGTTATAGTTAAATAGGTGCTCCATTCAAGATGCTCCCAAAAACAGAATGGTCAGCCCAAATTTATATTTATCTCTTCAGTATGACTTTCAGTTGCTCGGAACACCAGTTCGGAGTAAGGGAGGTAGGGTATAGGCTGTCCGGTGTTTAAGTTTTCAGCTGGGGTTTTGGCGTACGGCTAGGCTGGGATGTAATGATGAGAGGAAAGGAACTCCAGTCAGTTTTGACTAGAGTTCATCTTTAACCTAATAATTACAACTAATCAAACTGGGGATCATTATTTAAGAAGTGTCAGCACCACACAATACCACTTGTTTGGCCTCAGCTGCACTCAGCATGCAATTTAAAATAATTTAAAAAATGGCAGCGCCGATGCGGCCACCAGCTAGGGTCTAATTTAGCATTACTGTCGGGTGCTCTGGCTGAATCAGTGCCAGTTGTAACCTGTTGCTGTAGGTCAAGATACCATAGAGCACAATGGGCAGAACTGGATTGAAGTTTTTATGCTTAAAAACACATTTAAATGTTATACACATTTGTTTGTACAGAACTTGCATTGTGACTCGTCAATAATGGAAACGCAAGACCTAGATGTCACCAAATTTTGGGGGGGATTATTAAAATTGATTTTAATGGCTTGTATTGCTTTATGATTTGTAACAACAACTAAAACGCAACCTAAACACACTTTAAAGTTTGTTCCCTTTGTCATCAGCTGTGATTTCTTGTAAATGTAATGATGACATGCCGACCAGTGGCGGAAAAATACAGCACCAGTGCCATTTCAAGGAGGAAAAAAATCATGAATATACGATGGAGTGCAGGCGGTACAAAGTGGTTCTCACTGGTACTGGGATAATTGGCAGCCAGGTCCAACAGGCACTGACATAGGCTGGCCAAAGCAACAATCAAAGCTAATTAGTTAATGTTCTGCACAGTGCCAATGTAGTCCAGAGTGCAGAGCCGAATAAGAAAAAAATGCTGGTGCTCCGAAGCTGGCGCCAGAAAGATGCTAAATGGTGCACCTCATAAATAAGGCCCATAGTCGTATACCTGTATAACTACCAAGCTAGGTATATTTTTTTTTAGCTTGCATGATAAGAAATTAGTCAAAAAATACAGTATAACGTCTCCTGTATTACAGGCATCCTTTAAATACTGCAAAGAAAGGAATCATTTCTAGAGATGAGCGAGTAGTGAAATATTCGAAATTTCGAATTTCGATTAGAATAGACCGCGTTACTCGACTACTCGACCGAATATCGAATCCCATTATAGTCTATGGGAAAAAAATGCTCGACACTTGGAAATCTCAATTCGACCACTTGGAGGTCACCAAGTCCACCCTGAAACATCAGAAAATGATGCCAACACTGCTGGAATGCAACTGGGACAGCAGGGGAAGCATGTCTGGGTGCATATAACGCGCCCAAGTCGCACTATTACGCCACTATCACAGCCTCTCAACAATACACTCCAAACACAATATTACTTCTACGTAAAGTGAGACAAGACAAGGAAACCTTCTTTCCTCTACATTGCCATGGACCCCAAGCCAAACTGTACAAAAAAAAAGAACAAAATTCTGCACCCCTTAAAATCACGTTGCCTAATGACAACCACAGATGGCATAGGCAAGGGGGAAAATAAATATACCCCACCCCTAATTGTCATTGTGTGTGTGTGTGTGTGTGAGATGTGGTCAGACATGTCCTCTTGTGTCATTGTGTCACCCCAGCAGTAAGGGAAGCTTAAAGGAGGAGGTTTGTTACAGTGTGTTACCCCAGCAGTAGGGGAAGCTTACAGGAGGAGGTTTGTTACAGTGTGTCACCCCAGCAGTCAGGGAAGCTTACAGGAGGAGGTTTGTTACAGTGTGTTACCCCAGCAGTAAGGGAAGCTTACAGGAGGAGGTTTGTTACAGTGTGTCACCCCTGCAGTCAGGGAAGCTTACAGGAGGAGGTTTGTTACAGTGTGTCACCCCAGCAGTAGGGGAAGCTTACAGGAGGAGGTTTGTTACAGTGTGGCACCCCTGCAGTCAGGGAAGCTTACAGGAGGAGGTTTGTTACAGTGTGGCACCCCAGCAGTAGGGGAAGCTTACAGGAGGAGGTTTGTTACAGTGTGTTACCCCAGCAGTAAGGGAAGCTTACAGGAGGAGGTTTGTTACAGTGTGTCACCCCTGCAGTCAGGGAAGCTTACAGGAGGAGGTTTGTTACAGTGTGTCACCCCAGCAGTAGGGGAAGCTTACAGGAGGAGGTTTGTTACAGTGTGGCACCCCTGCAGTCAGGGAAGCTTACAGGAGGAGGTTTGTTACAGTGTGTCACCCCAGCAGTAAGGGAAGCTTACAGGAGGAGGTTTGTTACAGTGTGGCACCCCTGCAGTCAGGGAAGCTTACAGGAGGAGGTTTGTTACAGTGTGTCACCCCAGCAGTCAGGGAAGCTTACAGGAGGAGGTTTGTTACAGTGTGTTACCCCAGCAGTAGGGGAAGCTTACAGGAGGAGGTTTGTTACAGTGTGTCACCCCAGCAGTCAGGGAAGCTTACAGGAGGAGGTTTGTTACAGTGTGGCACCCCAGCAGTAAGGGAAGCTTACAGGAGGAGGTTTGTTACAGTGTGTCACCCCTGCAGTCAGGGAAGCTTACAGGAGGAGGTTTGTTACAGTGTGTCACCCCAGCAGTAGGGGAAGCTTACAGGAGGAGGTTTGTTACAGTGTGGCACCCCTGCAGTCAGGGAAGCTTAAAGGAGGAGGTTTGTTACAGTGTGTCACCCCAGCAGTAAGGGAAGCTTACAGGAGGAGGTTTGTTACAGTGTGTCACCCCAGCAGTCAGGGAAGCTTACAGGAGGAGGTTTGTTACAGTGTGGCACCCCAGCAGTCAGGGAAGCTTACAGGAGGAGGTTTGTTACAGTGTGTCACCCCTGCAGTCAGGGAAGCTTACAGGAGGAGGTTTGTTACAGTGTGTCACCCCTGCAGTCAGGGAAGCTTACAGGAGGAGGTTTGTTACAGTGTGTTACCCCAGCAGTAGGGGAAGCTTACAGGAGGAGGTTTGTTACAGTGTGTCACCCCAGCAGTCAGGGAAGCTTACAGGAGGAGGTTTGTTACAGTGTGTTACCCCAGCAGTAGGGGAAGCTTACAGGAGGAGGTTTGTTACAGTGTGTCACCCCAGCAGTCAGGGAAGCTTACAGGAGGAGGTTTGTTACAGTGTGTTACCCCAGCAGTAGGGGAAGCTTACAGGAGGAGGTTTGTTACAGTGTGTCACCCCAGCAGTCAGGGAAGCTTACAGGAGGAGGTTTGTTACAGTGTGGCACCCCAGCAGTAAGGGAAGCTTACAGGAGGAGGTTTGTTACAGTGTGTTACCCCAGCAGTAGGGGAAGCTTACAGGAGGAGGTTTGTTACAGTGTGGCACCCCTGCAGTCAGGGAAGCTTACAGGAGGAGGTTTGTTACAGTGTGGCACCCCAGCAGTAGGGGAAGCTTACAGGAGGAGGTTTGTTACAGTGTGGCACCCCTGCAGTCATGGAAGCTTACAGGAGGAGGTTTGTTACAGTGTGTCACCCCAGCAGTCAGGGAAGCTTACAGGAGGAGGTTTGTTACAGTGTGGCACCCCAGCAGTCAGGGAAGCTTACAGGAGGAGGTTTGTTACAGTGTGTCACCCCTGCAGTCAGGGAAGCTTACAGGAGGAGGTTTGTTACAGTGTGGCACCCCTGCAGTCAGGGAAGCTTACAGGAGGAGGTTTGTTACAGTGTGTCACCCCAGCAGTAGGGGAAGCTTACAGGAGGAGGTTTGTTACAGTGTGTCACCCCAGCAGTCAGGGAAGCTTACAGGAGGAGGTTTGTTACAGTGTGTCACCCCAGCAGTCAGGGAAGCTTACAGGAGGAGGTTTGTTACAGTGTGTCACCCCAGCAGTAGGGGAAGCTTACAGGAGGAGGTTTGTTACAGTGTGGCACCCCTGCAGTCAGGGAAGCTTACAGGAGGAGGTTTGTTACAGTGTGTCACCCCAGCAGTCAGGGAAGCTTACAGGAGGAGGTTTGTTACAGTGTGTCACCCCAGCAGTAGGGGAAGCTTACAGGAGGAGGTTTGTTACAGTGTGGCACCCCTGCAGTCAGGGAAGCTTACAGGAGGAGGTTTGTTACAGTGTGTCACCCCAGCAGTAGGGGAAGCTTACAGGAGGAGGTTTGTTACAGTGTGTCACCCCAGCAGTAGGGGAGGCCCAAGAGCTGAGACTTTTTAAAAATTGTGTGGAGGCCCAAGAGCTGAGACCTTTTAAAAATTGTGTGGAGGCCCAAGAGCTGAGACCTTTTAAAAATTGTGTGGAGGCCCAAGAGCTGAGACCTTTTAAAAATTGTGTGGAGGCCCAAGAGCTGAGACCTTTTAAAAATTGTGTGGAGGCCCAAGAGCTGAGACCTTTTAAAAATTGTGTGGAGGCCCAAGAGCTGAGACCTCTCAAACATTGTGTGGAGTCCCAAGAGCTGAGACCTCTTAAAAATTGTGTGGAGTCCCACGAGCTGAGACCTCTTAAAAATTGATTGTATTAAGCCCAAGAGGTGAGCCATAATTTTTTTTTATTAATACAGCAATTCTACGGCGGTTAAGGAGGAGGAGGAGGAGGAGGAGGAGGAGGAGGAGGAGGAGGAAATGGCACTTCATACAGATGGCACTTCAATCTTGGCTGCTTTCCACTGTTGTACAAGCAAAGTCCGGGTCAATCCACTTGCTGTTCATTTTGATTAGCGTCAGCCTGTCGGCACTGTCGGTTGACAGGCGGCTGCGCTTATCGGTTATAATGCCCCCGGCTGCGCTGAACACCCTTTCTGATAGCACGCTGGCGGCAGGGCAGGCAAGCACCTCCAAGGCGTACAGGGACAGTTCCAGCCACGTGTCCAACTTGGAGACCCAGTAAGTGTAGGTCGCCGAGGGATCGGGGAGGACAGGGGTGTGGTCTGCCAGGTAGTCCCGCAACATCCGCCGATACTTGTCCCTCCTGCTGATAGCGGGCCCCGCAGTGATGGAAGTTGCACGAGGGGGTGACATGAACGTGTCCCACACCTTGGAGAGTGTTCCCCTGGTGGCTGTGGGCCTGATCGATGTTGTCAGACTCTGGGAGACACTCTCCTCTCTGCCGCCAGCGATGCTGGGTGGGAAAATCTGCATCATGTTCTGCAAGAGTTCCCTCTGGTATTCCAGTAATCGATTCGTCCTCTCCTCTACCGGAATAAAAGAGGAGAAGTTATCTTTATACCGGGGGTCCAGGAGTGCGAAGACCCAGTATAGTTTGTTCTCCAATATCCGGACAACACGTATGTCCCGGGAAAAGCAGCCCAGCATGAAGTCAGCCATGTGTGCCAGACTCTGAGTAGGCATGACCTCACTGCCCCCACCAGAAGGATCATTTTCCATTTCCTCCTCTTCCTCCTCCTCTCCGCCCCATCCGCGCTGAACCAATGGGACGCACACAGCCTGACTGCTACCCTCGCCGCCAGCATCCTCTTCCACAGCCACCTCCACGTTGTCCTCCTCCTCCTCATCCTCCTCCTCCTGCAACTGCCACCGAGCAGCAGACAAAAGTGTGGTCTGACTGTCTACCTGCGTTGCGTCTCCTCCTACCCCCGTCTCCTCTGTGTGCAATGCGTTCTCCCTTATTGCGATGAGCGATTCTTTAAGGACGCATAGGAGCGGGATGGTTACGCTCACTATAGCGTCCTCGCTGCTGACCTTCTTAGTGGACTCCTCAAAGATACGCAATACATCACATATGTCTGCCATCCATGGCCACTCGTGGTTGGCAAACTGAGGGAGCTGAGTTGGAGGCACGCGTGGATGCATCATCTGGTACTCCATCAATGCTTTCTGCTGCTCACACACCCTGGCCAACATGCAATAGGTGGAATTCCAGCGAGTGGGCAGGTCGCACAACAGCCGATGTTGAGGCAAATGGAGGCGTTGCTGGATTTTTTTTAAGCTAGCAGCAGCTACAGTTGACTTCCGAAAGTGAGCGCACAAGCGCCGCACTTTGACCAGTAGCTCTGCCAGGTTAGGGTAAGTCTTTAGAAACTTTTGTACTACCAAATTAAAAACGTGGGCCAGGCATGGTACGTGATTGAGTTCTGCAAGCTCCAGAGCCGCCACCAGGTTACGGCCGTTATCGCACACGACCATGCCTGGTCCTAGCTGCAGCGGCGACAGCCACATCTCTGTCTGCTGCAATATGGCGTGCCTCACCTCTGCGGCGCTGTGCTTCCTGTCGCCCAAGCTGATGAGCTTAAGCACCGCCTGCTGACGTCTCCCCGCGCCAGTGCTGCAACGCTTCCAGCTAGGGGCTGAGGGCGATGTTAAGGCAGAGGAGGAGGAGGAGGAGGAGGAAGAGGAGGGGGGTCTATCAGAACCCGTGCTGGCAATCTTGGGCGGGGGTGGTATGTAGGCCGTCCCTGTTTGCGACCCCGTCCCCGCTTCCACAACATTCACCCAGTGTGCCGTCAAAGAGATGTAGGGTCCTTGGCCGCAAGCGCTTGTCCACGAGTCGGTGGTCAAGTGGACCTTTGCGCTGACTGCGTACCTCAGGGCCCGCCTGATGTTACGCGACACGTGCTGGTGCAGGGCGGGGACGCCACACCGGGAAAAATAGTGGCGGCTAGGGACGGAATAGCGAGGTGCGGCAGCCGCCATCAGGTCGCGGAAGGCCTGCGTCTCCACAAGCCTAAACGGCAACATCTCCAGGGCCAGCAGTTTGGAGATGAGGCAGGTTAAGGCTTGGGCTTGGGGGTGACTGGAGGCGTACTTCCGCCTGCGGTTGAACGCCTGCGAGATGGACAGTTGATGGGACGAAGAGATGGAAGGTGCAGACGAAGATGCGGGGGAAGGTGGGGCTGAAGGAGAAGGCCCCAAAGTAGCCGAGGCAGAGGCAGATGTGGAGGTGTCCTGGCTGGAGGTCTGGACCGCAGTGGCAACACACAACAAAGGGGAAGAGGCAGTGGCAGCAAGACGGGGCGCAGGTTGTATTGCGTTTGCTCTCTCCCACTCAGCCCAGTGCTTGAATTCCAAGTGACGGCGCATGCCTGAGGTGGTCAGATTGCTCTTCTCAGAGCCCCTACTCAGTTTTGAGTGGCAGATTGCGCAAACCGCGCTCAGTTTGTCATCCGCGCAAACGTTAAAAAATCTCCACACCACAGAAGTACGAGGCCTCGATGGGGGAGCTTCGCGCGACTGCCTGCTGCCGGGAAGAGCTTCGGCCCTGCTGGCTGTGGCCTGCCTTCTCTGTCTGGACTGTCCTCTGCCTCTGGACTGTCCTCTGCCTCTTGCTGCCTTATTCGGTGATGCGCAGACCGCATCTCTACTGCTTTCCCCGCTGGACATCACCCCTGTCCAAGTGGGGTCGGTCATTTCGTCGTCCATCAACTCCTCTTCCACTTCCTCTCTCTGCTCCTCCTCCTGCCCACTGGACATTCCAACAGCCTCCTTTGATGGCAACTGCGTCTCATCATCATCGCTCATGATAGCAGATGCTGGTTCCGGGTCCACATCACTAGCAGATGGCGGATACTCAAGTGTTTGGGCATCACTACAAACAAATTCCTCTGCTAGCTCCTGGGATTCTTGCAGCACATCTGGAAAAGGACCCGAAAAGAGGTCCTGGGAGGGGTCAAGGTTGGGCTGACTCTGTTGGCCAGGTTGGGAGGAAGGAGGGTCAGAGTGAGACTGTGTGGATGACTGGGTGGTGGACAAGTGACTGGAAGCGTTATCGGCCATCCATTGCACCACCTGTTCACGCTGCTCAGGCCTTAACAGAGGTGTACCCCGACCCCCGCATAACTGTCCCATAAAGGCAGGGAAGCTGGATGAGCGTAATGCTGGCTGCCCCTCACCAGCACGCATTGTATCCCCACTGGCTTCAACGCGGTTTGTGCCCCCACCAGCATTTCCGCGCCCCCGTCCTCGTCCACGTCCCTTTGCGCTAGCCCTCCGCATTTCAGACGTTTTACTTTTTTGGCCACGCGTTATGCCAAATATAAAAATATTTTTAAGAAGAACACCTGGCTATACAGCCGTATACTGCCAGAAGGTGAAATGGTGCCTATACGCACCGTGTATAAAACAGTGTTTTGTTGGCACAGAGGACACAAAACAGTAGTGCCAAATATAAATATATTTTTAAGAACACCTGGCTATACAGCCGTATACTGCCAGAAGGTGAAATGGTGCCTATACGCACCGTGTATAAAACAGTGTTTTGTTGGCACAGAGGACACATAACAGTAGTGCCAAATATAAATATATTTTTAAGAACACCTGGCTATACAGCCGTATACTGCCAGAAGGTGAAATGGTGCCTATACGCACCGTGTATAAAACAGTGTTTTGTTGGCACAGAGGACACAAAACAGTAGTGCCAAATATAAATATATTTTTAAGAACACCTGGCTATACAGCCGTATACTGCCAGAAGGTGAAATGGTGCCTATATACGCACCGGGTATATAACAAGGTTTTGTTGGTAAAGAGGACACAAAACAGTAGTGCCAAATATAAAAATATTTTTAAGAAAAACACCTGGCTATACAGCCGTATACTGCCAGAAGGTGAAATGGTGCCTATACGCACCGGGTATATAACAAGGTTTTGTTGGCACAGAGGACACAAAACAGTAGTGCAAAATATAGTTTTGTATATAGGTGCTAATACACCACTGAAGTCTTTCTGTCCCTATTCCAGCATCAGCAGCTACCCCTCACTAAAGCAGCCGTTTTGAGCAGAGTGTATATAGTTTTGTATATAGGTGCTAATACACCACTGAAGTCTTTCTGTCCCTATTCCAGCAGCAGCAGCAGCTACCCCTCACTAAAGCAGCCGTTGTGTGCAGTGTGTATATAGCTAGAATGAGCTATATACTGTTCAGCATAGTAGCCCTAATAAGGGCTCTTAATGACTCTCTTGTCTTCTGGTAGCTGGTATATATGGTGGTAAAAGCGATATTCTGAGCTTCTGGGGCCCTGCCTGACTACATAGAATATGAGCTATATACTGTTCAACATAGCAGCACTAATAAGGGATTAAGGACTGTCTTGTCTTCTGGTAGCTGGTATATATGGTGGTAAAAGGTATATTCTGAGCTTCTGGGGCCCTGCCTGACTACATAGAAAATGAGCTATATACTGTACAACATAGCAGCCCTAATAAGGGCTCTTAAGGACTCTCTTGTCTTCTGGTAGCTGGTATATATGGTGGTAAAAGGTATATTCTGAGCTTCTGGGGCCCTGCCTGACTACATAGGATATGAGCTATATACTGTTCAACATAGTAGCCCTAATAAGGGCTCTTAAGGACTGTCTTGTCTTCTGGTAGTTGGTATATATGGTGGTAAAAGGTATATTCTGAGCTTCTGGGGCCCTGCCTGACTACATAGAAAATGAGCTATATACTGTACAACATAGCAGCCCTAATAAGGGCTCTTAAGGACTTTCTTGTCTTCTGGTAGCTGGTATATATGGTGGTAAAAGGTATATTCTGAGCTTCTGGGGCCCTGCCTGACTACATAGAAAATGAGCTATATACTGTTCAGCGTAGCAGCCCTAATAAGGGCTCTTAAGGACTGTCTTGTCTTCTGGTAGCTGGTATATATGGTGGTAAAAGGTATATTCTGAGCTTCTGGGGCCCTGCCTGACTAAATAGAAAATGAGCTATATACTGTTCAGCGTAGCAGCCCTAATAAGGGCTATTAAGGACTGTCTTGTCTTCTGGTAGCTGGTATATATGGTGGTAAAAGGTATATTCTGAGCTTCTGGGGCCCTGCCTGACTAAATAGAAAATGAGCTATATACTGTTCAGCGTAGCAGCCCTAATAAGGGCTATTAAGGACTGTCTTGTCTTCTGGTAGCTGGTATATATGGTGGTAAAAGGTATATTCTGAGCTTCTGGGGCCCTGCCTGACTACATAGAAAATGAGCTATATACTGTTCAGCGTAGCAGCCCTAATAAGGGCTCTTAAGGACTGTCTTGTCTTCTGGTAGCTGGTATATATGGTGGTAAAAGGTATATTCTGAGCTTCTGGGGCCCTGCCTGACTAAATAGAAAATGAGCTATATACTGTTCAGCGTAGCAGCCCTAATAAGGGCTATTAAGGACTGTCTTGTCTTCTGGTAGCTGGTATATATGGTGGTAAAAGGTATATTCTGAGCTTCTGGGGCCCTGCCTGACTACATAGAATATGAGCTATATACTGTTCAGCGTAGCAGCCCTAATAAGGGCTCTTAAGGACTGTCTTGTCTTCTGGTAGCTGGTATATATGGTGGTAAAAGGTATATTCTGAGCTTCTGGGGCCCTGCCTGACTACATAGAAAATGAGCTATATACTGTTCAGCGTAGCAGCCCTAATAAGGGCTCTTAAGGACTGTCTTGTCTTCTGGTAGCTGGTATATATGGTGGTAAAAGGTATATTCTGAGCTTCTGGGGCCCTGCCTGACTAAATAGAAAATGAGCTATATACTGTTCAGCGTAGCAGCCCTAATAAGGGCTATTAAGGACTCTCTTGTCTTCTGGTAGCTGGTATATATGGTGGTAAAAGCGATATTCTGAGCTTCTGGGGCCCTGCCTGACTACATAGAATATGAGCTATATACTGTTCAACATAGCAGCACTAATAAGGGATTAAGGACTGTCTTGTCTTCTGGTAGCTGGTATATATGGTGGTAAAAGGTATATTCTGAGCTTCTGGGGCCCTGCCTGACTACATAGAAAATGAGCTATATACTGTACAACATAGCAGCCCTAATAAGGGCTCTTAAGGACTCTCTTGTCTTCTGGTAGCTGGTATATATGGTGGTAAAAGGTATATTCTGAGCTTCTGGGGCCCTGCCTGACTACATAGGATATGAGCTATATACTGTTCAACATAGTAGCCCTAATAAGGGCTCTTAAGGACTGTCTTGTCTTCTGGTAGCTGGTATATATGGTGGTAAGAGGTATATTCTGAGCTTCTTGGGCCCTGCTTGACTAAATAGAAAATGAGCTATATACTGTTCAGCGTAGCAGGCCTAATAAGGGCTATTAAGGACTGTCTTGTCTTCTGGTAGCTGGTATATATGGTGGTAAAAGGTATATTCTGAGCTTCTGGGGCCCTGCCTGACTACATAGAATATGAGCTATATACTGTTCAGCGTAGCAGCCCTAATAAGGGCTCTTAAGGACTGTCTTGTCTTCTGGTAGCTGGTATATATGGTGGTAAAAGGTATATTCTGAGCTTCTGGGGCCCTGCCTGACTACATAGAATATGAGCTATATACTGTTCAGCGTAGCAGCCCTAATAAGGGCTCTTAAGGACTGTCTTGTCTTCTGGTAGCTGGTATATATGGTGGTAAAAGGTATATTCTGAGCTTCTGGGGCCCTGCCTGACTAAATAGAAAATGAGCTATATACTGTTCAGCGTAGCAGCCCTAATAAGGGCTATTAAGGACTGTCTTGTCTTCTGGTAGCTGGTATATATGGTGGTAAAAGGTATATTCTGAGCTTCTGGGGCCCTGCCTGACTAAATAGAAAATGAGCTATATACTGTTCAGCGTAGCAGCCCTAATAAGGGCTATTAAGGACTGTCTTGTCTTCTGGTAGCTGGTATATATGGTGGTAAAAGGTATATTCTCAGCTTCTGGGGCCCTGCCTGACTAAATAGAAAATGAGCTATATACTGTTCAGCGTAGCAGCCCTAATAAGGGCTATTAAGGACTGTCTTGTCTTCTGGTAGCTGGTATATATGGTGGTAAAAGGTATATTCTGAGCTTCTGGGGCCCTGCCTGACTACATAGAATATGAGCTATATACTGTTCAACGTAGCAGCCCTAATAAGGGCTCTTAAGGACTGTCTTGTCTTCTGGTAGCTGGTATATATGGTGGTAAAAGGTATATTCTGAGCTTCTGGGGCCCTGCCTGACTACATAGAATATGAGCTATATACTGTTCAGCGTAGCAGCCCTAATAAGGGCTCTTAAGGACTGTCTTATCTTCTGGTAGCTGGTATATATGGTGGTAAAAGGTATATTCTGAGCTTCTGGGGCCCTGCCTGACTAAATAGAAAATGAGCTATATACTGTTCAGCGTAGCAGCCCTAATAAGGGCTCTTAAGGACTGTCTTGTCTTCTGGTAGCTGGTATATATGGTGGTAAAAGGTATATTCTGAGCTTCTGGGGCCCTGCCTGACTACATAGAATATGAGCTATATACTGTTCAACGTAGCAGCCCTAATAAGGGCTCTTAAGGACTGTCTTGTCTTCTGGTAGCTGGTATATATGGTGGTAAAAGGTATATTCTGAGCTTCTGGGGCCCTGCCTGACTACATAGAATATGAGCTATATACTGTTCAGCGTAGCAGCCCTAATAAGGGCTCTTAAGGACTGTCTTGTCTTCTGGTAGCTGGTATATATGGTGGTAAAAGGTATATTCTGAGCTTCTGGGGCCCTGCCTGACTACATAGAAAATGAGCTATATACTGTTCAGCGTAGCAGCCCTAATAAGGGCTCTTAAGGACTGTCTTGTCTTCTGGTAGCTGGTATATATGGTGGTAAAAGGTATATTCTGAGCTTCTGGGGCCCTGCCTGACTAAATAGAAAATGAGCTATATACTGTTCAGCGTAGCAGCCCTAATAAGGGCTATTAAGGACTGTCTTGTCTTCTGGTAGCTGGTATATATGGTGGTAAAAGGTATATTCTGAGCTTCTGGGGCCCTGCCTGACTAAATAGAAAATGAGCTATATACTGTTCAGCGTAGCAGCCCTAATAAGGGCTATTAAGGACTGTCTTGTCTTCTGGTAGCTGGTATATATGGTGGTAAAAGGTATATTCTGAGCTTCTGGGGCCCTGCCTGACTACATAGAATATGAGCTATATACTGTTCAGCGTAGCAGCCCTAATAAGGGCTCTTAAGGACTGTCTTGTCTTCTGGTAGCTGGTATATATGGTGGTAAAAGGTATATTCTGAGCTTCTGGGGCCCTGCCTGACTAAATAGAAAATGAGCTATATACTGTTCAGCGTAGCAGCCCTAATAAGGGCTATTAAGGACTGTCTTGTCTTCTGGTAGCTGGTATATATGGTGGTAAAAGGTATATTCTGAGCTTCTGGGGCCCTGCCTGACTAAATAGAAAATGAGCTATATACTGTTCAGCGTAGCAGCCCTAATAAGGGCTATTAAGGACTGTCTTGTCTTCTGGTAGCTGGTATATATGTTGGTAAAAGGTATATTCTGAGCTTCTGGGGCCCTGCCTGACTAAATAGAAAATGAGCTATATACTGTTCAGCGTAGCAGCCCTAATAAGGGCTATTAAGGACTGTCTTGTCTTCTGGTAGCTGGTATATATGGTGGTAAAAGGTATATTCTGAGCTTCTGGGGCCCTGCCTGACTAAATAGAAAATGAGCTATATACTGTTCAGCGTAGCAGCCCTAATAAGGGCTATTAAGGACTGTCTTGTCTTCTGGTAGCTGGTATATATGGTGGTAAAAGGTATATTCTGAGCTTCTGGGGCCCTGCCTGACTACATAGAATATGAGCTATATACTGTTCAGCGTAGCAGCCCTAATAAGGGCTCTTAAGGACTGTCTTGTCTTCTGGTAGCTGGTATAGATGGTGGTAAAAGCGATATTCCGAGCTTCTGGGGCCCTGCCAGCGACAGCCTGTCTTTCCCTGCTGTGAGCGTCTGTCCCTCACTAAGTTCAAGCTGCTAATGCTGACGAAGAGGAAGTGCTGAGTTTTGTATATTCGAGGTCACATGGTTTTTCCAGCCAATGCGTGTAGACGCCGTTTTCGCGATGCCAGCGTCCTCCCAGGACCTGTCCCGCCCCCCCTGCATGGTGATTGGTGTAAAAAACGCGCCAGGGAAGGTGGGAGGGGAAACGAATTGTGAGTGCGCCATCGCCGCTGTACTCGATCGAAATCGAGTATGACGAACAGCGTAGTATTCGATCGAATACCGGCTCGGTCGAATACTACTCGCTCATCACTAATCATTTCCTAACACAAAATAGTATTGATGGTAAACATGTCTTATCTGCTTATTTTCATTATCTTTTCTCCATCTATCTAAACCTTTGATGTTTTAAGGTACACCCTATCAGTCAGGCACACCACTATTAAACTGAACTTTTATTTTGATTCGGCACTAAGTAATGAGATCAGTTATAGATAAGTAAATATAACCTGGTTTTGCAGTTATGCATTAAAATATTTATCATGATGTCCAAAGGAAATAAAAACATATTTGCCTTGGTGCCCCCAAGTCACAGGATCTTACTATATGTAATATATGTATGTAATCTAAACTTATTATGTAAAAATAAACAAAAATGTTAATTTATTCACATATCACATGCACAAGGGATATGGGGCACCCAAGCTGGAGCTTTCATTTTATTTACGAGGACTAATTATTCCAGGAGGAGGGAGCCCCCACAATTTTTTAAAAAATGTTTAAGGTTTAAATTGAAAAAAATTGTCATGGGGTCCCCCAATCCAGTAAAATCAACCCGGCTACCAGTCTGCATAGCCCATGGGCTGCAGGCTTTTCTGCACCCCCCAGGATTTGGGGATGCAGGTAATGAGGCAGGGGATTTATGACAAATCACTTGCTTGCTGGCAGATGACTTACCAGCTATGCCTGCCCTTTTAACTGGTATAGGGGTCTCAAGGACTCCCCCAAAAGATTCTGGTTCATGACAAATCAAACTTTCCCTGGAATTCAGAGCGAACTCCAGTTCTAGCAATCCGGTTTGCTCATCTCTACTAACATCCTAGAACTAGTATATTTGCCATTGGTTGGGGAAGGCCTGCTTTTATATGTGCCTTATTATACAGTGGTTATGATTTGTGACATATATCTAGCTGGAAATAAACAGGTTACAATTAAAAAGCAATAACAAAGTATTGACTAAATCTACTTGTAGTGTTTTGCAAATACCTGATAAACTTGTCTTCTCTATTTCCTCTGTAGGTTTTGTATACTGCAGAAGTAAAGTTTCATCAATCTAGAGGTCATCAATCTAACAAAAGCTAAAGAGAAAATGACAAGAGAACAATATTCCCATGATTTTTGTTAAATATATATTAAAATGTGTGCCTTTTCCTGCTTTTCCAATGTACTTCAAAGAATTCACAAAACATTAAGCAAAAGATGTGGATCCTTCAACTTTTATTGTTCCAATAACCCCCCTACAAAGCATGAAATGTCCCTACTGACCAATGCCTGCAAAGAGTATTGTGTTGTAGGGGGAGTGCCAAGCTGCAAAAGAAAACATAGAGATACGATGACAGCATCAATAACAGAATAGTAAAAAATACCAGATTTCTTAAATTACCATTAAAATAGCTTCAATAGAAATGTCCTCCATAGCTAGACAACTATCATCTGTGAATGGTATGGGCATTTTCCCTTCCGAAGATGTTTTTTCTTTCTGTGTAATAGTGGGTAAAAGGGATATTGTTTAAAATATATGCCTGTCAGTGAATTCTATATTTTATCCAGGGGCAGGAGTTCAGAAGAATGGTGTTCTCATATATCCATTCAAAACGGAATTAAAGTAAAATTAAGCTAGAACATTCAATTACATTTTCATTAGAACCAAATATCTGAGATATATAAGATACTGGGTAACAATTCATTAATGTCTGTGGTTTTCCAAACAGCATCCAAGTACAAGCAAGAACATACATAACTTATATTGGAAATGGCAGTGGGCAGCTTGGACCCCAAAGTAATTACAACCATAACAGCCGATTGACATCTATGGGATAAGGCAACACAGTGCAGGGTGAGCGTCTGGTCTTATCTGGCGTTGTAGGGAACTCAGCACTGGCACCTTTTGCACTGGGACCTGACATTCACCTGATGTTCACCTGGCACTACGTGGCACTAGCACTTCTTAAATAAACCCCTTAATTGTAGTAGGGCACATAATATAGCCTAAAGCTTAAGGGACATTTTTCACAAAAAAAAAATGAGATAACCTGCTTGTTCAGGCACATGATCAGCATTGTTTGCTGCAAGAGGAGCTAGATGGAGTGGAAAAATCGTAAAACAAATCTTTTTTTTAAGATATTGCACATTACCCACCCTTTATCACAGTTTAATGTTCTACTGTTTAAAGTGGAACTAAATACTGAAACTTTGTAAAAATAGGTGTTTATAAAATAGGTAAGAAGGAAAATGAGAGACTTTGTTACACAAACATTGCACACATCACAACTCCATTTAGTTGTGACTGTGTAATTATGCATCATTGGCATTGTAACTATGGATGGGAATTGTGGCTTAATTGTCTGATTACATCTTTCACTAGCATAATTGTCATGTGAGGAATCAATTATCTCACCTGAAATAAGCTGTCGTAAGGACTAAGTATTTAGCAGGTCTAACAGTGTCATTGCCTTTTTATTTTAATATAGATGTTATCCCTAATACGGATATCCTTAGTATACCATAGAAAGCCAACAGAGGTGTAGCATGCAAATAATATTTTATTAATGTAACACTCTTGTGAGAAAGGGGTATTTTACAAAGTAATATTAACTGAAAACATGTTATTTATGCTATGCTATGCAATATAAGTGAAATAAAAAGACTGTATTTTTAACCCTATAAGACCTAGGTTTTGAACAAGGAAAAAAAAAAAATCTGCAGAAAATGCTGTGCTCCCCCCCCCCCTCAAGAATCAGATAATAAGAAAGACGCAGAATCCCCCAGAGTGGCATTCTCCCCCCCATTGCCCAAAGTCATTGTGGCATCCCCCCATTCCCCTTAGGCAGTGTGACATTCCCTTCCCTCGCATTCCCATAGGCATTGTGGCATTTCCCCCTCCCATTCCCATAGGCAGAATGGCATCCCAGTGAATAAAGGGGGTGGGAATAGCTCCATCACTATTATTTATACAAAATTATTATTATTATTCAGGGCCTGGGAACCAATTTACCGCCCAGTTTAACCCTCTTATCATCTAAGCACCGAACATGTCTAGTAGAGATGAGCGAACTTTTGAAAAATTCGATTCGACTGATTCGCCGAATTTTCCGACAAAAATCGTTTCGACCCGAATAAATTCGCGACGAATCGCTATTAAAAACGGCTATTTCTGAGCCTCCTAGTGCCTCAATAGGGTTGTAAACCATTCTGCCTTGCTGTAACACGCACAGGATGCCTGCTGGGTTAGTTAAATAATACTTTGAAGAAATATCACATGCAGATCAGAGGCATCGCTAATAGAATCGCAGAGCGGCACAATTGAATTCAAGAGAGTTGAAGTGGCATCACTATGAGGGGCAGGAGCCCAAACATTGCTTTAAAGAGACACTGGAGTTGGCAGCAGCAGGAGCCCAAAAATTGGATGAATCACACCCTGGAGTTGGCAGCAGCAGCAGGAGCCCAAACATTACTTTAAAGAGACCCTGGGGTTGGCTTCAGGAGCCCAAAAATTGGATGAATCACACCCTGGAGTTGGCAGGAGTTGACAGCAGCAGCAGCAGGAGCCCAAATATTACTTTAAAGAGACCCTGGGGTTGGCTTCAGGAGCCCAAAAATTGGATGAATCACACCCTGGAGTTGGCAGCAGCAGCAGCAGGAGCCCAAACATTACTTCAAAGAGACCCTGGGGTTGGCTTCAGGAGCCCAAAAATTGGATGAATCACACCCTGGAGTTGGCAGCAGCAGCAGCAGGAGCCCAAATATTACTTTAAAGAGACACTGGGGTTGGCTTCAGGAGCCCAAAAATTGGATGAATCACACCCTGGAGTTGGCAGAAGTTGGCAGCAGCAGCAGCAGGAGCCCAAACATTACTTTAAAGAGACCCTGGGGTTGGCTTCAGGAGCCCAAAAATTGGATGAATCACACCCTGGAGTTGGCAGCAGCAGGAGCCCAAATATTACTTTAAAGAGACACTGGGGTTGGCTTCAGGAGCCCAAAAATTGGATGATTCACACCCTGGAGTTGGCAGCAGCAGCAGCAGGAGCCCAAATATACAATGGAGTTGGCTTCAGGAGCCCAAAAATTGGATGAATCACACCCTGGAGTTGGCAGCAGCAGCAGCAGGAGCCCAAACATTACTTTAAAGAGACACTGGGGTTGGCTTCAGGAGCCCAAAAATTGGATGAATCACACCCTGGAGTTGGCAGCAGCAGGAGCCCAAATATTACTTTAAAGAGACCCTGGGGTTGGCTTCAGGAGCCCAAAAATTGGATGAATCACACCCTGGAGTTGGCAGAAGTTGGCAGTAGCAGCAGCAGGAGCCCAAATATTACTTTAAAGAGACCCTGGGGTTGGCTTCAGGAGCCCAAAAATTGGATGAATCACACCCTGGAGTTGGCAGCAGCAGCAGCAGGAGCCCAAATATTACTTTAAAGAGACACCGGGGTTGGCTTCAGGAGCCCAAAAATTGGATGATTCACACCCTGGAGTTGGCAGCAGCAGGAGCCCAAATATACACTGGAGTTGGCTTCAGGAGCCCAAAAATTGGATGAATCACACCCTGGAGTTGGCAGCAGCAGCAGCAGGAGCCCAAATATTACTTTAAAGAGACACTGGGGTTGGCTTCAGGAGCCCAAAAATTGGATGATTCACACCCTGGAGTTGGCAGCAGCAGCAGCAGGAGCCCAAACATTACTTCAAAGAGACACTGGGGTTGGCTTCAGGAGCCCAAAAATTGGATGAATCACACCCTGGAGTTGGCAGCAGCAGCAGCAGCAGGAGCCCAAATATTACTTTAAAGAGACCCTGGGGTTGGCTTCAGGAGCCCAAAAATTGGATGAATCACACCCTGGAGTTGGCAGCAGCAGCAGCAGGAGCCCAAATATTACTTTAAAGAGACACTGGGGTTGGCTTCAGGAGCCCAAAAATTGGATGATTCACACCCTGGAGTTGGCAGCAGCAGGAGCCCAAATATTACTTTAAAGAGACCCTGGGGTTGGCTTCAGGAGACCAAAAATTGGATGAATCACACCCTGGAGTTGGCAGAAGTTGGCAGTAGCAGCAGCAGGAGCCCAAATATTACTTTAAAGAGACCCTGGGGTTGGCTTCAGGAGCCCAAAAATTGGATGAATCACACCCTGGAGCTGGCAGCAGCAGCTGCAGGAGCCCAAATATTACTTTAAAGAGACACTGGGGTTGGCTTCAGGAGCCCAAAAATTGGATGATTCACACCATGGAGTTGGCAGCAGCAGCAGCAGGAGCCCAAATATACACTGGAGTTGGCTTCAGGAGCCCAAAAATTGGATGAATCACACCCTGGAGTTGGCAGCAGCAGCAGCAGGAGCCCAAATATACACTGGAGTTGGCTTCAGGAGCCCAAAAATTGGATGAATCACACCCTGGAGTTGGCAGAAGTTGGCAGCAGCAGCAGCAGGAGCCCAAAAAATGGCCTCAAGACATAAATATGTTTTGCACCATTTGGAAAGTGTAAAACGTGGCACCATGCTGAATCTAGTCGCATGCATCAGGCATTGGTGGGTGGAAATCCTGGCTGATCCATCCCTGATTCATTTTGACAAAGGTGAGTCTCTCCACATTTTTAGTTGACAGACGAGTTCTCCTCGCCGTAACTATGGCCCCCGCCGCACTAAACACCCGCTCAGATGGCACGCTACTTGCCGGGCAGGACAGCTTTTCCAGGGCAAACTCTGCTAGTTGCGGCCACAAATCAAGTTTGGCTGCCCAGAAGTCCAGCAGATCCTCAAGGTGTGTTGGCATGGTCATGTCAAAGTATGACATGACCTGCTGGTTGAGGTCCTGCTCCAGGTCTTCCTGCTGCTCATGAGTAGCCTCACTATGCGGGTGTAGAAAGCTACTCATTAGCGACTGAAGACTGAGGCTGCTGCTGCTGATGGAGCTGCTGCTGCTGCTCCTGCCAACCCCCCCAGCGGCCATGGCAGTGGAAGGTGAGCGCAGAGGTCCCCTCGAGTCAGACCTGCGAGAGTATGGACCATGGCGCAGATAGGCATTGGCCAACTGCCTACGTAGAATGTCTTTGTAGTAGTTGAGTTTGTCCTCCCTCTCGGTGGGTTTAAAAAATGCCCCCATTTTGTGCCGGAAGCGAGGGTCCAATAAGGTGGACAGCCAGAAGTCATCCCGCCGACAGATGGAAACAATTCTGGGGTCACTACGCAAGCACGTGAGCATGCTTCGTGCCATTTGCGCAAGTGACTCGGATGGACTACCTGTCTCCATCTCCACTGCATACTGCCACGGTGTGCCCGGGTCCTCTGTCTCGCCTTCCTCAAAAACCTCTAGCTCCTCTGGCTGCTCCTGCTCCTCCTCTCCTGTCCGCTGACTAGATAAACCAGCCATTTCGCCAAGCCTAAACTGTGTTTCGCTGGGCTACTCCTCCTCTTCCTCCTCCTCCTCCAGTTCAGCTCCAACGGGGTTCATGTGGCCGTAAGATGTAAACGCCATGTCTCCAGTGCCCTGACCAGCCATGGTTTCCAACATGTGCTGTAGTACATGAAGCAGTGGAATCACGTTGTTCATCCCGTAATCCTGCCGAATAAAGTGGCTTCCTCAAAGGGCCTGAGCAAACGGCAGGTGTCACGTATGAGCTGCCACTGGTTGACATTGAAGTTACACAGGGGAGTCCCCCTATCTGCTTGGATCATCAGGAAATCCGTGATGGCTTTTCTCTGTTCATATAATCGGTCCAACATGTGAAGGGTGGAATTCCAACAGGTGGAAACATCGCAAATCAGACTATGTTGGGGGATACCATTCTGACGCTGTAGCTCAAGAAGGGTGTGTTTGGCGGTGTAGGAGTGGCTGAAGTGCATGCAAAGTTTCCTTGAAGTTGTTAGGATGTCTTGCAGATGGGGGGAACACTTCAGAAACCGCTTGACAACCAGATTGAAGACGTGAGCCATGCAGGGGGCATGGGTCAGGCTTCCTTGGCGCAGCGCAGACAAAATGTTCTTCCCATTGTCGGTAACCATGATTCCCATTTTAAGTTTTCTCGGAGTAAGCCATGTTTGGATTTCCTGATGAATACATTTAAGCAGTTCCTCCCCTGTGTGACTCCGTTCGCCAAGACAAACCATGTGAAGCACTGCGTGACACCTCCGTGCCCTGCACACATGGTAGACTGGAGGGGCACTGAGACTTGAGCCTACAGTGGAGGGTGAGGAGATGGCGGAGGATGAGGAGGCCGAGTCGCACGGTGTCACAGGCCCAACGGGCAGGGAGCGCGGAGGCCGAAGCGGCGTGACCTGTCCAAGTTGCTGCTGCTGCTGCAAAGGGACCACATTCACCCAGTGGGCCGTAAACGACATGTACTGTCCCTGACCGTAGTTACAGCTCCAGATGTCGGCGCTGCCATGCACTTTGCTACACACAGACAGGCTCAAGGACTGGCCCACCTTCTGTTCAACAAAAGTGTGCAGCGCTGGTACTGCCTTCTTGGCAAAGAAATGATGGCTTGGGACTCTCCACCTCGGCTCGGCACAAGCCATCAGTTCTCTGAAAGGTGCAGATTCCACCACCTGAAAAGGGAGCGACTGCAGCACCAGCAACTTGGACAGGAGCACATTCAGCTTCTGCGTCGTAGGATGAGTGGGCGCATACTGCTGTCTCTTGGACATGGCTTCGCTGATGGATTGCTGGCGGGATGCATGACTTGGAGGAGGAGGAGCAGGAGCGACAGAGGATGGGTATGACGCACAGCTGCCTTCGGCTGAGGTGCTGGAGCCTTGGCTGGCAGAAATTGGGAGCTCACTTGGTGAGGAAGCAGACTGGACCACCCCTTGGGAGCCTCGGTTCTCCCAGGTCGCTTTATGGTGACGCATCATATGTTGACGCAGGGCCGTGGTGCCAACATTTGGACCCTGGCCACGCTTCACCTTTTGCCTACATATCTTGCATGTGGCCATGTTACCCTCCTGCGGATGCTTCAGGAAAAACTGCCACACTGCCGAGTAGCTACTTTTCCCACCCCCTGGCCTCACTGATTCACTGCTGCTGTTGCCAACTCCAGGAATCCCTGCTCCACTACCTCCCGATAAGGTAGACTGCCGCACAGCAGGTGCTCTACCCCGGCCCCGGCCCCGGCCGGCTCCAGCCTTTGGAATTGTGCCCCCATGCTGACTGCTACCACCTTGCTGCCTCAGCTGCTGACTCCGGGGCAACCTGCGCCCCTCTTCTCCTGATGATGACGATGAAGCCCCTTCATCACCCGGCTCCCAAGTGCGATCGGCTTCATCGTCATCATCATCATCACCGAGTTTTGGCTGTACGTCACTGATGTTCGTGGATTCGTCAACAGTGTCTGGCGCAGGAGCTGGAACGCTCGCAGCACCCACGACACTGTCCACATCACTATTTGTCTGCCTAGCTAAAGAAGCCACCTCCATTTCTTGGCTGGGCAGTAGCTGCTGACTGTCCTCCTGTATCTGATCGTCCTCCTCACTAAAGAGTGGAGCTGAACCCAAAGCATAGGATACGTCGCTGGGGGAGGGAACGGCGTAGGACAGAGGCAATGGGAGGACAGGGACTGCTCTCGGGGCATGCCAACTCAGGGTTGTGTCAGAGGAACCTACCGACCCTAGACTGGGGGTCTCAGACGTAAGTTGTGATGATGTTGTTGATGAGCGCGTCAACCAATCTACCACGGCAGATGCGTTACTGGTGGAGACCCGACCGCTAGCAGATACTGGCAGATTAGGTCTCTCAGCGTGACTCCTGCTGCTACTGGCCCCCAGTCTGATGCGAGCTCTGCCTGCGGAATCTTGGCCTCTGCCACTCCTCTTTTCACTTCCAGGCACTTGTCTGCCCGACATAGTCTAACTGGCGTGGTAGTAGGTGATATTTTAAGATCCCCCGGGCAGCGGTGGGTCTATATGAAACAGAATATAATGCACACCAAAAGTGAGCAGTAACACTCAGCCTCCAACAGGCCTGCTTAGTGTAAATAAAGAGGGGTATGCTATGTTACAGAATGGGATGCCCCAACAGAAGTGCACCTGGCAGGCAGCAGTAAGTCTATGCCCAGCAAAAGTGTCTTTATCAGGGCTAATTTCAATTATAATAAGTGCAAATGGTTATATGGTCTTAAACAGAGGCTGCTGTAGTCACAGAATGGGATGCCCCAAAAAAGATCCAGTAGTGCTATGCCCAGCAAAAGTGTCTTTATCAGGCCTAATTTCAATTATAATAAGTGCAAATGGTTATATGGTCTTAAACAGAGGCTGCTGTAGTCACAGAATGGGATGCCCCAAAAAAGATCCAGTAGTGCTATGCCCAGCAAAAGTGTCTTTATCAGGGCTAATTTCAATTATAATAAGTGCAAATGGTTATATGGTCTTAAACAGAGGCTGCTGTAGTCACAGAATGGGATGCCTCACAGCAGACTTAAGATCAGTTCAGCATATATGCACAGTTAGTTAGTATAAGCAGCCTGAAAACGCTAACAAAGCCTGTCAGGCTGGATGAAAAAAAAAAAAATTCTCCCTGTGACAGCCTCTGATTTTTCCTTCCTTTCCCTGTTTTTCGCTGACTTTCTGTCTGTCTCCTGTCTGTCTCCTGCCTGTCTCCAGCCTGTCCCTGTCTGTCCCTGCCTGTCTAACTGTCTCTCTCCCTCAGCTACACAACGTTCTGTCTCTCACGAATGCAATAGAGAAATGAGGCAGGAAAGCAAGATGGCCGGCCTTAAATACCGCTGTGACGTCACCGGGCTTGCTGGCTGCTGATAGGCTGCATGTGACTGCCCCAGCTTGCACTGGCGCGGGATAGATGTCCAGACATGTCCCGTCCGCCATCTTAGAATGCCTGTAAATGTAAATGAATGGATGTTAAAGGAAAACTTCGAGCGATCGAATCGCGGGGAAATTCGGATTCAATCCGAATCGAATTTTTCCTGAAATTCGGATCGAATCCGGGTTCGTCCGGATCGATTCGCTCATCCCTATGTGGAAAGACAGAGATTTGGTTGCATATATCTGCAGATACATGTGGAAGCCTCTCTTTACTCAAAATGGCATCCCCCCCATTCCCATAGACAGTGTGGCATTCCCCCACCCCATTCCCAATAGGCATTGTGGCATCCCACCTCTTCCATTTCACATAGGCAGTGTGGCATTCCCCCTCCCATTTCCCAAAGGCAAAGTGGCATTCCCCCTCTCCCATTTCTCATAGGCAGTGTGCCACCCCCCCCCCCCCATTTCCCATAGGCAGTGTGGCATTCCCCACTCCTATTCCCATAAGCAAATGAAAAAAAAAAAATTGTAAAATCATACATATATTGCTCCCGTGCTGCTGGCTGGGCTGCCACAGCCAAGGGAGGCCAGAAGATGGAGGATTGGCAGGCAGGCGGGCAGGGTAACTGACCCGTGCCCGATGTCTCCACCGTCGGTGCTGTCCCTGCCGTCCATGATCCACTCTGTCCTGACAGAAGCCACTGCTTCTTCTCTGGCGGTGCAAGAAAACACACCCGGCTCCATACAGCGGGTGTGCTGCTCACCCACCTGCCGCTCCTCCATCTTTTGGTCTCCAGTGGCTTGGTGCCCCCCCCCCCAAACACACACACACACACACACACACACACACACACACACACACACACACACTTTTGGAGTAAAATAAGTGCGTCTTATGGGGTGAAAATACAGTAGTGTCTTTGTCACTTATTTTGTCCTTGTCACGGGACAAAATGCATGAATAGGAGAAAAACCTATTTAAAAAGAAAGTAATGTAATATTCAAATATTTTACATTCTTAATTTTTGGGGGATTTAAAGCCCCCTTAAGCAAAGTTGCAATGCAACATACAACCTAAAGGATTTTACACATGGCCCTTCTCCATGTGTCTTTATGTTATTCATTTTAAGTTTAACTGAGAGCAGTGTCAAACACTAAAACATTGGACATTCAATGTTCACACCAAATGTATGGACTGGGGAGCTTGACATAGTTTCCATAATTTGCATTTAATTATTTCCAGTAAATTAAATGAATGGAAGTCAGGAGCACACAGAAAATCCATTGCCAAACTTTTCAACCTATAATAAAAATGATGTCAGTGTAAAAGAACTAAAAGATAGTGTTTTACTACAACTAGCATATTTAACTCCAAATTACCTACTGGGCTGTTTATTTGTAATATGGATGAACACTTTTTATTATCAATAGAACAATCCAGAGCCTCACCTGGTATGAATGTTAGGGGCATCTAGGGATATATGAACCCATTGGTCACAGGCCACATGAATAAGAGTCTAACACATTTCTGAGTTTAAGGGGCAGTGCTGTTAGTTTTCCACCTAGGTTGCAACTAGTACACCATGATGAGTTGAAAGCCAGCATGAATAGATAGTTTAAAACTGAATGCTCGCTGTAGAAATGCTAATTTATCTGGGGAACCACGAAGTCTGTTCATGTGGAACTTTAAAGAAGTACTATCAGCTTAGATTTGGGTAGAATTGTAGTTATAGAACATGTGTGCTTAACCACCTCCTCAATCTCTACACAGATACACAGAAGAAGTAAATAGTGATCAGACTGCACCATAGACTGACCACTAATTGCATCACCTTTGCTTAGTGGGGAAATCTGAAAAACCTGGCTGTTGGTGGCCCTTGAAGAGGATGGTTGAGAAGTCCTGATCTACAATGAGCTTGGGAGTGAAAGGAGGTTCTGAGTTATCTACATCAAGAGCAGGTTCTCATTAGTTCTTCTACCACATTTGTGATTTACAGAGCAGTTAACATTGCTTCATCAAATGCATATATCAACTTGAAAACATTATCAGATTGAAAACAGAATCTAAACCATGCATGTCAATCAGAAGTTAGCAAGAATGGTCTTGTTAATGCGGGCAGCTCAGATGTAAAACCAAATGTCTTATTGGTCCACAGTAGAGGAACTTCCACAGGTGTTACATAAAGGATGCTACTAACGAATATCTTTTTTATTTATTGAGATGAAAAGTGATCAAGAAAGCAAATTATTAATAAGTGGGTTGTTTAACTCCCACCATGGGGAAGCTAAGGTTGAGACCTCTCCAGCAAATAGCGACAGGATGAATGCTATCTCAGCTCTAAGCTAGGGTGATAGGCCATTTCCTAAACTCACTTCTTTTGAATCAATCCACATTTGGTTCCCAACAAGACCAAAATATAAAGCAGTGTTCTACAAGGTAACATTAAAGTACTGCTGTCACCAAACCCGACCTTGCGGAAAAAAACAGCACATATACAAACTTCCTATTACATACACATATTTTTGCATTCATTTTTTTCAAATGAGCCCCCACTCACCAGTATAATTTGATAAGTTTCACAACTTTTTCTGAAAAAGTCAGTACAAAATTCTGACTCCTATAGGAAACCTGCTTGTGTCCCAAAGCACAGAATCCTCAGATTCTCATGGATACATATTTATTTTAAGTGTAAGCTTTAAATCTGGCATTCACAAAACAACAGATATATAAACCTTTTAATACTTTTACATATTTTATTTTTTCAATTGAGGCTGCACTTCCTCAGAATATTAATTTCAATAGGGAATCTGCTTGTTCACCCCATACACTGAATCCTTTGTCCTCCTGAGCCCTCCTGCTTGCAGAAGTTAAAGGTTTAGGCTTTTAATAAGGTAGGTTATTTTGTTTTTAATGGGTTTAATCCAGCCTTATTGTTTCCTTTCTACTAGCAAGTACACCATCATGCCTACAGCTGTAAATGACACTCTAGAAAATGTAAAGCTCCCCCATGGTTATCATTCAGGGATTTATGACGTTTCAGCGTCTTAAGCTGTAATGGCTTCTCCATCTAACTTTATACTTTTTACTATAAAATCTTACTTGGGACCACAGACATATATTTTAGTTTGTGGCTTGAGCTTTGTTTTATCATTATACTTTCCAAGCATACTGTAATAGAGCGTAAAATTGATAATCCTCCCAATGGATTTTACATTTTTCATGCATGAATCAAGGACCTGGTGATCAAAAGAAATGTGATATGCTTAACTTATTCATTATATGTTCTATGATAAATATTCATTCTGTGATAAATGGCTTTAACTGGCCTTATCAATAAATCTGAAATATCTTTCGGTTACAATTAGATAAGACCTAATACAGAATAATATGACATCTATAATCGCATTAACCTTTCGGAGATTCTATTCGACAGCTGCAAAAAGCTTTAGATATGAGATTTTGGGTTATTGAGAATAAAAGTAGAGAAGAATGAGCCACTAATACCATATTGTGCATCCATGCTTACAGATTCATAAAACTACAATTACAATTATAAACAAAATACAATGAAAGTATTATTTAATTTTAATTATCTTTCTCAGTAGCTCACTGTAACTAAATGACTTGATTTAAAGTGTTTCTGTAGGACACCTTTAGATGCACTGACTAGTACCATCTTGAGCCATGATCATCCAATAGGGGGGCAGCTAAGGCTCCAGTCCTTGGCTTCTAAAGCACTGATACTATTTAATGCACTTTTTTATAATATTGGAGTCTGCATACAACATGTAGAATTTGACTGGCTGACCATGAAAATATAGAAAATATAGAAAAGAAATAACTATTTAAATTTATTGGTAAACTATGGCCCTTATTTAACAAGGGATAGCGCCAGGTAGCGAATGGTGAGCGAACGGTAATGACGGTCACCGCCACGAGAACGCCGGCTCCCCTCCGCAATCACACATTTATCAAGCCGATCCTGCTTAGCAACTGACAGAGCGCCAGATAGCGAATCATTCATCATTATTCCAGCCTCACCCCACAGCGCCAGCGAGCGACAGGTATGACCTCTCGCTACCTGGCGCTCTCCAATGCATTTCAATGGAGCAATCTTTAAATTTTCTTAATTGCTATTAATTTTTTTTTTAAATGTCAAAAATTCTGTGACCACTTCTGCAATGTTAGATATTTTTTTAAGGTAAAAAAAAAAAAAAAAAATTGTGCAGAATTGATATTACAGGTCTGATATTAATGTATTCATATTACAAAATGTTTTCAAAAACTTTTTTTTATTTTCCAAAAATATGGTTGTTTGGGGGTTAAAAAACTACTTTTAACCCATCGCCGCCAGCGCTCTGGGGTTTAAACAAGCATTTCACAGCGTGAGAATTTTTTGAGCGTGATTTGTTAATGAATATGCTGGAAGCCGTTCGCTATGGCCATTCGCTGTCATGCGCTCCCATACAGTGCGGAACCTGTCAAACAGCGACTCCTAACCCCGTATTCAACATTACCGCACACCAACTGAGTCGCTGTCAACAACTGAACAACGGGCAAGCACAGCGAATACTAGCGGGCGCTGTGAAAATACAGCTACTGTCGCTCATCTGTCGCTACCTGGGGCTATTAATGAATCGGCCTCCCCGTCTGAGCATATCCTAGATAATATTGGATAGCGTAGAAAGCTATTGGTAGTAGATTTATTGCACATGTCTAGTACTTAACATACAAATTCTAAGTAAATACAAAACAACGGTTATTCTGGCACTAGTAATATATAAACTGTAGAACAAAACCTGCATTACAAGATATGTGTTCAGATTCATAGTATATTAAAATAATTATAAATACAAAAGCCTATATTTGTTCTTGAAATTATGTTGTTTGAAACCTCAGATCCAAGCAAAAAGTGTGTGAAAGAGAGCAAATTTAGATAGTGTGTGTAGTTTGGGGGTAAGAGCAGGGCCGTATCTGCCGCAAGGCAAATCGAGGCCAGTTCCTAGGGACGCTTGCGTCACAGAGGGGCGGGTGTTCCTGTGTGTGGGCAGAAAAAAAGAGTGATTTTTTTTTTTACTATGGGCGGGCCGTCACGGGTCTCCCGCGCGCGTGCTCCTTGCCCCCCAGCCGATCAGCTGCTCCACCGCCCGTCCAGCGCGTGGTTGCCTGGCGTGCATGCTCCTCGCCCTCCCCCCCAGCCGATCAGCTGCTCCCCGGCACCGCCCGCCTCCATCTTGGCCAGGTCTGACAGCCAGCCTCTTGATTGGCCTCCTCGTCTCCCCCCCAGCTGCTCCGCCTCCCGCACCTACCCCGCGCGTGGCTGCCTGGCATGCATGCCCGTGGGGTTTGCCCACACACGCCCCTCGGGGTAGCCAGTGCTCCTCCTTACCCCCCCCCATCAACTGCTCACCGGCGATCGCACCTGCCCGCCTCCATCTCGGCCGGCTCTGACAGGCGGCATCTTGATTGGCCTCCTCGCCCTGCCTGCCCCGCCCCCCGGCCATTGGTTATGGAGCAGTGCCGGCGCGGGACATGAGAGGGGGCCGCCGGCCTCCGCTCACCTACTGAGTTACGGACGCGTGATTAAGCGATGGGGAAGAGACCCCAGAGGAAAAGATAAGAGCGCTTGTATTAAAAAAATAAATAAATAAATTAAAAATAGATGTTGATATTGGATAGGGATGGTGTGTGTGTGTTTTTTTTTTTTTTTTCAGTTTGGTCACGGGGCTCCCGAGTGCATGCCCACAGGGGCACCCGTGCCCCATGACCAACAATTAAATCTGGCCAGCTTGGTGGTTCTGGCGCCCTTCCCCAGGGGCATCCCAATTTGGAATGCCCTGGGGGGGAAGGTCAGAGGCCAGCCCCCACAACACCGATAGATACTCACCTCTCCCCGATCCAATGGTACATGCACAGGCTCTGGTCCAATGAGAGCCGGCCACTGTCACAGGTGGCTTTCATTAGTATCAATGGTGATCCCAGCCTGTTGAATTACGCGGTGACGGTGGGCAGCTTTCATTGGACCAGAGCCCGAGCATGCACCGTTGGAGCCAGGGAAGGTAAGTGTTTACTGGACTTTCTGGGGGGTTATACACAGCGGGGTATCCTGAGACATAGCCCACGGATGGTCATGAAATCTTTTGTTACGCTTTGAAGAGGAATATCAGATTCAGGGCCATCCGAGGTTCACTCCCAATTCAGGATTCCCCACTGTGTAAAACTCCCCAGAAACCCCGTTTCACTCATCTTGTCCCAGAACCCTCACGCACCTACACCTGTCCTTTCTGAATGGGCAACGCAGGCATGCAACAGCTAGGAGGTGAGCAGGGAATGCGGCCGTTTGTGCAATCAGCTCCCTTCAGGGCTGCTCAGCTTTGTTGCCGGCGCCGAGTAAAAGCGAGCACACGATTGGCTGGCTCATTTTCATTCTGGCTCCGATTCTGCACTGTGGGAGTGACAGGAAGGTGAGTGAATGGGTGACCTTGGGGTTACACACAGCAGAGCATCCCAATTTGAGATGCCCCCCTGAGAGAAACAACACCCCAAAATAGGAAAATTTAGTGTGTTGTTCCCCTTTAATCAGTGTGTCTCTGCAGGCTGGGGGGTGGCAGCTGGTGAATTGGGGTGTACGTGTGTGCATGGCAGATGCAAAGCACTATACCTTCAGCCGCTATACCTTTCTTTTAATTTTTTTACACAATGATCGAGTGGTGGTTGCCTCTCCCTACATCAGCTGAGTCCCCCACCACCACCCAGTACCTGTCGGGACTCCCTATCTTCTTGATGAAAAAAATGTCACCTGTCACTTTCAGGCAGAATGGTGAGGGAACCTTGGGGGGGGGGGCAGCATGCTCCTTTTAGCTCTTTGCAATGGGGGCAGAACAGATCCAGGCCAGACTTGCAGCAATTTGGACCTTTGTTCTGTCTCCTCTCAGATTTTCCTCCTCCATCCCAGGTATCATAAATGTCTAGATTGATTTGGGGAGGGGAATCGTCTCAGGGGAGAGTGAAAGTAAAAGACAGTGTGAGCAAGGGAGAGGGGAATTTGATCATTCCTCACCTACATTTTTGCACTGTTGTATACATTCAGAATTTGCTTTCGCCTCACTTATTTGCTGCCATGAGCTCAAGTTAGTATTTTAGCAGCACCTGTATCTGCACACGGGAGTCATCACTGGAAAGCCCTTGGGACTATCATTAAAGCAGATTAAAACCCAGGGCTGCTGGCCTTCCCCTGGGGCATCCTGAACTGGGATTCCCTGCAGTGTGAAACCCCCAGATCTCCAGAATTGGCTTACCTTTCTCCAGACCAACAACACATTCACAGACTCTTGTCCAGTCAGAGTAGTTAGCCGTGCCTATGTCATTTGGTAAACAGCTCTGATTGTTTACAATGGGGAGTGAAAGCTCTCACATCCCCTGCATCTTTGGGCTGTGCAAGTGCACCTGCCCTAGCCAATCAGATAGACAGCGACAGGAGCATGCGTCGCCGAGGTTGCAGGGGATGCGATTGCTTGTTCTCCCCATTGAATTCTATCAGAGCCGTTTACCAAATGACATGGTCAGAGCAAATGGCTCTGATTGGACGAGAGCCTGCACATTGGCCTGCCATTGGACCTGGAAGAGGTGCGTTTATCCAGGCATTCTGGGGTGGTTTCACACAGAGGGGCATCCCAATTTGGGATCTCCCTGGGGCACGGAGCAAAACCCATAGTCAAAATTCCATGTTTGCCATAGGATTGCCAGGGAGGAGAGTACACAGCCATTTAGTTGCAGCGGGTGGGGCCGCACACAGCCAAGGGGGAAAGTGAGCGATGCACGCAGTTCACTCACCTTTGAAGTCTCATAGGCTCCAGGGTGGGATATGGTCTACTTTAAGTGCTGATTGGCCAACAGCCTGCACAAGCACTGCGGGAACAATGGAAAGGTGAGTTCTGGGGTCACGTGGGGGGTTTCACACAGTGGGGCATCCCCTAATTAAACAGACCCAACTCCATGAAAGTGAGAATCCCAGTGGTATGTCCACTTTAAAAATTGGCGCGGGGGGGGGCGCATGACCAAAAAGTGCCTTGGGCAGCTCCAATTCTTAATACGGCCCTGGGTAAGAGATGTTCCTTTCAGAGTATGATAAGTACACACATCTTATCCCTGGATATATTATCTAGCACAATCTAGCTGTGAAAAATTGTTTCTGTCTTCTGTTGTGTGCTACTGGAGGAGCTGGTGTAAACATATATTTGAGACAGAGGATACGAGCTGGGGTAAACATATATTTAAGACAGAGGATAGGAGCTGGGGTAAACATATATTTAAGACAGAGGATAGGAGCTGGGGTAAACATATATTTGAGACAGAGGATACGAGCTGGGGTAAACATATATTTAAGACAGAGGATAGGAGCTGGGGTAAACATATATTTAAGACAGAAGATAGGAGCTGGGGTAAACATATATTTAAGACAAGGGTGGAGCAATGAACACTGCACCTAGCATGCAAAGCAAAAAAAAATAATATCCTAGGGAACTGTCAAAACTCTATGTTTTAGTAGTAGTAGAGTGGGAGCAGTGACAGATGAAGACAGGAAGCCTTATTAAAGAAGCATCAGCACCACTTTTTTGGCCTCAGTGTGTGATTTAAGCAAAAAAAAGGAAAATGGCAGTGCCGATGGGGCCGCCAGCTAGCTTCTTTTTAGCGCAGAAAAGGTTGCAGCTCAGGATTGAAGTGTTTAATGCTTATAATTAATATTACACACATTCTTTGTACAGAACTTGCATTGTGACTTCACAAATGTATTTTTTTTTGGGGGGGGGGGGGTATGAAAATTCATTTTACAGGATTCTTTTGCTTAAAGAGGAACAACACACATGAATTTCACTTTCCTGTGTGTTGTTCCTCTCTTCTGAATTGGGATGCCCCCCTGTGTGTACCCCCCCAGGTTGCCCCGTTTCACTCACGTTCCTTACGCTCCCACATCGCAGTCTTGGGTTAGAGCAAGTGTGTTGATTGGCTGAGCGGCGCACTGTCACTCGGATTCCTTTGGCGCCGCTTGGACAGCTACGCTGCATCCCCCACCCACCTTGCTGCTGTGGCGTGACCGTGCTGCCCATTTGGGAAGGCCAGAGCGCAGACGCGGCGAGGGCTCTGGAAGAGGGTGAGTGTTTCCAGGGTTTCTCACAGTGGGGCATCCCATTTCGGGATTCCCTAAGGAATGGAACTTGGGAGGCCTAACAGACTCCAGGGCCTCTGATGTTCCACTTTAACAATGTGTAATCTGGACAACTAAAACGCAGCCTAAAGTTTGTTCCCTTTGTCCCCAGCAGTGATTTCTTGTAACTGTAATGATGAAACACTGACCAGCAGTGGAAAATAAACATAAATATGCTGGGGAGCGCCAGAAAAAGGGTGGTACAAAGTGGCACGCGGTGATGCTGGGATAGTTGGTAGCTGGGTCCAACAGGCTCTGACATAGGCCAGCCAATAACAAATGCAACAATCAAAGCCAATTAGTTAGCATTTTGCACAGCCCTGATAGAATCAATGAGGCCGATTTATTAATAGCGCCAGGTAGCGACAGATGAGCGACAGTAGCGTGATTTTCACAGTGCCAGCTAGTATTCGCTGTGCTTGGCCGTTGTTCGGTTGTTGACAGCGACTCAGTCGGTGTGCGGTAATGTTGAATACGGGGTTAGGAGTCGCTGTTTGACAGGTTCCACGCTGTATGGGAGCGCATGACAACGAATGGCCATAGCGAACGGCTCCCTGCATATTCATTAACAAATCACGCTAAAAAAATTCTCGCGCTGTAAAATGCATGTTTAAACCCCTGAGCGCTTGTGGCGATGTGTTAAAAGTAGTTTTTTAACCCCCAAACAAACTTATTTTTGGAAAAAAATAATAAACAAGTTTTTATAAACATTTGTAATATGAATACATTAATATCAGACCTGTAATATCAATTCAATTCAAATTATTTTTTTTTTTTTTACCTTAAAAAAAAGATATAACATTGCAGAAGTGGTCACCAAATTTTTTACATTTAAGAAAAAAAAAAAAACATTAATATCAATTAATTATGAATATTTAAAGATTGCTCCATTGAAATGCATTGGAGAGCGCCAGGTAGCGAGAGGTCATACCTGTCGCTGTGATGGGATTAGCAGCGGCGCTGTTCCCTGAAGTCTGCAACATGATGAATCCCTCGCTAGCTGACGCTCTCGCCGGCGCTAGCCTCATTTAGCGTGATAAATGTGTGATTGTGTTCGCAGCCTGGCGTTCTGGAGTCGGTAGCCGCCGATAGCTGGCGCTACCTGGCGCTAGTGAGACACTACCTGGCGCTATCCCTTGATAAATAAGGGCCAATATAGTCCACAATGCAGTGCAAGATAAGACAGAAATGCTGGCACTCTGAAACTGGCGCTATGGGCACCAGAAAGATGCTAAATGGCGCACATAATACATAAGGCCCTAAGGCTATGCTTTAGTTAAGCTCCAGCTGATGTTTGTTCATTTTCAACCCTTTATACATCTCATATATTAATATGTGGTAATACAGCTTGAATTATAGACAGGGCACTCATCATAAGGTTCTCAATTCCTTAGAAACTAGCAAAGCAAAGAAGAAAATACCTATTAGTTCACAGGATAAAGTTTTACCTATGGTTGTAACAGGAAATTACCAAAATGTTGATCTACAACATGGTGTCTCAACTCCCTTAGGGAACTATGAGCTTGATCTTCGACCTTACAGAATTGCTCTTCTGCTTAAAAGTTCAGTTTTTCGTTTAGGTACGGTGGGGGGGTCAAATAACATAAATATTTCAATATGCTTGTTACAAAAGTAAATAATCATTGATAATGAGCTTTAGACACTTAATTGTTGTAATCAGGACCTATATCCTAACCAATACTGCCAGTACTGCTAATGTTCTACAAATAACATTTACTCTCTATATTATCAATAATTTGAGCTGATCAGCTTCAGAGGACAACATACCGTACCAAGATCCTAACTAGAATGTAGGTAAACATTCAGTTACCATTTAGTGCCAAGTATTTGGCTCAGTGTTGTCAGAAAGAGAATGTGAAAGGTTCGAATATCTACTTTTTTATGTCTAATGACTATAATTATTTTCAAATATTAATGCATACGTGGGTCATTTGGTGCAATGGCCACCATCTAGCCTAAAGTAAAAGCAGTTGTGTATTTGGAAAATGTAGAACCTCATCTACTAAACCTAAGCTAGTAACCTCCATTACAAAGAAAAACTGGTCTGCCATGCTAGCCAAGCTAGCATAATTTACCAATAAGGGGTGGAACTATGTGGGATTTGTCACAAACCGGTAGGATGGTCTAGTTTTACTGGTGCGGACAGCTGCATGACCATAGAAATCAATAGTGTCCTCATGATCTGCTTTTTTACCCATTTTTTTTTATTATGAGACTTAAATCTGAAATCACTAACATGTTCTAAACATCAATTATTGACCTAAAATTATAAAATGTTACATTTTATTATTTTTAATTTAAAATGAACAGACCATTATCAAGACTACTAACATATGTTTTTACATCTTAGATGATGCATCTTCTGACCAGGGACGGGCTTATCATTTCTGGGGTCCCATGCAAAGTTGTGTCTGGGGGCCCAATACAAAGGCATTTTTATTTAACGAAATACCATATTTAAGAGGAACAAAACTCAATTTTCAATATCTTGGTTTTGTTCCTCTTGTGGGGGGCATTCTGTTTGGGATAACTGCTGTGTGCATTGCCCAGGATCACCCATAAGAGGCCATGCTGCAAAGGCCATGCTGCAGATGAAGCCATGGAAGGTGCTGAGCAGTCCATGTGCACTATGGATGGGTTGCATGGTGGCAAAGCACAACACTGCTGCTGAAATCCTGATCATGTTAGAGGGCATTATCGGTGCTTCCGACTTATAATTAGAATTTCTTTAACTGCCATGCAGATCACCATTAATGCACAGTCAATAGTCAGGTAGGTAGGTAAAAATATGACCCTATAAACCTACTCCGCTGCTCTCTTGCCAATTTAAATTAAATAAAATAATTTTGCATGTAAAAAATATCAATGCAGGGCTTACCCAGTATAATTGATTTTTTTTTTATTACAGGTGCCGCCATATTTTAAAATAAGAGGCCGATTCATTAATAGCGCCAGGTAGCGACAGATGAGCGACTGTAGCGTGGTTTTTTCAGCGCCAGCCAGTATTCGCTGTGCTTGGCCGGCGTTAGCTTGATGACAGCGACTCAGTCGGTGTGCGGTAATGTTGAATACGGGCTGGGGGGTCGCTGTTTCACAGGTCCAGCGTTGTATGTGAGCGCCTGACAACGAATGGCCAGAGCGAACGGCTAGCTTCATATTCATCAACAAATCACGCTCCGAATGTGCTGTCGCTGTCCATTCCTTGTTTAAACCCCAGAGCGCTGGCGGCGATGTGTATTAACTAGTTTTTAACCCCTAAACAACCATATTTTTTGAATGTAACATTATACATGTTTTTAGAATCATTTTGTAATATGAATACATTAATCTCAGACCTGTTAGATCAATTCTGCACATATTTTTTTTATTTATTTTTTTTGACTTAAAAATAAATCCTAACATTGCAGAAGTGGTCTCCGATTTTTTGACATTAAAAAAAAAAAAAAAAAATTAATACCAATTAATTATGAATTATTATAGATTGCTCCATTGAAATGCATTGGACATCGCCAGGGAGCGACAGCTCATACCTGGCGCTGTGAGGGAATTTGCAGCGGCGCTGTTCGGTCCAGGCGGCTTCATGATGAATGCCGCGCTAGCCGTCGCTCTCGCCGGCGCTAGCCTCATTTTGCTTGATAAATGCGTCATTGTGACCGCCGCCGGGCGTACTTGAGTCGGTAGTCGCCGTTAGCTGCCGCTACCTGGCGCTCGTCAGACACTACCTGGCGCTATCGCTTGATGAATAAGGGCATAAGTTTTCCTGGTAGAGCATTAAACTGTCAGACAGAACGGGGGTGAATCTCCTATTTTCTCCTCGCAGTTCTATGAAGTGGGCGTGCGCCTGCAGGGCTTTCCATGCATATCCAGTGAGCATGTCCTCCTCGTTCCAACTTATGTCATGCTCTTTCACCAAGCGCTGACCCGGTGTTCGTGTCCCTTTCCCCCTGCAATTCTTGTGACAGCACAGACTTGCTGTGGAGATCATTATAATGGACTTGCGGGGGGTGCAAAGGTTGGCTGTGGAGATCTTGCTTTCCTGCAGAATCTGCAAGCCAGGAGTCTGGAAGTCACCAGTCTGCATTTTCTAAGAAGCTCCAGCTTTTGGTAAGTTTTGTTATTTTTTAAAGAGCAGCACTGGTGGGATTTTTTTAGGTGAATAGACTGTTGGTCCACTTTTAATGGTGTTAGTGGCCAGGCAGAGGTATGAACCTCGGACAGCAGCAAATACAAATGGTGTAGGTGATCAAAGTGCAGAAACAGTTGTGGGCAGATGTGGCAGGGTCGGAAACAGGGCTTAGCAATAAAATATCAGTGGGTTACTAGTTACTGGAGGGGGGGGGGGTTCAAACTACCTGCCCTCCATTTAGCTCTTATGCTGGCAGGAATGATGCCGATGATGCAGACGCTGAAGGCTGAGCTGCGCCACAGACTGCATCACTCACAGAAGAAGAGCTTCCAGGTAGGTTGCCTGGTAATGCTGCTGACACCAAAAGCTGGCTATGGGGATTGCTGCAGGAGCAGCTATGAGGTAGGTTACTCATCATTAAAGCATCATGCACTTTATTTTGGCAAAAGTTTTTTGACAACTGCAAGTGATCGGGCAGGCTGATTCATCACTAACACCTGGTAGCGACAGATGAGTGTCTGTAGGAGGCATTTCAGAGCGCCCGCTAGTATTCGCTGTGCTCGGCCATGGGTCGCATTCATAGTTCATAGCGACTCAGTGCAGCAATGATGAATACATGGTGAGGTAGCGCTGTATGGGAGCGCATGTTAGCGACTGGTCAGTGCGACCGATTCACAACATATTCATCAAAAAAACAGCCTCACACAACTCCGGCGCTCAAAAATGCTTCTCTGAAGCCCAGAGCGCCGGAGGCTGTGTGATTAAAGTCTGTTTTTTAACATGTATCCACCAGTAACAAAGCAAAAACATATGGAATTACATTGTAATAACATTGTAACATGAACACAATAATGCCAGACCTGTAATCTCAATTCTGCATAAATATATAAAATGTAAAAAAAAAAGGAAAAAATGGCTTTTTCGAGGCCAGGAAAGATCCCAACATTATTTGAGAATAAAAAATATATATATATATAATCAAAAACCCTGTTTAAAGAGAAAAAAAAGAATGTCCAATGAAATGTATGGGAGAGCGACAGGTAGCGAGATGTTATATGTGGTGCTCTGCAAGGCTGAACGCCGGCGCTGTTCGCTGAGGCTGGGATAATGATGAATCGGACGCTACATGGCGTTATCCCAGTCGCTCAAAAGATTCTGCTTGATAAATGTGTAATTGCGTGCCGTGTCTGCCGTTCACCTGCCGCTACCTGTCGCTATCTGTCATTTAGGCACTACCTGACGCTATCCCTTCATGAATAAGGCCCCTAGTCTATTTCTTTCTGTTGGATTCTGCATGTTAAGAATGTTTCATGGAGAGGCAACTGCAAAAGACGGATGCTGTCATAAATTTGGCCCCCAATGATTGGATCTTATTAGCTCTATCCTAGTTTTATTTGGCTTTAGGCAGATCATGTGGCAGAAATACCGTATATTTGCCCTATAAGACGAACCAATTTTCCTCCAAAAGGGGGGGGGGGGGTGTCAGTGCGTCTTATTGGGCGAATGTAAAAAAGAAAACAACAAAAACTTAAAAAGATATACTTACACAAGCCTTGCGCTGTGACCCCCGGGACGCCAGCGGGTGGGGATTCAGCCACACTGCCTATGGGATGGGGGATACCACAGTGCGTATAGGAGGGGGGAATGCCACACTGCCTATGGGAATAGGAGGGGCAATGCCACACTGCCTTTGGAATGGGATGGGGGTATGCCACACTGCCTATGGAATGGGAGGGGGATGCCACACTGCCTATGGGGAATGGGTGGGAGGAATGTCAAACTGCATATGGGGAATGGGATGGGGGTATGCCAACTGCCTATAGGAATGGGATGGGGGGGAATGCCGCACTGTATATGGGATGAGGGAATGCGATACTGCCTATGGGAATGGGATGGGGGAATGCCACACTGCATATGGGAATGGGATGAGGGAATGCCACAATGCCTTTGGGGATGGGATAGGAGGAATGCTACAATGCCTTTGGGAATGGGATGGGGGAATGCCACAATGCCTATGGGATGAGGGGAAAGACACACTGCCTATGAGAATGTGATGAGGGAATGCCACAATGCCTTTGGGGAATGGGATTGGGGGGGGGGGGATGTCACACTGTCTGTGATGGGGTGTTTTAGCGCAACATTTGGTTTAGAATATTTTTTTCTTATTTTCCTCCTTCAAATCCTAGGTGCGTCTTATATGGCGAAAAATACGGTCACTTCATGTGTTTGTACTAATTTTTCTAGCAACCTAGCCTACGCTTGCTGTATAAAGCATATCAGGAATAAAATGGTTGTAAATAAATTAGTAACTAAAGACAAATCTGATTTCACAGAAAGGTGTGTGTCTTCTGTACTAAATTTGTTCCTGTGATAACCCTAATTTCCGTGACATCAATGGCTTTTCTATTACATGAACTTTTTGTTTGCAGACAATGAGCCGGAAGGAGTCTAAAAATGCCTAATGGAGTCCTAGATAGCAAAGCACTGAACTTTACACTAATGATAGGATTGAAACAAGCAAAGGGCATTTATCACTTCTTTCCTTTTCTTTTTGGTATAGTCCACTAAGTAGTTGACTAAAATCAGTGCAGGAATTTAACATCAGCATAAAAGTTAGCATAAGACTTTAAGCGCTATACATTCAAAGCCACGGCTCATTTTTCTAACCTAATTCAAACAGCTTAAACTGGAGTCAGGACAAAGCAAACACTGTCAGAGCATTTTAACTCATGTAAAATGCATTAGGATGTAGTAAGGCAGAATAGTCACATTAAGTCTAGCTTCCTAAGCAGTTGTTTTTTGCAGGCACCATAAAGCCTTAAGAAACACTAACATCACGCTTGAATAACTTTCTTCCTATCATTAACAGCTATGTGGTGTGGATAATTCTATCCTTTCTCGCAAGCCATACACGCATGTCTAAAACAATATTGTGATTGAGGTCAAGTCACAGGTATGGTAAAACACTCCTTTTTAACAGGCACTCCAGGATTTTCCCAAATATGCATCTGTCTGGACCTGACCTAGAATAACCCTGGAGTCAGTCAAGTTGTTTGTGGTTTTACTCTTTTTTTGGGAGAAAGAATGGATCATTGCTCAAGGCATAAATGGCTCTTAGGTTAATAACACAAGTACATGCAGACCATTATTACAGTCTTAAACTATAATCACCAAATACCTTTTTCTCCTTTCTCTACAAGCACATAGATCAAGCTATAGAAGCCATGTCTCTTTTGTGTGGTGGTCATTTTGTAAAACATGGGAACGTAGAGTGTTCTTAGAACAAGGAAAAACAGGATTAGCTTTCTAAATCCCTGCATAGAATCAGTAGAACTTTCTGAAAGCAAACGTCTTGGCTAAACAAGACAAGTGGTTAAAGTTAAAAAAGAAAGAGCTTTGAAATTGTAATACAGGAATAGAGATAAACATTTGATGGATAACTGTGGGAGGGACGAGTGCAAGAGATAAGCACTCATTTACAGTTTGATCCTACATTTGTTCATCAATGTTGTTTTGACCTTAGCCAACAGTCACTATCCCACATGTAAAGCAACAACTTTTTAACATAGCAACTAATGCAAAAAACAAAATGCATTTTGAAAATGTATCTCTAAATCTAAATATCTTTGTCCTTTAAGGAAAAACAATATGCTCATACTTAAATACCAGCAACATAAATATTCACGACAAGCAAATGCCTTTGTGCTGGTACATGTGTCCTTCCTACCTCATCAATTAGGCTGGTGTTATCAGTTCCTTCAGGAGCAGGGCTGTGGCTGTTTGAAAAAGTCATTGAATTACTTAATTTGTCATCCAGTCACACAATTTGGATTGGAGGTAACACATATTCTCTGTAGGTGCTTTGAATGGTTTGTGAGCCACAACTTCTCTAACCTTAAATGAACCTTTCAAAACATTTCAGGTTCAGTGTACACAGTTGCCAAAATTCTTCCAGCTACCACACACTTACTGCCTTTTGGTAGAATTCTGTGTTTAGATAACTTTCTTCTCAGTCTACCACTGATAAAACATTGAAGCAAGACTATTTTATCAGGCACAAGAGTAATTAATCCCAGTATCTGGCATTCGGTATTTCTGAATGCTGGGTTACAATGCGGGGGAGGGGGGTGGAGAGAGGATAATAAATATTGTATTTTAATTGCTAGCTAGACAGTCCCTATAAAAATCTATGCGTTACCTACAAAGTACATTTCTCATAACCTGCAGCTGCTATTGAAGTAGACAACCTGAATGGACCAAATAATCACCAACAATTTTACTGAAAAGTAATGTTTGGTTTACTCTATATATGTATATCTTGTATCCAGTATTGATCAATACTCAATTTATTGGTTTACCCTTCTAGTGCCAGCTACGTGACTCTCACGTAGCTGGCTCTCCAACCGTTAAGTGCCAGCTACGTGAGAGTCACGTAGCTGACTTTAAAGCCCCATAAAAAAAAAAGTAAAAAAGATACAGACTTACTGACCCCTCATTTGAAAGTGCCAGCGATTCTGTACAAGAATCAAGTATTAGATTTTCCCCCGGGCCTCTGATCTTCAGGAGGGGGCCCATAATAGGCCCCCCCGCCTGCGCCGACATCTGAAAAAAATGTAATTTACTCACCTCGCAGCGCGATGGCTCTCCCGGGTCTTCTCTTCACCGGGGGGGGGGGGGGCTCCGATCCCCCCCGGGCTTTCCACGCTTCGGGTGAGGGCCCAGAAACAGGCCCTCACCATCCTCTTCGGCCAGTGCTGGCCCCGCCCCTAGCCCCACTCACTTGATGACGTCATCCCGCTCCTCGGGTTACCGGCACCCGGGCTCCGTTCTGTCAGTTGTCGGTAGCGATCAGTGCAGGGAGGGTGGCAGGCAGGGAGGATCTGATCTCCCTGCCTGCCACCCTCCCTGCTCCGATCACTACCGACAGCTGTCATCTGCAGCGGCACGGGACACTGGATCAGAGGTAAGTATAAGTGAAAAAAGAATAATAAAGAATTTTGTGTCTGTGTCTTTTTTTTTTACTTAACCCTTTGTGACCTGGTAAGGGGTCCATGAGACCCCTTATACCAGTTCACAAGGCTCTGGGTATGGCAAGTCACCTGCGGCAAGCGGGTGACTTGCCAAAACCCCCAGCCCCCCATTACCTGCCTCCCCAACGGCCGGGGGGGGCATAAGGGCCCGGGCCACGTGGCTATGTGGGCTAGTAGCCTGCAGGGCCAGGGGCCACCAACGCTGGCTCCTGCGCCCTGTTCTACAAGCCCCCATAGCTGGTCCGGGTCGGTAATGCTGGGTAAGGGGGACCCTATGTCATTTTTTGGGGGGATTTTAAGGGTTTTTAACCCTTAAAATTCCCCCCAAAAATGAGGTCCCCCTCCCTAGGAAGGGGGACCCTATGTCATTTTTTTTTTTAATTAACCCCTTACAACTATGCAATCATATTTCCTGAACTGCTGTTTCAGTTTAGGGGAGTCTCCTGGGCAGGAAAGGGTGTATACCAATACATATGTGGTACCGTTGTAACCAGGAGAAATAGGGCTTTCACACGCAATAATAACTTACAATTTTTAATAAAAAGAAAACACTACAAATTGTAAAAAATTGTTTTTTTTAATTTTTTTGCACATATTTCACCCAAAAGTATTGAGAATACACTAAAAAAAGGCCAAACAAGACATTTCATGTTGAAGCCCAGACTCTGCTGAAAAAAACAGTATATAATTTTACTGGAAAATCCCTGGAAATCCCTTCAAAAGTCCAGGTTGAACATGTGTAGCGCAAAAACGTGAAAAGTAGTCTGGCAACAGAGTGTGACAAAAAATGTAGGTAGGCTGGCACTCAAAGGGTTAAACAATAGTATAAACACCCATGCAACATAATTAAGGTAGGAACTAAAAAAGTTGGTTTAAATTCTTAGGATAGCCACACACAAATGCTATGAGAATTACATAAAAGGAGTCTACCCAGACATACCACTGGACATGTGGCTACAAAATCAGACAATGATTACTATACTAGCAGCTTCAGAATTCTGTTCTGTTGAAAACAGCAACGAAGGTTCAACAAACAATTACATCTTGTGTCATGAAGGGTTCTGGTTCACAGGGACACCAACCTAACCTACCTCCATCAATGAGCCCTGCACTCGGTACAAGAATCAAGTATTAGATTTTCCCCCGGGCCTCTGATCTTCAGGAGGGGGCCCATAATAGGCCCCCCCGCCTGCGCCGACATCTGAAAAAAATGTAATTTACTCACCTCGCAGCGCGATGGCTCTCCCCGGGTCTTCTCTTCACCAGGGGGGGGGCTCCGATCCCCCCCGGGCTTTCCACGCTTCGGGTGAGGGCCCAGAAACAGGCCCTCACCATCCTCTTCGGCCAGTGCTGGCCCCGCCCCTAGCCCCACCCACTTGATGACGTCATCCCGCTCCTCGGGTTACCGGCACCCGGGCTCCGTTCTGTCAGTTGTCGGTAGCGATCAGTGCAGGGAGGGTGGCAGGCAGGGAGGATCTGATCTCCCTGCCTGCCACCCTCCCTGCTCCGATCACTACCGACAGCTGTCATCTGCAGCGGCACGGGACACTGGATCAGAGGTAAGTATAAGTGAAAAAAGAATAATAAAGAATTTTGTGTCTGTGTCTTTTTCTTTTACTTAACCCTTTGTGACCTGGTAAGGGGTCCATGAGACCCCTTATACCAGTTCACAAGGCTCTGGGTATGGCAAGTCACCTGCGGCAAGCGGGTGACTTGCCAAAACCCCCAGCCCCCCATTACCTGCCTCCCCAACGGCCGGGGGGGGGCATAAGGGCCCGGGCCACGTGGCTATGTGGGCTAGTAGCCTGCAGGGCCAGGGGCCACCAACGCTGGCTCCTGCGCCCTGTTCTACAAGCCCCCATAGCTGGTCCGGGTCGGTAATGCTGGGTAAGGGGGACCCTATGTCATTTTTTGGGGGGATTTTAAGGGTTTTTAACCCTTAAAATTCCCCCCAAAAATGAGGTCCCCCTCCCTAGGAAGGGGGACCCTATGTCATTTTTTTTTTTAAATTAACCCCTTACAACTATGCAATCATATTGCATAGTTGTATTCTATCTGAAATTTCCTGAACTGCTGTTTCAGTTTAGGGGAGTCTCCTGGGCAGGAAAGGGTGTATACCAATACATATGTGGTACCGTTGTAACCAGGAGAAATAGGGCTTTCACACGCAATAATAACTTACAATTTTTAATAAAAAGAAAACACTACAAATTGTAAAAAATTGTTTTTTTTAATTTTTTTGCACATATTTCACCCAAAAGTATTGAGAATACACTAAAAAAAGGCCAAACAAGACATTTCATGTTGAAGCCCAGACTCTGCTGAAAAAAACAGTATATAATTTTACTGGAAAATCCCTGGAAATCCCTTCAAAAGTCCAGGTTGAACATGTGTAGCGCAAAAACGTGAAAAGTAGTCTGGCAACAGAGTGTGACAAAAAATGTAGGTAGGCTGGCACTCAAAGGGTTAAACAATAGTATAAACACCCATGCAACATAATTAAGGTAGGAACTAAAAAAGTTGGTTTAAATTCTTAGGATAGCCACACACAAATGCTATGAGAATTACATAAAAGGAGTCTACCCAGACATACCACTGGACATGTGGCTACAAAATCAGACAATGATTACTATACTAGCAGCTTCAGAATTCTGTTCTGTTGAAAACAGCAACGAAGGTTCAACAAACAATTACATCTTGTGTCATGAAGGGTTCTGGTTCACAGGGACACCAACCTAACCTACCTCCATCAATGAGCCCTGCACTCGGGAGCTACTCCCTTCTTTCTAGCAAGGCTCAGTCTGACGGGGAACAGGAGATGATGGGACACACATGTGGCCTCCACTCCTTCTTCACCAGCAAAGGACGAGCTGATATTGGATTACATAACGATTTTTACCTGTAGGGACATCCAACATGAGTGATTGTTAAAAGGGACCTAGAGTAAATTTTGACTAGAGGTCTGATTTAAATAAAGCTCCCAGGACCAAATCTGTATCAACAAATTAATATCTGCTTTAGGTGACCATACACATGGTGAAGATTGGTGCTGGCAGTATAGCAAATGATTTGAAAGAGCTGTTGTCCAATCAGATTCTGGAATAAACTGGTCATGCCACAATACCCTACATTACTCTTGTAGGCAAAATGCATATTCTGTTTTTGAGTGTGTAGGTTTTACCTCTTGTGTCAGAACAACATACCTCCTAATGATTTGATTTGGATGGATTTTTGTTCTTTGGAACCAAATCTCTCTGTTCCTGTTGGTCCCTCAGTTGTCCTGTTTTCAGACCGGATATATAGGCAAGAATATATGAATAATTACTTTCCTTAAAAGTTGTGTTTTCTCTATAAACATTACACCTGTCGTATCTTGCATTTTATACATAACAATTATATTTTGATATAGAGGGAAACAAATAATGGACCAAATTTTTAAATTTCAATTAATTTAACCTATGTCACTCTTTCCTTTTTCAGATTGCTGAAATGTATATGCATATATTGTGGAGCCCATTAGCTACCTATAGTTTTAGTTTATAAAATATTTAAAAATGGAAAATAACTATACTCTAAGTATGTCAGTGAATGCTGAAACTATATGGATACTGGACTGCCTGGAAAGCCTCTTTTCCAAATGCTTGAGACAGGAGACACTGATAAGGAATGCGTGCATAAAGATAACACAGTTGACCCTAGGCTATAGAAAGGAAGTGAAACCATAGTGCTAACCTTTACACGGGTACAAAGTTTTAGGTCCTTTAGAAATTTGCGGTCTCTTGTAGGCTTTACTGGGAGCTGAGTGTTATTCACATGCAAAATAGGATAATTCAAGCGAGAAACACACATCAGTTATATCTAATCCATGCTGCACTTAACAGTTTTAAAACTGCTGGTCTAGATTGGAAGGGACTCATTTTTTGCCTGAAGAAACAGAAGTTTGCTCCTATTTATGTTTAAAACTCTTGACCTGAAAAGAAGGTCAGTTTGCATGACCTCACAGTGTATGAAGACCATTGTAATTTGTCAAGACGTTAGCACTGGATTATAAATGTCCTCAATTAGTTTCACTTTAAGATTAATTAAACCACCCTCACTGGTGTACCAAATTGTAAGGATCGTAATGGATACATACATATATATGTAGTAGCTTTCACATTTTGTAGGAAGTGATTCTTAAATGATCCATGAAGGATTGCTGGTGTAATAGTGCACATTAGCATGTGAGATGCCTGCTGTGGCACAAGCAGAAGCTGCCTCCACAGAAAGCCAAAACATAAATAAATGCAGGTATCCTATTGCACCCTAGACTGGCCAAACTAATTACGTTTATTTTTTAAAGTCAGTGGACCAGCCAGGAAAACTCTCCAGGCATTCTCGTTATGTCTGAATATTGATCTATTGAAAAAAAAATAACAGTGGAGTACGATGTTACAACATTCTTGAGCAGTGTAAGTTATGCCAATTCTGCCCCACCTGAGTAATCTTTTAGTGTCACGCCTGCATCAGCTCCAGTGATGATCATTAGAAGAGGAGCAAAAGCGGAATTTAGAAAGAGGGAGAGTTTATTGTCCTGGTAATTATGCCCTATATATTAAGCCTAACATGGGTCCCTCCCTACGGGGGCTTGCTACTCTGTTCCTTATAGATGTCAAAACCTCCCCTCTGCCTCACAGTGTTGAAAGGCTTTCAGATTATTTTAGCAATGTGCTCATTGAAGCTTGGAACAGGTTTTTCTTACTACATCTTATCTATTAACTGTACGAGGTGCAATTGCACTGGGGCGCATGGGTCAGGGGGCCCATCAGCTTTTCCAACTTATTTATCACATTTGTGCTCAATTGGCATCATTTAAAGAAATGACGCACCATTTGTCGCTGCCTCTTAAGTCTTATATAATTGCATCCAATTGAGTTAAAAGACAAAGGTCACTGTATGAGCCTTGACAGGACCCCATTTAATGTTTGCACCAGGGCCCCATCACATTTTGGTGCACCACCGATAGGATACAACAGTCTATACTTGAAGTGGACCAAAACCCAGGATTTTGACTATCCTGGGTTTTGATCCGTTCCTCCGGGCGTGCCCTGCTGTGTGAAACCCCCAGATCGCCGAAACAAACTCACTTCTTCCGGGTCCTACGGTGCATGGGCACACTCGTCCAATCAGCGTGCTTGGAGCCGCTGACGTCACGTTGTCTAAGCCTTCGTCTAAGGCCAGCGGCTCTGAGCATGCTGGTGTCAATATACCCCGCTTCCCTCTAACACAGAGCATGCCTGTGCCAGCCATTTACAAATGCCTGGCATGGGCACGCGCCCTGCTAGAGGGATGCGACCACGGCTTGTGCATGGGGGTTTCACAAAGTGGGGCACCCCGGTTTTGCATGCCCGGGGTGAGGGAATCAATCGGCTCAGGAATCTTATAGATTCCCAGGCCGATCGAAGTGGGTTTTGGTACACTTTTACCTCCCTCTAGGCCAGCTGATCTAGTATGACTCCATCTTCTGTAATTGGATCTTATGAAGCACTACCTCCCCTACATTCAGGTGTTCTTCCAGACTGGCAATCAGCTTGGGCTGCTTAAGTGGACCAACATTCTATGATTATTTTTTTGTTTTTTTTATTTTTAATCATCAAAATAAAAATGGGCATAAATAAGCATGCAAACCGCTGCATTAATGACCTACTCATCTTACCTGTCCGCTGGCTCCCATGCATCTTGCTCCTGCGCCGCCATCTTGCTACACCAAGGAGTATGTATCGCACAATCCTCCTGAGTGCAGACTTTAACCCTCCTGGTGAGGCTTTTCTTACTCCGTGAGCAGCGTCGAGAGGCAGCGTGGTGAGCGGGATGTGCGGAAGTGGGTGGCGGCGAGAGGCAGCGTGGTGAGTGGGAGGTGCAGAAGTGGATGTCGGCATCATGGCCGAGTACCTAGGGAAAAAAGCTGCGAACTTCAGCCGGTGACGGATATCACTGGTCAATAGTCTGCATCTTCCTGTTGAAACCATGCTCTATGACCCTGGAAACAGCTTGAAGAAGTAGCCACACAGCCAACACTAGTCAGTTGGGTGGCTAAAGGGACATCCAGACCTGACCTGGAAAGGTAAGTCCTCTGAGCTTTATTTCATGTTAGACTGTTGGTCCACCTTAAGAGAGAAGTATGGGGACATCGACTGCTCTGAGCTTAGAACTGCATCAGATGGCCTTGGGCTAGCACAGTTTAAACAAAAGAAAACGGTAGTAACTGAATTCCTTTTGTAAGGATTCATACAATAATGGACTGCACATCAGGCCAGCAATATCCAATAAAGTCAATCCTTACCATGTTTCTCCCAAAATAAGACAAGGTCTTTTAAGGCTTATTTTCAGGGGATGTCCTATTTTTCCATACCTATTTTCCTAGATGCTGAGGGGCCACATGCAGGACCAGGGACTTGTAATTATACAACACACCTCATGCTGCACACAGCCACCAGGAACATCAAAGGCAGTTGCAGGTTGCTATCAAGCTGGGATACATTGCATCCAGAGTAAGAGATGATCCTGACCATGGAGGGCTTCCGGTTCTGGGACCAAAGAAAGCCCGGAACTTGCCAACCCTTACTATTTTGGGTTTCGTTGGGTCTTTTGAGTGTGTTTTCTTTTTTAAATGAACTGTAACTAGGGAATATTTTGGGGTAGGACTTACATTTAAAGCATCCTCAAAAATCCTGAATAATCATTTTAGGGCTTATTTTCAGAGTAGGGACCATTTTCTGGGAAACAGGATTTCAAAACATTTTGAAAAACATCCATCAAAAGACAATCGGATTAAAAAGCATTGACCCCCTGATACATTTTTTCTTTTTTCATGAGATGAAAGCTTTAAATCAACCAGATCCACCAAAAATCTCCTTCCCCCACTATTTAGCCACAGAGTACTTAACAAGGCTACAACACATGAAAGCTGCCTAAAGGATGTCTTTAAATTATCTACAACTTTAGACAATCCCGCTATCCAGCATCTATCCTTCACCACAGTAGATTGCTTCTGAGCTTGGCGGGGAGCAGTTTTCCCTTAATACACCAGTAAAATACACCAGCAGGAAAATGTTTTTTTGTGGAGCAGTACTGGAGTACTTACTTGCTTTCCCACTGATGTGAGTCTGGTTCTATAGATAACCATTTGTTTCTGCCTGGGGATCCCCATACCTCACAAAACCAAATGGGCGAACAGAGAAAAAATACATTTCCCGAGCAGTTTCCCCGAAGCTTTGTTTCAACTTATCAGGGTGACTGAGCCAACTGTGCCATACTTTAAATAAACATTTATCTTAAATCTCACCCTAAATGTGACCCTTTATCTTAAACTAACACTTACATTTGACACGTATACTCTGACCTTTCACATTATGTTTAATTCTAAAATAACATTGCAATACATATAAACCAAAGAAGAAACTTTTGGTACCCGAATGCTTAGTTCCCTTTCATGCTTTAACACTGACATATAAAAACTGGTAACCTCTTTAGGCCCAATCCAGCATTTTGGCTGCCTGCGTTATATTTATGAGCAGCCAGTAGGTATTCTGTGCTGCCTCCACTAGCATCTAGCATGATATAACTTCTGCTTTATAGTTTTACAGACCAAACAATACATCCTAGGCTTCCAAATGCTCTAACCACTCAGATTTTCCCCATTCCCCCCTTCCTGCACTGTACTAATCATACAGTTGCTGCGACAAATGCTAAGACAGTAAACTGTAATAATGATATCAAGTGGGTCTGAGGTTCAGCAGCAGCTCCTCACATTATAGCAGGGAGGGAAGAAATAAGAGGGGGTTATTTAAGACAAGATTAAACCCATCTATCTTTTATTTAAGAAACCAGCCACAGCATAAAGCAAACGTTGCATTAGCTATATATGCCCCAGCCTAGCTGATTTACCATTTTCTCTCTCTGGCAGTTAAAAGACCTGTGCCAGAACAGCATAGATCTACACCACACATATTTTAAAATGTGTCACCAAGTGAGACAACAGTTTAGATCCATGTCATAAACTGCAATATCACCGGGGTTACTTAAAGCTCTGGTGCAGACACATACTATCTTCCCACCATATCCCCCATGGGAACATGTTAGTCATTTAAAGTGGACCAACACCCAGGATTTTGACTCTCCTGGGTCTTGGTCCACTTCGGTGGGGCACCCCCGATCGGGGTGCCCCGCTGTGTGAAACCCCCCCGAACCCACCTCTGTCCGCGGCGACGGACAAGCCGCGGACAAGCGGCTCCTCCGTCGCCGCCTCCCGCGCGTCCCTGTTGACGCGCGCGTGCCCGCGCCGGCCATTCACAGACGGCCGGCGCGGGCGCGCGCACGTCTAGAGGGGCGCGAGGAGAAGGTAAGGAGTTTGGGGTGTTTGGGGGGGTTTCACCCCGCGGGACATCCCGATCTCGGATGTCCCGCGGGGAGGGAGGTGATCGGCCCGGGAATCTTATAGATTCCCGGGCCGATCACCGGTGGGTGTTGGTCCACTTTAAAAGCATCTCAAAATGTCTTATTATTTCTCAAATTATATGTAAATACCTTATGTATTCTATGTGTAGCTGCTGGCTTAGCTTTCATTTCTGGAAATCATGAGAAGGCCTTGTCATAGCGAATCATTATGAGTCATGTGTGCACTCTGATGTGGTCAGAGACAGCTGCAGGACCACTGTGATGGTTGTTTACACTGAGAGCTTAAAAGAACAGAGTAGCAATTTTCTTGTGTGGCCCTGGAGGAATTGAAAGGAGCCCTGCTACGACTTCGATCCGCCGCTGCAGGAAATGGATGGGAGGCACATCTTTAATAATTATTGCAATGTTGACTACGCTGGGTGGGCGCACCCACAGACATCACACACTGGCAGACAAGGGGGAAAAATAATGCATTACTTCAAGTCATTCTGTTGGCAAGATGATGAAAATGATGCACCTTTTCCCCCCTGCTAGTCTGGCACACTGGCACTTACCTGATTGCACCAATCTCCTGCCACTCTTGCTGTCCTGCTGCTATCCTTTGTGTAACTGCCGAGGGACCACACTGTGTCATTCGTCACACTTTAAGTGCATTCCACATAGTGGAGACTACCGCTATCTAGTTAAAGGGGCTGAAGGCATTGAAAAGTTGGCGGAATAGTATTAGCAGTCACCCTGACTTTATTAGAGAGTTTTGTGGCCTTTTTGTTTTTATTGCTTACAATTGCATTTGACTGTATATGTTATTACCGTATTTCAAATGTGTATTTGGTTTCCTTTTTCTGAGCTAAAGTACAGCTGGGTACAACAGGCACTGACATAGGCCAGCCAATACCTAGAGCAACAATCAAAGCTAATTAGTTGGCATTCTGCACAGTGGCTGATAGCACTAAAATGCAAACACTCTGAAACTAGCACTGTAGGCACCAGAAAGATGATAAACAGCTCACTTCATAAATAAGGCCCTACATTTTTGCATGTTGTCTTTGTGACTAATGACTTTCTTCTTTCTCACAATACTGATTTTGCTAATTATTTATTTCATATTCTATTTATATTCTGTAAATGGATTTGCCTAGTATGGATGCCTGTGAATATAGCTCCGGACACAAGAGCTTAACCCTCAACCTTCTCTTTGTTTCCATCCTATCCACACCATATAAACATACTGAGCATACTCATCATAAGGAATGTAAAATATAGCTGGAATGTAAGTATATAGTTGATGAAAAATAAAGATTTGGGTTGTGATTTTGTTTTTCTAAGCAAATGAATTTGCTTTCCTTTTCTAGACTAAATTAAAATAAATACTAAAGTAATATAGATTGTTTTAAGATGCAATTTTCTTATTGACTCAACATGCTTTGTGGCCTACAGCAGTTCCATGGAATATGTTGCAGAATTCTTGCAGTAAGAATACCGATTACTATTTAATGACATTCCATAATCAAGGTGATTGAGCACTTGCTTAGCTCAATCCTCAAAATCCCCTCACCCGGTGACCCTTCACAATGCTGCATAAAAGTAATCTCTTTGACAGCTGAGATGGGTTTAAAATTGCCCCTTTTATTAAAATGAAACACATATACAGTGATATTTGACTAGACCTAATAGTTTTTACCAAGAATTTGTGTATGTGTAATTTTTGTGTATATCTTGGACCATTTTTCATCAGCTTTTTTCTTTGTATTTGCATTTTTGTGGGTGCATTTAAGGCTTTTTGTTTGCATATTTAATGTATAATTCGTGTAAAAGCCGTGATTACTGAGATCTTGGGCATGATTGAGAGCCCTGATTACGGGGCCAATAAAACAGAATATTTCCTACGGCTGCACTAACAGCCAGTATTTTCTTGTTAGTTTGAGCTTTTGTGGTGGAACGGATTGCCTGAGCCCATCGTCCTCTTCCCCGGGTAGGGGCACTTGCAGATAGAGTCTGAGTTGGCCTTTCAACATGGGTATTGCTTGTTGATGGTGAGGCCAAATCCTTTACAACAGATCTGCCCCATAGAGGTGAGGGGTGCATCTGCTCCTCTCGCTCCACCTGCTGTTTATGCTGGAGCTGTGGATCCAACTGCTGATGCACAGGGAGAGTGGTGGAGCCTGCTGATGCAGTGGCATATGTAGCTGCTGCTGCTTCTGCTACAGTGGCATATGTAGCTGCTGCTGCTGCAGAGGCATATGTAGGTGCTGCTGCAGTTTCATATGTAGCTGCTGCTGCTGTAAGTGCTGCAGCATTGGCATATTTTGCTGCTGTAGCATTGGCATATGTTGCTTCTGTAGCATTGGCATATAATGTTGTTGCTGCTGTAGTGGCAGTAGCAAATGGTGCTGCATAGACTGTTGATTGTGTTCAAGGCTGATGCAGTGGCTCATCCTCCTCAAGATCTTGTATGGCAGCCAGTAGCAGGGGGAGTCTGTTGGACCAGACAAATCCATTAGATTGTTGTTTTATATCTACACATTCAAGCTTTTTTCTGCAATGATAAGAGGACTTAATGTTAATCTAGACGCATACCTTGTGTGCATAAGCAATGGCTAATTCATATGCTTCCATGTTTGACAAGAAATGAATGTATTGGATTAGTCACATTAAAAAACAGTTCTTCAACTATGAGTTTGCATGTTTTTTATTTTCTGTTATCTTGGCCTTTAATGGTCCACCAACAACACCTAGGTCATATGTCTTTGGATATCAAGCAACCCAAACATTAGAACTACTTACCCACTGCAGTAGTATTCAGGTCGGAATCAATAGTCCGTGGCAAGCGCTGGAGTGTGGCAGGGTTTAGTAGTCCATAAAACAGTTCCTCTGGCGGTGTAAATGTTAATTTTAGTGGTAGACCACCTCTGGTTTGCAACCTTAAAGAAACAAAAAAAATGGTGTCATGCCAAGGTCATGCCCAACATCAACATCCACAACAGCACAGTGCATTGTTACCCCTTTTGTTTGCTCTTGTTGAGTTTCTGGCGCACAGCATACTTTATGTCCGAAAATTTTCGTTGGACCTGATCCACATCCTTTTTTCGGGCCCCACATTATTCACCTGCGAAGGGATGGCCTCCCAGATGAGTTATGTTACTGATTTTGGGGTTGCTCTTTAGCTTTGGTGATACAGCTTATCAAAATGGTCTGACACAGACGTGGCCAGAGCCATACATTGGGCGTCACTAAATTTCCCACTCAGAGTGCCCTGCCGCAGGTGTTGGCCAACAAAGCTTTGGCCTTCATCTCCCTGTGTGCTGGGGGGAATGGAGGACATGTGACCCTGAGGTGTGGTAGAGGAATCTGAGTGGGTGTAGATTGGTGTGGACAAAGACTGTACAGGGCTTGCTTGCAGGCTGGGTGTGTGTCCCTAGGTGGCCCATAATGTGGTAGGAGTGGATGGTGATGGTGAGACGGAGCTCTCCATATTTGAGCTGTCCTGCTGAGCTCCAGTGCGTGAGGGGTTGTTTGGGGGCTGAGGTGTCTTACCTTACCCTTCTCTTTGCTCTTCTCCTTCTTAGCACTCCTGAAAGAGGTTTGGCTAAGGCCAGCACTATGTCTGGGGCTAGGAGTGCTTGCCTTAGTATTAGGCCTGCCTCTCTTGCTGGAGGCGCTTTGGGCTGGATGTCCACTATGTCTGGGGCTAACAGTGGTTGGCCTACTAGATGGCCTCCCACTGCTCTGCTTTTCCCTCCCACTCTTGGTGTTAGTGGGCTTGGAAGGCCGAGCAGTAAGGGTAGGACTTCTCTGCCGTGTCTGGGTAATTGACCTGCCCCTGCTGGCTGGTGTTTGCTGGCGTGAGCTTGCAGGTGAACAGTGGTGAGCCCCATGGCTGCGGCTTTTGTGGCTACGTTTTTTCCCGGTCATTTTTCACTTTGAGAATGAAAATAGATGCATGGAAGCGGAGCCGGCTCCACCTTAACAACTTATACTTTCCCATTACATCACTGCGTTAGCCCACACAGCGAGGTTTCGACTTCCGGGAACCTCTGTGGCATGTCAGATAATGCATATATCATCCCCAAAATGGCATCTTTGCTGTTGACCAGCAGTATACCATCGTGCACGTAATTACACGAAAACGCCTACATTTTTACGAGCCTAGGAAGATGATTAGTTACGCAGGGTCGCAAGTGCAGAGTCAGACAGGCCGATTGTACATAGCTAGCTGGGGCCAAGTGTCTAGGAGGGCAGGGTGAGAAGAACTCAAGTGAAAGCTAGTGCGCACATGGGCACCAAATGGGCACCATGCAGGGACAGTTTGGAGCAAGGTAGATCTATTGCCTAGCTGGGTGTGGCAGCAAGATACCCGGGGGCATCCCAGGTGGTAAGAACAACGCCCAATAAAATCACAAAAACAAGGATGCAGAATTACATTAATGCAGAGCTAAAGTGGTTGGGGGGGTTAAAACCTGCTAGGCTTATTTATAATATGTATATGATGTAGTGTATTCATTCCTATGTACTTGTTCTACATTAGATGATGATGACATACCGATACGACTTCCTGTCTGATATATGCAAAGAGGTCATTGGCACTGGACATTGTAGCAACAATAGAGGAGGAGTCCAACACCGCCTAGATGCTCAAGCAGATCATCCAGCATTGGTTCAGCTGAAACAGAGGAAAAACCCCAAGTAAGTGACAAGTCTTGCTAATACATTCACTACCGCAATCACATTTGCCAGGCCTGTGTTTAAAAGAATGCTATTTTCTTCCAGCGTCACAGAGTGCGGCCCACCCGGATGCTACGGGACCAAGCTGGTCAGATCTAGTGGAAGTAGAGGTGGTGGCGGACATGTGCCAATGTCCTCCGGCTCCTCTGCAGGTGAGCCCAAGCTCACCTGGAACAACCTGCAGAGGAGGAGGCACAGATGTCGGACAGGGAATCTGAGGATGATGGAGGACAGGAGGACTCAAGTATGAACATCACACACAAACACACACACAGGAAGGCACAGACTAAACACACACACATATGTAATATTTTGTAATATTGTGACATTTCCTTCTAGATGGCCAAAATGTCCCTGTGGGTGAGCAGCGATGGGGTGGAGGTGCTCCGATACAACCTCAAGAAGAAGAAGGTGGGTGATGTACCACAAATAAAAGAGAAGCCAAGAAAGACCTCAGACACATTCAGTAACTATTGTTTTTTTCATCTACAGACTCAGATCAAGAGGTGTGGCAGGTCCCAGTCAGGAGAATGGCTCCCCAACCCCGGCGTAAGCGTTAAGGCAAATGGCTCTTTACTAACATGGCTTCTTCAACGGCTTGTCAGGAAGCAGAGGCTAGACACTAATTGTTGTCATTTTTTCTTTTATAGTACACACACAAGAGACACATCAGCACCTGGAGGAGCGGACAGCTTCTGTGCATGGGCTGGTGGGGGATATTGTGGAGCTGGCCACAGCCATGGGGAGCCACCCATTGTAAGGCACTGGGAGCCTGCCACCTTCTTTTACCCACCCCCCCAACATTGTACATAGTTTAAAAAAATGTTATATTTTTTATATGCTTTTATTTTTTAATATTATATTAAAAAAAGTTCAAAAAGCATTTTCATTTTGACGAATAACAGAATCATTATAAATAAAAAATACACAATTAATAATTAAAGAACGTTCTGCTGTCTTTCATTTAATAGAACTAACAATCAGAGTAATGTTAACATTCTATCCATATGGGCATCTTAAATATACAAATATCAAAAAGAATGGGCTTCACTTGAAAGAGGAAAGTGTTTAAGGTAAGCATTAGGAAGAAGAAGAAAAGAAGAATGCATGACAAGCATGAAAGTGGTTAAGGTAAGCATTAGGAAGAAGAAGAAAAGAAGAATGCATGGCAAGCATGAAAGTGGTTAAGTTAAGCATTAGGAAGAAGAAGAAAAGAAGAATGCATAGCAAGCATGAAAGTGGTTAAGGTAAGCATTAGGAAGAAGAAAAGAAGAATACATGCCAAGCATGAACGTGGTTAAGGTAAGCATTAGGAAGAAGAAGAAAAGAAGAATGCATGCCAAGTATGAAAATGGTTAAGGTAAGCATTAGGAAGAAGAAAAGAAGAATGCATGCCAAGCATGGCATGCTAAGTAGTTTGAGACAGAAGAGACTTGTCACAGCAATAAATAAGTAATGGGCTAGCAGGGCCAGGGTATAGAAAACAGTTAAAAAAGAGGTTTGCATATGCGTAGAATCCACCAAAAAAAGCCAGCATATGCATATAAATTTCACAAAAATGAAGGGCTAAGTGAAGGGTCAAAACAGGACTTTTTCAATGGGAACAAGTAGGACTTCGTTGGAGACTGAAACATTTTGTGGCAAAGTACAGAAAAAAAGCTAGGAGACGAATACGAATCAACGTATATGAGAGCGTAATCTGTGAAATAGGATTGGTGAGGCGTACTCACAGCGTTCTTGACGGCTTACGCAGCTACAAACTTATTATGACGCGGTGGAGTATCTGAATCATGCAAAGGCACATGTACTTTACCAAAGCTATGTGTAATGTTCACACTTAGAGACAGAAACGAGATGGAATATAGAAGGCTCTGAATCAGTCCATATATCTGTCAGTGCAATTTTTTCACAAGTTAAACAGCCACGTGCCCTAGCCACGGTGCTTAGAGAGCAGTTAGGGTTAGGTGCCTTGCTACCCAGCCAAGAATCAAACTTGCAACCCACTGGTCATGATATATATATATATATATATATATATATATATATATATATATTTTTTTTTTTTTTTTTTTTTTTTTTTACATAATATTATAATATATATTATATTAATGCTAAACATTTCTCACATAAAGGCTTCCTGTGTGTTGTATTTTTTTTGTAGCTAGGCAACTAAAATGTGGAGAAAATGCCCATAATTTACATTTTTCACATTCATATAATCAGATCATTTGTTTGCATATGCCAATTTTTTATCTACAACAGAATACAAATAGGTGGGAATTAGGTTATAATTTACCTTCCAGGTTTTGCCAGCTGTGGGAGCTTTCCTGGACAAGAATGAAGCCTGATTCTACTGACACAATCAATATGCTTACAAATTTAAAGTATAATATACACCATTTGTACATAATAAGCAGTGCATATCTAAATAAGGCCAGGTCCTGGTGCGAACATTTATAGTCTCATTTATCAAGCATCAGCACTTTCACTTAAGGACAATATTTTTCCCTAGTGTCATTTAATGCACATTTTAAAAATCCCACAACATACTGCGCCAATATGTCTGCCGACATGCGCCTAAATTATCACTTGCACCTTTTTGTGTGTGCTGACCGGCGCTATTGTTATAGTGGTGCTGTAGGTGGGGAGTCTGATTTATAAAAAGTAATTTATAAGTGCTGTCAGCAGCACTCATTGTGCATTTTAGTTTGATGCCCCCTTCATCCAATCAATGAAAATCTGCTCCCTTATTACTTCAAGAAGAGCAGATCACCATCCAGGAGTACACTTCTCTAAACCAAGCTCTCCACAGCTAACTGGCCAAGCCTTCCTAGTTGCCTTTCGTTCTTTTGTACCCCTAATTTGGGGTTCCCAGAAGCACATTGTATAGCTGTCTTTCCTTCTTGTATGCTTGCATGACAGATGGAAAAATGCAAGCCACATACTTTGACATGTATTTACTGCAAATTTACTCTGAACTGCAGTTCAGATATGGTAGGTGGCATTTTATATTGTGGTGTCACATTCCTTCAGTGGAGCCAAATTCAAGACCATCTGCTGCATCTGACATTGAAAATTAATGTCACCTCCTCCTCAATACTTTCTAGGGTAATGTTCCCCAGCCCTCTCCTCAAGAGCTACCAACAGGTCATGTTTTTTGGATATCAAAATAGTTGACTCTTTAGCACTGCTGCTACACTAATTACTGCACCTTTGCTTCTGCGCGGATATCTGCAAAACATGATCCATTGGTGTCTCTCAAGAGGAGTGTTAGGAACACACCTGAGGGCATCACCTGGGCCAAGGTTGGCCTGTAAAACTCCCTACATCATGTCAGATCGCAACTGTCAATTTAGTGGTTACAATGAGAGCTGATAAGTTCTTGGCTTTGACCACAGGAGATTTAAATATAACGTTCACAGTTCAACATATTCTCCTTAGATATCAATTTAGCACTGACTAGGTGGTTGAAACACCTTCCACCCATCCGGATGGAATTCTTTTGGCAGGTTGGCAAACCAAGTGTCAGCAAAGGAAATAGAGCTGAATTTGATGCTCCTTCGAATTAGAAAACAGATGAGAGCCCATGTTTGCCAGATAAGGCAAATAGGTTGGATGATCCTGCACTTCGAAACCCAAGTCACCCAAGAAGTTGGCTGCACCAAGCAACCCAGGAATTCCTCAGTGAAGTACCCTTCATGTACTATAAATTATTTTACCCAGTAAAATATGTCAAAAGATTAATTTCAGGATGTTCACTTGCTTTAATGTCAACCTTCCACCGGTATCTAATCTAATTGCTCGTCCTTTTACGATGGGAACACTGGCCGACCAAGGTGCATCAATGAAGCCCCTGCCAAGAGACATCACCTTAATTTTTGCAGAGACATGTATTACATAGTTAAACTTTCAAAAGAGTAAAGGAAATCTGGTTGTATATTAATGAAGGAGTAGTGGTTCAGCCTTCTATTACCGGTTTTCATGCCTTTCTGTAGTCCAGATTGACCTGATGTTGCAGTTCTCTCTGCTTTAGATTTATAGATATTTTAGGAGAAACAACAATAAGCCACAAGATGTTTCATCCAAACCTCTTGCTTTCCTTATTTGATTAGAGCAGGAGTGTTAAGACTAACATGGCCTGTGATTCGCCATCCATCATCGCTCCAAGTCGGCTGCTTTAGCCATCATGCTATCTGCTGTGGCGTTGCTGTGTGTCTGCTGAAGTGGTGTGGTTCTTCCCTGGGTCCTAGAGACGCAGTTTAACCTCATCTTTCCAAATGCATGCGCTTGGCCCCGCCCCAGTGTTGGATTGTCTGCTCGAAGCCTAGCTATGCTCACCAACCCCCCCTGAAGTCCTAGTCCTTGTGGGGCCTTAGTTTTATGATTTTGGACTTATTGCCTTCTTGTCCTTGCTGGGCCCCTCTGGACGTTCATAGTTCATGTCTTGTCTGTGGTGGGGCTCACAACCCTTCACAGTTCGTGTCTTGATCTGTATTGGGACTTATAGCCTTTCATACTTTGTGTCTTTGTCTGTGCTGTCTATGCTGGGCCTTGTGGCCCACCACAGTTTGTTTCTTTGTCTGTATTGGGCCTACTGCCCTTCCTGTGTCTTAACCATGTGTGTCTTGGGCCTTCATTGTCGGTCTGCCATAGCCCGCACTGTGGCCCAGCTCTGCCATAGCCTGCACTGTGGCCCAGCTCTGCCATAGCCTGCACTGCGGTCCAGATCTGCCATAGAATGCACTGGGACCCAGCTCTGCCATAACCTTTACTGGGGCCAGATGAGTAGCTAGGCTTTCTGGCACCTGGGGCAAAAATTAAAAATGGCGCCCCCCCACCTGTTCTCAGGCCCTCCTTTGGGGCCCTCCTGACCTGCTGCACCTGGGGCAAGTGCCCCCTCTGCTCCCCCCTAGCTATGCCCTTGACTGGGGCCCAGCTCTGCCATAGCCTTTACTGGGGCCCAGCTCTGCCATAGCCTTTACTGGGGCCCAGCTCTGCCATAGCCTTTACTGGGGCCCAGCTCCACTACAGCCTGCAGTGGGGCCCAGTTCTGTCATAGCCTGCGCTGGGGCCTAGATTACCTGTTTGTATCTTGTGTACGTCTGCCCTGTGTTTCCTCTTCCCAAGTCTGCGACCACCAAGGGACTACCCCGGGGCCTGAGAACCGCCTCCCTGTCCAAGTTCCGATTCCCTAAACAAGGAATTACCTGGTTTGAATGTGCAGCAATGTTAGTCGCCTGGGCACAACAAGGGGTTCCCAACAGGCGGTACTAGTACTTCTGGTGGTACTCAAGGTCCTTGACATGGCTGCATACTTACCTGTGCTCCAATCTGATCTACTGCCACATATATTTCATTTACATGTGATTTGCACCTTAAATGAATAAAAACCCAGGTGGTACTTGAAAATCTGAAAATTGAAAGTGGTACTTGATGAAAAAAGGTTGGGACTGCACTAGAGTATATGATATGAATTTTATCAGATTTTCTCATCTGTAGTATTCTTGGAACTGTCATTCAGCTATGGTAGCCTTCCACCTCCCACATAGCAGAGTTGTGTCTCACATTTCATAATTTGATAAAAGAAATCAGTTTTCACAAATTAAAGTATTTTGAATGCGATGAGTTTGAATTTGCCTGCTCATATGAAGTGAAACTACATCCAGTTTTTACTTTAGTAGTTAGTAAATGTCCATGTGGATCTTTTTTTATTCCTAGACAAAGACCATTTTTATGAGCACTAGCAATTACTGCTATATTACAAAGATACAGCATTAAAAAAACAAAGAGCATAAAATCTGCCATATTAGCTGCAGCTGCATCTGAAATAAATTCACCGCTCCTAGTTTTCCTAAGAAAGTCCCAAACTTGGTATTTGTGCCTAAGCTAAAGTCGGCACTTAACTATTTACACGAGGGAGCAGTACAGCTCTGCTTACTGCTTTTTGATGATTGCTCTATGCTCTGCACAACACTGTTAGCACTACCGTGCTAACTGCTACATCTGTCTTCCTTGGCATTGTCCTGCATTAAAATCTGCCACTTCATAAACCTGCAGGGGGCTCTTGCCATTTGCCTTTTCTTTGTACTTCTTTGTTTCCCCCCAGTGATCTTGCTTATTATTTTGCATTTTACTTTAACTAAGTTGAACTCTCAGAGTGAAAACAGAAAAACTAAATAAAAAGGGGGTAATCCGGCTACCTAAACAACAGCCACCATACTGGGAGGATGACACTGCCGTAATTGTGTGTGATGTGTATATGATCAGATTTCCCCCTTTTCTATGTCAATTCAGAGATTATAAAGCTTTTAAACATGAGGTTATGTTGTCAAATATTTAACAACCAAAATCCCTTCTGTGGGAAGAGAAGAAGAACATGCTTTGGCATGATTTTCCCAACCTGCCACTGTAAAATAATTGTTTTTAAAGAAGGGCTTCACAAATGACCCCCATTATCTTTAAAGTGGACCTAATCCTGGCTCAGAGGGACACTTAAAGAGGAACTACAGTCAGAAATAACAGACAATAAAAAGCCCCTCTTTAATATGCAGCAGTGGGGAAGCCTGGGTCAGGCTGCAAACTGTGCATCACCACCCCTAAAAGAAAGAACTGGGCCACCCGGACACTCACCTCTTCTGGGTTGTGCATCCCACATGACCGCGAGCAGCATATATGGCGGCCGAACACATTACTGTGCAGGCACTGCCAGTGAAAGCTGATAGGCTGCTCTATGACTGACATAGAAGGATCTCAGAAGAAGTAAGTACCCAGATCTCCTGTTATTTCCTTTAGTGGCATTGATGCACATATGACCCAGGCTGCCCTACTGCTGCATATTAAAGTGACTCTGATCATTTCTGAGTGTAGTTCCTCTTTAAGTTATCTAATCCATCCCCTTATGCCATCAGTGAGCCATGTAAAATATTTACCCTTTGCTAATGAAGCTCCATCCATGTTTCCTGGCCTTGTCATACAGAGCTCTATGCTTTTCTGGATTTAACTATGAAGGTATCTCAAAATAATCTATGGGTGATTGTTAAAAGGGACTCAAATTTAGTTTTAAAAGGCTTAAACCAGGCCAAAAGTTAAAAAAATAAAATGTCAGCCATGCAGGGTCGCTGGAGTGAGAACGAATTTGGGATGTCCCATGGTGTTGAAATAAATAAAGGATTAAAATACTCACCTCATTACAACACTGTAACATGCAGCGTTTTTTGCATAGAACAGCCTGTCCAGACAACCTGTTCCCTGTCCTTGAGATTGTACTGGTCTACAACCGACAGGATGTGAATAGGGATGCTTCTCTATGCTTTAGCCCTCTCTTTCAGGGAATTAGGCAATATCTTTATGGCTGCATTTAGGGTAAAGCTTTCAACAAAACGTAGTTCTCTTCATCAGACATGATGCCTTGTAGACATTTTCTGGATAGACATGGTTCAGGATAAGGTATAACTGTAATTTTATGTACTTTTAAAGGGTCTAAGGTTAGTGTAAAGGTGTGTACTTTATTGAAACCTTTACAGCTGGCTTCTGTACTAAAGATAGGTAACTTACAAAGAACCCTGCAATCAGGTTCCTGTCTACATTTCTTTGCATCCCCAGATGCAATATCCGCTCCTCAACCCTAATCACCTCCTTGCGTTTAAGACTTTACATGCCCCACCCCAATATTCTAGATTGCCCTACCCTGTAAAATTCACCACTCCCTGAGCCTTCAAGTCCTAAAGAGTCCCCTGAGCACCTATTCAGACAAACCGTCAGCCCGAACCACTTCAGAACACTTGCCATCAAATGAAGCATATATTACTTGTGATTAGAGATGAGCGAACTTCTCTAAAATTTGTTTCGGCGATTCGCCGAATTTCTCTACGAAATTCGGGTTCGTCCGAATCGAACTTTAACAAACCGCTCATCTCTGGTGGGAGCGGGGAGGCCGGTTGCGCTGTCAGCGGGCGGCGGAAGCCTGCTGACAGCGCAGCCGGCCTCCCCGCTCCCACCAAGCCCTGAAATGGAAATAAAAAAATGCCAGCATGGTGGGAGCGGGGAGGCCGGCTGCGCTTCCGCCGCCCGCTGACAGCGCAGCCGGCCTCCCTGCTCCCACTATACAGCAAACACTTATTGGCATGGTGGGAGCGGGGAGGCCGGCTGCGCTGTCAGCGGGTGGCGGAAGCGCAGCCGGCCTCCCCGCTCCCACCATGCCGGCATTTTTTTTTTTCAGCAAACACTTACCGGCATGGTGGGAGCGAGGAGGCCAGCTGCGCTGTCAGATGTCATCAGAGGACGCGTCATCAGAGGAAGCGGCTTCCAGAGCTGACAGCGCAGCCGGTCTCCCCGCTCCCACCATGCTGGCATTTTTTTTTTTTTATTTCAGGGAAAATTCGGTCAGCACGAACCACTAAAAATTCGGGTTCGTGCTGAATCGAATTTTCCCTGAAATTCGGAGCGAATTCAGGTTCGTTAGAACCGATTCGCTCATCCCTACTTGTGATCTACCTTTGGACTCCCCTTTTACTTAAGATTGAAAGCCTATAAGAGCAGGGCACTCTCTCTTAGTGCATTTCAGTTTACTTTGTGCATTTATGTCACATCTGTCACATAATGGTCATGTATTGTAAATTTGTTGTTTTACCTTGTTTGTAATTCCACATAGTACAGCACCATGGAAGATGATGGAGCTTTATAAATAAATAATAGAATGATTACTTTTCTCTGGCATTTTGCTTCTTCCTTGTCAATTCAATCTATGCTTAGCTGCTGTAGTTGTGATTGGGTGACTGAGGACATCCCAGTATTACAGAGCTGAAACTAGAAGCACTGGTGCAGGACTCTGCTGGCGAAAATCCTTACACTTACAGGGGGTTACATGGTTGAAAACACACAAACTAACTAGCAACAACCATAGCTGGTCAGATAAAATTAGTTTGATACGGCTATTTCCAATAGTATAGAGCTTTACAATCCTTTGTGGACAGCTAAGACTGCATGATCTGCAGTAAATGTCCAACAGATGCGATCAAGCATAATGCCCACTAATCCACTGGGTGGGGGAATTGTAAAAAGAGACTTAAGGAATGAATGATAACATCCCTAGTGGTTGATCTTCTTTATCCCCCAACTCCTGCAGATACTGCCTTTGTAATGTTTCACAATTGTTTTATAAGCAAAATGTAAAAATATCCATTGGAAAACCTTGGAATTGTTCATTTCCTCCATTTCTAAAGTAATACAACAACAATATTTCTGCATTCAAATGTATAAGCTATACTTCTGCACTGGAAAAGAGGATACCTGCACCCTTAAAGCGGACCTTCACTCTAAATAAGAGTCTATCTTATATGTTTCCCACACCCTGTACATACAGATTGCTCACATTAAAAATCATCCTACCTGCATCTACTGCATTTTATAAGCCTTTAAACATCCAAGATGGCGGCTTATGGAAGCTGCCATTTTTGCAGGCAGCCTGCAAACAGGAAGTGCCTGCAAACAGGAAGTGACTGTGCTGCTCTGCATTCTGGGACTGCTGACCTTTCCCTGACCCCAGCTCTGCTCTGTCTGAGCAAAGCACAGCTATAACCCGCCCCCCTGTACCTTATCCCACTCTCCTCTCCTCAGTAAGTGTGATGCTTCTGAGTCAAGATGGCGGCGCCCGTATCCTAAATTCCCGAACAGAGTTGCAGCCCAGTGGGGGAAAGTATAATAAATTAGTGACTAAACATGTAAAATATATTAATTTTAGATGCTGAGGAATTGTTTTTTAAGAGTTTGGGCTTTTCATTAAATCATGGTGAAGGTCCGGTTTAAAGCAAACCAAAAGTTTAGTAAAGTGCTTCCCTAAAGCAAAGGTAAAAACTATTTGACAGGGCTCAAGTCCATTCAGATGTTCTGGAATAACAGGCTGATGCTTTGCTGCAGAACTGCATGGGAGTGGTCATTTTGTCACCAACATAAGCATGAGGGAAAAGCTGTGTTAGAAGCAGCCCACACAAAACTGAGAGATAAATGCCTCAAACCACGGACAGCTTGTGTATTATGTTATATAAACACGTACACGGAATAATCAGCTGCTAGATTGATTGCATATGTGAGGGGAAAGCTGCAACAACATTTCTTTACCACTATTCACTGCAGAATCTGGATTTACCACGCACCATTCAGTCAGTGTATCTTCTAAGATGTTACAATTCTTTCAGCTGGGCAGCAGAGCAATGAGTCATCACAACTGTTGGCTTTCTACTAGAAATAAAGGAGGATTGCACTGATATGTGTGGCAATCTTGACTGTGGGATTGGGTTTTTATATAAGCTGGACTCATGTATTTGGTAAGATGGCTGCTGCCATGCAGTTATGCAGCATAGGATCTGCCTGCTATTCCATAACATCTGCATGGAGTTAGACCCTCCCAAATGTCTGCTTGTCACTTGAGCTGAATATTTAAATAATCACCCCAGTAGTAAGTAGTATTACCATTGTAAGAACAGCTATAAGAAGTAACTTCTCTAATTTGTACTTTAGTGCCTCCCCAGAGCAGTGTTTCTAAAGGTTTTTATGCCAAATACTTCCTAGTGGCAAGAAGTGATCAACTATAGATAGTACAAACATAAGTAAGCCACATAGTACTTTTAAAGCAAGAAACTGATTCACTGTTAAAATAATATACCAGACCAGTCAGACACCTGTCTGAATACCACCGTGTACCTGCGGAATACGCATACTGCAGGTTAAGAAACATTGATCAGTGGTTCTCAACCTTTTTATGCCAAGTACCCGCTAGGGACAAGCAGTTGCAACCAAGTACCCTGAAAAGGGGGGATAAAATAAGAAGGTCACTGGCCTTGAAGCACTGTTTGAAGCAAGAAAGAATAATGTTTTACTGTTAAAATAATATACCAGACCTATCAAAGCTACTGTGGTGCACTGTTGAACATTGCTGAGTACCACCTGGAGTACGAGCAGGTTGAAACAGTGCCTTATAGGGCACTAGCTCCAATCTTTCCTTTGCACCTCATTCATTTCCTATTCATGCCCCTCCACCATCAGTCACAGGGGCCCTGCCACACCCTCTCTATTCACTGTATTCAAGGCCTGTCACATGCGGAATATGAGCGATCAGGTGAGTTGCTGAGCTGGAGTTGGACTGATCTGCTGCGCAGTACAAAAGGTGAGTATCCTTTACGTTTTTTTTTTGGATGGTAAATACTTTTCACTAGGAAACCTTCTAAAGTATTAGTGCATTTATTGTATCCATGAGATCACTCCTGATTTGGGGTGCCTGGCTGAGCATACTCTAAAAGTAAGCATGAGACCTGGAACATGTTGGATTGTGGTCCTATGTGATCGCAAGAGGACAGGTTTGGGTTGAAATAGTGTGCTTGCCTGGTAACCCCCGCCTGGTAGCTGCTGGTCACATATGGAAACAAATTGCCCTCTGGCAAACAGGGAATGTAAAAGTAGATACATCGTTTGACCCATCTAGGGATTGCTGGCAGGATATTTTTGACAGTTCGTCTACTTTAAAGTGCAACTCACGCATTCTCATTGGAAACAATTACAGCTGTTTGCGAAAAGGCAAACGTCTCTGATTGGATGAGAGCCCGCGCATGCTCTGTTGGACCGGGGAAAGGTGAGTCATTACTGCCACTGCCTTGCCCCGGGGAAAAGCCAGCAGCCGGCCCTGAAATCTTTTAGATTCCAGGACGGCCATTGGTGGGTTTTGTTCCACTTTAAAGCAACTCACAAAAGAGTAGTCCCAACCCCTTAAAAATGGGGGAACCACCAATACCCTCAGACCACACTTTGAGCAATTGAGACCAGTTAGGATCATCGCACCAACCTGGCTGTAAATCTTGGTTAGGCACAAGGCCATAGCTGGCACTAAGTGCAGACCAGTCACCCCCAGTTACAAAAAGTACTATAACTATTAGAGAATATTTATTCACACGTTTCTTACATAATTAGATTATTTATTGTGACATGAACATTTTGAGTTGGGGAACCCTTTAATGGAACATAAGCTTTTTAGCAGGCCTTGGCTGTCTTTCAGCGGAATTTGGCTGGCTTTGAAGATTGCTGAAAGCTAGCTAAAAGCTTATTTAAAACAGGTATGTATAAAATGTAGGATGTCAACCTGACAGCTGTATTACAATACAAATACTGCAAAAAGTCTGTTGGCATGCTTAATAGTCTCCTTGCTTAAGCTCACCTCTCTGGCAAGTGCAGGCTAGAGTTACTGCTCCATCCCCTGCTCATATGGGGCTTTCTAGTCACTACCAAAGATTTAGTTACATTTTGTCCGTTTTTATATAAATCTTTTTTTATTTATAGTTATAGCTTATTTAGCATATTCTTTGCATTAAATGTTATTCACTTGATAAGTACTTCATCACCAAGACAAGTTTGTTCTATGTGTATACATGCAGTGCTTGGCAATAAAATGGATTCTGATTTTGACATGATCAGGAAATGGAAGAGCTGAGGCTGCAGGGAGCCATTATGAGCAGGAGTGAATGGAAAACTGTGACTGCAACAGAGGCCTGGCACAACTTCAGGAAGGTATTCAGCAGGCCCCGTCAGCAGCCTAATATTACATTGACTGAATATATTTATATACTCTGTAAATCCACCTAATAAATAAATTGGATGTCATTTTGTCAGCCTACTTTTTCCACAGGTTTTTACAGATAAGAAATGCTAAATGCTAAAGACATGCTAAATCAGCATAAAGCTGCTAGGACCTAGAAGTGCTGAATTCCAGTTCAGCTGAAGGTGCATGACACATGTCTGCTACCCTAGGTGCTTTAAACTGGACATTCATTACGAGTCCACGGTGAGAACCTGCAATTGGCAGCACCTCTGCACCAGGCACCGGCAGGACCTGCCCACGTGACCGAATGTGAGCATTACAAGCTTAATGTGCTGTTAACTCTAGCATTCTGGATGCCCCCCGAGCTTTTTGCGATCACCAAACAGTGGGCCCAATACCCGTTAAAGTAAAAACGGGTGTTGGCCCAGTTTAACTTCAGCTGGCTTCCCTTCCGGATACAGAGCTCCATAGTCCCTCTACAACAAGGGTCCCCAACTTGTAGCATGGGAGCCACATGTGGCTCATAGGACCAGTTTTGTGCGGCTCACAGTTCTGTAAGCGATTACACTATTGTACTAGTACACATACCTCCCAAGTGTCCCTGATTTGGAGGGACTGTCTGTCTTTTGAGTCCATGTCCCCATGCCCCTTGTTGTTCTCGTCAATCCATCAATCAATAAAGGGGCGTGGTCTAATTTAACAAATGTCCCGCTTTCCCACCATGAAAAGTTTGTAGTTATGGCACAATATTGAAGATTGATGATATTGAAAGGGTGTGCATAGTGCCCAGGACCAGGCATTGTTAGCACTAAGCATAGAGTAGGGTCAAGCAGGCAAAGGAGTATGCCAGCGTATCTATCTGTGTAGTTTACAGTACCACCCTTGATTCCCTGTAGTGCATGAAAGACTGGACTTTTGATTTAAATCAGGATGTTATTGTTCTCCATAAAGGGGCATTGACATATACAAAATAAAAAATGTTTAGACAAACAGTTGATAATGTAGATTAAGGGGGTTATCCAAATGATTTTAAAGCGACTTTTGAAAGCTTTTTTTTGTCACTATCTGTTGCCAGGGCATTTTTCATTTTTTTGCACTATATATGTTTAACTGATTAGATTTTGTAAGAATTATATATATTTTTTTCAGCTAATTTATCCCAATTTGGGATGCCCCCACTGAGAGAAACAACACCACAAAAAAGTGAAAATCGGGTGTGTTGTTCCTCTTTAAATGTCTTATGAAATAAAACACTATTATAAATGTTAATCTCTAATGCTCAGGCTGCACTGCCAGAACAACATTAGACCCCAGAATATGTTGCTAGCCGGACCAGTGTTTTCCAAATACCATAGTTCACCCAAGAGGACATATCTCAGATGCCCAAATGCCACACCGTTTTGGGCATTTTACAAATACGGGGGATTGTAGTGGGAAACCCCCCTATGCTGTTTTGGTTTTTTTTTTGTTTCATGCTAATCTTTGTGATTTCTGTGTATTTTCATCAGATCATCTTTGTAATTATTGTTTGGTTTTGTGAGATGGAGTAGACCAGTAGAGATGTGATCTCTTGGGTGGTATAAATGCTAATCACCATTGAAGGATGGAGGAATGTGGAGAGGGGATCAAATTTGTGCCACCTGCAGAAAAACACCAGACGGACTTATTCTTTGATCTAGTTGTAAATGGCTAAATTGGGTAACGGTTATTTCTGGTCTATGTGCGCCTTAATCTACCAATTTATTACAGGCTGTTTTATGTCCTGTATATTTTGCATTTTTAAACAGGAATGCCTATAAAGCAACTGCTTTCATTTTACAATGCTGCAATATGACTGATGTAAATGCTTCTTCGTAGTCTGTTAAACGCTGCGGAAAATGTGTCTGCGGCATATAAATACAGAAAAAATATGTATAGATTTTTATAAACTGCAGAGATAGTACCACTGCAGTATGCTTCAGAGCTCCTTCTACATAGGTAAAGATTAGGGCTATATGTAATGATGTACCAGATGGAACATATTACTCTCCTGTACAAATTCTTTGATTTTCTTTTGTGCCAGAAAGGATTGTGAATGGTGACCTTTCTTCATGATAGCTGTAATGTAGTATAATGACTCAATTTGCATATCCAGTGTCGTATTCTCGTCTCAGCACCGGCGGCAGAGCATCAGTGGCGTGTTACACACACCATTGTCTGAAATGCATAATGGGGGAAAATTAATTAGGCAAATGCAGCAAATAATCTGAAAATGGCATGAATTCTTTTACAGAGTGAATGTCTTTGGTAATCCCTGCAATACAGACAGGAGCCTCTTGTCACTGAAGACCTTTAATCCAATGCCTGAAGCATGAGAGTGTTCTGGAGTCTGATTAAAACAAGTGTGGGAATCACCAGAATCAACATTTTGTTTTTCTATTCAACATTTTTTTTTACACAATAACTTTACAGATCAATAGAACTGTGGAGATCAGCAGATGCGGTACTGTGGGTGTGACACAAATAATACTGGATAGGTTTGTGAAAACCACATTTTTCCCATCTTGTTTACTTTGCTGACTCTTGTAGTTTAGGACACACTTGTGCAGTTGATAATGCATGCAGTATAACACGGGAAGCTGCACTGCAGGGGCAATGTAAATGATCTTTAATAAAGCTGGAGCACATCCCTGCTTGATACTGCACCAGGCTTCCCAAAGTGCTGCATGCAGAGTTTTAGTCAGCTTCGCACAGGTTTTGGGCATATAAAGCTGTAATAAAGCAGGTCAACGGACCAGCTCCTTGGCACACTAACCTAACCTCTTCTGCCTCTGGTCCAGCAAAAAAAAAAGCATTTACCTTCTATTTTCACCTGTTAAAAAGACCAAGAAATGACTGCAAACTGCATCACCACCGGACCTCTATTGTTGGTGGTTTCTTTATCAAACAAAGTCCCCTGTAAATTGTAAGGGGTTTACTGGTAGCACAAATGTACCAGAGTCAGCTTTCAGAAAATGTTGTATAATGACATAATATCCCTGATTCACTTACCCACAGGGCAGACTCATCTCAAACTGAACACACTAATTGGCGTCCTGCTCAGCCAATCAGGACGTTCAGTTTCACTTGACTTCCTCCAACTCTGTCTGTGGCTAAGGGGTTTATTTATCAAGGGATAGCCGCAAGTAGTGTCTGATTCTGGTGAGCGACTCTAACAGCACCATGTAGCGTACGATTCATCATTACAGGCGGCTCAGCATATAGCGCCGGCGCTCTAGCTTCCAGAGCGCCTGGTATTACCTGTGGCTACCTGTCGCTCTCCCATACATTTCAATGGACGTTCCATTTCTTCTGTTTAAACAGGTTTTTTTGTTTTAATATTTTTTTTTTCTCTCAAATAATTGTGTGACCTCTCCTGGCTTAGAAAGAGTCATTTTTATGCAGAATTGTCATTAGAGGTCTGGTATTAAAGTATAAATGTCACAATGTTTCGCTTTGTTACTGATGGATATGTGTTAATATGTGTTATGTGTTAAAAAACAAACTTTAAACACACAGGGTGTGCCGCTCTATGCTACAGCGACCAGATCCAGAGCACCTACACTGTGTGTGTCTGTTTTTTTGTTGAATATGGTGCGAGTCGCTGAGAGTCGGTCGCAATGAGCTGGCGCTACCTTTCGCTCCCTGCAATGCTGTACTGGTGTTAGAACACCCAACACGCATCTCATTCATCAATGCAGGCCAGGTTAAAGAGCCCGACAGCCGATCACAGCGTTTACTAGCGGTCACTCTAAGCGCTGCTATACAGACGCTCATCTGCCGATAACTGGCGCTAGTAATGAATCAGCCTCCCTGCCACCTACACGGCTATGCAGCCGAGGAGAGCTGAGCTGGTCTGAGTGTGCTGCTAGCCACATTCCCCACTCAGCTACCAGCTTCAGTGTGCCCACGCTGCCCATTCAAAAGGGCCTGGCGCAGGTGTGCGTACAGCTACAGTTGAGTGAAAATGTGGCCACAGCACTAAACAGCAGCAGTGAGGGCTTCCAGAGAAGGTGAGTGGAACACAGCAGGGAATCCCAATTCAGGATGCCCCAAGGAGTGGAACTTGGATGGCGCTGGAGGCCTCCGGAATTTCTCTTTAAAGGTACAGCAATGATAAGATATCAAAACTCACCTCCTGTCCCATTAGGCAGCTGTGCAATGTCCAATGCTCTGTTTGCATGGCCCCTGCCCCATCAGCTACAGAGGGAGCAATGCAAACCAGTGCCTGGGACACCTTCTCTGTCACAGTAAATAGACCTCAGACATTTCAACAGAGGCAGCGCCTGCTCCACCAATTTGCTTGCAAATGGTGGATGAGCTTCCAAGGAATTCCGAGGACTTGAACTCAGAGACTGCTATGCTTCAGCAGACCAGGCCTAAAGAAAAAAGCTGCGGGGGAGAAGAGGTGGGGTTTTTTTTGTGTGCCCAGATAATCCTTTTAAAGCGGAACAAAACCCAGTTCCGATTAATGTATGTATTATAATGTGTAGGAAACCCCCAAATTGACCTTGCTCCCGTTGCGCATGTGTGGGCTTCCAGCCAACCAGAATAGATGGTGGTGCATTTTAATGCTGCCAATCTATTCAGAATGAATGACCAATGAGTGATAATGAGCCATAACTCGCAGACAGTGAACCAGAAAAAAATACCGGCTAGGTGGCAACCCTAGCTGTAGTATCAAGAAAAAAATCTAAGTAATCTAAGTAATGTGTAAACTAATACATGCAAAAGTCACAAAATAAGAGCAAAACAAACATCATATACAATATACAGAACAATGTTTACCACAGTCAGAGAGCTATGTATGGAGCATCATATCTTTAATGCCTTTCCTCTCCTTTAAAATAAATCTATAAAGTATTAGCTCCTAATAATCAGCATTTTCTTTGCGACCTGCAAAAGTGTTGTCACCTACTGCTTTACCTACATTCAAATAAAAAGGTTAAAGTATTACAATTTGATTTCAAAGCAATTTGCTCGATTACTGTGAGATGGAAGCACACAAGAGGGGCCATGGCCTAAGCAGCCTGGAGTAGCTTGTTTGTGAGGGCTAATTTTAAACAGCAACATGGCATGGAAAATTGTATCTCTCCAAGTGAAAAGGGATTTGACACATTATGGCAAACCCAGAGCTGTGCTGGAGGGTGGGGAGTGTAATTTGACTAATGGAATAATCAGGGGATTAAAAAAAAAAAGAGAGAGGCTGGGAGTGTGCTGATATGTTTGAACCAAAAGAATCCTGTGGAGAATCAGTAAATATGATTTCTAATCCCTGCTTGAGTGGCTCTGAGAGCTCTAACAAGGGAATTCCCGCCAGAATTATTTCTGAGGTGAACGGTTATAAATAAATAGCATTTAAAGCAGCTGTACTTCATTAGGATACAGTTAGGTAGCCAAAAGCATTTGATTATGCTCATGTCATCAATGATGAGATAACATGAAGGGGGCATTCCTAATTTGTGGCCGCGTCCAGCTTTTGAAAATGGCAGGAGTGCAGAGGTAATGTTGCACCGGGGAACATGAGACCAGGGGGCCCATTCATTTTAAATCCCCCCTTATTTATCAGATTTGTGCTGATACGGCATCACCAGAAAGGAAGCACCGTTTGTCTCTGCTCAATTATTTATACGTATCAAATTCAGTTAAAACAACAGGAAATATGTAATATATAAAGCATGATGGGGCCCTATTTATCGACCACACCAAGGCCTGATCACAGGCTAGTCATAGAATGTCCAAGTCTGTGGAGATCAGACACAAACTTCTAGATAAAACGTGACCTATACCACTGAGAAAAATTATACAGTGCTTGTATGGGAAGGGGGTAGTTGTGGTGCTATGTGATATAGGGCCCTATCCAAGGTAAATACTAGTTTATTTTGTTCTGTTCTAATTAAAGCGGACCTTTACCCTGAATAAGAGTCTATCTTGTATGTTTCCCCGACCCCCTACATGCAGATTGTCCACATTAAAAATCACCCTACCTGCACCTATTGTGTTTTTTTAACATCCAAGATGGCAGCCCTCAGCTCAGCTCTGCAAAGCACAGTTATAACCCTGCCCCTGCACTTTCCACCCCGCTCTCCTTTCCTTAATATGTGATTCTTCTGAGGCAAGATGGCGGCGCCCGTATCATAGAGTCCTGAACAGAGTTGAAGCCCAGCAGGGGGAAGGATAAGTAAGCGACTAAAAATGTAAAATATATTAATTTTAGATGCTGGGGAATAGAAGATCCATTTAACCTTGCAACTGATTGCAATGTTGGTAAATACAATTAGATATAGTTACTTTATTTGTGAACATGATTAAACATTCTAGAGGCTTCAGCAGAAAAGATGTATACACATGTAAGAAAGATTGTGAATCAGTCATGATGAGGGCCCCCGAATCTCTGGACGCCAGCACAATGGAAACAATCTATATACCCTGTAGCTTTATCATTGGTCTTAATGGGTAATTTCACATTCAATGGCATTTTTTTAAAGTTTCTATAATTGTGTGTCAAAATGATCTGTTATCTTTTCTGTAGCAACAATGTGTTTACCTTAGCAACGTGGTGTGGTTAGTGTACCTGGCACAGACTTTCTGGCTTTGTAATCATCTGACTGATGCTGAGGCAAGGCTGACAATCAACATTCCTGAGCTCGCAGGTTTAAACCCTTCTGCTCCGATTCAACCTCTTCAGAAAGGGATAAAAACCGTGTGGTCTAATAGTCAGTGTACTCACCTGGGGAGGCTATTAATGCTTGATTTAGCCAACGCTGCTGGTGAGCTCACCTGTTACAGTGGAAGGATTCTGGGACTTGTAGCCAGAAATGATACCAAGGGATTTACTAAAGGCGGGGTAGGCCAGGTAAAGCCGCTCCTACTTTACCAGAATGAAGCCACATGAATATAGGAAACTTGGAAACCACATGTTGATAAGTAAATCACAGGTCACAATCCTAACACAAATATTTCTTTTTGACATCCCAGAAGAGGAAAACAATAGGGCAGAACACCAAAAACCAGAGAAAATGGTTGTTTTTCTTTGAATTTCTATTAATCCTAAAGTGTGGCATAAAAATCCTAACAAAAGAATGGGCTTGATGTGTGAAGTGTCTGTAAGACACGTGCTGCAGCAAGGTTGGAAGGTGCTGCCATCAGCAGTGAAGAAGGTGAATGTGATCAATGGCGCAAGGTCACTACAGAACAGGTCTGCGGATCACCTTTGCGCAATCGATTGCAGTTGATCGTGACTGAGGTATTTTTATTTCAGTCATCCAGGACAAGCTTGTGAAATAAAGAAGAAAACACCTGAAACTGTGTTAAACAATGGTGCACCAAAAATGCAGATGTCAACAGGGGTGTAACTATAGGGGGTGCAGGGGGTGCGACCAAACCAAGACCCAGAAGGTCAGGGGGGGTCCAAGGGAATTATCAGATTTGTGCTCAGTTGGCATATTGGACATAAAAAGCAAAATTTGTATTAGCTGTTTCAGTCTTTAGTTGTCTGGTTGCATCTATTTGAGTTACAAGACAAAAAAAGTTTCCTTTATGAGCCTTGACAGGGCCCCCTTAGTGTTTGCACTAGGGTCCATCACATTTAGTTACGCCACTGCTCCAAAACAGGTCATTTGAAAAGACAGTCCAGTACGCTCCCCTCTGGTGCTCATATAAGCATCCAATACTAATGCCCTTATTCATCAAGCGATAGCGCCAGGTAGTGCCTGACGAGCGCCAGGTAGCGGCAGCTAACGGCGACTACCGACTCAAGTACGCCCGGCGGCGGTCACAATGACGCATTTATCAAGCAAAATGAGGCTAGCGCCGGCGAGAGCGACGGCTAGCGCGGCATTCATCATGAAGCCGCCTGGACCGAACAGCGCCGCTGCAAATTCCCTCACAGCGCCAGGTATGAGCTGTCGCTCCCTGGCGATGTCCAATGCATTTCAATGGAGCAAGCTATAATTAATCATAATTAATTGGTATTATTTTTTTAACTTTTTTTTTTAATGTCAAAAAATCGGAGAACACTTCTGCAATGTTAGGATTTATTTTTAAGTCAAAAAAAAAAAAAAAAAACAAATGTGCAGAATTGATCTAACAGGTCTGAGATTAATGTATTCATATAACAAAATGATTCTAAAAACATGTATAATGTTACATTCCAAAAATATGGTTGTTTAGGGGTTAAAAACTAGTTAATACAGATCGCCGCCAGCGCTCTGGGGTTTAAACAAGGAATGGACAGCGACAGCACATTCGGAGCGTGATTTTTTGATGAATATGAAGCTAGCCGTTCGCTCTGGCCATTCGTTGTCAGGCGCTCACATACAACGCTGGACCTGTGAAACAGCGACCCCCCAGCCCGTATTCAACATTACTGCACACCGACTGAGTCGCTGTCATCAAGCTAACGCCGGCCAAGCACAGCGAATACTGGCTGGCGCTGAAAAAATCACGCTACAGTCGCTCATCTGTCGCTACCTGGCGCTATTGATGAATCGGCCTCTTAGAGCATATTAGCAGTGGATGCTCATGTCATGTGTCCCCTGCTGCCAAATTTGCTGCTAATTTAAAAAAATCCTTCCACTGATCAGAAGGCTTTGACAGCTTAAAACAAATAAACTCACCTAATCCTGGCAGCAGGTATGTTCCCCCTGGTGACCGCCCAAACTTACTGAGCAACAGGGGAGGGGGCCTTTAAAGCATATGGAAACCACAGAAAAACCAAACTTATGGGCCATTTCCATGGAAAGATTTGCGAATGAGGGAGAGGAAGTGAACACAGATGATAATTAAACTGTGGAAATACCCACTATGATCAAGCGATCAAAGAGAATGGTCCTTTGGTTGAGTGTTGTATTGTTTGTTGCGTTATCATTGGCATGTGGAAACAGAAATGGACCGCAAATAGGATATAAGTGATCTCACAAATGATTTCTCTAACAAGCAAGTCATCCACTCACAAATGAATAGTCTACACGTTCCCTGGCTTTATGAAAGGTCAATTTATCTATTGCGGAAATGGACTAGTAAGGTTTAAAGAGGAACATCTCACCTAAACTTGAATGTTACCTTCTGGATTTCGCCTGGTGGCCATCATCTGGCTGTCTCAGGGCCCGATTCTCCCACCACCGCTGCCTTAGCTGCCCCTAGATGATATTAGCCAAGCTCTTCAAAGTCCCGCCTAGCGAAGTCTTGCAGCTTTTCCGCGCCTCCACTTGCATCTCATTCATGGGCACTGCACATGTGTGAGATTGGGTGGCATGCACAGTGCCTGATGGGATGCAATATGGTACTGTCCTTTGGGAGGTCGCCCAGAATCCAATGGACCCAGAAAATGGATGCCCTGGTGAGTTGAGTAAAAATTGCTCAAATGTAAAACTGGAGGGGTTTGGGGAAGGTTTAACCTCCCTGATGTTCCTCTTTAAAAGACTCTAGATCTGTCAGAATTATCTCCTAGGCGCATCCCAAACCCCCACATTCACCCGCAATCCCGCTGTTTGCCCCACTATCTTTAATGAGCAGATCACTCTGCGGAATATGGACGTTGGGGTATGGTGTAGGTAACTCCTATCTCTGCAGCAAGTCTTAAACCAGGATGCAGTTTAGGAGTTAAACCGGACCTTCAGCGTGATTTAATGAAAAGCCCAAACTCTTAAAAAACGGTTCCCAAGCATCTAAAATTAATATATTTTACATTTTTAGTCACTAACCTATTATTCGTTCCCCCACTGGGCTGCAACTCTGTTCAGGAATTTAGGATACGGGCGCCGCCATCTTGACTCAGAAGCATCACACTTACTGAGGAGAGGAGAGTGGGATAAGGTACAGGGGGGCGCTTAGCTGTGCTTTGCTCAGACAGAGCAGAGCTGGGGTCAGGTAAAGGTCAGCAGTCCCAGAATGCAGAGCAGCACAGTCAGGAGGCACTTCCTGTTTGCAGGCTGCCTGATAAGATGGCGGCTTCCATAAGCCGCCATCTTGGATGTTTAAAGGCTCATAACATGCAGTAGATGCAGGTAGGATGATTTTTAATGTGAGCAATCTGTATGTACAGGGTGTGGGAAACATATAAGATAGACTCTTATTCAGAGTGAGGGTCCGCTTTAAGAAAAGCAGGCAAAAGGTCCTTTTTGAATTTTGGTCCTGCAGCACTCTCTGGGATCAAGCCAGCGATGTGGAGGTGAGGGATGTTTTGTCTTTTATTAACATGGACGAGTGAAAGAACATGAAATAGTTTATGAGAAAGGCAGCAAACAGCGCAGGTGTGAACCTTTCTGATGACGCTTGGTCCACACACACAGTCAGAGCAACTGATTCATGCCTCTGGCAGATTCTTAAAGCCTTCTTGACCTATCCTTAAACCAGTCTGAGGACTATAAAAATGTCTCTATGATTCTTCCATAGCCCCAGGCTGTGCACATGACTCACCTTCTGACCCCTGGGTTCAAAATTCTTGAACATTTATAACAAGTTAAATATTTGTATGTTAGCTAGGTAAAATATTTAATTTAACGAGTTATTGGTTATGGAAAAGTAGAGACATATGCTTAAGCATGTGGGGATGGATGGGACAGGGAATTCTGCTGCTTTCCTGCTCTTTAAAGCGTAAAAAAATCAGGGATGGGGGGATCTCTATGGGGGATGCTCCACTGTGTGAAGCCTCCCAGTTCACCCAGTTAAAACCTCCTAACGGCGCATGCGCAGGTGAGAGCCATTTGCTATGTGTACATCTTTTGGCAAGAACTCTCAATGACTATAATGGGGAGCACGTGCTGCTGCATCCCGTACTGAGCGCGTGCTCCAACCCCTGCTTATGTGAATGGCTGGGACGGGAGCTCGCACACAACACCGCACTGCACTGTACTGCTGCAACACACGCTCCCCATTGACAACAGTTTAGCAGGCGGCTCTGATTGGACAGGAGCCCTCACATGCACCGTTGGACCGGGGAAAGGTGAGTGTGTACGGGCATCCTGGGAGGTTTCACACAGCGGGGTATTCCATTTTGGGATGCCCCATGGGAAAGCCAGCAGCCGGGCCTGGAATATTTTAGATTCCAGGAAGGCCGCTGGTGAGTTTTGCTTCACTTTGAGATTAAATGTGAGCTGAGCTGCCAGAAATCTAAAACATTCCAGGGCTGGCTGCTGGCCTTTCCCTGGGGCATCCTGATTTGGGGTGCACCACTGTGTGAAACCTCCCAGGTGGCCCAATATAATTCACTTCTTCCCGGCCCAACGGCTCATGCGCAGGCTCTCATCCAATCAGGGCCGTCGTTCGGCAAAGGCCATCCGCATCCCCTTCATCTTCAGGCTCTGCTAACCCGCTCCCACCCCAGCCATTCAGATAGGCGAGGCAGGAGTGCACACGCCACTTGGGATGCGGCAGTCTGCACTCCCCATTAAAGCAAATCAGAGCCGTTTGCCGAATGACAAACGAGGAGCATTTTTATACCTGGATTGCCAGGAATTCTCATCTGGGATGCCCCATGCTGCCAGTATTTGAGGACAAATAAAGGACTCCACTTCCTCTTTATAGATCCTAGAAAGCCAGGAGGATAGAGGAAAAGTGAAGGAGGGATTGAGATAAATGCAAGTGATGAGGTGAAATAAAGGAAAAAGAGACAAAGCAAGTGTGAAAATAGGGAGAAGGTGGAAAAGTAGAAGAAAGAGGGAAAGAGATAGAATGTGGCAAAGAGAAAAGAAGGAGGGAAGGTGAAAAAAGAGATAGATGGAGGGAATGTGAAAAAAAACTAGAGGAGGAAATGGGGAAAAGACAAAAGGATGGAAGCAATGTGGAAAAGAGAAAATTAAAGGGGCATGTGGAAAAGAGAGAATGATGGAGGCAATTTTGATAGAAGAGAGAATGAAGGGGGAATGTGGAGAGGAGAATGGAGGAGGAAATGTGGAGAAGAGAATGAATGTGGGAATCTGAAAAGAGATATTGAGGGAATGTGAAAAACAGAATGGATGAGGGAATGTTAAACCAAGAGAATGAAGTTGGGAATGTGGAAAAGAAAGCACGAGGATGGGAATGTGAAAAAGAAGGAGAGAAAGATGTAGGGAATGTGGGAAAGAGAGAACAAATGAGGGAATGTGAAAAAGAAAATAGAGGGAATGTAAAAAAGAGAGAAAGAAGAAAGGCACGAGGAAAATAGAAGGAGAGAATGTCGAAAAGGGAAATAAAGAGAGAAGAAAGAAAACCAAGAAAGACTAAGTAAATCTGGAAGAGAGAGAACAAAGAAAGAAAGAAGGATGGCATGTGGAAAAGAGAGAACCAATGAGGGAATGCAAAAAAGAGAGGATATTTGAAAAAGAAATAAATAAGGAACACACATGAAAGAGAAAGAAAGAAGGAGGGAATATGGACAAGAGAGAAAGGAGGAGGGCATGTGAACAAGAGATAAGGAATGAGGTATGTGGAAAACAGAAAAAGCAGAGAAAAAAAAGAGAACAGAGAAAAGAAAGAAAAAAGAAAGAATGAAGAAAACATGGGAAATAAAGAAAGAATGAGGAGATGTGGAACAGAGAGAAAGAAGTAGGAAATGTGGAAAAGAGAGAAAGAAGGAGGGAACATGGAAAAGAGAGAAATCAGCAGGGAATATGAAAAAGAGAGAAAGAATAAAAAACATGTGGGAAAGAGAGAAAGAATGAGGGGATGTGGAAGAGAGAGAAAACTGGGGAATGTGGAAAAGACAGAAATAAGGAGGAAATTCTGTAAAAGGGAAGGGGGGGATAAAAAGTGGAAAAAGTGAAAGACGAAAAGAATATGGCTCGAATCTCAGTGGAGAGCAGCAAGTCTGGCAGACTCTCTGTCTGCCCACCCAGGGCTAGATTAAGTGTGGTGGGGGCCCCTGGGCACAGGATCTGGTGGAGGCCCCAGATACAGTATTTTTTCCTCTAAAATAATAGTCCAGCCAAGTAACTGATTGGTGGTTGTGTAGCACCCTCCTACTTACTGGAACATCAGATGGAGTCCCTTGTGCCACCCTTGTGCGGGTGCGTGCTGCTCGGGAACTCCTGCTTTGCCATTCTGGGTAGTGCAGTCACCCAGCTGGTCCAGCAGAATACAGTTCCTGCATTGAGCTGCCAGTGGCTGTGCTTGGTGGCTTATGTGCAGTGACAGCTCTGCACACACCCATCACTGTAGCATTGCTCATGGCAGCTTTGCTGCTCTAGACTCTCTGTTCTGCCCTGTGGTGGCTTCCCAGGCGCGACTTGCCGGCCCCGTGGCCCATCAAATCAAAGACTGAAGAGCCTCCTGGACCAGACCATAACCCAAAGGTTGGTGGAGGCCCCCTTTGGGTTATGGTCAGGATCAGAAATGAGCAGTCTTGGGTGTAAGATGTGAGCAGGGGTTCGATTCTCATTAAAGTGGGACAAAACCCATCCTGGAGTTGAGACTCCAAGGCAGGCATACTCGTTCCCCCGGGGCATTCATATGGGATGCCCTGCTGTGTGAAACCCCCCCAGGTCTCCCGAAAACTCACCTTCGCTTCCGGTCCCTCTGCCTTTAGCAGGGAGCATGCCTGCACCAGGCATTTGTGAATAGCCGGTGCAGCCATAAAGGTTAACGGGCGATGCGCCTGCCAGCGCACTGGTCTTAGACAAGCTCTTGGACTAAGGGACGGGAGCGAATCCAAGCGTGCTGACTAGACTGCACATGTGCCGTAGAACCGTAGGACTGAGGAAGGGTGAGTGAGACCGGGCGCCCTGTGGGGTTACACGCAGCGGGGCATCCCGCCCAGGGTGCAAAGACCAACACCCAGGATAGTCAGAATCCTAGGTTTTGTTCCACATTAAAGTGTAAGTGCTGTGAGCTGCCTGTCTGGCACATGCTGGGTGCAGGTCTGCTCCCTCCCTCCCTCCTCTCTCTCTCTGTGTCTCTGGAGGGGGTTAGCATGTGTTGTGTGACAGCAGGGAAAGGCAGGGGGCTGAGCTTCTCCCATTGTCAGTGAGTGCTGCTGGCTAGGGGAGACCTGTGTGTGTGTGGCTGAGCGTGGACAGGAAAGTCAGTGCACACACCGGCCAGCAGCAGAAGCAGCAGCAGCAGCAGCATTGGCATTAGAGCGCTTCCTTCCTTCCTTCTTTTCTTTCGTCCTCAGCATATGGATGTGTGATCCGGCCACTGCAGCACTCGCTCATTCTCCTCTCCCGCACAACTCTTGTGCCTCATTAGCCAGTGGCCGCCGCCGCCGCCGCTTTCTTCTATTGTGCCGCAAGTTTCCCGTGTTATTTGGCGCATCGTGGGGCTGCCCCAGAAGGAGGGATGAAGGAGGGGAGCGTGGAATGAAGCGGCCCTGAGTCACCTGTCCGCCCCTCAGTGAGAGCAGAGCGCGCCCCGGGGCCGGCCGGCAGGACAGTGCGGAGCAGAGACTGCAGCACCGCGGAGCGGCTCCTCACCCCCTCACTCACTCACCCCCTCACTCAATACTCAGCATGGGCTCTGTCACTGGGATTGCATTGCTTTTCTTGGGAGTATCATTAACCACCAGGGTGACCTGTCAGAATGTCAAAAATAACGTGCCAAGAGTCAAATTATCCTACCGAGGTAAGAAGCTCTTTTTTTCACTTGCAAACTCGCTCCCGACTTGCTTTTGCTCACACGTGGCTCCTATACAGCATCCCTGTATTTATTTATTTATTAGCTCCTCTCACCGGAGCTGAAACTTGGAGGATTTTATTTATGTAACTTATTGCTTATTGTTTTATTGCCCAGGCATGTAATGCTGTGACTTGGCAGTGCCAGGGGGATTCGTGCAATGCACTTTATAATAGTTAGGGCTGTGCTTTGCTTTCCTCTTATTTTGCTGTAAACAGGTCTAAGGGGGAAAAGCATTTTATTTAGACTAAGATCGCCGGAGATTTATCACACAAAGGCTAAAACAATCTGGAAAGAATCAAAGTGGCTCTTGAAGGGCTTGTAATATATGCTGTGTTATAAAGGTGAACATGCCATAACTGTAATTGGAGGGATATTGCAGCCTGGAAAGAGAAGAAGGAGGAAAATGGATTGCCTTGGCTCCCCCAGTACACAATGAATATGGACCTGTGAGGGGGATTTTTTCTAATAATCTGCAGAGAAAGTGCAGGGCTGAGGAGGGGGGTTCCTCTTCTAGGGCTTGTTATAAAACCTCAGCCAACATCCAGACTTCTTGGTCTAGCTATGCCACATGAAAGCCACACATTGCATTTGGAAAATCTGGAAAGTGCAGGGGGGTAAACACTTTAGCGTGGTGAATCCTCATCTAGGGCTTAGTATTCAACCACAATTATCAGCAATATCTCTTGCTCTAACTGTACTACACACCACACATCTTATATGGAAACAGGAGGCATGATGAGGGGTGCACTTTATGTAATGGGGAACCCTCATCTAAGGCTCATCCAGAAATCTGGCTTATGACCAAAATTATTAGCCAGATTTCTTGATCTAGCTGTGCTGAATGAAAACATATCTCATGTGGAAAAACTGGAAAGAAAGTGCAGGACTTGGGGAACACTTCACAGAATGGGAACACTCTTCTAGGGCTTATAAGGTACAAGTCATCAACCACATTAAAGCCACAAATGTTATTTGGAAAGGAGATGCAGGACTAGATGACTTTATGGAATGGGGAACCCTTTTCTAGGGCTTAGTATAAGATCACAATCATCAACCAGATTTTTAAGATTGCAGTTATTAGCAATATTTTTTGATCTAGCTGTGCTTCATTAAGGCCACATATTGCAGATCTGGGGGAGTTTTACAGAATGGGAACCCTCTTCTAGAGCTTATTATAAGATTCCAATCATGAACCACATTAAAGCCACAAATCATTTTTGGAAATGAGATGCAGGACTGGGTGGCACTTTATGGAATGGGGAACCCTCTTCTAGGGCTTATTATAAAATCCCAATCATCAGCCAGATTTCTTGCCATAGCTGTGCTCCATGAAAGCCACATATCTCATTTGAAAATCTGGACAGAAAGTGCATATAGGGCATATAAGAAAACCAGTAGCCAGATTCTTGATCTAGCTGTGCCGTGTGAAAGCCACAAATTTTATCTGGAAAGGAAGTGTAAGGCAGAGGGAAGTTTATGGGACAGGGAACCCTCTTGGAAGGCTTAGAAGACCCCAGTCAGCAGCCGGATTTCTTGATCCAGCATGAAAGCCATAAGTCTTATTTGTAAAATCTAGAGAGAAAGTGCAGGGTAGGGGGCAATTCATGGAGTGGGGGAACCCTTTTCTATATAAGACCCCATTCAACAGCCTGATTTGTTGACCTAGCTGTGCTGCAATCTGGGGCTACAGGAAAGAAGTTGTGTTTCTTTTTTTCCTGTGGTACTAGCATGCCATCTCTGTGCTAGGAAGATATGACACAAGTGTGAAAAACACATCTGTGAGAGCAGAATGCTGTTTTCACACTTCATTTCGGAAAAGAAAACGCTTGTAGATACATTTAATATTCACATCACGTTGCGTTTCTCTATATAAATTAGAAAAAAAAAAGTGTTGCCTTGCCATTTTAATTTATTTATTTTGCTGGACGTCATTAGTATTTAATGCTTTTATTGATTTCTTTTTAAGTTGCTATATTTATCCCAGGCATTTGTCTAACTGCACAATGGAGAATGTGTTAACAAGCGATGGCGATAACGCTGTCATATATTATAAAATGAGTTCTAATTGAATGAACTCCTTCAAACTCTATTTTTCTGCTGATCTTCCAGTGTCTTTCTCACTCCCCCCTCCATAAAGCATTTCATAGAGAAAGCAGCTATGGAGGCAATAAAATGGTTAAGTCGTATAATTCCTCTGTTCGATGAGCCTGACATAATCGACACCAAATTAGGAGGCTGAGCTGTCTTGTGTGAAGTGAAGATCCCTGTAACTTTGCACATTTTAATATAAGACTAAGTACTTTTGATTTTTTGAAGGCAGAAGACACATGCAGAGTAAAAGAAAGAATACAATTTGTACTTGTTTTTGTCTATTGTTACTTCTAGCATACCGTCAATAGTCCTTTTTTACTCGGCGCGCATAATTGCTTTGTCAAAGCGGAATCTTTGTCGCCAGTCAAACAGATTTTGTTTGGAAGAATAATAGTCCTTCTTGGCTTCTTGTTTTTTCAAACTAATTAGATGTCAAACACATCTGAAATGTGCAGAACACTTGTTCGGAAAAACATTTCCAGAGTGATTCATGAAGGGGTTAAATCCCTGCCAGACCTGATTTCCTATGGTCACTAATTTTCAAGGGTCCATTGCAGGCTCTGTCATTTCTCAGGCTGCCAAATAATACGCCATGCGGGTAAAAGTTAACCGTTTGCACTTCATTTGGCTTAGCTGGAGTTAAGGAGGACCAGGAGGGTTAGACATTAACCACATGTTTGCTTTATGATGCCCTGTTGGCAGGGCAAAATGTAAAGCTAGGCAGGAGATCACACACTCTTGTCCCTAAACCTAGCACGTGAGCAAAATGTAATACTGCCTTATTTACAGCACTTTTGGCATTCCATTTAGACATGCAAATGTGTTAGACTGTAAATCTGTACTTAAATGACATTTTCAGTTCACTCTTTGAATTGGTGAAGTCCCTTTTACTATAGAATAGCTGTCTATTCAGTAGATGGAACTTGCTTTACTCCGGTGGGTGACTGCATAAAGAGAAAAAGAAACACTATCTGGCTGATTTACAAAAGAAAATGCTTTAAACATAGAAGAGTGTACAGAACAAAGTGTGTTCTTTAAACCACCCACACTTGATTGGAGGTTTAAAGGAAAGCTCATCCTGCGTACTACTGAAATTCAGGGTGAGCAAAAACTTCTAGGAGATCCTTGCTTGTTTAATAAGTTGCATCATGGGTCTTAAAAAGTTTTCACTTCAACCACCCAATCAGGTGTGAAAGAAATTGAAAGAAAGAATAAAATCTACACATATGAACATGACTGGCTCTTTGAAGTGAGAAAGCTTCTTGAAGGATATGTTAATAGTGTATAACTATGTAATGAGGCCCTTTCACCAGGGGCGACTTTGGCTGCACACTTAGTTGGATAATTCAACACATAGGTCAAGCCCCTAATTTTGGAGAACCTATGTTACATTAGTCCCTGAACTGTCCTGGCACATAGAGGCTGATTTACCAAGACAGGTGCAACGAAAGCATCTACTAAATGGGCCCAGTTGCCTAGAGCAATCAATCAGGTTTCATCTGCTAGAGGGGAACTAAGGTTCAGATTGGTCACTAGGTGCAACTAGCGTGCTTTTCCTTTTCGTAGTAAACCTGACATAGAAAGGTGCTTGGAGGCCTAATTATCTGAAGGAGAGAAATGAAAGTCTAATATGAAAATACAGCAGTTTTTTTTTACTGCTAATTCCAATGGCTTGGTATTCAGTGATTTCTACATCGTTGTATGTCTTAGTCTTATATACCACTTTGTGATTTTCCTTTTTATTTCACTTGATTTATATATATCTAGACCATTTAAATTGGCTTAATACCTAGTTATTTAGTTGTTTGGAGTTGAAATAGCAAACAGACCAGACTGTTGCTGTTTTGTGGTCCTTCAAATGCTTGATGTGGCCTTCACCTAGAATAAACATTTCTGAGAAGCTAAATAGTTCCATGATTTATCAAGGCTGCTTCTTTTACACTTAAATACTTAAGAATTTGTGTTTTTCTTTAATGTTTATGCCTTGCTATGTTTATACTCAAGTAAATGTAGAATCTAAATTGTGACTGCAGTTGAAAAACCACATCAAATGGCCTATTTTTATGTTTAGGCTATCAGGCACTTGTACAAGGAAAAAAACATAGGTTGTATTTTATTCTAGTGTGGTATTTTTTGCACAGTGATTAATTGACAGACTTGCTAATCTGTTTACCCCAAGCAACCCTCGCTCATCCTAGACTAGACGTGTGATACTTCATCCATGACGTTATTTTGGCCTGGTGCCTGCATGTACATTTACAAGAGTGGCTCCCTCCTGTGTTCTTTCTGTTCCTCCCTCAGCCATACATTACAGCAGTCTCAGCGGACTTCCGCTTTCTAGTTTTTGCAGCTTTTTATGCTTTGACATTATATAACGAAACTACTAATGGCATCTAGAAAATTATGTATAGCAGCAGCAGTTGCATACTCAGACTGCTAGTAGATTATTTTACACTGTATTAAATGTGTAAATCTTTTCACGATTAAATAAAGTTCCCAACTATTTATTTTGTGGAAGTCCAGTCTCATTTCCGAATCGATATGCTTTGATTCTAGTTTTCCGTGGTTCCAAGTCTATGGTTTTTAAATTCATATCAAGTGAGCGTAATGTTGTCATAGAGACGACATTGCAGATCATTTACAACAATCTGGTCATTACGGAACTATTTATAGGCTCTAATTACCTTGGTGTCATCCTTCTCCTGTGGTGAATAAAAATGGATAAAAAGTTTGTTATGTAATACAATTTAGTCTTCCATTGCTTCACAACTCACAGGACAATCACAAATCCTGAAAAAAAACCATAATCAAAAAATGATTGTCTTTATCCAGTTTAAGTTTCCCATAGACATTAAGGCTGGTTTCACCCCAGCGCGGATGGGGAGCTCTAGCACGAGTGAGCGCCCCACATCCGCACATGAAAAGTTGCCCATAGTAATCTATGGCCGCTTTCACATATACTTCAAGAGTTTGCCCAACACTTGCCCAGAGCAGCTTGAGGGTGTAGCGCTTGCGATTCCACTCCATTTAGTGGAGAATGCAAAAGCTAACGCCCTCCAGATGCTGAACACCCCTGAAAGGGTGAGCACCCCGCAATCGTGCTGGTGTGAAACCAGCTCAAAGGCTGGTCAGATCAAGAGGCATATTCCTTTGATTTCTTTAGGAAGAGAACTCACTGTACTTTGCTTATGCAGTGCAGCTTGGTTGGAAGTTAGCTCAACTTCCTCTTGTTGACAGTTATGGCACCAGCTTGTCTGTAACAAGGAAGTGATGATAATAAAAGGATAAGGATTTTTTGACCAGTAAGATCACTTTGGCATCAGAGTTGAGATTGCCAGAAGGTTCTCATGATTGCCTAAGGGTACCCATAGACATAGACACCTCAGTTCTGTCAAACAGCACAGTCAGTCTGGCAGCAGCGTTTTTAACACAACGACTTTTCAGCAACATTTTAACCATGATATGTAGATACTAACTATGGGTGACATTTCATCTCTCTCAGTGAGGTTTATGTTGGGGTTTCTGTCTCTAAGGCAGCTTCCAGCAGCGCTCTTTTCCTTAGCTTTGGCCAGCTGGAGGTGTGCTCCACCAATCACAGCTGCCTCTGTGATTTCTGGTTACACACATGTCCACTGATTCTCAGCAGTGATTAATGGTTTAAGCAGTGAAGGCAAGAGGAAAAATACTTGACCACAGCAGAAAACAAGTTTGATCATTTTCAACAGTTTCACTGGTATAGCTGTGTATAATCAAGGAAATAAAGGTACCTTGCTATATATAGTATTGTCTCTGCAATGTTTCCTGAATGTTACTGAAGATACAAAGAAACATTGCATTTTTTCTGTCCTAATTGGAAAACGCCTCATCTAAGCTACAGTAGATATTGTACTACAAGATTATAGTAATGGCATGAACAAGAAACATGACGCTATTTAACCACTTCCTGAATGTATGACATACTTTTACATCATGTTAAAATAGAGCTTCCTACAATGTTTTAATTCCTGTGACGCAACAAAAGGGTTAATAAACTTCCTGAAAATTGTTTTGCATATGCTGAAGGGTGCAGTTTAAAAATAGGGCCTTGTTTGTGGGTTTTTGGCAATAACCCTCCACTCTGCCAGCCTGCCTCTACAATGAAAAAAACCCTTACCTTGCCTGCAGTCCAGCACCAATGTCCCAGGGCTCCTGAGCCTAGATACCACCATATTGGACCGGAAGCACAAAACTCTGTGCATGCTCCCACTCCCATTTAAGTGTATCGGCAGGCTGAAGCATGCACATCTCTCTTTGTGGCGCTGCATGTTTTAGGGTCTTTTCACTTTTCGTATATTTATGTGAAATGTGCATTGGGTGATTTAAGGTTCCAGCGCCAGGTTCCATGCAGTGTCCGCCCCCAGAAAGTTGTTTTTTATGTTATTGCCCAAATTAAGGAATTAGCACAGGGAGTGGGCAGGTGAGTGTGGAATGCTTGGACCTCCTCTTTACAGAAGACCAATGACATAAAATGACTCCATTGAGATTGGCAGTGGAGGGGTTGACCCAGCGTCCAGCCATGGTGAGCTGCTAGGCCTCCCTCCATTGCAGTGAATGTCATGTCTGAAAAGGTCATTATTACTCACCCCCTTTGCATTCCCCTTTACACATACATGATCTATGGCCCAGAAAACATATAGGCAGTTTCTGCACATGCCACCGGGTACAGTGGAAGGTTTGTGGATTGGTGGGTCTCATTAATTTTTTTTTGGACAGTTCAGGGGGCCTAAGAGATGTTTTGGGGCATACAACTGCTTGTGTGAAAAGGATTTTCTCCATATAGCATTGTCTGGATACTGACCAACAAAAGATACAGTAACACCTAGAAACTGGAAACATTCCTGAAGGCTGCAGTCCCTAGTGTTATCTGTGATCCTGTAGGTGCTAGGGTCTAAACATGGCATTCTTTCACTAGGAGCTAATATTCTTGCTACTTGATATACATGCATTAAATACAAGTGAGTGCTTATTCAAATTGCCCCTGGACCTGTTCAGTTCAGTCCATTAGTTACATGTATTTAGCTCAAGTAGCATTAAAGCCTGGATCCTTGAAAGGACAATGTAAGGTCATGAAAATTTTCATTTTCCTATATCCCATTACAAGCCTGAAACCCGAGACCTGCACATGCTTGTAAAGGTGTGAAGTTATTCATAAAGAAATGTATGTTCTTGTGTTATCTATACTGTGGACATACACGATGAAGATGCATAGAACTAGTACTTAGGGCAATTTTAACGATTCCCTACTCACTGTTAAACAGTAACCTTGATCTATCAACAAAACAAAAAATCCTTTGTTATATAACAGTCATGAAAGCAGCCCATTGTGCTTTCTTCTAAGTGTTTTTGGGCTTGAGTCCACTTAATAAGTGTAAACTGTTGTGGTTAGAAGTTTTAATGTAATATATAGCCATATTCCCTGCATATCAGGACAACTTATTCATACAGAATACATGTATGTAAAAACAGCACATCACAAACATTTCTGCAATGGTGCTGGAGCTTGCAGAGGGAGCTGTAAAGTTCTAGCCCCTAAGCCATGACCCGTCATGACCTAACCCTGCTGGGATGCAGGCGCTTTTAGTAATCATCACCACTTTGTGTAGTTGGAAGCAAGAGTAAGTACTAGACACCAAGAGTGTGCCTCCGTTGTCAAAGTAATGAATAACATCAAGTCTAATGGCAAGAAATTTGTATTCTTGAGGGTTTACCCTCTAATACACTCATCCGACAAAATATATTGCATTATTTCTGCACTTTCCTTTGCCACAATATTAACATTTCATTTCACATAAGACAGAACAGCCTTGCAGCAACATTATCGTTGGTTTAGTTCCTGCCCTAGGATTCTATAGCATTTCTGCAAATGTGGATATTTTTTAGGTGTAAACCAGAAACTTACTGATAGGATAATTGTAAAGTGCTTGAGCATGGAGAAGGAACATGTACTAATGTACTAATGTGAGTACCTGTTTGTAAAGAGCTTTGTCAGAAATGTTCAGTCTTGGATTGCTTTAAAGCACACGTGTCAGACTCTGGCTCGCAGTGTCATCAGAGATGGACTGTAAGCCCTGTCGCTCCCTTCCTACCCTGTTATCTATGAGCAACAAGGCTGGAGGGATCACGGGCACTACCTCTAAACCGCACTTGCTGCGCACTTCTTGGTTTGTGCTGCTTAGTCCCCAAGACGCCCATGCATGGACCGCAGCTGCACTTCACTATAGCTTTAGCCAGGCATATGCCCGCAGTAGGTATTTGTGAATAGCCAGCGTGGGCATGCCCCCAGCTCACGCATAGCGAAGGATGCACCCCGTGGTGCACTTGGCTCAGTTCGGCACATAGTCGACAGGAGCTCTCATCATCTAAGACTAAGGAAAGCCAAACGGAGTGGAGTGCGCTATTGGCTGTGCAGATGCGTCATTGGTTATAATTTTTTTAAATAAATTTCAAGCTTGGGCCGTAACTTTGTCCAAGTTTTTAGTTAGCAAATGTGTGTTTTATGGAAGCAGTTTTTACTACCCGCAATCTGTTGACAACCGTACACCAAGTCTATGCACCAAGATCTACAAAAACCGAGACCTGTACCCACAGAACACTGCTTTTATGGCTTCTGCTGATTTAAGGGAGCTCACTCAACCTTACATAGCAGTAGTGTTCTGTGTGTACGGGTCTCATTTCTCTCTTCTTGTAGATCATGGTGTACAGGTACCAACAGCAACAGATTGGAAGAAGTGAAAACTGCTTCCATAAAACACATATTTGCCATCATACAAAAAAAAAATGCTAGATAAGCTCAACGCCTTAAGGACATCATTTTGGCACACAAAAACAAGTGCCATCAAAAGTGGACTTTCCTTTCAAAGCAAACATAAAGTATATTTTAGACACCCCCCCCCCTCGGTGCTGAGCATGATTTTGGGGGCTGGCTGGGGAATATGGCTTTGATATGGCAACTGGCAGCAAGGATTGTGGGTGACTGTTAGTATCCCTGGGGCAGCTGCAGCCCTGGCCCAGCTGCTGCAGTAATTGGATAACTAAAAAGTCACTCCCAATCCTTGCTGTAGCTGGAAGCAGGAGGAGCTCAGCTCCTGGTTGGGGGGGGGGGGGTGGGAAATATATTTTTTATTTCTTGCCGTCAATGAGTTTAGTGGGGGCTAAGGGGACTTTATGTCTGCATGATCTAAATACCATAATATTTTGCTATGTGGAGCTCAAAAGAAAGATGAAGCCTTTTTTGGGCAATGAGCCATGCTTTGTTTGCAGACAGTTTAAAATATATCAGACATTTTCATCACTATAGGAAAAAATGTCTTTACATGTGCAGGCTAAGGACAAAAGGAAGCTTCAGTTTATAAAATGAATTAGACATTGTTGCCTCAAGTCTTATTATAATTTCACAGAATTTCCATCATTATGCCAATATATAGTATAGGAATCTATTAAAGAAGTCCTTAACAAGGTCCGTTTTTAATAATCATCCATGGGGCATCCCAGTTTGGGATGACCTGCCAGTTAAAGATCCATGTCCAAGATCAGGCATCTGGAGTTCACAAATCCTGAAAAAAAACCATAATCAAAAAATGATTGTCTTTATCCAGTTTAAGTTTCCCATAGACATTAAGGCTGGTTTCACCCCAGCGCGGATGGGGAGCTCTAGCACGAGTGAGCGCCCCACATCCGCACATGAAAAGTTGCCCATAGTAATCTATGGCCGCTTTCACATATACTTCAAGAGTTTGCCCAACACTTGCCCAGAGCAGCTTGAGGGTGTAGCGCTTGCGATTCCACTCCATTTAGTGGAGAATGCAAAAGCTAACGCCCTCCAGATGCTGAACACCCCTGAAAGGGTGAGCACCCCGCAATCGTGCTGGTGTGAAACCAGCTCAAAGGCTGGTCAGATCAAGAGGCATATTCCTTTGATTTCTTTAGGAAGAGAACTCACTGTACTTTGCTTATGCAGTGCAGCTTGGTTGGAAGTTAGCTCAACTTCCTCTTGTTGACAGTTATGGCACCAGCTTGTCTGTAACAAGGAAGTGATGATAATAAAAGGATAAGGATTTTTTGACCAGTAAGATCACTTTGGCATCAGAGTTGAGATTGCCAGAAGGTTCTCATGATTGCCTAAGGGTACCCATAGACATAGACACCTCAGTTCTGTCAAACAGCACAGTCAGTCTGGCAGCAGCGTTTTTAACACAACGACTTTTCAGCAACATTTTAACCATGATATGTAGATACTAACTATGGGTGACATTTCATCTCTCTCAGTGAGGTTTATGTTGGGGTTTCTGTCTCTAAGGCAGCTTCCAGCAGCGCTCTTTTCCTTAGCTTTGGCCAGCTGGAGGTGTGCTCCACCAATCACAGCTGCCTCTGTGATTTCTGGTTACACACATGTCCACTGATTCTCAGCAGTGATTAATGGTTTAAGCAGTGAAGGCAAGAGGAAAAATACTTGACCACAGCAGAAAACAAGTTTGATCATTTTCAACAGTTTCACTGGTATAGCTGTGTATAATCAAGGAAATAAAGGTACCTTGCTATATATAGTATTGTCTCTGCAATGTTTCCTGAATGTTACTGAAGATACAAAGAAACATTGCATTTTTTCTGTCCTAATTGGAAAACGCCTCATCTAAGCTACAGTAGATATTGTACTACAAGATTATAGTAATGGCATGAACAAGAAACATGACGCTATTTAACCACTTCCTGAATGTATGACATACTTTTACATCATGTTAAAATAGAGCTTCCTACAATGTTTTAATTCCTGTGACGCAACAAAAGGGTTAATAAACTTCCTGAAAATTGTTTTGCATATGCTGAAGGGTGCAGTTTAAAAATAGGGCCTTGTTTGTGGGTTTTTGGCAATAACCCTCCACTCTGCCAGCCTGCCTCTACAATGAAAAAAACCCTTACCTTGCCTGCAGTCCAGCACCAATGTCCCAGGGCTCCTGAGCCTAGATACCACCATATTGGACCGGAAGCACAAAACTCTGTGCATGCTCCCACTCCCATTTAAGTGTATCGGCAGGCTGAAGCATGCACATCTCTCTTTGTGGCGCTGCATGTTTTAGGGTCTTTTCACTTTTCGTATATTTATGTGAAATGTGCATTGGGTGATTTAAGGTTCCAGCGCCAGGTTCCATGCAGTGTCCGCCCCCAGAAAGTTGTTTTTTATGTTATTGCCCAAATTAAGGAATTAGCACAGGGAGTGGGCAGGTGAGTGTGGAATGCTTGGACCTCCTCTTTACAGAAGACCAATGACATAAAATGACTCCATTGAGATTGGCAGTGGAGGGGTTGACCCAGCGTCCAGCCATGGTGAGCTGCTAGGCCTCCCTCCATTGCAGTGAATGTCATGTCTGAAAAGGTCATTATTACTCACCCCCTTTGCATTCCCCTTTACACATACATGATCTATGGCCCAGAAAACATATAGGCAGTTTCTGCACATGCCACCGGGTACAGTGGAAGGTTTGTGGATTGGTGGGTCTCATTAATTTTTTTTTGGACAGTTCAGGGGGCCTAAGAGATGTTTTGGGGCATACAACTGCTTGTGTGAAAAGGATTTTCTCCATATAGCATTGTCTGGATACTGACCAACAAAAGATACAGTAACACCTAGAAACTGGAAACATTCCTGAAGGCTGCAGTCCCTAGTGTTATCTGTGATCCTGTAGGTGCTAGGGTCTAAACATGGCATTCTTTCACTAGGAGCTAATATTCTTGCTACTTGATATACATGCATTAAATACAAGTGAGTGCTTATTCAAATTGCCCCTGGACCTGTTCAGTTCAGTCCATTAGTTACATGTATTTAGCTCAAGTAGCATTAAAGCCTGGATCCTTGAAAGGACAATGTAAGGTCATGAAAATTTTCATTTTCCTATATCCCATTACAAGCCTGAAACCCGAGACCTGCACATGCTTGTAAAGGTGTGAAGTTATTCATAAAGAAATGTATGTTCTTGTGTTATCTATACTGTGGACATACACGATGAAGATGCATAGAACTAGTACTTAGGGCAATTTTAACGATTCCCTACTCACTGTTAAACAGTAACCTTGATCTATCAACAAAACAAAAAATCCTTTGTTATATAACAGTCATGAAAGCAGCCCATTGTGCTTTCTTCTAAGTGTTTTTGGGCTTGAGTCCACTTAATAAGTGTAAACTGTTGTGGTTAGAAGTTTTAATGTAATATATAGCCATATTCCCTGCATATCAGGACAACTTATTCATACAGAATACATGTATGTAAAAACAGCACATCACAAACATTTCTGCAATGGTGCTGGAGCTTGCAGAGGGAGCTGTAAAGTTCTAGCCCCTAAGCCATGACCCGTCATGACCTAACCCTGCTGGGATGCAGGCGCTTTTAGTAATCATCACCACTTTGTGTAGTTGGAAGCAAGAGTAAGTACTAGACACCAAGAGTGTGCCTCCGTTGTCAAAGTAATGAATAACATCAAGTCTAATGGCAAGAAATTTGTATTCTTGAGGGTTTACCCTCTAATACACTCATCCGACAAAATATATTGCATTATTTCTGCACTTTCCTTTGCCACAATATTAACATTTCATTTCACATAAGACAGAACAGCCTTGCAGCAACATTATCGTTGGTTTAGTTCCTGCCCTAGGATTCTATAGCATTTCTGCAAATGTGGATATTTTTTAGGTGTAAACCAGAAACTTACTGATAGGATAATTGTAAAGTGCTTGAGCATGGAGAAGGAACATGTACTAATGTACTAATGTGAGTACCTGTTTGTAAAGAGCTTTGTCAGAAATGTTCAGTCTTGGATTGCTTTAAAGCACACGTGTCAGACTCTGGCTCGCAGTGTCATCAGAGATGGACTGTAAGCCCTGTCGCTCCCTTCCTACCCTGTTATCTATGAGCAACAAGGCTGGAGGGATCACGGGCACTACCTCTAAACCGCACTTGCTGCGCACTTCTTGGTTTGTGCTGCTTAGTCCCCAAGACGCCCATGCATGGACCGCAGCTGCACTTCACTATAGCTTTAGCCAGGCATATGCCCGCAGTAGGTATTTGTGAATAGCCAGCGTGGGCATGCCCCCAGCTCACGCATAGCGAAGGATGCACCCCGTGGTGCACTTGGCTCAGTTCGGCACATAGTCGACAGGAGCTCTCATCATCTAAGACTAAGGAAAGCCAAACGGAGTGGAGTGCGCTATTGGCTGTGCAGATGCGTCATTGGTTATAATTTTTTTAAATAAATTTCAAGCTTGGGCCGTAACTTTGTCCAAGTTTTTAGTTAGCAAATGTGTGTTTTATGGAAGCAGTTTTTACTACCCGCAATCTGTTGACAACCGTACACCAAGTCTATGCACCAAGATCTACAAAAACCGAGACCTGTACCCACAGAACACTGCTTTTATGGCTTCTGCTGATTTAAGGGAGCTCACTCAACCTTACATAGCAGTAGTGTTCTGTGTGTACGGGTCTCATTTCTCTCTTCTTGTAGATCATGGTGTACAGGTACCAACAGCAACAGATTGGAAGAAGTGAAAACTGCTTCCATAAAACACATATTTGCCATCATACAAAAAAAAAATGCTAGATAAGCTCAACGCCTTAAGGACATCATTTTGGCACACAAAAACAAGTGCCATCAAAAGTGGACTTTCCTTTCAAAGCAAACATAAAGTATATTTTAGACACCCCCCCCCCTCGGTGCTGAGCATGATTTTGGGGGCTGGCTGGGGAATATGGCTTTGATATGGCAACTGGCAGCAAGGATTGTGGGTGACTGTTAGTATCCCTGGGGCAGCTGCAGCCCTGGCCCAGCTGCTGCAGTAATTGGATAACTAAAAAGTCACTCCCAATCCTTGCTGTAGCTGGAAGCAGGAGGAGCTCAGCTCCTGGTTGGGGGGGGGGGGGGTGGGAAATATATTTTTTATTTCTTGCCGTCAATGAGTTTAGTGGGGGCTAAGGGGACTTTATGTCTGCATGATCTAAATACCATAATATTTTGCTATGTGGAGCTCAAAAGAAAGATGAAGCCTTTTTTGGGCAATGAGCCATGCTTTGTTTGCAGACAGTTTAAAATATATCAGACATTTTCATCACTATAGGAAAAAATGTCTTTACATGTGCAGGCTAAGGACAAAAGGAAGCTTCAGTTTATAAAATGAATTAGACATTGTTGCCTCAAGTCTTATTATAATTTCACAGAATTTCCATCATTATGCCAATATATAGTATAGGAATCTATTAAAGAAGTCCTTAACAAGGTCCGTTTTTAATAATCATCCATGGGGCATCCCAGTTTGGGATGACCTGCCAGTTAAAGATCCATGTCCAAGATCAGGCATCTGGAGTTCTGTATGATGGGCTATGGGAAAACTGTTCTCCCACTGGATGGAGCTAGAAGAAAGCAAAAAATGTACGGTAGTGTTGTATTTTAAGGCTTGTTTTTTTTAAAAAGAGAAACCCACCCATAGAGGCTGATTCACTACTAACGCCAGGTATCGGCAGATGAGCGTCTGTATAGCGGCACTTAGAGCGAGCGCTAGTAGACACTATAAGCGGGTATCGGGTGCTGTAACAGAAAGATTCAGTGGCTGTAGTAACCTGGCCCGCATTTATGAATGTGATGTATGTAGGGGGCTCTAACAACAGTACAGCACTGCAGTGAGCAAAAGGTAGCGCCAGCTCAGTGCAACTGACTCTCGGCGCTCCACAGCATACTTATCAAAAAAAGGACACACACACACAGCGTCGGCGATCTAAATCTGGTCGCTATAGCATAGAGCACCAGACGCTGTGTGAACATATATACACCTGTAACAAAGCGAAATCACATGGAATGACATTGTTTTAAAAATATAAAAAGTCAAAAATGTTTCTAAAAGTGTTTGTTTGCAGCCAGGAGAGGTCACACAATGATTTTAGCAAAAAAAAATGTAAAAAATTGTCAAACACGCTGTTTAAATACAAGCAAATGAATGGCTATTGAAATGTATGGGAGAGCGACAGTTAGCGAAAGGTAATACTTGGTGCTCTGGAAGCTAGAGAACCAGCGTTATACGCAGGGCCACCTGTAATAATACGTTACATGACACTGTTAGAGGCACTCACCAGATTCTCTTTCATAAATGTGGTATTGCGTACAGAGCCCGGCGTTCACCAGACGCTGCCTTCCGCTACGAGGCATTACCTGGCTCTATACGTTCTTAAATAACCCCCTTGATTTTTGTTGGTTCTCTTTAATGGTGCATCCCGATTTTAGATGATCCTCTGTGTATATCCTTTTGGATTTACACATTTGCTCACCTTTCCGGCTATCCTATGATGCATGCTCTTCTGCACAAGCTATCCAAAAATTAATGGCAACATTGGTCATAAGTTTACTTGGCGATCCTGGGGTTTTACACAGCACCTAAAGGCCGTTGTTCCGCTTGAAATTTTCCACATACAAACAAAGAGATTCTAATGACAGCAAATCATGAATGTAATCCAAGGACACAAGATATTATCAAAGATTTCTGCAAATTCACATTACTGATATTGGAATTCATCCTACATGTAAGATTGTGTAAGATTTGTTATCATTCAGTCTTTCTTTCTAAGAATAATTACACAGTACTTAAAAATATGACCGGATTTGGCATTGTGAGTCATGGTGGAGAATACATGCTGCCTGAGAGCCAGGAAAGAAGGTTAGAAGAGGAAATATTTTAGGCTGGTTCATTTTTCAGTAGTTATTTGATTCTAACTGCTATTGTAGACTTATTGTGTAATACTATGTTATGTGTTCCAGCATGTGAATGGGTAACCTAATAATTAATGGCCGATTCTCAGTTCTGTTTTCAGTATAGGAAGCCAGTGGTGGCTTTGACTTTGCCAAACTGCCAGCCTCTACCTAAAATCTGTGTATTTCTTTGAACTAGCTTTTTTTTCATATATTCTTACAGTATTTGAGATTTACTTAATCATCTGAAGTATTTTTGTCTATGTTTAGGTGACTGATGTTTATATTGCTTTTAGAGGTATAATTTGGGATTTTGCTATAATTTGTATAGTGGTATTAAAGTGGACCAACACCCAGGGGGGATCGGCCCCGGAATCTATAAGATTCCCGGACCGATCAGATCCCTCCCCGCGGGGCATCCGAAATCGGGATGTCCCGCGGGGAGGAACCCCCCAGGAGGCCCACAATCCTCACCTTACCGGCGATCCAACGGCGCATGCGCGAGATGCGGCCGCGTCTCTCGCTTCCCTCTAGCAGGGCGCGCTCCCGCGCCGGCCGTTTTGTGAATGGCCGGCGCAGGAGCGCTCCCTGTTAGAGGGAAGCGAGAGACGCGGCCAATGACAGCGCTCTGGTATGCGCGTCCAAGCAGCTTTGGACGCGCATACCAGAGCTGCTCTGAGCGCTGTCATTGGCCGGACGAGGTCACGTGGGAGCGGGGAGAGGTGAGTTTTTGCGGCGATCGGGGGGGTTTCAGACAGCGGGGCACCCCCGATCGGGGTGCCCCACCTAAGTGGACCAACACCCAGGATAGTCAAAATCCTGGGTGTTGGTCCACTTTAAAGTACAGCTCTTTTTCTGTACTTTGTTTTCTCGTGGTTCTAGCATAGGGAAAACATGTCAGGCTATTTAAATTACAAAGCTTACTGGATATAAATAAAGAACCTGTTAAGGGGGTGGATTAAACTAAAGCTAAAGAAAAGCCACTGGAATTAATAACTTCTCAAAGCATAAACATCTCTAAAAGATTCCACTGCTAGTGCACTGTAACTATGTTTCCATGGAGATTAATTGGGAAGAACTGAGTAGTTAAATAAATACATGTAACTTGTCTCTGTATCTAGCTAAAGCACGTAAGACTCAGGAAGGGTTCTCAAGTCACTGAGTTGGAAACATGATTTAACCACAAAGCATATGCTCTAGCTTTTATGTTTTTGAATGTTTCTTTTAGTTAAACAGAATTCCCAGCCCCAATTTTTAAAAGGTCTGCTCGAGCAACTACAAAAAAAAAAGCTTACTCACCTTTTTACAGTAAAAAGTCCAGGCATGCTTCAGTTACTAACTGACGTGGAGGGCAGCCCGATGACCCCTGTGTGAACGGTGGGACAGGCATCTCGGGAGCCGGTAAGAACGGAACAGCTGCACTGGACAAAGGGTGAGTAAGGTATTTTTTTAACATGACAGACCCTTTAACTCAAAAAGTGGACCTACACTCTTCCTAGCAACTCTGTATCACTTAATGCACCTCCTCATCTAATCAGTGAGCCGTTCATTAAAGAGAACTTCATCTGATAAGGGTTCATCTGATGGGGGTTCGGGAAACTGGATCTGTCCCTCATGTCCCTCATCATGCAGAGTTTCATATCTGACTTTGGCTTCTTAAGGATCTTAAACTGTAGGGGCATCCCACATCAGAACCCGACCCTAAGGCAATTGTAAAAAGGGACATAAAGACAGTTTGGACTGGAGGTCCACTTTTAAGTCCAACTGTTGCCTGTAGTAAAATAATCTTATTTTGGCTTAGGGACAGCAGTGCTAATCTGTTGCAGAAGATGTCTTCTGCAGTCTTCAGCAGCTTGAACCAACTTAAAGTGCATTGACCTCGAGCCTATAGATTTTAAAACTCTTGGTCTGGTGGTCTCACTCTTTGTGAGGTTTGGCATCCTAAATTGGGATGCCCCAGGATCACCTGTAAACTCGCCTCACCAGGCGATCCAATAGCATATAACTCTATCCAAACGCACCTGCGCCATATGCTCCATACAGCTTCAGCAGAAATTTGAAAGCTAACTGGTACAAAGCAGACAACTGGCAGACTGTGAGATTGAAGGAAAGGTGAGTTTATGTGCAATCTGGGATTGAGATGCCCTGACCAGGAGAAATAAAACCCAGGATAGTGAAAATCCTGTCCTTAATCAAAGAGGTTCCCTCACTGGAGGCAGGGAAGCATGTCCAGTTCATTATTTTTTTCCTGGTTACCCTGCTCATTGAAGGACAGCATGTACTGTTAAAGTGGACCAACACCCAGGATTTTGACTATCCTGGGTTTTGGTCCACTTCAGGGGGGCACCCCGATTAGGGGTGTCCCGCTGTGTAAAACCCCCCAGAAAGCCCCCAAAACTCACCTCACCACGCTCCCACGTAGCCACGGACAAGCGGCGGACAAGACAGTGCGCCCGCCGCCGCCTCCCGCACGTCGCTCTGACAGGGCGCGCGCCCGCGCCGGCCATTCACAAACGGCCGGCGCCGGCGCGCGCACGTCTAGATTCCCGGGCCGATCAGGGGTGGGTGACAGTCCACTTTAAAGACTGATAACCACAGAGGTGCGAGATCCATTCTGTTGTTGGATCAGTGCTTGATAAGTTGTTAAGTATACTTTTTACTACAAGGAACAGATACAGACAGCTTTAACCTCTGTGTCAGAGCTACACATGTGATGCGGGTGTGCACTAGTACCTGGGTTGTAAGGCTGGATGATTTTTACCACCCTTATTTATCAACCCTGTCAAAAGTTCAGAGAGGTCTGTGGGAGGTTACTATACAAAGGGCATTTTACAATGGCCTTACTCCTTTAAGAATGCATTGGAATGGCCGGAAATGTGTCTATGCAAGGCTTCCAGTATTGTATGCATGTGGTTGCAATCACCATAAAAAGCATACTAGTGACATTACATTGTGCCGGTTAAGAGACTCCGGCCTTGCAGTCTAAAAATGTGCACCTATTACTATGGGCCTGATTTATGAAGCACTTCTGCCAGACAGTGCCACTTCGGTGCAAATTAGAGTAGTACAAAACATAATAAAATATTTTTTTCCGCACAACAAGAAGCACATTTACTAAAACATTAGCAGTTCAGCAACATGCTGAAAAATGTATAAATCATATTTTGCACTACTCGAATTTGCACTGGAATGGCATTGTCCGGCAGAAGTGCTTGATAAATCAGGCCCTATATCTGCATAATCAGGACTTTAGGTTGTTGCAGGAAATGTGCATGGAAATATTGCCTGCAAAATATAATACTCAGGGCAGTAGATGCTGTATGAAATGGTTAGATTTGTGCATGCGCCTCCTTTGATAAATGTGGGAGTTTTTTGGATAAATATGATTGTGTAAAAAACACTTTTAGGTGTTGCATAGTTTTGCCAGGGTTTATACTATTGTCAAAATGCCATTTTTACCTTTATCTCTACCAGAAAGTTGCAAGTAGTGTATTTTATTCATGGTGTTAAAAATATAGGTAAGGACTTGAAGCAGAAGAAAACACTGCATGGCCGGTCCTAGAATCTAAAAGATTTGGAATGCCCTGTTGTCTGATCACCTATATTTACTCACAGCTCCCAGGTCCAACGGCGCATGCACAGTCTTTCATCCAATCAGAGCCGTTTGCTGTACCTATGTCATTCGACAAATCGCTCTGATTGTTTGCAATGGGGAGCGCAAGCAGGTGCATCCTGAGCATTTCCGGGCTGTGTGTGCCCCCTCAACCAATCAGATAGTTTGGAATGTGAGCGCATCTGCTGCTGGGGAAGTTGGACAATTGCACTCCCCATTGCTGTCTATCAGAGCCAAATGACATGGAATGTCAATGACATGACCATGAAAAGGTAAGCTGTTACTGCTGATCTGGGGGGTTTCACACAGGTTTCACACAGCAGGATGGTTCCGGGGCACGGAACAAAAACCAGAATAGCCCAAAGGTGATTTGTTCCACTTTAAGTGAATCTGTTAAGCATTATATATTAAGATATAATCTTGCTAAATTGCTGCCCTGTCTTAGCCATCAATGTAAGGAGGAAAGTTAAAGGAAAAGTCCACTTCCTAGGATTCCCGAAGATTAGGACTTTCATATTGGGCATGAGGCCGAATTAAGTTCCCTGCAGCGCCGGTATGTGAAGTCAGGAGCTGTGCTTTATAGTTCCAACCAGCGGGTGGGCACAGTACAGTACACCTAGCTCCCATTCAAATAAAAAGGTGCTTGTTGTACTCTATATGGCACTCCTGATCTGAGGTCTTGGAAAAAGTCCATGAAAGTAAAGTGCGGTTTTCCTTTATAGCAATACCAATTCTTGGCAAACTCAGGCTTCAAAACTCCATTAGGCTTCCTTTTTAGGTATAACCTTGAAAGCCCTTTTTGAAAGACACATAAGCTACGGATGTTGATGCTTGTTCAGCTGATGTAAATGCTCAAATTTAGTTTTCAGGTCTGAAAGCCTTTACAAGCTACGATTATTAAAACTCTCAACATTTTCAATTTGACAGTCTAGGCGCATGAATGACACAAACCTCTTTTGTTCATTTATTCCCTAGAGCCACGGGGCTCAGTCATAATATGAGAGGAGGAGAAGTAATTAAGCAACTGTAACGTGGAAACAAAGCCTGCATGAGACTTGGAGTCATTTGCAGCACACTGGAACATCTCTGTAACAGTTTGTGCAATCATTTACCTCTCCTGAGAAATGGACCTCTTTCACTAAGCATGGACAATGCTGTGTGTGGCATTCGCTCCGCACAATTAGTATTTGATTGTTTTAAAGGGGAATTTCCAGTTCTTTTCTATTTGTAGCTTCCACCTCAGTTAACCAGATCACTATACTTATACTCACCTAGGTGTCACCTTTTACTGCTGTTACCAGTCTCCTTCCAGTACCCCCCAATCTGCACTCCATGTAAAAGTGCAGGAAGTAGACTCTAAAAAAATGATAGTCCTTCTTTACTATACAGCAGTGGGCAGTGTGACCCTGGACTGGCTCGCTGTGCATCGCCCCCTGTAAAACCCCAAAAAGGCCAACAGGGAACTCAACTCTTCCGGGTTTTCTCCCTCTTTCAGTTTTCAGGGCCAACACCAGACAGCACTGATAGGCTGGGTCACTGGCTTCTCAGGGTGATGTGCCCATGTGACTGCGAGCAGCCTATCAGCGCAGCCAGAGTGGATGAGCGGAGCACCCGGAAATGGAATGTCTCCCTGGCCAGATCTTTGTCAGTTTGGGCTTGATGACCAACTCCTTACTTGAGTTATATTTTTGCTTACAGTTGTCCTTCATCTAGTCAGAGACTACTTTTTTGGCATTGTTGCTGCTTTTTATGACCAGAAAGGATGCCAAAGTCTTTTAGACTTTATTTTTAAACAAAGACTTCTATATGAACAGGAAAGTCTTATTTTTGTTAACATTAGCGCAGAAAACAGAAAGGTAGCTGGCTGCTATGGATTACTTTGCAATATGGCTCTTTCACTGCTTTTGCACTCTTTATTAAATATGACCATTATTGTGGTTTGGAAAACTTACAGTCAGTTTGACTTTTACAGACATTCCATATCTGCTAAAGTAATCATCTCCTTTATTTTAGTAGCATTTGTTATTCTAATCCTTACATTTACTTCTGCCATTAAAGTAGCAGTCAGCTTCCTGCAGGATTTTGAAAAATCAATGTAGGCCATAGCAGACTGGGGTTCTGAGTGACGTGTTTGCATTATGTGAGTATATGTTCCCTAATGAAAGGGATTAGGTATGGAGATACAATCATACCTTGATTCATGGTGTCTGCTTTTTCCGTGCTTCATTGCAGCTGACAATAGTATCAGTGGATCTTGGTTTTCTTACTTATCGCTCAATCATATTTGAATATAGGAATGTGCTCATTTGTTTTCTTTAGACAAAAGTTAGCTCACTAACTTTTTTTAGTCTATTTTAAATTCCATTTTGAACAAACAAAATGCACCCTACCCCAATAGTGGACTTTGTAGGTGATTGTGTGCCTCTGTTCATGTTTACCAGAGCTCTTGCAAAACAGGTACATTTATAGAGGACCTACAAGCATTCGAGGACTCCAGGGCATTAAAAAAGTGCTCACCTGATTTCCTACAGGCTTGACCCTGCTGCGCAGCTGCCGTGAAGGTCGCAGGTTTAGGGACATGTGCCACTGTGCAGGAATTAGGCGACATCCTCTATAATATATCATTAGAATGGCATATACATGTAAAATGCTTTTTTAAGATCTATCCCCCTATAATGCTTTCTCTAGAAAACCATCTTTATTTTATGCCCCTTTTTTTTACACTTAGTGACACCCAGGTGCCACAGCCATAAATGAGTACAGTTGTCACAGCGCCACATACATATATTGGTACATACCTACCCACCACTATTGATAAGACATCCACCCCTCTCGCTGTCAATTCAAAGCACGGTAAGGCTCCTTTATATAACCAGTGTCATGCTTCCCTTAATCTGACAGCATACATACCATAGTGGCAACAAAGGCATCTGCCCCCGGGCCCATGGCCATCCTGCCATGTCGCCTCCTTCCTCCCCCTTCGTCATATTTACCTACCCAGCTATGCTACCTTATTCCTCCAATGTCCTGTCAGCTTCTCCCCTAAAGCCTCACCCGTTCAGGCCCCAAACTCATCCCTAGCAGACAGGTGCTGATGTTAGTCCCTTCTGCAATGGGGGTTGTCCCTTCCACTGGGGGGGGCGCTTATGGGGGCCCATGATGGGGACCTTCTGTGGGGGGACCCATCAAAGCCACTGTCTGACAGAGAAAAATATTTCCTTTTGCAAAGCTTTTAAATACAGTTGAATCAGATGCTATTTTATTTACTCAGCATATTGAAACATTTTTTTATGTGACCAGGTTTACAGGTGTGTAGTTTTATGATTTACCCATAGTGCTGTGTTTTGTGGTAACTGCTTTACAAAACCTAAACTGCATTTTTTAAACCGAAAACATGTTCCTCACAGTCTGTCAGGAGCTTTTGGGCATGATAAGCTAGTGACTGGCTACTCCTAATTGTAAATGTAAATGATGTGGCTTAAAGAGCCCTGGGCTGTGACCCCTCACCTGTACATAATGTCAAACACTATTGGTATGTGTACGACCCTGATGATCACTTGCGCTTAAGAGACTATGCTGGGACATAGGTTATCCTTCAAAGTCTGAACATGTTATAGGTGTCAAAGATCACACTATTGCGGCCCAAAATGACAAACTAATGGATGACGAAAAATGTATTCAGTTTACAAAGCTATGGAGAAGTGAAGATGTTATCCTGGGCAGCAACAATGATGTTTTAGCTTTCCTTGTCTAAGAAATGATGCAAGCAACATAACTGGTTGCTAATTATTAATTAATATTATTGGACACAGATCTATTGTTTAATAACAGGCGAATAAAAAGCATAAGGACACTCACTGATATATATATATATATATATATAACGTGTCCAAAGGCGGGCAACGAAAATGGTGGAAGGACTTAAACTTAAAACTTAAAGAACTTAATTTGTACAGTCTGGAGGAAAGAAGGGAGAGGGGGGACATGATTGAGACCTTTAAATATGTGAAAGGATTGAATAAGGTTCAGGAGGGAAGTGTTTTTAAGAAGAAACTTACTGATAGAACAAGGGGGCACAACCTGAACTAGTCGGGGGGAAGATCAGGAGCAATGTTAGAAAATATTATTTTACAGAAAGAGTAGTAGATGCTTGGAACAAACTTCCAGCAGAGGTAGTTGAAACATCAACAGTCACTGAATTTAAACATGCCTGGGATAAGCACACATCTATCCTAAGATAAAGAGTACATACAGTATACACATAAGGGCAGACTAGATGGACCGTATGGTCTCCTTCTGCCGTCAACCTTCTATGTTTCTATATATATATATATATATATATATATATATATATATATAGTTGTAGAACAACAATAATGTTATATACTATGTATTTACGTTTTAACGGCACAAAAACCTTACAAATATGAAGCTGCTTTTTGGAACATTTGTACGGTTCTTTCTCTAGCCTTAAATCTGGCCATGTGAAAAGGCTTCAGCACATGCCTTATTAGTCGCACTGAACTTCCTCAGCTTGGTAAACGTACCCTACTTGCAAATGGACTGCAAGCATAAATGACATTGACACAGAGCCAACATGGCTCATTTGAAAAGAGGTGAGAGCTAGACTGACAGAGGCAGGTTCACTCACATAAAGGCATGGAGGTGAAACTAACCACAACAAGTGCTAAGTGGGAATTTCAAGAGTAGGAAACCGCTTTGAAATATTCCCCTCGCAGCCGGAATAATAATTTTAGCACATGATGACAAAACATAAACCATTTTTAATGTGTCCTACCAACATGATTGCTCATACAGAGTATGCAGCCAAGAGCTAAACATGTGGTAGTGATCAGCCAATCTATAGCATGGATGACTGAAGTATGAAAAGGTGACAATGTGCTATTGTATGTGCATAACATATATTTTTCATACAGTACTTTGTACAGCTAGTCTGCTTAGCTTGTTCTGCGTATTTAATTCTCTCCAGGAGTTTGAACACTGCAGGACCAGTTCTTCCACGTTCTGCGGTACATGTTTTGGGCTCAAGGCCTGGGGACCGGATGTGGCCCTCCAAACCTCTATTTGGGGCCTTCTGATAGGTGCTAGACAGCGGCGCCTGGGTAGGGCCCTTTCTAGCTGGCCCATCACTCCAAAGCTTCTAGCTGTGTGTGATAGCGCTAAGTGCTACGCTCCACAACTTGTGATCCTGTTTCAAAATGCAACACCTCTAAAATCAGCATGTGCATGCCTTTTCAACATTCCGGGAGAGAAGACAGTATCCAACTGTTCTGTGTCTCAGTGTAACCAGCTCTTGCCACAAATGGGGGGTCCACCTAACCCATCCAACTCACTGCCACAGCAGAGGGTACAACAGCTGTTGCAGGGGGGTTTTCTAGATATTGCCTGGTAGGGTAGGAAACATGATTGTAGGGCTGCCTTACGTCTATCCCTATATCTTTCCTGGGCAAAACAGGATGCAGTGTTTGTATCTGTCCTGTGCAAAATGTGCAGCGTCTGGATCTGTCCTTGGCAAAATAATTCAGCATCTGCATCTGTCCTGGCAATATATTTTGGTGCCTGTCTGCATCTGTCCTGGGTGAAATATTTATGTGTCTGTAACCATACATTTGAGTGGTTTTGCTTGAATTTTTGTGTTTTTATCCGACCTTTTGAAGGCAACCATAATGCTGACGCGGCAGTGAAAATTATGTCAAGACTACCCTTCAATCAACAATAATTCAGCATACACATAATGAACTAGAAACTCTCTGGGTTACCATGCAGACTAAGGAGGGAGCTGTCAGAATTGGTGTGATATATAGGCCCCCTGGACAATCTGAGGATCTAGATAACCTGTTAATAGATGAAATCAGTGGAATGGCAGAGAAGGGGGACATTGTAATTACAGGTGACTTCAACATGCCTGATGTGGACTGGAATATCCCAAGTGCATCGACATGCAAGAGCAGGACTATATTAGAGGCACTTAATGGAGTGTCTCTAAAACAACTTGTGACATTGCCAACTAGAGGAGATAACATTCTGGACTTAGTTCTGACCAATAGGGATCTGGTGTCCGAGGTCAGGGTTGAAGAAAATCTGGGTTCCAGTGACCATCAATGCTTATGGTTCAGAATAAAAACAGACATTGTGCAATCACACACCAGAACCAAAGTGCTAGACTTTAGGAAGACAAACTTCAAGGAAATGGCGGAGTATGTAGAAAGAAAATTAGGTGAGTGGAACAGAGTAGCAGAAGTGAGTGCCCAGTGGTCACTATTAAAAATGGCCATCTTAAAGGCAACTAAGCAATATGTGAAACAAACTAGCAAGAATAAAAGGAAGAAGAAACCATTATGGTTTACTAGGGAAGTCAGCACTATCATAAAAGTTAAGAAGTCTGCCTATAAGAAGTATAAAGTAAGTGGAAGTGTAGCTGACAGAGAGGCGTATAAAATTAAACAGAGGGAAGCAAAACTGATTATAAGGACTGCTAAAGGGCAAAAGGAGGAAGAAATGGGCAAATCTATGAAGAGGGGAGATAAAACCTTTTTCCGATATATTGGTGACAGAAAGAAGAAAAACAATGCAGTCTCAAAAATTTGAAATAGGGAAAATAAATATATTGACGGAGATAAGGCTGTGGCTGACCATCTGAATAGCTACTTTTGTTCGGTATTTTCAGATAGCAGCAGGCATGGCCATAACACAGCATCCCGCTGGGAGGGCACAGCTCGAGTTTCTGGAACCTGATGTCTTAGCCGAGCTGGCACATCTAAGGGTAAGTAAGGCGATGGGTCCAGATGGAATCCACCCCAGAGTTCTAAGGGAACTTAGGCTTGTGATTGCAGCCCCTCTGACTAATTTACTTAACCATTCCCTTTCAACTGGCGAGGTTCCAGATGATTGGAGAATGGCCAATGTCATACCAATCCATAAAAAGGGGAGTAGAGAAGAACCAGTAATTACAAGCCAGTTAGTTTAACATCTATAGTGGTCAAATTAATGGAAACACTTTTAAAAAAACAGATAATTTCCCATCTAAAAATTAATGACCTGTTGGACCCAAAACAGCACGGCTTTACTGAGGGCAGATCATGTCAGACCAATCTTATTGATTTCTTTGACAATGTCACTAAAGTGTTAGATGAAGGTGGTGGTGTGGATATTGCCTATCTGGATTTTAGCAAAGCCTTTGACACTGTACCACATAAGGAGCTCATAGATAAGTTATTGAAGGTAGGACTCAATCCCTGGATAGTTCAGTGGATTTCCAGTTGGCTGAGGGATCGGTATCAGAGCGTTGTTGTAAATGGTGTGCAATCGGAACAAAGGCGAGTTACAAATGGTGTGCCACAAGGCTCTGTCCTGGGCCCCATTCTTTTTAATATATTTGTAAGTGACATAGGAGAAGGCTTGGTAGGAAAAGTTTGTCTGTTTGCTGATGATACAAAGGTTAGTAATAGGGTGGATATTCCGGGAGGTGTCTGCAACATGGAAAATGATTTAGCTTTACTGGATAGATTTTCAAAACTGTGGAAACTGGAGTTTAATGTCTCTAAATGTAAAATCATGCACTTGGGTAGAAGGAATCCCTGCTCTGAGTACCGTATGGGCAGCACTGTGTTAGCCAGGACCTCGGAGGAGAGAGATTTAGGGGTACTGATTACTGATAGCTGCAAGATGAGTGGACAGTGTAGCCAGGCAGTGGGAAAAGCAAGCAGGATGCTCGGCTGCATAGCTCGAGGCATCACCAGTAGGAAGAGGGAGGTTGTGATGCTGCTGTATAGAGCCCTGGTAAGGCCACAGCTAGAATACTGTGTGCAGCTCTGGAGACCTTACCTGCAAAAAGACATTATTCAAATAGAACGTGTCCAAAGGCGGGCAAAGAAAATGGTGGAAGGACTTAAACTTTAAACTTATCAGGAGAGACTTAAAGAACTTAATTTGTACAGTCTGGAGGAAAGAAGGGAGAGGGGGGACATGATTGAGACCTTTAAATATGTGAAAGGATTGAATAAGGTTCAGGAGGGAAGTGTTTTTAAGAAGAAGCCTAATGATAGAACAAGGGGGCACAACCTGAAGCTAGTCGGGGGGAAGATCAGGAGCAATGTTAGAAAATATTATTTTACAGAAAGAGTAGTAGATGCTTGGAACAAACTTCCAGCAGAGGTAGTTGAAAAATCAACAGTCACTGAATTTAAACATGCCTGGGATAAGCACACATCTATCCTAAGATAAAGAGTACATACAGTATACACATAAGGGCAGACTAGATGGACCGTATGGTCTCCTTCTGCCATCAACCTTCTATGTTTGTATGAAAATGAGTTGGACACCCCTGTTCTATGTTGTACACTTGGACTGGACATCCACATTAAACTCACGTAGTTCTGGAATCCTGCAGCAATCATATGGGCAGAGAGCGGGGCTACTGCAGCATAGTAAAGCTCTTTGCTGAATGCTAATTTGACCACCACTGGATCCTGGGTTGAGTTTCTACCAGGCCTAGAGTCTTCTACTCTAGGTCTGGGTTTTGTTCCATTTTAAAGCTAATTTGGAAAATAAAAATATTGGCAATTTGCAGAGACTTAGCTTCAATGGACAAATGCCAGAATGCACAGCCGGGGCTTTCAACATTTAACACTCATTGCCTGTGTGATTTAAAAAGGCCATATATTCAGTGAGTTGGCTTGAAATCATTTTTGGACTAGCAGTTAATGTTTTGAGATAAGCACATTTAGATGTAAAACATATTAGGAATGTATTCCAAAGCATCTTACTATAATAAAGGAGTATTGTGTGTTAACAGTGCTGTGCTATGGTTTCACTTTGTAAGGAAATGTCTGGCTCTCATAAATCCACTGCCGATGTGAAGCACTGGTTATGCTTGACTGGTAAAGTTGAATGACTTACCAAAATGACTGATCACCCCGATTGGCTGACAATGTCCAGATGACTTATCTTTAACTGTTTCATACATATATAACTGTTCCATGCAGGGTTTTGCTTCTTTCTCAGCACCTTGAACTTTTGCAATACACACATGTCAGAACTGGTTACCAAGTCAGACATCTGATGATTAGATAAAGATATACACTCTGTATCTTTCTGCATTCCAATCATAGGCTCTTGTTTAGGATCTTGCACATTGACATTTTAAGGGTCTCGCTACATCATACATCGCACATACAGGGTCCCAAAGTATCCTATACTGTTATCTATGCAGTGACTTACAGACGTAGATTCTGGGAAGCTTCAAGAATCCATCCATATTTTCCAAACCAGGATTTAATATGAAACATGTGGGGTGACAGTATGCTCTATTTTCCATGCATTCAATTAAGGAAGTGATCAAAATAACAGCAATGTGTACACATAAAGTTTAACTTAAGCAGGATTATACCTTTTCAGGCTGCCTGGTGTTTAAGAACTGACTGGTGACTGAGGTTGGGGGGTGTGCCAAGCCAGTGCCTCTCTTTGTTGCAGTAAATGGAACTGGGTGTGCTTTAAGCAGACCTTCACCCTGAATAAGAGCCTATCTTATATGTTTCCCACACCCTGTACATACAGATTGCCCACATTTAAAATCATCCTACCTGCATCTACTGCATGTTATGAGCCTTTAAACATCCAAGATGGCGGCTCATGGAACATCAGGCAGCCTGCAAACAGGAAGTGCCTTCTTACTGTGTCGCTCTGCATTCTGGGATTGTTGTCCTTTTCCTGACCCCAGCTCTGCTCTGTCTGTGCAAAGCACAGCTATAACCTCACCCCCTGCACTTTATTCCGCTTTCCTCTTCTCAGTATGTGTGATGCTTCTGAGTCAAGATGTATCCTAGAGTCCTGAACAGATTTGCAGCCCAGTGGGGGAAAGAATAATAAGTAAGTGACTAAAAAATTAATATATAAATTTTAGATGCTGGGGAATAGTTTTTTAAGGGTTTGCGCTTTTCATTAAATCATGGTGAAGGTCTGGTTTCAGTCTCTGTGACTGATGCAAGAGGTGGGGCCACATTACTCATTTCACCAGTGAATGTTGGATGGGTGTTCAAGAAATCCCAGGATGTGTGCATGCTACAGAGTTGAGTTTCTGAGCAACAGACCCATAACAGCAGCTGCGGGTAAAAAAAGTATTTTTTTCTTTTTTTCTGGACAGTCTTTGTTAACCCTTTAAATGCCAAGCACGTAGTTTCTACGTGGTTGCCTCTCCTACTGTTAAGTGCCAAGCACGTAGAAACTACGTGCCTGGCATTTCCCACAAACAGTTAAAAAGATAGAAAAAAAAACCAACTACCTCCGGTATCCCCGTGAAGCTTGGGGTCCCCTCTTCCTGGGGGGGGCATCCGATCGCCCCCCCGTCGTCCTCCGTCTTCAGGGGGGGCCCCGAAACCAGCCGCCCCCCCCGTTTCCAGCGCTGACATCGGCGCTGTAAAAAAAAAAAAAAAAAAAACTGTCATTTACTCACCTCCGCGCCCGAGCCTTCTGTCCGGGTCTCCTCTTCATCGGCGCTGTAAAAAAAAAAAAAAAAAAAACTGTCATTTACTCACCTCCGCGCCCGAGCCTTCTGTCCGGGTCTCCTCTTCACCAGGGGGGGGTCCGATCCCCCCCCTGGGCTGCGCAGTCTTCAGGTGAGGACCCTCTTCCGGGTCCTCACCTCTTGTAATGGCGGCGATGGCCGCCGCCGCTTAGCTCCGCCCATTGTGGGAGGAGCGGGATGACGTCATCCCGCTCCTCCTATACCCCCTCCGAGCTCCGGCATCTATCAGATGCCGGTGGTGATCGGAGCAGGGCGGATGTCAGGTGAGGAGGCTCCGATCGGAGCCCCCTCACCTGTCACCCGCCCTGCGCCGATCACCACCGGCATCTGTCAGTGACAGCGGCGCGGGACAGGCAGCGGCGAGGGACGTCGGATCGGAGGTGAGTACAGTGTAAAAAAAAGAAAAATAAAGATTTTTTTTTCTCTGTGTCTGTGTCATTTTTTACTATTAACCCCTTGTGAACTGGTAAGGGGTCCATGACCCCTATACCAGTTCACAAGGCTGGGGGGATGGGAAGCCACCTGCGCTAGCGGGTGGCTTGCCATTAACCCCTGGCACCCCCATTACCTGCCTCCCCAAAGGCCAGGGGGGGGGCAGAAGAGCCCGGGCCCACATAGGCTATGTGGGCTCGTAGGCTGCAGGGTGGGGGGGCCACAAAAGCTGGCCCCCCCACTCTGTGCCTACAAGCCCCCATAGCTGGTCCCGGGCTGGTTACTGTGGGTAAGGGGGACCCCACGTCAATTTTTTTTTTGATTTTTAAGGGTTTTTAACCCTTAAAAATCAAAAAAAAAATGGGGTCCCCCCCCCTGGGAGGGGGGACCCTATGTCATTTTTTTTTTTGATTAACCCTTTGTGTTCTGTCATCCAGCAGCTATAAAAGGCTTCTAGCAAGTGAGCAGAAGTCAGTGATCGCCGAGGGACAGAGGGCTCCAGGATGGATGGGAGGTGAGTACAGTGTAAAAAAAAAAAAAAAAAAATTAATAAAATATTTTTTCTCTGCTTGTGTCTGTGTGATTATTTACATTTAACCCCTTGTGAACTGGTAAGGGGTCCATGACCCCTATACCAGTTCACAAGGCTGGGGGGATGGCAAGCCACCTGCGCTAGCGGGTGGCTTGCCATTAACCCCCGGCACCCCCATTACCTGCCTCCCCAAAGGCCAGGGGGGGGGCAGAAGAGCCCGGGCCCACATGGGCTATGTGGGCTCGTAGGCTGCAGGGTGGGGGGGCCACAAAAGCTGCCCCCCCCACTCTGTGCCTACAAGCCCCCATAGCTGGTCCCGGGCTGGTTACTTTGGGTAAGGGGGACCCCACGTCAATTTTTTTTTTGATTTTTAAGGGTTTTTAACCCTTAAAAATCAAAAAAAAAATGGGGTCTCCCTCCCCTGGGAGGGGGGACCCTATGTCATTTTTTTTCTCGATTTAACCCTTTGTAGTGTGGATGGTAGTTGTATTTTTTTTGTGAATGTTATTAAATACTTGTTTCAGTTAGGGGGGTCTCCTGGGCAGGAACAGGGGGCTACCGATAAATATGTGGTACCGTTCTAATCGGTAGAAATGGGGCTTTCACATGCAATATGATTTTCCTTAATAAAATACATTTTTTATTTAAAATAAAGGAGTCAATTTTTTTAAAACATTTTTTATTTATTTATTTATTATTTTTACTTAATAATATTGTAAAAAAAAAAAAAAATTTACAAACAAGACATTTCATGTTAAAGCCTAAACTCTGCTGCAAAAAAATATATATATAATTTTCCTGAAAGTTCCAGCAAAAATGGCGCAAAACATGACGCAAAATGGGGAAAAATGGCCTGTCAACAGAGGGTGACAAAATCTCAAGTAGGCTGGCAATTAAAAGGGTTAATAGTACCTCTGCATGTTGGGTATTGTTCTGTTCGGGGGACCTTGCGCTTTCAGACTTAGCTTGTTTTTTCTGGTTTGCATATTTATATTTTAGGAAAAGGTGTTTTTTATTCAGCTTTTTTATAAATTTTTTAAGGAAACCCTGCGCAAACAAAGAATTCTTTGAGGGATTACTTCCAGAAAGATGAGCCCACTACAACAAGCTGGGTACCCTTAGAAAGCTTAACGTGTGTACTTTCAGGGAATATATGGTTTATGGGGGATATTCCAAATGTCAAGGGTTGTTTTGGTTGAAAAATCGCAAGGTGCGCACTTTGTCTGCAGAGCTGAAATTTTCAAGTAAAATTACCGTTACGCACATGCTTTACTTTGGGGTGTTTGGCAACTCTTCCCTTGACAGAACCTATGCATGTTGGGTATTGTTCTGTTCGGGGGATGTTGCGTTTCCAGATTAAACTTGTTTTTTCTTGTTTGTATATAGTTTTTTTAGGAAAATGTGGCTTTGATTCTGCTTTTTTATCCTTTTTTTAGGGAAACTCTTTGCAACCAAAGAATCCATTGAGGGATTACTTCCAGAAAACTATGGCCACATCAACAAGCCTGGTACGCCTAGAAAGCCTGAGGTGTGTACTTCCAGAGAATATATAGTTTGTTGGGGGTATTTCAAATGTAAAGGGCTGTTTTTCTGGAAAAACTGCAAGGTGCGCATATTGCGTAGCACAGTTGTATTTTATCTGAAAATCCCCTAAAGCGTTGTTTCAGTTTGGGGGAGTCTCCTGGGCAGGAAAGGGTGTCTACCTATACATATGTGGTACCACTGTAACCGGGAGAAATTGGGATTTCACACGCAATAAGATTTAATTGACAAACTTACATTTTTTATTACAAAAAAAACTACAATATGTAAAAATTTTTTTTTTTTTTTTTCTTTGCACATATTTAACCAAAAATATTGAGAATACACCTAAAAAATGACAAACAAGACATTTCATGTTAAAGCCCAGACTCAAAACAATATATCATTTTCCTGGGAAATCCCTGGAAATCCCTTCAAAAATCACATTTGAACATGGGGAGCGCAAAATAGTGCAAAATGGTCTGGCAACAGAGTGACAAAAACTCCAGGTAGGCTGGCACTTAAAGGGTTAAAGTGGACCAACACCCACGGGTGATCGGCCCGGGAATCTATAAGATTCCCGGGCCGATCACCTCCCTCCCCGCGGGATATCCGAGATCGGGATGTCCCGCGGGGTGAAACCCCCCCAAACCCCCCAAACTCCTTACCTTATCTTCATCGGCGACCGGCCTCCCTCGCGCCCCTCTAGACATGCGCGCGCCCGCGCCGGCCGTCTGTGAATGGCCGGCGCGGGCACGCGCGCGTCAAGAGGGACGCGTGGGAGGCGGCGGCGGAGGAGCCGCTTGTACGTCGGCGCTGGGAGCGGGGAGAGGTGAGTTGTTCGGGGGGTTCAGGGGGGTTTCACACAGCGGGGCACCCCGATCGGGGGTGCACCACCGAAGTGGACCAAGACCCAGGATAGTCAAAATCCTGGGTGTTGGTCCACTTTAAAGAGGAACTTTGGAGGCTCTGGAGTCTAAAAGACTTGGGATGTCACACAATGTGAACCCTCCAGACGCCCAGATCCACTCACCTTCTCTCAAGCCCTTGCCGCGTCTCTGTAATGTGGCTGCATCCTCACTCACCCCCAGCCATGCACTCCCCCACACCCGGCCTCTCTGATATACACAGTGGGGCATCCCAGTTCAGGATGCTGCCACAAGGAGGAATGACACATGGGAATGCCAGTGTACACTGTATCTCTCACAGCAGCTGGTTGCTTGAAATGTACCAGTGTAAATCCTGCAGAATATTCACTCATCCCTTCTGCCTCATGCATAGGATTTGTGACAAGGCTTGCAAGCCTTGTCACAAATCCTATGCAAGAGGAAGCAAGAGGAAGCTGTTGTGTAGGAAAGGCTTTATCTTTATTTTGGCCTGGCAGTCTCTTTAGATCAGAACCTGTCATGGCATGGTCAGCCATTTTTTTCTCTCTCCAAGCCCACTACAGCCTACCACTACTGTCTGCACTCACTGTAGTAAAGAAAGGTGTGGTTAAGGACCAATAAGGTTACATATGGCTGTATCTTAAAAGTGTGCATTAAAGCAGAACCAAAACCCACTGAGCTTGTCAAATAAATTTGGCCAACAGCCCTGTTAATTCTCCTTTCTTAGGGTGTAGACCAAGAAAATGGATATTTTTTCCTACAGTATATTTGTCCTGCTATTCCTCTCTGTTAGATTGTAGATCTGTCGCAATGACATAATTGCCACTTTCTACAGTGCCAATGAATGGAGGAGGCGGGGCTTCACAGCCAAAACAGGTGGCATTAGTTGGCATCAGAGTAAAGCAGGAGCTTTGAAAATTGCCAAAACCTAGAGAATGCTAAAACATGTGGGTTTTAGTATGCATTTCATTATTTTATGCAGTGCTGCATTCAGTTTCTTTACAGGCTCAGTTTAAATTTAGTTTATCCACCTCACTTAACTTACTGTCATGTAGGTCAGGTGCGTCATATTGCTATCTGGAACAATGTATATGTGATTACTGCTTTCAAGATGGAAGACTGCGGATGTCTGTAGTTTTACAAGTGCATGTGTTTCTGTGCCAGACACCGTTTCAGACTTAATGAAGTGTGAAGAAACTCCAACTTTGGAATATATATTTTCCATGTGACTTGAAAAATTGCTCTTTTTATTTTATATGTAAAAGCATACATTTTATTTATATTATCAGTTAGGCAGCACACCTTTTCAGCAGACCTGTCTGTCTCAGGCTTAATAATAAAAAAGGTTTGTATTTTCTTGTGCTTGAAAATACATTATGTGAAAACATGCCTCATTTCCAAATCCAATAAAGGCAAATGCTTGATTTATTGTAAAATAATGTGAAGGAATTATCTTTTGAAGGCTTCACTGGCTGTATGTATTGAAAGCATATTTTACTTGTGGGCAGCCCATTTGTAACAATATTTGAAATTTTAGATGAGTTACCTAAACCTGGCTGCCTGGCTGGAGTATGTTAGGGGAGCCAAATGGTTTGATAATCAGTAAGGGGTACCCTATGAATAGGTTCCATATGCAGCATGTGGAAAACATCATCTAACAGTAATCAAACACCCTTCAGGCCCACTGGTGGTGGTCAGTACGCTAAAGAAAAGAAATTGCATTATGAAAAAATATTGGAACACCTGAAAAAAATCTAAAATAAAATGAATTATTATGCTATTCTCAACTATGTCAACTTCCTATTACTAAACATTTTACCACTTGAAAGTTACTTTATTTGGTGTATTTTAATTGTATGTTTATGGAGTTAGCTGGCAAAATGTATAGGCAAGATAGCATGGAAGTATTGTGAGTACACTTTTCTTTTTTTCTTGTGGGTCTGGTCCACAAGCTTGGAAGAATATCAATAGTTGTAATCCTTTATTAAAAATTCTATTATCTTAGTTATTTTAGTCTCCATTGGTCATTAGAGTGTAACTAGGCGATTTATTGGTTTAGAGTGGTCTGCCGATGTTTGAGAATCATTGACGATTGGGCATACTTTGATGTTTACTTTTACACTATTTCAAATTGTTTTCAGAGATGGCATTAGGGGGGCTTGTTTTGCCCAGGGACTCACAGACTAAGAGGCCGATTCATCAATAGCGCCAGGTAGCGACAGATGAGCGACTGTAGAGTGATTTTTTCAGCGCCAGCCAGTATTCGCTGTGCTTGGCCGGCATTAGCTTGATGACAGCGACTCAGTCGGTGTGCGGTAATGTTGAATACGGGCTGGGGGGTCGCTGTTTCACAGGTCCAGCGTTGTATGTGAGCGCCTGACAACGAATGGCCAGAGCGAACGGCTAGCTTCATATTCATCAACAAATCACGCTCCGAATGTGCTGTCGCTGTCCATTCCTTGTTTAAACCCCAGAGCGCTGGCGGCGATGTGTATTAACTAGTTTTTAACCCCTAAACAACCATATTTTTTGAATGTAACATTATACATGTTTTTAGAATAATTTTGTAATATGAATACATTAATCTCAGACCTGTTAGATCAATTCTGCACATATTTTTTTTTTTTTTTTTTGACTTAAAAATAAATCTTAAAGTGGACCAACACCGAGAGGTGATCGGCCCGGAAATCTATAAGATTCCCGGGCCGATCACCTCCCACCCCGCGGGACATCCGAGATCGGGATGTCCCGCGGGGTGAAACCCCCCAAAAAACCCCCAAACACCTTACCTGATCTTCGGCGGCGGCCGGCCGCCGCCGCCTCCCTCGCGCCCCTGTAGGCGTGCTCGCGCCCGCGCCGGCCGTCTGCGAATGGCCGGCGGGGGCGCGCGCGCGCCGAAAGTGACGCGAGGGAGGCGGCGGCGGCGGCAGCCGCTTGGACGTTCCTGATCCCCGCCTGGACGTTGGCGGGGATTGGACCGTCCAGTCACGTGGGAGCGGGGACAGGTAAGATTTTGGGGCTTTCTGGGGGGTTTCACACAGCGGGGCACCCCCGATCGGGGTGCCCCGCCGAAGTGGACCAAAACCCAGGATAGTCAAAATCCTGGGTGTTGGTCCACTTTAACATTGCAGAAGTGGTCTCCGATTTTTTGGAAAAAAATACCAATTATTTATGAATAATTATAGATTGCTCCATTGAAATGCATTGGACATCGCCAGGGAGCGACAGCTCATACCTGGCGCTGTGAGGGAATTTGCAGCGGCGCTGTTCGGTCCAGACGGCTTCATGATGAATGCCGCGCTAGCCGTCGCTCTCGCCGGCGCTAGCCTCATTTTGCTTGATAAATGCGCCATTGTGACCGCCGCCGGGCGTACTTGAGTCAGTAGTCGCCGTTAGCTGCCGCTACCTGGCGCTCGTCAGACACTACCTGGCGCTATCGCTTGATGAATAAGGGCCTAATACCCATACAAAGGATGTCTGTTAGAGCAATAGTACTACATTCAGTTGACTTCTTCTTTATAGGCATCAGTGATTATGAGCACATGATGGAATGTGTTGGGGAGTAGAAACACAGGGGTCGGATAATAATATTAGGCACATCAAGGAGGATAGAGGGAACTGAGCACAGGGTATTTAAACATATATAACCTGAATATGACTGTGTTGCTACAATATTTCAGAACTTAGAACCCACTTTTAATTTTACTCAGGGACACACTTTTTCCAAAATGGGCTCTAATTTTTTATTAAATGTAAGATTTAAATGTAACTTTGAAATGTGAGAACAGAGACGGCCATTGCATTCATAATACTTGGAGTATTATGATGGGCCTTATTTAAGAAACGCTAGCACCACAAAATGCCATGCATATTTTTTTGGAGCCACGCCTAACTTGCGTTTTTATTCCTGCCACTATTGTGTCAGGTCATTTCACTAATGTAATTCCAGGTCTTGACGCTTTGTTGCTGTGCTTGCAGCATTATTTAAACCCTTTTTGTATTGTACCTAGCCCTGAATGTGTTTGCAGCATGTTTTTCTAGTGCCAACAAGGACGCTGTTGTTTTCCATGTTAAATGCAGCATGGATCACCAGTTTTCTTGCGTTCACCAATGGCACAAGGTATTATTGTCTTGGGTGCAAAATCTGTGTTACATTAGGTGCATAGTGGTCGCTGTAATTTAGTCAGTGCCTTTAGTTTCAAGCTGATTTTTCTTTTTTGGCCAGCCGACACTGGGCACATTCTACATGTGACGTAACAAGTGTATCTGTGTTTGTGTGTGTTTTCACAATGTTTTTTTGTTGTGTTGCTGCTTGTAGTGTGCATGTTGTGCACTTCTGTGTGCCTTTGCTCACTCATTTTCCCTAGTTTTTTTTGTGTTTATGTCGCATTGCCCATTGCCTGCATAGCGTTCTTTCCCGCAGCGTATATATGTACATATGTACCTAATCAAATTTGGGTCATGCGATTGGTTTCAATTGCGCTCTCCTGCTTTGCGACCTCAGTAGTATGGAGCAGCAATAACACCCACCTGGCAGCGTATCAAACCCAAGGTCAACGAGAAGATCATAAAAGTAAGTTTATTCGTTTTGTCTTTCTGGGTCCTCTGTAGTGTGTTTTGTGCTTTTGTTCTTTGTTGGCGGTGTGTGTCTGTGTCTTTTCTTCACATGTGTGTTTCCTGTGGGCGGGTCTTTTTTTATTTTTTGGACATGGTTCAAGTAGACGTTTTTTGACTACTTAGATCTTTGGAGGGTGGTTGGTTCATTTGCTTTTTTCCCTTTGTGTCTGTTTGTTACTGTTATAAATTTTCAACATGCGCAATGTATTCTTTTGTTTTTTTCCTCAATTATTAATTTCATGTTTTTTTACTACTCTGCGCTGAGCTGCCTGCCCACATGTCCCTGCGTGCATGCCCTCAGAGAGTGGGAATGTCTCTTTTTCATAACATTAGTGTTGCATGTTCTGTGTGAACCAATAGGAACTTCCCCAGCCAGCTGTTGTTAAGGTCAAGCTTGCCCCAAGCATTTTGGTGTCCCACTTTAACTACCCAATCTGTGTTTGGATTATTGGCTGTTGAACACTTGCTCTGCCTCAACCCAACCTGGATCTTTGTGCATGATTTAGCTGGTGGTTTTTGTGTCACACATAGCAACATAGAACTAATTTGCCCACACACAAGAATTAGGGTTTGGCAAAATCAGGAACCAGCCAAGTGTGGCCTCTTACTTTTGTTTGCTAATAATCTGGTGTTTGTTCTTTCCCACCATTACTGAGCTTTTTGTTTTGTTTACTGAATGCATTCATGATCATCCCAGGATCTGGCAGTACCGGGCGATGCTGCTGGACATGTGGGAGAAGATGCTGGCTGGGGCCTGGTAAAAAAATATTCTGTTGCTGGACTTGCTGGTTTAGGACCTGTAGCAACTAATTTCCCTCCTGTTGTCCTGGATAGCCAAAAGAATGGCCAAGTGTTGATCCTGGGCCTGTGATACCTACTGTTCCGGCTCAGTCCCTGTGGTGAGTTGGCCTTAAAGGTTCCTAATTTGACCCTCCCCTCCACCACTGCCACTCTGTATGCCAGTAGGCACTGGATTTGTTGCCTATTGTAGTCTGCCAGCATCTGTGCCCCCATTTCATAGAGCTAGGTGCTACTGAGGTTGCTTTCTGGGTCACGAACAACCCCCAAAGGAGCCTGTAAATTAGATAAGAAAGAAACATCATTCAACTCTCTGTGTTTGCCTATTGTTTATTGTTCACCCCTGAACCAAACCACAGTCTTGTTTAGTGTGTGGCTGAAGGTGTTGTTGATCTGCTGTTAAAGCATTAACTTTGGGGTGGGCCCAAAGCAAGCCCAACATGTAGCCCACACAAACACAAGTACATGACATTGTGCTTTGGACTCAACATTGTAGTGGAGGCATATTTGTGTTAGTCACTGATGTCCCTGACAGTTGCCTAAAAGGGGTTGCATAAACATGGTTGCCAACATTGGAAGACACAAGGCAAGAGTAGTCCTACACATGTAAAGCTTTCGATATACGTCTTCCCAAATACACTAAAGCACTGCATAACCATAACAGAAAACCAGTAGAACTAATGACACCATAAGAATGTGAACCAACATGGCCAAAGGCTCAATTAGAAGATACATTTGATCTATGTGCACAAGTGTGCACACTTACAGACAGGGTCAGATTGGTAGTAGAAAGAGTTGATTGTGGGTAGGTTGCCTTGCTCACTAGGCTGGCTTCCACATGGTAGTCCAGCTGTTGGCTGGTGGCTAGTTGGGAGTCCAAGGCCTCATCCCCATCTGACCCAGAATCTGCAGCTGCAGATGAAAAGCAAACACTTGGAACACACACATGATAACCCAAATGGGAAATTGATTTCAGTTAAGGAGTCACTTACCTTCATCCAAGGCTGTGGTGTCATCCCCCACATGCACACCCTGCAACCGATCTACAGGTACCTTGTGCTTCAGCATGAGTTCATATTCTCAATACTCATTAAGAGGCCCTTCAAGCTCCCCACAATCAATGAACAGGTCCGCCTCTACTTATTTCACGAGTGCCCTGCACAAGGTGTAGTAGTGTTTCCTGGTTGCTACGGGGCTATGTGCAGCAATGCAATTGAGGGTCTCAAAAATCCCAGTGTGATGTTATCTATTGGTATTTAGGTGATAAGGGATAGGGACAAAAGACCTGGCTGATGACCTCAGTGCGCAACTCATAGAGTACCACAATGCAGCTCACAAAAGACCAGATGCATTGTGAAACAAACCATTGGCCTGCTGAAAGTATGCTTCCTATGTTTTGTCCATGAGGAAAGATGCTTTGCAGCCCAGAGAAGATGTCAAATATCACCCTGGCTTACTGTGTGCTGCATAATCTCTGCATACTACATCATATGGAAGAGGCAAAGGAAACGCAATTTATGCCCAAAGACACACAGACTAGCTTTTCCTAGTGGGAACAAATGAACACTATGTTTTTTGGGGTAAGTGGCATGAACTGGGATTGTAATCGTGCCCTAGGAACAGCAGGGAGACATTGGGACCCAGTTAAAGCATAGTTAATAAATTACGCTAACTCTACAAAAATGAGAACAACCATGAAACACTAGCAGCCTGACAGAGATTTAGCAGAGCCATAGACGGTGAAAGTGAGAGAAAAATAAACACTTTAGACAAACTAACAGATTTGGATTTTCACCTTTATACACACAGTAAATAAGTCACATCATGGACACATTCAGCAACAATTTATGGAAACATTCATTTAATGCTTTTTGGTTGCTATTTTGATTATGTTTTTGTTGTGATTTTGATTATTTGTTTGGGGATATTTTGGTTCTTTTCTGTGAAAAATACAGTAAATTGAGTTGAACTGATTTGTATGTTATGTAAATAATGCTGGTGTGGCATGACTAAAATCAAGAATGCTGGATTCCAAAAAAAAGAAGTGTAAAGCAGAGATCTAGGTTCATGAGCACCGATAGCTCATTACATTTATCAACAAACAACACTACAGCGCCACATTGGCTGCAGGGCCGAATGAGGTCAGTGGGCATTCCAAAGTGCATGATGATACAGGGTATACTATTTAACAATACCCATTCTTTAATTCATCCTTGTCACTATAACAGATGTGTGTTAAATACGTGGAGCAACACTGTATTTTAGCAATGCAATTATCAGATATATGAGTAGCTACCTACTTTGGCCAAAAGTATTGTAGTCTACATGTAAGCTTTTATTTGAGAAAATCTGCATTGCAAATACATTACTTATAGATAGATGGAAGGCACATTGGACTTTATAATAATATATTTTTTTAAAAGACTTTAGTAATAGTGTAGATTACATTTTTGAACCATACAGTGCCTCATTACATCAATGACTTGTCGTTCCTGTGGTAAGATAGTGCGTTCATGCAAGAAATTGATTAAACCTTATTTCTTTATTTTTTATCAACAAATCGGTGTACATTTAGAATAATGTATTAAAAAAAAGTATAGTTTGTTGTAGTATTTTGGTGTTTTCATTTCGTTTGCACTTGGCCTATTGGGAAAGCCAGCATATTTCCTTCTAATCTTGTGATGAATACATAGAAATGGAAACATGCCTCCAGGTCAGAAATGAAATGTGTTCCTGCTGAAAAATACAATATGTTACCTGAGGGGTATAGGCTAATTCATATTTGATTTCCTTTATGGCCCCAGAAAAAAAACTGACCTGTACAAGACTCATATCATGCTCCCTAATGGAGCAGACTGTTCAGCAAGGCCATGGAGCAATGTAGGAAGCAAATTGAGTAATCTATCATCCCACAACTAGGACCCGGGTTAAATAGTTTGAGAATTACATTTCATTTTATGCGGTCACTGATTTTTAATCTTTTGGATCCTTAGTTCTGTGTTTTATTTTGAGAAAAAAAATATATGCTTTAAGTAGAAAATTTTCGTGGCTGTTTACATTTTTAACACCATTAATATATACCTCTTGTGCTATCTATATCATTCAATCTGGTTAATCTATACATGCTTGTACCAGCAATCTTAATTTATAAAGATACATTTACGATTATGCATTGGATCTAAAGTGGAATGTATTAAATACAATTTCCTCTTCTTAGATTGAATTGAACATGATTTATTGCAATGCAATTCAACACAATTATTCTACATATTTTTCCATTCTAGGCAAGCATATTAAAAGTCTCTGCACCTTAGTGTTATCACATAGAACAGTAAAGCTTTACGCTTTACCATAAATATTCTTTTAAGTGCCAGATATCAAAATACTCCACTCTGCAAGTGATCTTTATCCCAATTGATTTTGTCCTATAATTTCAGCTTCTAAAATAAGTGTAATGATTTTTGCGTTAATGCACATCTCTAAAAGCTTAATACACTAAAGTGCAAAATTTAGGAAGCATTGGGTTACACAAAATTAAAGTTGCCTTACAGGAATTTTAGATTTAAAGAGAAACATATGTAAATGTGACTTTACATAGTGAACAAGTCATTCCATGATGAAACGCGTTTGGGGCAGGGTCAAGCAAGACGCACAGAAGTCATTGCATTTTTATTGTCGTTTTTACCAGACGATACTGCCGGTTCCTACAGCCGAGGAAGATTTAAGAGTGAGATGCTATTTTGGTGGCTTGACTCGCTGACCGGCTGCTATTAATATTGCCTATGCGTAAAGCTTATTTTGTATGATATTTTCGGTAAGCATAATAAAAAGCGGGAACGCTACTCAGTTCAAATAGTACTACACTATTGGATTTTTTTTCCTTTTTTTCTTTCCTCACATACGCCCATTGGTAATTAATGGTGGGATAAAAACGCTATTGAGGGCAATAAGAGGCTTAACAAAAGAAATCAAGTTGGAGATATTAAGAGCGCTTACATTGAAGTCTACCTACTTACAATTGAGTAAATTAGAAAGCCTGTGTATATCGGCTAGCTGGTATGTGCATATTGGTGGTGGTTCTGGATTCACGAGTTTAATGAAGGTCAATACACCTGGCTGATTCACTCTGAAGATTATTGTCTCTAAAGCTGACTTTAATTATTTTAAGTAAATGTGCAATACTATATATAAAATTGTTTATTAGCGCGGGGTCAGCCACAGTTGGTACTGAGGCTTGAATATTGATTAATAGGACACTAACCAATTTATGATACTGGTTTGTTGGCCCCTGTGCATGATTGTAGAATAGTTATTGTAAAAGTTTGCAAGCGCAATTTAATTTGGGATCGATTTTTTACGGTGACTTTCCATAGCTTAGGTAAGCTAGTGATGTACAGCCTTAAACAGACACGGTCAGCTTTTATATAGCTTAGTGAGTTGCAGCATTATTTGTTTTTTATGTTTTTTTCTAGAATCCAGAATCAAAAGAGTTAAGATGCTGACCACTTAAGAGTTTATTGATAAAGCATCAGAGAACTTAGCTAGCAGTAGAAGCTGGTTGATTCTATGCCATTCATTAATCCATTTTCCAGTCCATGTTGTGCAGAATTCCAGTCCAGGATACCAATAAAGGAGAATATGTTGAAGGTACCTGCCAGTTGTTGTAGCTAGCAAACCTGAGTTGCATGATTTAGAGCAGTGTTCCCCAACCTTCTACTTAAGAGCCATCAGGTTTTGTGGTTGTATTTATTGCTGCCTATCTCTGTCTGAGCACTAATAATTATACCTGTACGTCTATGTGGAGATCTGCAAAACATGACCTGTTAGTGGCTCATGAGGGTTGGGGAACACTGACTTAAAGAAGTAAGGCTGCTCATTTGGAAAAGCTGTATGCAGAAAGGTGGTGCCACCATGTAGAAGAAACTGCAATAGGAGTTGCTGTGCTATGCACTGTGGGCACTGGGGCACTGTGGGCTGGGGAGAACCAAGAGAGCTGTAAAGTAGGAACACCTGGGGTTGTCCAGATACAAATTGCACAGAAAGCCCCCCTCTATATTTGAACTGAAGCTGCTGAGAAGACTGTTGCAACACATGTACTACAGCTGTGGGTTGTGGGTAACTGCAGCTGAACTCTGTATTGAACTTAATGCTGAGAAAGTTTATGTTGCTTAATTAAAGCTGGTTTGTGTTTATCTTCCACACAAAAAGGGGATTTAGAGTGTCCTGTTTTAGAAGATATTATCTCCTACTGTCATTATCTGAAAAATGCAAATTTGCAAGGAAATGTACATGCGTGTATCATATATAACATGTTCATGCATGCATACCCAAACACTAAAATGCACCTTAGCCCACAATTACTGGGGTGCAGGCTTGCATCAGAGCGTGAAACTGTATACACGTTGATGCACACACAATGTGAGATTTAAATCTCACCTTCTGCCCTTTCCTCATCTTGCACCTTGTGGCCTTTGTACCTGTGTATTTGTACCCGTATCTTTTTTACTCTGCCCCTGATTTTTCCTTTTGGTCAAATCTTCTGGATAAAACTTCATCATACCGTTTGATCTAAGAGCCTGTGTCACCTACTCTCAGGGCCGGATTATGAGGGGGGCGCGAGTCCCGGGACCTCCACCACCTGCCCTGCAAAGGGGGCCTCCACCAACCTTTGGGTTATGGTCTGGTCCAGGAGGCTTTTCAGTCTTTGGTCTGATGGGCCACGGGGCTAGCAACAAAGCTATTGGTACCCCTCGTGTCTGGGCAAGCCCTTTTTAGTTGTTTTTGCAAACCTGCAGCAAAGCTACCACAGGGCAGGACAGAGAGTCTAGAGCAGCAAAGCCATCGCCAGCAGCGCTACAGTGATGGGTGCGTGCAGAGCTGTCACTGCACATAAGCCACCAAGCACAGCCACTGGCAGCTCAATGCAGGGAACTGCAGGGTTCTGCTGGACCAGCTGAGCGACTACATTACCTCCACCCAGAATGGCAAAGCAGGAGTTCCCGAGCAGCACGCACCCGCACAGGGGGGGCACAAGGGACTCAATCTGACGTTCCAGTAATTGGGCGGGTGCAAGACAACCACCAATCAGTTATTTGGCCGAACTGTTATTTAAAAGGGAAAAAAATACTGTATCTGGGGCCTCCACCAGATATTGTGCCCAGGGGCCTCCACCACACTTATTCCGGCCCTGCCTACTCTTAACTTAACTGGTTTCTATGCATGCCCCTAGACCTACAATTTGTTTTGGATTTGAGACCCTGTGTGAGCACAAAAACCCAGTGGCCCCAGGTACACAACTGTGGTCATTGTAATATTGTAATATATCTAAGACTGCTGTGACCTGTGGCTTCCATCATCTAAAAGTCATTTAAAAACATTATTATTAGTTTTTATTTAGTTTTTTTTTTTCACATACTGGGTAACTTTTAGTCTTGAAAAATAAGTTAAAGATGCTAAAAAAACTCAAAAAAAAGTCAAAATCTCTACCTAAATAGCATTGATTCTTAGGCAGTTTTCCACTAAAAGGTGGCAAATGCAAAAGTATTCACCAACATATGCTGAGCCAAACTGAAGTAGAAGTAAATACAAAAAACAGGGACATTGTTGGGGGAACAGGCAAAATTTCACTTGGTAAATGTGTAAACCCGGCCGATGCCGGCGAATACTTTGGAAATTACCCCCATATTGTGCTACTATTTTAAGACAACTAGTGTCCCATTGAGATACAGATGACAGTCCGATGCATACTTTGTACACCTTGTATTGCTTGTTCATAGTAGACCCAAACTCAACTTAATAAGTTATGCTTTTCTGACCCCCTGGATATTCCGAATTTGGATATCCAACACTAAACCATACATTGTCTATTCAGAAATCTGGCTCAGTATACTCACCACTTGTGCTGCAAGCCCTCATTTGACCATTGCGGTTCTGCAGAGGTTGCCAAACATTGGTATTAGGTAGGTCACTTGGCTTATGTGCTGCAGAGGGGAGAGTACACAGTAAAACTACATTTCTGGCAGGAGATTTGTTGTAGGGTATCGGTCTGCTTTAAATCTACATTAAAATCTACTTTGTCTCACTTCACAGATAAATATAATTATAAACAAATATGACTCATTTGTGCTTCATGACTGAAGCTAAATCCAGTGATTAAAACAACCACATAAAATGAGAGAGATGCTTTTTATTATGTTATGGAAATTAAAAACAATTATGGTATACAGCCAATGAAAAGCACATTTGCAGTGCCACAAACATTAGCTTTAGAAATTAGGGCCTGATTTATCAAGACAATGCCAAATCAGTACTTCATGAAACTGCAACGCTAATGTTTCGGTAAATGTGTTTCAGCAAAATGCGCCAGTGTAAAAAAAATTATAAATTATATTTTGCACTACTCGAATTTGTACGGAAGTGGCATCATCTGCCAGAAATGCTTGATAAATCAGGCCCTTCACTTATTTCACTTTAGATATTTACACACATTTGATTATGTTGATTTATCTTGCTGTTTTGCACAATATGGGGCAGGGGTGGTATCACTGGGGTGGTATTTGAGATCCTCTCAGGTGGCACTTGGCCAGGCTGCAGAAAGACCTGTTCCCCAACCTGATCGACTGCCATATATGCTTTACTTAAATGAGGTGTATTGCGAAATTGTGAAATATTAAAAATCCATATAAACACATTGGCTAATGAGAGGATGGGTCATTTAAACACTCAAACAATATAACACTCCCGCCAAGCTTGTGGTTTTCTTCTAGTATGAATAAATTCCAAGGATGACAGGCTAGAATGTATCAGGGGGATTTTCTCTGATTTCCTCTTCTTTCCATGAAAATAAAGAAACAAGCCTGGCCCCTCCTCCGGCCACCCAGCATATTTAGCTGGATTTTTTTCATTGGGATATTTTTTTTCCGATTGTCCTCCTTTAAGTCTGATTTGATCTATTAAGACAAAACTCCTCCTAAAGGTGATACAAAATAATTATGTGCATTTTTGTGAATTTTTGTATTTGAAATGATTGCTTTCAGAGCAAATTGGACCAGCTGCTTCTGTGATTAGGCATCAGTCATGGTCCTAGCAGAGCTCTGATTCAGCAGCACAAGACTTTTTAATGAGAAGGATTACCAGTGTCAGCCAGTTAAGCATGGGGTTTATCCAAATACTTTTATACTTTAGTCTAAAATACTCCAGGGAGGCCAATATCCTCATGCCTAGGGCATCCGGAATTAGTGAAATCACTGGGAATGGCAAGCAAATTCAGCTATCCAACAATCCCATGGTTAACCTGTGGGTCACAGCGGCATCCCCGCTATACCTCTGTCTGAGGTGTGCACCAGGCTTTTCCCAATGGCTTGCATGGGTGAAGCATCGGGGTATGGTCAGTGGCGTGCACTCCATTCATGCTTACTATGCCGCTCTAACGTCAGAGCACTTGGTAAGGAATAAATGGAGCACAAGCCCCTGACAGGCCAGCTGCGAATGTGCCTGAATTATTGCCAGAAGGTACATTTTCACAGGCAAATAGGGATGCTGGCTAGAGAGGAAACAATGCACCTGAAAGTGACAATCCAGGGAGTTGTTGCTCTTTCAGTGACTTTCCCGCTAAGCAACAGAATTGGACAGTTCTACAGGTTAGGTATATCATTTTTACAGGGTGGTAAAAATGTTATATCTATCAAGAGCTTTTAAAAATCAGCCTTTGAATAAGCATTGGATAACTCTATATCTTTAATTAAAACAATTGAGGTTAGTAGGGGGATTTGAAGGGGAAACAGAACTGCTTTAAGACCAGGCCCTAAGCATAAGCTCACTGCCCTTATTCTAAGGGACATAACTTCTGGTCTATGGACACTTTTAAGTACAGTTTTTTCTACCATTTGTTTAAATCATGTTGATCATTCCTAATCACATTGTCTTATAGTCTATTCATCAACTATAGTATAATGTGTCATACATTTTTCCACAGGTCTCAATATTCCTCCACCTGCTTGTGTGCTTTGTAATAAAATACACAGAATCTACCAATTTTAAAATGCTGTAACATATTCACCTGATTAGTTTTTCTGCTTACTGTGCAAAACCGTAGAGAATCAATCAGCATTTATGTGCCATTTTCTGTGCATGTTGCTGTGATTGTAGAGCTGACTTGCAATCAAGAGAAATATGGAGAAATAATAAATGACTTTTGATTTCTGAATCTGTATCCTAATTTTGAAATGATGTGGCAACCTGAGGCATGTGCTTTTCCGTTGACACATCAGGATGTACAGTTGTTCTTTGGTTTGTGAAAATGAGCAATATTTAGCTCCAGATAACAGCCTACAATGTGTAATCCAGTTTTGTGAATGTGTCTCCACAGCATTGAGGTAACATGTAAATGTTGCTATGACTCAGCCTAAAATCCGCGTGATCTAATTATCAACATCTCTCCAAAGCACCAGGTGCAGGGTTTCTATATCTACCGCCACTGCCTCCATTATACCTGACACTTGTGTTTCAAAAAATAGCAGGTGCTTTGTGTCTTTGTATTGAACACTTCTTTCAGTGCTGGGGCAAAGTTCATTAGAGTAGCTAAAATGTAGACAAAATGACTCCTTTGCCAGCCTAGATTAGAGCCATAAAAACCTTGTAAGTCACATGTTGGGAATTGCAGTGTCTGCTCAAGACAAGCTTTCGTTGATTACCTTGTTTTCATACTGTATGTAAATTGTCTAAAGATTTGCTTTATCTATTTACACCCTGATGTTTTGCTTATGTTGCTCTAGTACACTGTTAGACTTGTTATATGCTGTGTACTATCTTTTCACGTTCTCCCCATCCCTTTCTTTCGTAAATGTTTTTCGTCTGGGATCACAAGAGAATTTAGCAATGTCATTCTTTTAAAATAACCAAAGATTATCAAGGGAGGGTTGGTATGATTGCTAAGGAATTACTGTTATCAAAGACAACTAAGACAACCATCTGGGAGGGGATCGTAATGAAACCTTTTCTGGTAATGCCTGGAGCTATTGCATTATGCAAATGTGATTGAGGCACAGGAAAAGAAATATGAAAAATAAAGCTTAAAAATTAACACTTCTTGTGAGTTATGCAGCAGTGTGTGTAGCAAAAATAAAATAAAGCGTTGGAATGAAGGTCATGCATATCAATTGTTGGACCAGTACTGGATTTTGGGTTGCATTTGGCAGGACCACATTTTAAAATTGCATTTAAAGCAGAACAAAACCCAATGCGGCTGGCCCTGGAATCTAAAAGATTTTAGATACCTTACCCGGGGCATCCCAAATTGGGTTGTCCCTCTGTGTGAACCCCCTGGGTGCTGCTAATCACTCACTTTCCCCCAGTCCAACTGCGCATGCAGGGGCTCTTGTCCAGTCAGAGCCATTTGCCTTTCTCAGTGTTCCTCCGTCATTTGGGCCAAGAATGGGGCACTATATGCTCGGCTTCTCACTTCCATGTAGATCGAGGCAAGGAACTTTAGTGAAATGGTAGTCAGCGATCACTGCAGTTACTGATAAGTCCCCCAAATGACTAACACCACAGTAGCTGTAAGCGAGGGCTTTGCTTCCGTTGTGATCTAAGGTTGTGCTGAAAGGATGACCATTTTTTAATCTTACTTGCAAATTGGCCTTAGACCTAGAGGGGGGTTATATTGATGTATATTCTCTTATAATACAATATTTGCTTTTTTGTGAATATTTTAAAAGAAAAGTATACTACCAACATGTTTACCTGCCAATTTACCTGGCATTTAAATTTAAAGCTGATACCATTTTTTAATAGCTGTAATGACCGGGTTAAAGTATAGACTGCTATAAATAAATTACTAAGATTCTGCCACACGTAGCAGTTAAGCTGGGTCACAGCATGTCTATGAATCATACAATGAATGCACCTTCCAGGATAACTTGTAAACAATGAGACAAAAATAGGAGATCTGTATTGGAAGTTAAATATAATATACGCTGAGAAAATGGGCAGGCAGCAAAGTGCAAACTGGAATTGAAATAATGTGACAGGGAAACGTGTGGCATGGTGCTTGTTAGGAGCTAATGGATGTTTGTGTGGGTCAGGAGCAGCATGTAAGTAAGGTTTCTGCAAGACAGTTTGATGAAACTGGCAACTGTGTTTTCTGAGGCAATTTTATTTTCTGTTATGGAAATGTGAGGTTATATAGGGCAGTATTATTTTAAAGCAGAAGTTAAGGCAAATAGTAACCTGGCTTGTTAATAGTAATTCAGCTACCAAATTAATTGCAGTTCTGCCCAGCCATCCCTAAGAATCAACAGGCCCCTCTGATTGAACTTTTCCTGTCTTTCGAAAAAGCAGATTTTGTTTTATAATACTAAATTCTGTGTTCAGAATCACATGATCAAAGTTCAAAAAAGTGGATATAGTAAGTATCTATGGTGCAGAGAAACTGTGAGGTCCATCAAGTCCCACAAAGCAATGTAATGACTATCAAGCCCCAGTAAACTGCTGCCTTGTCCCCCAAATTCCTAATTTCCAACATTACATGACCCCAGTGCTGCTCCCACAATACATATCTTCCTCTACTACTCTGTGGAGTTATGAGTTATGGTGGTGCTTTAAAGAATAGACTAATAGGATGTTTAAAACAAAAAAAATATATATATAAAAAAAAATATATATATATTATATATATATATATATATATATTTATAAAGCTTCATCATATTCCATAGTGCTGTACAAAGTATAAATATAAATAAATAAATATATATATATATATATATATATATATATATATATATATATTTGACTCCATAAACTTGTTGCCTGTTTCTATCACATCAATAAGCTTAATATCTTAACCAAATCCATGAATTTGCAACAGGTCTGCATTGACCAATAAAGCCTAACTATCCAAAGTCCATGTAATAATGATATGGGATAATAAAGTATTGTTTCTCTGACTGAAGGTAGAATTGCATTACCATAGAAAATGTAGATGGCTTAGATAAGAAAAATAGGAAACCTTACACAGTCACTGGTATTGAAGTATATAAAAGTGAGATCTTGTGTTCTTTTGAGCCATACAATACTGCACAGGGGGATCAGTTATTCCTTTACGGATGATTATGTCACTGAGTGCTGTGTCATTTCAGAGGTTATCTCCTTGTTAGTGGTATTGTGACTCTTGTATACAAGTTTGGCCTCCAAGGCATAATGTAAGATTTGGCAGGAAAACCCGTGATTGGGTTTCACCCATTTAACACTTGAGGACATGAAAATTTGATGAGTGATCCCCTTTGAATTTCAGCAGAAAAGTCTGAATACTGTGGAATGTCCAACGCTTGAAAAAAAGTTCTACTGCAATAACTAAGCATTAAACAATGAGTTTTTATCATGATAAGTATACATCCTGCCCCAACACCAATCAGGGTATAATCTGATTTTAATACAGAGTGATTTAGGGCCACATTAATATTCCTTTGGGGAATTTCTGACCCCTACTGGATATCAAGTTTAAAGGGACACTTCCTCATTCACCTGTCTGGCAGCAAACGGCGGCCAATTATGTAACCACCAACAACCATTTAGGTTTGATTGGCTAGCCTACTCATCAGCTTTCACATCTAATTTGTTCGGCATTACCTTTTCTCAGCACTGACCCCAGTATTGCAATAAATAGAACGGCTACAGGGGCATAAACTATTCGCAACACGGACGCCATCTTGGACCAGTGGGGGGGGGGGTCTGCTGCAAGGTCTCTTGCTTACCTCATCATCCCCTCATTTGATGTGCTAGATTTCTAGCTGCTGAGGTTATACATGGGAGAAATGGAAGCTGGAGACCAGGGTCATGACAGTTGACCAATGATCTAGCTACTGAACCAGCATCTGGCGCTGATGAAGCTCTACTAGTCATGCCTGCTTAATAGAATACATTACCTGGGCTGGTAGTGGTGACTGTGATAAAAAAATACATGATTCATAAATAGAGATTTTACACTAACATTTTACACTTACATGACAAGAATCTTTGTAGAACCTTTGCTCTTTTCACATTCATCATAGCCAACCCAGGTAATGCCTGCTATCACTTCCCAAGCTGCATAAACTCCAGTTGCAGGTTCTGATGATGACGGAATATCCTGCCCCAGTTTCTAGCTCTCATTTCATCCAGGTGTTATCTCAGTAGTTTAACCTATAATATGGAGAAAATATCCCCCTCCCCTTTATTTACAGACACACAGACATTTAATGCAGGAAAGTCATTTAACAATTCTCTTCACTGGAGCTGAGGCGAGATAGAGGGTTTCAGAGAAACCCCTTACCTTGCTCACAGTCCGGCGCCTTTCTTCTGGGCCTGTGTGGCTGCCAGGGAAGCCACTCTGTACTTTCTCCCCAAGATGGCAGCCAGGACTCAAAGAGATTTAAGTAATTATTGGTAAAAGATAAAAAAAGCTTACCCCCATCCTCGTTCCATCCTCAGGTCTTCTGTGTGACAGGAGGACAGAAACCCTTCCCCGAGCACATTGGACAAATCACTTCACTCATCTCTAATTGGCCCTTTTGAACCTTGTATTTAGGGGTTTTCAGAGTGTAAAAAATCTATTTTTGTACATGCCATTATCTGTTAGTTTGCTTAAAGCGGACCTTCACTCTGAATAGGAGTCTATCTTATATGTTTCCCACACCCTGTACATACAGATTGTCCACATTAAAAATCATCCTACCTGCATCTACTGCATGTTATGAGACTTTAAACATCCAAGATGGCGGCTTATGGAAGCCACCATCTTATCAGGCAGCCTGCAAACAGGAAGTGCCTCCTGACTGTGCTGCTCTGCATTCTGGGACTGCTGACCGTTACCTGACCCCAGCTCTGCTCTGTCTGAGCAAAGCACAGCTATATCCCGCCCCCTGTACTTTATCCCACTCTCCTCTCCTCAATAAGTGTGATGCTTCTGAGTCAAGATGGCGGCGCCCGTATCCTAAATTCCTGAACAGAGTTGCAGCCCAGTGGGGGAAAGAATAATAAGTTAGTGACTAAAACGTAAAATATATTCATTTTAGATGCTGGGGAACCGTTTTTTAAGACTTTGGGCATTTCATTAAATCACACTGAAGGTCCGGTTTAATAGTCTTGTCTATCATTAGCTAGTAATGCACTAACTGTAAGAAATGCACTGCTGGATATAAACTGCTGTTTGTAAATATGAATTCATAGCACAGTAGATTAGAAGACAAACGCTTAAGGGTTAAATGTATTACTAAATTAATGTTCTGTATAGACATTGGATATACCATGCAATATATAGGTAGAAGGTTTAAGTTGTTTAGCAGTCTGCATTTGAACCTTCTCTGTTACTAGCAGGCAGACATTCATCAAAGGTTCAAAACTGCTTTCCACACCTAATGACAAGATCATGCTTGCCAGGCCATTTCTCTATGGAGCGTCATCTATCTTTACTTAAATTAACATACAGTTGCCTGTATCAGACCTTCAATGTGTCTGCTAACCATCAGTGTGACACATTTACAGGAAGAAGAAAAATTATATTTTGTATTCATTTTTGGGCTCCTAAATCTTTCACCAGCCACCTCATTAGTTCAGTGTCAGGATTTTCCATGTGTTCTCTTTTTTTTTTTTTACGTTCATTAATATGGCTTCACATTTGACTATATAAACATCTGCTTCATATAAGAAATATTCTTTATCTTTACAATATTTTTTTAACAAGATGAAACTGATTTTTATTTGTATTTGGCCAAACTGACAGAACATTTCCATAAAAGAAAATGAATTTATTTGCTAATATTTATATAGTGCTGACATATTCCACAACACCTTACACACCTTTTCATTTTGCTTCTACTGCCTCAGAAGAGCTCTCAGTACATTATTTCTAGCACACAGATGCACACTTTATGGACAATTTAGCAGGACTAAAATGTGCCCTATAGTGTGTTTTGTGTTGGGGGAAATAACAGGAGAATTTGCAGGAAATTACATTACCATTGTGCATTTTTTTTTATTTCAGATTTAAATAACACGGGGAAAGGGTTAAATGAAAAGTTATTAATATTGTTGGTACTATTATTAAGTCCACTTTTAAAGGCATTTTTGAAAAATTATATTATTGTCTGTCAAAATGTCCTCAAGGAGCTAAGCTTATTTGCAATTCTTTTTATCTCAGCAGACATGTTTTATGGAAGCAGTTTTCACTACCCGAAACCTGTTGCTATTGGTAACTGTATACCAAGTCCATACACCAAGATCTACAAGAAGATTCGTGAGCCCTGTACACAAAGAACGCTGCTGCTTTGGCCGCTGCTGAGACAAGAGAACTCACTCACACTTGTGCCCACAGCAATGCTCTGTATACAGTACTTTTCACTGCACTGGTTTCCAAGAAGCAGTATGTGAGGATTGCATTAAAGTGGACCAACACCCAGGATTTTGACTATCCTGGGTCTTGGTCCACTTCAGGGGGGCATCCCGATTAGGGGTGCCCCGCTGTGTAAAACCCCCCAGAAACCCCCAAACTCACCTCACCACGCTCCCACGGACAAGCGGCGGACAAGGCAGATTCCCGGGCCGATCACACATGGGTGACGGTCCACTTTAAGAACACCCACAGGGAGCCTTGCCTCACTAAATCATTTGGATTATTCCCATTAAATGAATGATGATTTGTGGATCTTGGGATTAACCCCAGTTTGTTATCCTTGTTTGGTGCTTATTGTCGGTCACTGACGGAAACATGTATGAGACACCAAAAACTATTGTATGTTTATTGGATTTACTGGACAGTCAAGTGTGTTAATTTATTCTATGGTGTGTGTGTCAACAGCAAGTATATTTTGACAACTACTGCTTACAAATTCGGTTGAATTATGTCAGGTGTGGATTCAGCTCACACTTTAAAGCAAATTTAAATTCAAAATGTTGCTCCTTTCTGGGCTTTATTATCAACATTCACAGAGGGACAGCTTTTCAGACATAATAGGCACAGTGGCATATCATTAACCAAAAATAGTTTTAGTAAAATAAAATATTGCTCATCCAGCTACCTGGAGTAGTAGTCCCTGTTCAGCAGCACTGTTCTGTCACCTGTCTTTGTTTTCCAGTCTCAGGCTGTGACTTCCAAACTCTCTGTCTCGGTATCATCCAGTCTTTCTTTCACTGGACCAGAGCCCCCTAGCTGTTTGAGTACAGCATACCGGTTCACTCGCTGCACAATATCCTTTACTAGGCCTCAGCTGTACTTCCTAACAGCTGCAGTTCCTATCCACCATCCATATTTTTTCTACATTTTATTCATTCACTATCCTAAATAGGCAACATATCTTCACCAAAATATACTGAAATGTTGGCACAGAATAAAGTTCCCATGCACTTGAAAGTAAAGTTATACTTCATTTCAGATCCTAATCATCAGCAGTTGCTGTCTCTGGCATTGCACACCTCATCAAAATATAAAAAAAATTATTTGTTTATAACTTTTCTGAACCATTGAATGCATAGAAAGGTTTGTCTGGTCTTGTTAACATGTTGTATGCATGTGTTATGCATGTGATCAAGGCATTGTTACTTGGTCTTGAAAATATGGTGCTGGAACACCTAACAATATTGTTTTAGTTTTTGATGATACCGATCTGAAAAAAAGGATTATGTCATCTTATCTAAAGGTTTCTTTTTTATTGCTTTCATATGCCCCACTTGTAAAAAATGTCCTTTACTTTCAGAGCATTGTGGTGATCTGAATCTTTTTTAAAGCAGACCTACACTTTTTTAAAGCAGATCTACACTTTGGGCATGATTTACCTGTCATAGGTGAAAAACAGATTTACCTATTTTTTTTTACCTAGTGCATGCAAAACCGACATTTACTAACCTGTCAGCATGCTGCAGAGCAGCAGTGCCAGTGTACTGGTTTTTACTGGTGCCGGGCTCTCTATCCTTACAGGATATCATTGGACTTTCTAGGGGAGGGCTAGCAGGGCGGTCTCTCTTGGTGCCAAGGCTATTGAGCTATTTTCTGCAGATGGGTCAGGGTTACTGTTAGTGGTGCAGGCCGAGGCTCAGACATTGGGAGGAGGCACTGCCTGCTGCTAAGCAAGAGGTCCAGCAAAATATATGGATATGGAAGAGCAGCACCACAGGATGGGTGAGGGGGGAGAGAATTTTTCCTTCCTGCACTGAGCACTATTTTGCTTAGAAACTACCCTGAAAGTACATTTTGCTCTGTAAGTGTATGTGTTATGTGTGCCTGGGTACACTGGCAGGGAGAATAATGATAAATATATGTAGCATACCCTGTTTAAAGGCAGCTTGTTACTAGTTAGCTCAGCTACGCTGGAGGTTTTATAGTATGGTGTACTCAGAACCAGCAACATGGCGCTTACCCAGCTGAGCCCTGAGCTGCTGAGAAGGGTGTACTGTAAAAAAAATAGTAAATCAGGCCGATAATGTCAAATTCTGTTCCTAACTCTTAGCCAGTCATTTCCCAACTGCTGCTGCTTGGTTTGTTTATTGCTATTCTACTTGTTGGTCATGGTGGTGAACATATCCATTTTTTTCTGTTGGTTTTTATTTAGCTGTCATCTTTAATGGCATATTGTAGTCTCTAACATACTCGCCAGATACATTATCCAGGGAAGCACTCCTGCCATACCTCTTTTGTCCTTTTTTAATAATGCTCCACCTGCTGGCTCTAGAGTATGTTCCTACCTCCGGATTGGGGCGTCCTTGCTGATTAGAGGGAGAGGCTTACAGCTAGACCAGTGTTTCTCAACCCTGTCCTCAAGTACCCCCAACAAGCAATGTTTTGTTGATAGCCACACAGATATAAAGATGAAGTAATTAGGAGCCAGCAGGGAAGTGTGTCCGGAGTCCAAGTGAAAAGGGCAGAATAGCAACTGTATGTCAGGAGCCAGGCTGATGTGTCTGGGGATATGGTGAGCAGGGCCGAATTATGAGGAGGGTGCAAGGGACATGCACCCCGGGGCCTTCACCACTTGCCCTGCAAAGGGGGCTCCACCATCCTTTGGGTTATGGTCTGGTCCAAGAGGCTTTTCAGGCTTTGGTTTGCCAGTCTGCGTGGCCAGGATAGAAGTTATCAGTGGCAGTGGGGACCCACGCGCTCCTGGGCAAACCTTTTTTTTGGTTTTGCAAACATGCAGCCAAAGCGATCACAGGAAAAGAATGGAGAGCCTAGAGCAGCAAAGTTGCCGTCAGCAATGCTACAGTGATGGGTGGGTGCAGAGCTGTTAATCGGTGGCCGCTTACAGCACATTAGCCACCAAGCACAGCCACTGGCAGCTCAATGCCGGGGAACTGTTTACTGCTGGTCCAGCCAGACAACTACACCCCCTCCCCCTATATTGGCAAAGCCAGAGTTCCTGAGCAGCATGCACCCACACAAGGGTGGGACTAGGGACTTGATCTGACATTTGAGTAAGTGGGCTGGTTCCAGACAACCACCAATCAGTTACTTGGCTGGACTATTATATTAAAGTAAAAAATCCTGTATCTGGGGCCTCCACCAGATTTCTTACCCAGGAGCCTCCACCACACTCAATCCAGCCCTGATGGTGAGTATGCCTTTTTTAGTAGTTTTCTATTTCATGAATGCAAATCGGAATAGATAGAATAACTGTGTTTTATGCCAGTGTATATGGTTTGTATAGTTAAATTGCAGTATTTACTTGTGTTACCATTTTATTTTATGCAGAAATGTGGTAGCCTAATCATCATGCAAATGTTTAGCAACTCTTCTATATTTATGTGTATTTATAATGAGATTACACTAAGCCTAGTAAACAGGCATATTTCTGTCTGTTATAAATACTACTAAATTCTTGACCAGAAATAAAATGAAATCTGATCATCAAAGAGTAAGAGAAATATATTTAGGAAGAGATAATTTCTTTGAGGTCTTATGATCTAGTTAATACCATGTGGTATGTAAGTAAGAATTTAAAAGACCTTTAAAGATATGTTTCTACTGTGGCTGTTTCTGAAGGAACATTTTACAAGCCAGCCTGCCTTTTTGTAGGCTGTGCTGTTTGACCACATAAATAGAGAAGTAGCCTCATTTTTGCATATATAATTCACTTGTTTACTTTCAGTCATGTTGAGGGTATGTGTTATACGCTCTGTTTATGTTCGAGTGGTGGGAAGTAACTAACTGGGTTGATATCCCATGCATTCTAATTCCTGATCTTTAAATCTAATAGCTTAACAGAAAGCTACTACATTTGACCCAGTCTCTTAGCTCATCTTTTGATAGAGATACATGCCTTGATTTATTGAGACAATGATGAAGGTAATTGGTAACATTTCACATCAAAGTTTGTTAGTGCTGTCATGTCATCTTTGTTGTTTGGAAGTTCATCACTGAGTTGGCGGGAGAGGTAAATTGCAGATTTTCATCAGTTTTCCAGTGTATTACAGACAAACCTTACTGAGAACAGATGTTACTTTTTTTTTTGATATCCCATTCGTTTGCATGCTGAAGGCGATGCCTGCAACAAATTACTTTGTAATACTTCATTGCATTGTTAAACAATAGAAATGATGATAGCAGATTTTTAATACAAGCTGCCATGGCTTAAAACCAAATGTTTTAAAGGACAAATCTGGATTAGTGATGAACAAATGTATATGTTGTACTCGCGGCAGACTGGGGCCAAAAATTATCCCTGGATTTTACCAGCCCCTGGCCGGACCGAGACGTCTCTGCTGTGGGCCCCCGCCCAACCATGATGCTGGGGCTATAGCATTGGAGCTGCGATTCCTTAGCTTGTGGGTACAGTGAGGCTGGATATAGAAGGTTGAAAGAGAGACTAAGAGGTCAGGGATTAAATGTGGGTGTTAAAAGCAGCCCAAGTGGCCCCAAAATAGTGCATTCTCCCTATGGTCAGTCTGCTCCTGGCTGTACTGTGCAGAAGTTTCAGACGCTTGTGAAGCCATGCTGGAAAGCTGCTGTGGATAATGATTTTCTTTAATCAAGGAACTTTCTCAGAAGTAGAGGCTACGCTACATATTTTCCAGAGGAATAAAGATACTCCTCCCATCGTATTTGAGAAGTATTTTTAGCTGGGGAGGAGTATGCAATTTGTAGCATTGCAAATTAACAATATAGAGTTACACATGTTATCCATATACATTATAACAATGCTTCCATGTTTCAATAGAACTTTATTCCCAATAGCTAGCCTGTCTGATGCCTGCCTAGCCCGTTATACTAGGTAGAAACATGGCTGGCCTTCTGTAATGCACACAGTTCACTATACAGGGTAACAAGCATGGCTCTAAAAAGTAGAATACATGGCTAGCTCACTATACCAGGTAAAAATTCCAGATTGAAAGCTATGTTTTAATTTACCAACAACCTGGATGCTTCACTGTTGGAAACGTTTATGAGATTATACCAAGCGATCTCCAGGTCCGGGCTTCGGTTGGTACGGGGTGAGCTAGTTTTCTTTAACTATATTGTTACACACCTGGTTAGCTCACTATACTGATTAACAAGCACAGCTAACGTCCTATACTGGATTAAGTGAACAGCTAGCCCACTATGCCAAGTAACAAGCATGGTTAGATCCATCCGCTAATGACTTGTTATCCATACCATACAGTTGGGTTTTCATGGGCCCTGCCTTTAAAGAGGACAAAAACCCACCCTGGAGTCTATGAGACTCCAGGGCAGGCATTCTCACTCCCCCTGCTGTGTGAAACCTACCAGTTCACCAGAAAACTCACCTTTGTTCCCGGTCCAATGGCGCATGCTCGAGCAGCAGCCGCAACCCTGCTATCCCTTTAGGCATTTGTGAATGGGCAGCGCGGGCACACTCCCTGTTAGAGGGTAGCAGGGGAAGCAGCAGCCAGTGCATTCTGACGTGCGCTCTTGGACGAAGGGGCTCGAGCAGATCGGAGCAAGCTAATTGGATAAGCTGTCGCGCATGTGCCGTAGGAGCGGGAAGAGGTGAGTTTGTTCAGGCGACCTGGGGGGGTTTCACACAGCGGGTCAAAATCCTGGGTTTTGGTCCAATTTAAGGTATGTATGACAGTGCTTTGAATAATGTAATTATAAATATGATGCAAAATATTAAATATTGAAAAAATCTGAGCAAAATTACCACATTAACCTTTAAAAAAGACATAATCCTAAATTTAATAAATTCTAAAATACTAGGTATCACTTAATAGCCATAAAAGTATGAAACACTTGCCATAAGTAACTATGTCTGATTATTATCCAACTGAATAATGTCTGCAGTCAGCATGATCACAAATTATAACATTGTGTATGAAACAGCAAGGATATAATTATCTGATCTTCAGGAGTAAATATTACAAAAAAATCCAGAGATGTATGTTTAACTTACATTAAAGCAGGCCTAAACCCAGAACTGCCGGGGAAGGGGGGGCCTTGCCCATAGGAACACTTAGGCCCTTATTTATCAAGGGATAGCGCCAGGTAGTGTCTCACTAGCGCCAGGTAGCGCCAGCTATCGGCGGCTACCGACTCCAGAACGCCAGGCTGCGAACACAATCACGCATTTATCACGCTAAATGAGGCTAGCGCTGGCGAGAGCGTCAGCTAGCGCGGGATTCATCATGTTGCAGACTTCAGCGAACAGCGCCGCTGCTAATCCCATCACAGCGCCAGGTATGACCTCTCGCTACCTGGCGCTCTCCAATGCATTTCAATGGAGCAATCTTTAAATATTCATAATAAATTGTTTTTTTTTTTTTTTTTTTTTTAAACGTCAAAAATTCTGTGACCACTTCTGCAATGTTATATCTTTTTTTTAAGGTAAAAAAAAAAAAAAAAAATGTGTGCAGAATTGATATTACAGGTCTGATATTAATGTATTCATATTACAAAATGTTTTAAAAAACTTGTTTATTATTTTTTTCCAAAAATAAGTTTGTTTGGGGGTTAAAAAACTACTTTTAACACATCGCCGCCAGCGCTCTGGGGTTTAAACATGCATTTTACAGCGCGAGAATTTTTTGACCGTGATTTGTTAATGAATATGCTGGGAGCCGTTCGCTATGGCCATTCGTTGTCATGCGCTCCCATACAGCGCGGAACCTGTCAAATAGCGACTCCTAACCCCGTATTCAACATTACCGCACACCGACTGAGTCGCTGTCAACAACCGAACAACGGCCAAGCACAGGGAATACTAGCCGGCGCTGTGAAAATCACGCTACTGTCGCTCATCTGTCGCTACCTGGCGCTATTAATAAATCGGCCTCCCAGCTAACCTAACTAATGCCTCTAGAGATACAATTTTTTTTCCTTTTTTTCATGCTTTTATTTAACAAGAGACCTGGAAACTTCCATATGCAGCTGTTTTCTGGTCCCCTATTATACAAGAATCTGTAAGGAAAGGTGAGTAGATCCTGAATTTGTAGCTGGTTAGGGTTGGGTTGGAGTTCCCGCAAACCTACACCCTACCTGGCCTAGAGTTGCCCGGGAAAGTCCACTTTTAGCCTGTTTGCCCTAAAAGTTTAAAGGCTGTAGCTGGAGGAAGTTGAAGTGAGATGTGTAGGTAGATAATCTATTATTCTCACATTACTGTTTCAGGAATTGGCCACTGGGATCACCACAGAACTTGCAGCAAAAGACTTAAAATGGCTTTGCTTTTTAGAAAGATAAAGTCAAGGAATCTAGATTTACCTACCTTATCGTAATTATTTACAAATGTGAACATAAATTGAAATTAAAAAGCTGGCTTCAAAATATGTTCTTATAATAATTCTTTTAATTGCACCACATTGATTTATAGGCTCAGTCACAATTTGTTTCTAGCTACTGTATTTCTTGGAAGGGATAGAAGCTAGATATTCAGTCATCACAGCAGGCAAATTACATTATATATTTTCCAAGCAATTTTGCTCTTTTGTGAAAGAATGTAAAAACCCATAATTTGTTTCAATTAACAAATTCTAGGCATGAAACACTTGGCATCTCCTCAATTACAAAACAGACTTTTGGCCATATTGAAAAAATTAGGGGAATTCCTACTGTTGGAAACCATTAATTGGCATCTTAATAAATGAACATCAAACACTTCATGCTAGAAAGCCTTATAAAATGGCATAACTGCAGAGTCTAAAGAACAGGCAAACCATTTATGTTTTACTGTAATTTATATTAGTCTAGTCAGGAAAATAGAATAGATGTATTACTTGCCTTACCCCAAGTAATATCCAAAAGCAACCACTTCAGTAATCTATCAAACCATAATGGAAAGCTTTAAAGTTAAACAAAAGCAAACAGAAATAGCACATTTTCTTGGTATGTAGTTTTAACCCAAAACACAATTAATGCACATTTCCACTTTAGATAAATATAGATTTTGCTATTCATAATCACATTTAAAATGCTAAGAATATTAGTGACAGAAAGCTCTTTAATTCTTTCCCCAAAGTTTTGGAGTAGTAATCCCATCAACATTTGGTATCACAGAAAATTATGATGGCACCAACAGAGATTAAAGGGATTCTTCGAAGACTAAGAAAAAAACTAACAACTGATACTTCCCTGCTGTTCCCAGTGGCAACTTCCTCCTACTTTGGTACCTCAAAACATACTTAACCAACAGGGTTCCAAATCCGTTATAAATAGCACCAGTTGCGAAAGAAATAATCTAAAATAAAGATTAATCTAAAAACTGGAGGGCTAGAGAGCTAGAAAAAAACTCTCTGTTTTGGATCAGTACTGACATGTGACCAAGCATTTTTGGTCTTCTTGGGGCTGCTTGTGGTAAAAATAAACATGCAAATGTTCCTAGTGGGTGGAGTAAATCATGTATATCTCCCCATGGAAAACGTGTTGGTATCTGTGTGAAAGAATTCTGTCTTAAAGTTAAATGTCAGAAGGGCTCTGCCTTGCATCCTCTTGAAAGGAAGCTGGAATAACGCCCTAAAAAGCAGCTGTATTGTAATTAATGTTGTGCTACAGAGATGAAACGGAAAGGAAAGGATGGGAAATGAAAGCCTACCCTTGGTGTTTTGCTAAATTGTCTACTTTCTCTTATCTTCTTGCAAGTAAATCACTGGAAGCTACAGACAAATACTTGCATACTGTATTTTTTTGTCCCTTTCCTTGGAAAATTTATTAGGTGCTGATAGCACAGGAAATAATTATTACTGCTAGCCTACGGAGGCTCTTTGCCAACACTGTCTTGTTAATTTGCCACCCTGCACGTAAAATGTATTTACATATATAGCATTATTTTTACTATTTTTGTTTTCCATAATTTTATTTGTCTTTAGCTTTTAAAATTTGGCTTGTGGTAGTAAACACACATGGTTGGATACATGAGGACAGTACCTTGGTGAGAGCTAAATTTCTGCCCCTGGGATGAAAGACAAGAATGTCTACTACTCATTCAGCAGTTATTGTACTATGGTTGCAATAATTTTATGATGAAAAAAAATAATTTGATTTAGACGGTATAACCATATAATCTGCAGTCATATAGACATTTATTCCAGTACTATGTAAAATACCAGGATTCAGAGAGTGCATAGCATTCTGAAATGTGGTTGGCATCAGCACCACGCTTACCAGGACAGGTGCTGGGTTCCGTGCACTTTGTCAGGGCCTACATCACATGGTGGTTACATGACAAGCTTCCCACCTCCCTTGTTAAATTCTTCCTTGATACATCAAAATTGTATTTTCTCCTCTATGACAGCATATATGCTTGTAATCTCTACTGGAGTAAAAGTGTTATTTTCTTAAATGATCACAAACATAGCTTAGTTTTTATTTTCCATAACTGCCCTTTCACATGAGAAGTCCTCACACCACAAGCACATTTGTAGAAATGTTTAACCTTTCATGAAGAAGTATGCTATGTGTAATAATGGCACAACTGACAGGACATGTGCTGGAACCTGTTTATGTACAGTTTATGTACAAGTTAAAGTGGACCCAAACACTTGTTCAAATCAAGGGACAAGGGGAAACTGTGAGCAAGAAGAGGTGAGTGTAGGCCCAGGAAAGGGTGTTTACATGACCTTTATTGTAGGATGTAGGCCCACTTTGAGCAATTTAGTACAATCAACCGAGAAACTGGAAACATGGTCAGTATAGAACTATTTAGGGCCTTGGGGGACCATTGCCAAAGGACACTTAGAGTGGCATAGACACAATGCCTAAATAAAACAAAAATGTGTTTAATGTCCCATATTTGGTTTCAATCTTCTACAATTAACATTTATTTACTTAATAAATGTTTAGAACCCAACTCAGCAAAGTTGTAGAAGAGTTTTCCAAGGATAGTACATACATTTTAAAATGAGGTAGTTATGAGTAATGAGGTAGTTATCCACAAATGACTGACAGCTCTGTATATGATATTCAATAAAGTATGGAAAGCTCTCCTCCCAAGGTGGAGGTATTTGGAAAGGGAGATCCCCCCTGTTCACACAGAAGCTGCATTTGAGAATCCTAAATCCATTTGATTAGGGTACATATATTTTAAAATTAGGTTTTCCACAAATGACTGACAGTCTTGTAAATGATATAAGTGTGGAATTCTCTCCTCCTAAGGAGGAGGTATTTGGAAAGGGATATCCTCCCTATTGACAAATATATTTAGGAATATATATATAAACTTTTGTGTGTACTTCTAGCTATTTCACTGTTGTGGTGGAACTTGCTACTGCTTTCTTGCTTTAAAATAAATATTGTACTCTACATTTTTTATGATGTCTGAGATCTAATTAGCCCTTTACAATGGCAAAATGTCAAGAATTGATCATTGTGTTTCATGCTACATTTCTAATTTTTATTAGGGTCCCTCTTTGGTGTTTGCCTCTATAGAAGCTGATTAATAACTAATAGGAAACAAATGTCCACTCTCAAAACTTTCACTGCACAGAAAATAACGAAGACCTCGTATAAACAGTTTATGACTCTTACGGGTACAATGAAATATTGTTGACCTCATTTTGGAAGGCTTAAAAGTAGTTAACGGCATGTAACAATTTTATAACTGTGTTTCTTTTTAATTTAAAAGAAGCACCCAATGAAATCAGGTAGCATAGGCTTTAACATGAAAACCCTCCCTATTCCTCCAGGAATATTGTATAGCGCATATGTTGGCTCTTCTGACATGCAGATCAGTAAGATTCCTACGGTCATATTATTTTGTCAATGTGTTTTGTGAATTAGCCTGCATAAATTGTTGTACTACTGAATAAATCTGTTCATTGATATGATTGCTTTCTAGAGAGGTGAAAGAATAAAAACACAGCAGCAGATTGTTGGGTCGTGCTGGCCACCAGAGAAGATAGAACAGGCAGTGGGACTGGAATATACTGACATGTTGCCAGTAGGGAGAGGGCCCTCTAGCTGTATACTAACTGCATATATGTGCAGTTCTAAAAGATATAAAATAAGTTTATATATGAAACAGAAGCAGAACAGTTACATGGGGAATCTCTCACAACTATTTACTTCACTGACACAAAGTATCTCAGTAGCATATAAAATTGGAATCTTTATCCAAACCTGTGGTCTACTGAGGAGAAACAATGTTTAAGGTGGACGTGACCGGATATATTCTGAAGGTTTTGCTGCTTACCAGAGGTGGCTGGCAGAGTGAGGGCTATGTGACCACTGACAGGCCGTCATGGACCCTGCTTTTTCCATAGGAGGGGCTTTGCTGAAGTGTCCAAAGGCATCTTACCCCCATGCAAACCCTCTCACCACGATCCAGTCCAATTATGTGTGCTCAGATTTTAGGTTTTCTGGAGCATGTCTAAAGTGAATGCTCACAAAAGAGTGGGGTAATCCAGAACACCCCCACTGTATGTCTGTATATATACTACCGCACAAACCACAAGATTGTGATACAATAATAGCCCTTTATTTCATATATGGGTATAGTTACAATATTAGATCACGCTACTAAGGTTAAAAACTATGTTAAAAACATGAGGACCCCAGGTAAATGTATCAAGCTCTCAGTGAACCTACAACCGATTGTACAATAAGGTGCAAATGCAAACTTAGTTAATATGAACTGTGCTATATACAACGTTAATTACTAAATACTGTGCAACCTGCATGTCAGTGCAATAAAGACATAAAGTGCCCTGTGCTGAATGGGAGAGTGAATAAGCCCTATCTCCTGAATACTACCTTAATAACACACATAAGTGAAAATCAATGGGACTAAAAATAGAAAGTACTTCACCAAATATTCAGAGCTGCTCCCCAGGGGTCCACCAACACCTAGACAACGACGCGTTGCGTGATCCGCGCTGGATCACTTCCTCAGGTCGTCTCATCTGTCCTGCCGCCAAAGTGAGTTTAGACTTAGACAGCTATCTGCAATTTTCCGCTTTTCTCTGACACTTTTTAGAAATAACAGCAATATAGCCATCAGATCAAGACATGCATATGGTAAACCTAGTTAAAATCCCAGCCAAAAGGTTCTCTAATGGGACCCAGTTATGTCCAACCAAAATACAAATGATCCCTTGCACAAAGACCCAACCATGGAATAGGTGATTGTTCCTCATTGTGGAGTTGGGGTGTTTAGGCATGCAAGAAGTTTGGTCCATGATCTAGACTCTTTCAAAACACTTTCAATGCGAAGATTTGCTTTAAATCTGATTATACACAGAAATAAAAATCATAGTAAAATTAATTTACTATAGATTTGATGCATCACACAAACTGACTGATAGAAAAAGAAAAAGTCAGAAATGTGTAATTGATGCTATAGTTTTACTCCTAATATTCTGATGTTGAGTTTGCATATGTTATATAACAGTCAGCCCTCCTTATGTAATCAGAAGCTGCATTCAATATTCTTATAAATCCACATGTGTTCCAAGTATTTTTATAACTCGCTTTTCATTTTACATAACCCATATAATTAGCCTAGGACATGTTCAAGCTATGCAGTATCAGGGGGGAGTTCTTGTTCTCTGTAGGGCTTGCAGTGCATCGATGAAAGTAAAACATTTGTGATGACAAGGCAGAAACAGTTTGTGACATGTGCAGATAAGGTGGCATGAAGCCCAAGGTCACCAAAAGGGTCAGCTTGCAAGACAATATTAGAACAAAGAACTTTTCAAGTCAAGTCATATTGTCACATATATTTGTGTTAATTTATACACCCAGGACTGTGCAATAATGCATGCTTTGTGGACATATATTTTTAGTACTGACAGTGCAAAATATGGCATAACTACTTCCATATTGTATTTTATGGCATGGCTCATAATAGGCCAATGTGGCCCTTTTTCTTTCTTCTGCATGTAGCAAGTCTTTAGTTATAAATGACCCTCCATCAAGTCAAGGAAATTGACTGTATCCTATTTCTACCATTTGTAGTCCTTCTGAATATCAAATGTTCGTCAAAGAGGAGAGAGCGTGGGGAGTTTATTGTCCTTTAAGACAGCTAAGGCAGGAAAAATATGGTCGATGCTTTTGATATGGAAATACTTAGCTTTAGATTGACATGAACAAAATAAGAGCACTTTTCTAAAGGTGGCATTTATGTATGAATCTGCATATACACTGATGATATTTTCATAAAAGAGAACTCACTATAGCTTTGTGGACTTTTTCACATTTTAATTGGTAAAATGTTTGCTTTTACCAAAGAAATGCATTTGATTGATGGGTCTGAAATAAGTTGCTGCATGGCCAGGATGTTTATAACGTTTAAATACCAATATTATGACCCTGTCCTTGTGCATGCTTTTGTATTTGATACATTTTTACTTTTATTTTTGGGTTGCACATGGTCAGAGTAGACAATTCACTGGTTCTTCTAAATGTATGTATTTTTGATGTATGATTGCTCTAAAAGGAATCCAACACCTATTTTTACAAAATAGTCACTTGTGAGCCCAGACCTCGTCCTCACTTCATTAGAGAAAAGCAGACCAGGCCACCAAAAGGACTCAGGAATAGGGCAAAACTCTGAATAATTGTTGGGGATAGGGGTCATGAACTCGGTCCCCATTAAAATCAATGGGGACCTGAATTTTGGGGGGTGGTTTGGGGGGTGGCTGTGGAGGAGGGGGGTGCAGAGTGTGCAGCAGATGCACGTTGCTTTAAAGTGGACCAACACCCACCCCTGATCGGCCCGGGAATCTATAAGATTCCCGGGCCGATCAGCTCCCTCCTCGCGGGGAATCCGAAATCGGGATGCCCCGCTGTGTGAAACCCCCCAGAAAGCCCCTAAAAACGTACCTTATCGGCGACGGATAAGCCGCCGCCTCCCGCGCGTCCCTCCCGTTTGTGAATGCCCGCGCAGGCGCGCGCCTTGTAAGAGGGACATGCGAGAGGCTGCTTATCCGTCGCTTGTCCGTCGTCGATAAGGTAAGATTTTAGGGGCTTTCTGGGGGGTTTCACACAGTGGGGCACCCCCGATCCTGGGTGTTGGTCCACTTTAACTCACCTCTATCCATGATCCTCTTCCTGTCAGCAATGGCAGAGGCGGAGTGGCAGCGGAACCATTCGAAATCATCCCCAGCCGGGGCTACAAAAAGATGGCCACCAGCACCCATGAGTGAGGGCACTTCTATTGCCAACACTAGGACTATCCTTACTCATGGGAGCTGGTGGTCATCTATTTGTAGCACCATCTGGGCCAGTTTCAAACAACACCACTTCCGTTGCCTCTGCTCCGCTTCACCGCTGACAGGAAGAGGATCAGGCAGAGGTGGATTACAGCAGCTTCCTGAAGCTGGCTGAAGTGTGTGTTCAGGTTTGAGAAACCAGAATTGCAAAGTTTGGTACAAGCTGGGGTTAGCCCATCTCTACTCTGGCACAGTTAGACTGCCACTGGCCAACCATGGTGCCCGGTTTTGTAGAGCGAGCAAAACATGGATATTGCTTCAAAATAATACCCCCTCTGGAGCATACACTAATTTGCTTTCTGAAGATTGGACACATCTTTTTTATTTTACGAATTTAGTGCAACTCTAAATACATATCAATGCAAATAGTGACACATAATTATAAATTGGACCTGAATTAGTGGTATAAATGACAAAGTCTGGTAGAAAAAAAATGTAAATATACAGAGATTTCATAGTGAATGAAGTCATGTGTTAAATCTTTATGTGATATAAAATATCTTTTAAATAGTTAAAATGATCATCCAGTTGTGTTTCCTTAAAAGGTTATGTTATCTAGAGGATAAAACAAGGATTCAGTCTGACAAGCATTTAGGACATGTTGAGCATTAAGACCCTTATGGCTATAGGGACATCTACCAAGCAATCTCTGTGGCAACTGGTCAGCATATGTACACAAGAGAGTACAATCCGCTTGTTTAGAAAGCCATATTTAGGATGAGGTTAATATATGGCTTGACCACTTGCTTTCCGTTTCTTCTTCAGTCTCCTTGACCTCTGAATGGATTAGCAAACTCCTGTCTGCATTCATGATTAGCTTTATTAAAATAAGTGTAAGGAAAAATGAAGCAACCAGGACATCACCAGAACAAGCATTTAGGTTCAAACCTACTGTTTAAGTGGCTTACACTAGCAGCTGACCCAGCGTAACTTTATTTTTTCTTTTACTGGTCTTGGGTTACAGAGTTTATTGAGAAATAGGAGCCAGTGCATATGAATACATTTAATCATTTAACATAGTTTGTGGGGTAATTGTTTATATTGAACATTTTAAACATAAATTACTGTGTCAAGCATTTGTGGCAGCTGGCTCAGCACCGTTACAGTTCAAGGCTTCCCAGAACCATATAGAAGAATGTATTTGGTATGCTACGGTTTAGGAAAATAAAGCATTTTGGGGAGATGCATATTGGACTTAAAGTGTTACTAAACTGCCCCGAAAAAACAACCAGTCCCTCACAGCAGCTGCAGCCCTTTCCGTCGCTCGGAAACCTCCCAGCTTCTGAGAACGAGGGCAGGGGGCAGAGGTGGGGGCACCCCCTGCTCACCAAGTAACAGCGAGCACCACTTGCTGTTATCCTGAGCCCCGCAGCTTCCGCCAGATTGCGATCACACAGCGCGATTCACTGCAATGGGCCCACCCCTCCACTGCACTGAGTGGGTGGTGCTGTGTAACTGACATGAGGGGCAGGACAGTGTGTGAGGCACTAAGAGCGCAGTTCTTTGAAACCGGGAGTGAAGATGAGTGGCTGTTTTTTTTTTTCTTTGGGTTTAGTAACCCTTTAATGAAGTAGGCCATTAGATATCAGCAAGGCCACTGCTACAAAAGGATAATAAAAAAGCACACCTGAAATCAACCATATTAATAACTAAAAGTAAACAGGATTACCCTCACTCTAAGCTTGTGAGCAGAAGCTTCCAATGTATTATATGGTGAAGCAAGGTTCAATTTGAGTGTGAATGAGTTGAGCTTGAATTACATCCTACTTCTCAGCCATCTTTTTTACTCAACACATGAGAAAAAGGAAAAAATCGGACTTTGCAGAAATAAATAAGATATTTTCTGCCTAGTCCATGGGGTACAGTTATATTCTGTTTTACCATTCTGAGTATCTCAGAGATGTGAGGTGCACAAATGTGACTTTTACATACTACACCTCCATAATTCTTCCACTTTATGCTCATATGAAATCCAGCCTATTTAGGATATTCAGCCAAAGATACTTCATCCTTAGAGCTGCTGTCACCAGTTTGCAATATTTTGGGGCTATCTATATGCAATGTTTTATGACAAAGTTCACTCTTTTGTCCTCGATCTTGAAGCTTATGGCTGGTGTGACAAGATCAAAAATGTTCTCACAACTTTAGAATATGTAAGAAATGCAGTACCAACATCTGACATAAAAGATTGAGGATTTCATATGTGCTTATTCTTAGGATCAATATCTTTAAAGCAGAAGTCCAATTATTGTGTAAACCCCCCAGCCCTGCCACCCTCTTCTGGTGCAGGGGCAGTATGGTGCCTACAAAAAACACAGGATTCTGTGCTGTTAGTACCAGTGTAGAATGGCATTCCCTGCTATGTGCACCTGCCCGCCTGTTCAAACTAATGGGCAGGTGGGTGCACGCACAAAGCGGGGAATGTCACTCTGTTAAGCCTCTATAAAATGGCCATGCCCAAGCCCAAGTCCTGGGTGAGGTAAACAGTTTTTTTGTAACCCCCTCATCCTGCCTCAGGAGGGGTTCAGGGCGGGGGGGGGGGGCACAATGACTGGACCTCCACTTTAATGCTGTATAAAGTGCATAATGATGTATGCTTAATAGAGAATATGAGATACGATTTTTATTGTCATTTTATTTTAAGAATTAATATTATGTTTTCTAGAAATGCTGGAATCCAATAATTTAATCACGTTCAGCAGCTTGACCAACAGTTCAAGTTACAATACATTTGTATTAGATGAAGAGAGAGGAAGACTATATGTGGGAGCTAAGGATCACATATTTTCTTTCAACGTGGCAAACATCAAAGATTATCAGAAGGTACTTCTTGATTTTTTTTTATATTTATTTTTTATTTCATAATGTCATTACTGTCATAATAAAATATGTTGCAGTCTTTTTCTATATTGCTGTTTGTAGTCAACAGTAGTACTCGGGTAAGCTTAATATTACAGTTAAATGCTGCAAAAAATGAGCCATACGTTTGACCCATATAACAAATAATGGGCTGGTCTCATTTGTTAAAGAAAAAGTCTGAACATCTATAGAAACATGCCAGATAGAGAAAGTCTCATTTAAAAAGGGTGAAATTGAAAATAGTAGGTGTTATGAGGTCAGATTTGGTGGAAGGCAAACATAATATGAAATTTACAGGATAGTTAACTGTCACAGTGGGTGCCAAAGCTATCCATAAAACATTGTGCTGAAGTGTCATCTAGGGCACCTGGTCAGCACTAAGGTAGCTGTTTATTGCCAGCAGAGGGGATCAGGAGCACAGCAGGGTGGAGGTCAGAGCAGCAGGAGAGGATCAGGAACAGTGCAGGATCTTGCTAGGGGAACAGAATGACATGGCTCTTCAGCAGCCATAAACTGTCATAAAAAGGATGGGTAGAATTCAGGTTAATTGGGGTGGATGAGAAATAATACAATGCGACCCTTTCGAAAAGTACAACTATAATCCAGAATATATGACAGTCATGGTAAAGATATTTATTTTAAGGTAGTTTGTTGCATTGATATATGCTAATGTAAAACTGCAGCTCTGGGCACTGTATTCAAGTTTTTTTTTACCAATTTCCTAGATGTCACCCTGAGTTACCATTTTTCTAATTAGTTACTGTTACAATGTTTAAAATACCCCAATCATTATTACTATTGTATAATGCAACAGTGTAGAATTGCAAATTGGTTTCTCTAGGAAAATGTATACCACTTCCTTTGCTATTAGATACTATACCACACTCCGTGTACCTGAATAGTTAATCCTAATTAGAATGTGCTTGCCAACATATTAAGAAGTAAATAACTAAACTTAAATCGGTGCTTGTATGAAATAGTACATTAACAATTGTTGGCTAGGTACAGGTTTTGTATTTGAAAAAAATGGTGTTGGTTTAGTATATCTGAACAATGTTCTTAATGTGGAAGCCCAGCTTTCGTCCCTCCCCTGGTGCTGAGGCAGGATGGGGGCGTTACAAAAAAGCTCTTACCCAGAATGCAGTGCTGACCCTGGCACACAGGCTGGAAAATTGCATCCCCCACAATGTGCGTGTTCCTTAATGCCCATTCCAGTGAATTGGTCAGCAGGGTGATGCACAAAGAGTAGGATGTCACTTTGAACAGCCTATCCAAGATGGCTGCACTCAGGACCTGAGATTTTTAATTTGTAATGTCCAAGTCCTGCCACAGTGCCTGGTCGAGGGGGCGTTGGGGCAGGGGGTTAAATTAAACCAGACATGCACACAGGGTTCATGTCCTAGTATACTCGTGTATCATTGTGTTCTTCTTGCTTTTCTGTTACTTCTGACCCCTATTACTGTATGTTTTTAAAGTGGACCAAACCCCAGGTTAGTCAAAACTTTTCGCTGGGGGAGCCCTGATTAGGGGTGTCCTGCTGTGTGAAACCCCCCAGGACGCGAAGGAACTCGCCTCTTCCCGGTCCCACAGCGCAACTAAGAGCGGCGACTCTGACGGCCGCATCCTCCGCCTCCCTCTAACAGGGAGCGTACCTGCGTCAGCCTTTCTCAAATTCCTGGTGCGGGCACGCGCACTGCTAGAGGAAAGCGGAGGATGCATCCATCAGAGCCGCTGCTCTTAGATGCGCCGTGAGACCTGGAAGAGGTGAGTCAGCTGCGGCGATCTGCGGGAGTTTCACACAGCGGTCCGACCGGGGAAAGGACCAAAACCCAGGATAGTCAAAATCCTGGGTTTTGGTCCACTTTAAGTGTATTACTTGTCTTGCCCTCCTGTAATACTTAACCTTGTACAGCACCATGGAATATTATGAGGTTCTATAAACAAAAATAATAAGTGTGAGGTTATATATGCTAGAAAGTGAAATTAACAGCATATGATCTGCTCCTGTCAGGTTTATTAATAAAGATCATATCCACTGGAATTTTGTACATAAAATGGTCTACATAATTGGTACTAAAGGTCCAGTTATAGGAATTACATATACTAAAACATTATTCAAATGAATTTTTATGGCACTAATGTAGCAGTAATAATAATAATAATCCTGTCAAACACAATCTTTCATATTACTTTACATTGAAGAGTCATATTCCAAAGAGCTTTCTTAAAGCTCTGTGTCAGATGGTGTCTGCAATCTACCTTCAACTCTAGCAGTCTTTAAGTGTAACAAGTGAAAATAAGGTGCAGAGATTAAAGACAGCAACATATGGAGCCAGCTGACTGAAAACAGGAACTGTACTCGGAATGCATCACATATTTACTTGGTCAATTAAAGTTAGATTACAGATGATGTGGAATTTTCAGACCATACAGCATATATAAAACATGCATGTTAGTTCTGTCTGCATATTTTTATTGTTTATTGCATGATTGTATTATTTTATGTTTATTGTACTTTTATGTACTTGACCAAAAGTTTGTTTGAATTTATAGCGGAAATAATCTAAATACCCAGATGTAAATTTCCAGGAAAATATGTTCAAGACTAGATAGATAGCTTACTGTACACAAAGTAGCATTACTCATTGTAATGTTCTTTCTGCTGATTTACTATAAATATGAAAAGAATACAATCTCAGTATTGCCCAACACCCAACAAATTCTTGAAGGCAGTTCTCCTTATTGTGTTCAACATTGTTATCTGCAATCCAGGTTTTTGCTTCATCACTCATCTCTCCCTATTTTAAGTCATTATACTGAAGAAAATGTTTGAACTCCTGCAAACGCCATCCTCCTGTCATTTAAAACATCTCAACTAAGCATAACACTACATAAGTCTATTTTAGTTTAGGTTAAAGTTGAGAAGGGTCAGACCAGTAGTGCCTAACATGTGGCCTTAAGGGACCTTATATGTGCTCCCCATGCTCTTTTTCCTAATAAGCGTATACATTCCCTTTTAGCATCTATAGCTCAATAGAAGTGCTTGCAAGCCCTATCACTGTACCACCAGTGGTATAACAAAAACAAAACAGACTTGATAAGGTGAGGAAGTCTTGAGAAAACTGCTGGGAGCTAAATGGATTCAGATGTGTTATGTCTAAATACTAGAAGTGTATTGAGGGGCTAATACTAAATATAATGTGTCATGTTTTCAGGGGCCACTTTTAGTTGTACTGTATATGACAACAGGATTGTAAGCTTTGTGATTTCTTTTGTAAATCTTTCCAGAATTCTCACCTAGCAACAAAGCCATAGGTGTAGCAAAAAATCAAGTATATCTGCATTCGCGCAATCTAAGCCAAATGCAAATGATTAGCTCAATTGTAGCATTATCTCTGACCCCATCACTCAAATGTTTTCTTTTAATTTAGATTGTACGCAATGGTTCCAAAACTTGCCCCAACGTGTAATGTTTTGTTGGTATTCACTACTTGAATAAATGCATCAAATCAAACCAAATAATGCAATGGATGAGAGGCCTTAGGAATAGTTTTTCTACAGTAATTCATGTATTTAGTCCTTCTCACTTGGAAACTTTTTATTTATTTGGACATATTTTTTGCATAGCATCCTTGCTTTTGACTGCACTCCTGTTGACCTTCCCAACTACTGGTTAGACAAATAATAGCTCTGCTCAATTTGAAAATTTCCAGCTGACTGTCACATAAGTGTGGCAGGGCATGGCTAATTAGGTGTTTCCGGCACTGGGCGATCGGTGTGGGTTGCACGGACCTGATAAGAGCAGCCTGCAGAGAATACATTATACGTTTTCAGCCTCTGCCTCATTCATCCTGACAGGCTGACAGACTAAATGTTGAGGAAGAGGCTGTTTATGTTACAGCAGATCCATTGCTGCTTATTACCATTATCAGATTAAATGCAACAGACTTTATTGATGAGACAGATGCATATGACCGCCAATAATTTTTCTGAAGCCCTCTGCAAAGATGAGGACTTGTAGCTTTGGCAGTGGCATGAGCTGGAATTGTGGGGGACGTACAAAAATCTCACTGGCAAGGTCAAGAATGTCACTGGACCTATGTTTTTTGGTGTGTGTGTATTTTAGCATTAAATATTTGGCCGTGGATTTTATGCCAAAAATAATTTAATATATTAATAATGATTTGGCTAAAAATATTTTAAAACTTTCAGTTTTGCCAAAATATACTAATTTCAAATCTGCTATAGTCTTTATATACAGTAATAAATATAAGGAATATAAAACCATCACTAGCATGTAGATAATTTGTTGAATCACTATAATAGGCTTATTTTTGTATCTGGAACAAATTCTTAGTAGCCATATGCCACCAACACTGCATTGCCAACTGAATAATTTGGCAGACTATCCATTATGTAGAGAAAGCAGATCATCCATGAACACAAAAGAAAAATATCCCACTTTACATTTTGGGTTCTAACATGAAATAGTCCTAAAATGTTAATATTTCGTTTGGAATCATATATAAGCTTAAGATGTTGAAAATATCTCAAATATACATGAAAGTGACAATGACATTTGATATACATGTGGTTGTGATTAATTGGCAAGAACACAACCAGAACAGTTTATGCATATAAAGAGCTGCCTTTTAAATAATCAAAAGGTCACATGGACCAATGGCAGTTCAAATATATGGTTCATATGATTTCTGTGAAAAAAGTTTATTAGCAATTTTTAGGTTTGATACATTTGAAAAGCCCAATGTCTGCCACAAGCTGTTTTTGTGTCGGTCACTTGAATTACATTGATGTAAATCAATCTATTAGTATCAACTGAAAGCCATTATAGTTTCTGCTTGCTTACCAATGAGTAGATGCACGATAATTTATTCAGCATCTTTAAACATTTTAGCTAAGATATATGGAAACATGAGCTATGATGTTTTTCAGATTGTGCCATAATCTTCTGTGATGCTATCAAAGGTAGAAATTAGAGGAGGGTAAACATGAATTATACTTCTAAGACACTGGGTAATATAAATTAGATGGGAGAGATCATATATATGACAATGGGGTGTGAGGCATCAGAAATACAATAGGTTAGTATCAAAAGCAGTCAAAACCAGTGGATTGTTCAAGAAGCATCAGAATGTAGTAGTAGCCTTTAGATTTTGCACATAGTAGTTTGTTGATGACCTTTGTGAGCACAATTTGGGTATTGTGCTTGGAGATTGGAGAAGGTCAAGTAGGGAGTTAGTAGAGTGTGGCAATTTTTAGTGAATGTGCTGTTACAGACGTTTGGATGAGAAGTGGAACTTTGAGATAGGGTGTAACTGGCAAAGATACAGGAGTCCAGGGAGGGATTTTTGAGTTTTGGGGTATGACTATGTATTTCTGAAAGTGTCTATTGAGAGGAAAATGTTACATAGAGATGTGAGAGCTGAAGGGAAGTATGAGGTCAGTTGAGGGATTAGGTTGGATGGGACAGGGTGAAAGAAGCAAGTACTAAGGTGGTCCAGTCTGGTCCAGTGGAAACATTAGTTGGGGTAGTAGTCGAGGGGTTAATTTTACCCTTTTACCCTTGAGAAAATGAGCAAACTGCTTTGCTGTGCTTTGGAAGGTGGGAGGTGTAGGTTATTGGCAAAGTAGAAAGGTGTTGAACAGTTGTTTGAGATTGTAGCAGAATATGCGTGTTTAGCTGATAAAAGGACAGTCCTGAGTTCCTCGGGGCATGTTTATATAGTAAGAACATTGAAATATTGGACTTGGCTTATTTTAAAGGACAGCCTTTGAAAATATGGAAAAAACAAACAGTGAAAAATATTTTAAAATATTTAAAAAAATATTAAACAAATAATATATATATATATATATATATATATATATATATATATATATTTAAAATATTTAACGTTTAAAATACAGGAACAACTGCAGCTACTGATTTAACAGGCACCAATAATCTTTTGAACAGGGGGTTTTGAAGAGCAAGTGGAGATCAGCTTCTGTCTCTTAGAACCTTGCAACCTCTCCCATAATGGCTGTTCCCTTTCCTTTCTAATAGCTGCCCCATGGGGTTTATCTAGAGGGTGCCAATATACTGCCATTAACACTAGAAGAGACTGTATGCAAAAAGTGTGATACATGGGCCGCAGAATTTGTTCTTAATTGCCACTATGTTGTCTTATTTGCAGGGAGCAATCCGATGTGGGATTCCCCCTATGTTTGAAAGCCCCCTGGGATCGCCGATATACTTACATCACCAATAGGGATGAGCGAATCGGTTCTAACGAACCTGAATTCGCTCCGAATTTCAGGGAAAATTTGATTCAGCACGAACCCTTCCGCCGCCCGCTGACAATGCAGCCGGCCTCCCCGCTCCCACCAAGCCGTGAAATGGAAATAAAATTGCCGGCATGGTGGGAGCGGGGAGGCCGGCTGCGCTGTCAGCTGTCATCAGAGGACGTGTCATCAGAGGAAGCCGCTTCCTCTGATGACGCGTCCTCTGATGACATCTGACAGCGCAGCCGGCCTCCCCGCTCCCACCATGCCGGTAAGTGTTTGCTCTATAGTGGGAGCGGGGAGGCCGGCTGCGCTGTCAGTGGGTGGCGGAAGCTGGCTTCCGCCGCCCGCTGACAGCGCAGCCGGCCTCCCCACTCCCACCATGCCGGCATTTTTTTTTTCCATTTCAGGGCTTGATGGGAGCTGGGAGGCCGGCTGCGCTGTCAGCGGGCGGCGGAAGCCGGCTTCCGCCGCCCACTGAAAGCGCAGCCGGCCTCCCCGCTCCCACCAGAGATGAGCGATTCAGTAAAGTTCGATTCGGACGAACCCGAATTTCTTTGAGAAATTCGGCAAATCGCCCGAATCGAATTTTCGAGAAGTTTGCTCATCTCTAATCACCAATGATCCAATGCCACATTCACAGTCTTTCCAATAAGCATATGGAACTATGCAGCCACATCTCCAGTTTTCCTGTAGTCTGACACATACCTTTATCCCTAGCCTATCTGCATGGCCGCGAGAGGCTAGAGATGTGCTCCACACCTGTGCTGTGTAATAGCCGGCTATGTGGGTAAAACCAGCGATCTTGAGGGTTTAACAAAGCAGGGCTTCCTAAATTGGAATGCCCCAGACCTTAGGAATAGGTTGGCCCTGGAGTATTTTAAACCTTGCAAGAAATGGTACATTTTTATGCTAGTAAAACAAAAAAAACACAACCACTTTTACACAATAATTTTCTGTCAATCCTGTGTATTACTTTCTGAAATATGAACATAGAGTTTTGATGTTACCATGTTTCCTTAATAGTTGTCTGTAAAGGTATAAGGTTGCAGCCTACAAATCTGCTTATTGTATCACGCTAAAATAGGCTGTCCCTAGACAGAGGGATGACTGAACATTTAAGGAAGATGTGGGTTACTCACTTACAGATCTTTGTGTAAAATCCAGATGCAATACAAAGAATAAAGGAAGTTAATTTCAGTCCAGGTGTTTAGGTATTTTTACTCAATACCATACATGATCCAGGCTCTGGCAATGTCCCGTGTAAGTGATATAGTACAAAAATGCAGCTTGTAACTTGCGCCCCTAATTATGTTGCATTATCCGGGGTTCCCAGCAGAATCATAGTCTAGTATTAAATGAGGATCATGTTTTATTCTATACCTAATTCCTAAAAGCTTTTCAACAAGCATGAATGATTTAGTGAGAAGATCCCAGGGTTTTGTAGAGGATAAGAATACATTTACTAAGCCAGATACTATGTAGCATTGAAAAGACTAGTGGTAATCACATGCTATACTAGCCAAGTATCTGTGTCTAAATGCTGTACTTGCTATAATTCACACAGAATTGCTAACATCTTGGCAATCATTTATCTACCTAATAACAGAAATATATATGAATCAATTTTACTGTAATGCTGTGAGAAATCAAGTTACTTTTTGAAATCTGTGAGATTGCCTCCAGTGGAAGACGGAAGAGGTTTCCCAGTCTGTAGTGAAGAGTGGATTGCAGAATCATTGTAAAATGGGGAGATTTTAAGTGATACTGCAGGAAAAGGTCATTGTTACACCATTGCGTCGGGGCTACATTTGGCACTGTCCTAGTTTTCTGTTTTTAAATAGAAGCAGAAATGGTCGAGATATCGGGGTTTGCAGGTTCAGCCAATGGAATTCTCTTTTTCATCTTGTTCCCTAATCAGCTCAGCGCAGCTTTCGCCTCCTCCTCCTCCCACCCCTCCCTCCGCCTCCTCCTCCTCCCACCCCTCCCTCCGCCTCCTCCTCCTCCCACCCTTCCCTCCGCCTCCTCCTCCTCCTCCCACCCCTCCCACCCCTCCCTCCGCCTCCTCCTCCTCCCACCCCTCCCTCCGCCTCCTCCTCCTCCCACCCCTCCCTCCGCCTCCTCCTCCTCCCACCCCTCCCTCCGCCTCCTCCTCCCACCCCTCCCTCCGCCTCCTCCTCCTCCCACCCCTCCCTCCGCCTCCTCCTCCCACCCCTCCCTCCGCCTCCTCCTCCTCCCACCCCTCCCTCTGCCTCCTCCTCCCACCCCTCCCTCCGCCTCCTCCTCCTCCCACCCCTCCCTCCGCCTCCTCCTCCCACCCCTCCCACCCCTCCCTCCGCCTCCTCCTCCCACCCCTCCCTCCGCCTCCTCCTCCCACCCCTCCCTCCGCCTCCTCCTCATCACATTACTGATCACTATGCAGCATCAGAGATCCAAGGGCCATGCCCACTTTTTTCAGAAGCGAAATCTTGAGGTGACAATGTAAACCCCAATTTCTTGCCCATTTCTTCTTTATTTTAAAAAAAACGAAAACAGTGTAGAACAGTGACAAATGTAGCCTGACACCATGGTGTAACAATAACCTCTGCTTACAGTAGCATTTTAAGTTCAATTTAATATCCTAAATCCTAAGACTACATGAGTGACTCAAGGCACTTGGGGCAATGCACTTAGAGTGAACCTAAAACCTGCCTTACAGCTCTGTGTCAGGTCACCAAGTGACCCAGCCCTGGAGTCAAAAAGACTCCAGGCTGGCCAGTCAGGTACTCATTGGGGCATCCCAATTCAGTATTTCTTTACCTTTTTGACATTCACATGGACTGGGGATGTGGATTATGCTTTTCTATGCCAGTATTTTGTGCCTTAATGTGCACAGCACACAGCCCTGATTGGACGAGAAGCTGTGTATGCACCGTGGTTATTATAGAGATCCCCAAAAAACGGACCAAAACCATGGTTAAAATCCTGGGTGTTGATCCACTTTAACCAAACCTACCCCCCACTTCAAACATTAATATAAGGATACTTTAACATGACCCTATGCCTTGCTCCTGTTTATCGGCGATTTACTGATATTTTAGTAACAACCGCATTTGCATTCACTATTTGCTATACAGTGATCGCAAACACCATTGTCGCTAAAACACCATATGCGCGGCTTTTTGGGGGGGGGGGGGATCGGAAGTGATTTGTGATTGCCCTGCAATCACTCCAGTTTGAAAAGAGCCTATCTGTTCTCCATAGCAACCAGTAAGGTGTTTTTTTATTTTTGCTACTGGTACCCTCCAAGCCTTTTAGCATACATTTGGTGCACACAGAAACTTTTTATAATAAAGCACCAACTGTATTTTAATTTTGTATTTACTATTTATCACTTTGGAGTTTAAAGGGCCATTGCAGCCAGACTGCTTATTCTTTTAAGATATAAATAAATATATGGAACAGAGTTTGATTAGAAAATATAACATCCTGTGTTCGGTTTTTTATAGATTGCTTGGCCTGTGTCTAACACCAGAAGGGATGAATGCAAGTGGGCTGGAAAAGACGTTGTGGTAAGCACACATAAACTAGTTCCTTACTGCTATGTACATGAACTTTTTATTAAGACCAGTAAAATGATTTATAGACTAAGTCAAGTCAAAATAGACTGGACAGCCTCTTCTTTCATAGTGCATCAGTGGGACTTATTACTGTTTTTTACATTGCTGTGAAAATAGTTTGGGTCATTCTGATTAAGGATGTCTCTCTGGTTAAAAAACAACTCTTCCACATTTTGTCTACCACCCATTGATCACCTTGGGATGTCCTAGAGATGTCGGTGTAACTGGACCTAAAGTCTTTTTTGAGAGAGGTAAAAATGTAATGGCCAATAGGGAACACTGTAGGTTTTTTTGCATGTAGCCAAAAAACATGCAGTGCAAATCACAGTGGTCCAACTGCTGTCTCTGACCACAGCAGAGCATGCACATAACTCATAAAGCTGTACCATTTCACACCCTTCCCAGAGCATCCAGCAACCAAAAATTGAATAGAAAAAAGTGGCTTCAATTAGAGCACATTAAGTATTTACAAATAATTGAAGATTTTGAGATAAGGTGGGAGCAAGTTAGTGTGCGCCGGGACTGGGAATTTAAGACATGGAAGGTTCTGAGCTGCATATTGGTACACATAGTTGGGGCCTAGTAGACAGTTCAAGGTTATTACTAGAAAACATATGAAAAGTAAAATTTTACGCTACGAAAAACAATCAAAGCAAAGGTAGAGTTTGGCGCAATGTGAATACTGACTAGAAGAAAATCAAATACTTTTGTATCACATTTTATTTGTATTCTGCGCTTACCTAAGATCTTTTTCTAGAATATGTATGTTCAGTAGTGCCTTTTTTGAAGATCTAGCTACATTTAAAGGACAACATATTCCTGTAGCCTATCATATATTAGCAATTAATATTCACAGGCGTTTATTGATAGCTGTCCTTAAAAAGATAATACCACTTTCGATGGCATTTTCAAGTTTCAATTATTTTGTCCCCAAAATTATGTCCTCGAGGTGTCGAGCTTATCTGTTAATTTGTTTGCGACTATAAAAGAAACAGTTTTTCTCCGGCAAGAATGAGTTTATGTTAGCAACGTACAAAAACCGGTGTGTTTTGTGCACATAACAGAGTCTTCCTGACTCGTTATACTAATTATTTGATTGGCTGCGGCAGAGACAATGCTCCACACTCCTGAGCTCACAGGTTTAACCCCTCTGATCAAATTCTGGCCTCTGCAGATGAGGTGACCTCAATATTGTGATTTGTATTTAGAAAATATACTAAAGACGTTACTCATGGCCAGGAAAGCCATACCCATACCCAGAAATATACGAAACTTGCATGCTTGCAAGTGAATCACAGGTCTGGGGACACAATCCTAAAACAAATGTTTATTTTACATTCCAAAAGAGGAAAACAATAAGGCAGAACACCAAAAACTTTGGATGGGCAGTTACGTACCTTAGAACCATAAACCATTATATAAGAACTATAGGTATTAAATAAATGTTGACTCCTAATGCTAACTGTTAAGTTATAAATTAAACATGTCAGAACGAATGTCTTACCTAAAGGCTTTATTGTAACCACTAATACATAAGCAAAGAAAGAGCCATCTGTTTTCTAAGCTTCTATTACCACAGTAATTTAAGTTAAATTGGTTGTAGACAAAAACATACATCATAAATATTAACTGTGTTATTTTAGTGAAAAAAGCAGCATAATCATGTGAAAAGATCATCACTTGCCACAATTATGGCTGGGGCCTGTCCTGCTTGATTACTTTCTTAAGTTTCTTTTTTAAAGTTCTTTAGAGAATGAAGAAAGCTGTTTGGTAACTTTAGATTACACTTACTGTTTGAGAGAATTATTTACATAGACTGTTCCGAAATAAAGTACTCCACAGGTATAAACCAGCTATTTCAGATTGCATTTACAAATACCCCTCCCCCGCCAGTACATTTGCATAAATATCCTGATGTTTACTGGAAAATAGGCAGACCAGCCCACTGGTTCCAATACAAGCCTTCTTCTTGCCGCATGCACAGAAGCCTGTCATCATGCAGTGTTTATAATTATTTATTTGATACAATCCTTTGACTTTTAACTATATGGGCATTTAAGCACATCTGCTTGTTTTCCATGTAATGGTAGAAGGTCTAAAATGTAGAATGTTGTGGTCAGATCAACGACTTGTTTGCCTCCTGTTTTTTATTTGCCAGTTGCAATTGGTTCAAATGCTGTAAAAGACTTTGAGCTCCTTGAGCTTTAGGTTAAACAAAAATGACAAAAACAGTCTCCTAAATATAGAAGCTTGTTCAAAGATCCCATAAAGCTACAACCCACATTAATTGAAGATTTATTGAGAGCTTCCAGTATCTGAAGATAAATATTTAGTTTCATCCTGAGCTTCCTGAACTAATTTACATTTGCCAGGCCTTTGAACAATGCTACGTCCCTTAGACCTATGATAATTTACTGTTAGTACAAGTTTTTTTAGGTTGTAAATTCTGCAAAACTACAGCATTTTTCCTTAATTTAAAGGCTAGGATCACGAATTGCGAAAAATTGTCCAATTAGATAATCCAAATAAGTAAGTTCTATAGCAAGAGAAGAGTTGACTAATACACTCTATACACTCTAATACACACTGTATAAAAAATCCAGCCAGGCTGCAAGAAAGAAGAATGAGGGGTGACGGGCTTGTGAATGTACCATTTTGCTTTTACCACCTGTCCACAGAGCGACCTTCTACTGTAATAATTGGTCTATTTGTATTGTAAATCTTCTGATGTCTGTAGATAATTTTAATCTTAATACAATACTTTAAAGTGGCGAATTCTGCTGTTTTCCACATGGGACAGGCAGTTAGGAGCAAGCACCTCCAGGTAAAAGTGAAATGGAAGGACCTTACCAACAAGCTAGGTGGGGTCTTTTCACATTAGGTGTAAAACTAACCCCTTTCTTTTGCTATCTTTTGTGTTCATATATGTTTTACATTAAACAAACACATGATAAATCTTGTTTAGTTTATATATAGTTACAATGAAATAATGAATAATACTTTACTTAATTTCGTAGAAATCCTTTAAAACATATTTAAATATTAACACGTAAGCCTTGATTCAATATATTTCCCTATCTCACAGAAAAAGGGCATTTCATGAGTTTAAAAATCCTTGTCCAGGCACACATAAACCTTCTTCCACGTTATCCCCCATGGGAACAATGTACAATAATTCATTTCAAAGCATCTCAAAATTTCTGATCATATATAGATACTCTATGTATTCTAAGTAAAGCCACTTAGTTCAATTTCTGGGTCCTGTCTGAACTGGGAAGGGCATGTTATGGTGCAGCTTTACAAGTCATGAGCATGCTCTGCTCTGCAGAGACATCTGCGGAACTGCTGTGGCTTTTCATGCTCACTCTCACTGTGAGCACCAAAGGAAGATTGGCTGTTAGACCACTTTTTTGTGGGGTTCTGGGGGAACATTCGAATGAGGACAAGGTTTGAAGCCAGGCTATGGCTTCTGCTCTGAGCTGCAGGAAATGGAGAAGAGGCACATGGGACAGGCATCAGATGAGCAGTTTGCTTCCTTATTATTGACGTTGGGTTTACAATTCCTTTAAAAATGTACAAATCTTTCAGTTATTAAAACTTTAAACCCTTGAAACTGCTAAACTTAAAGGGACTCTGTAGGCAAAATGCATAAACTATAAGCAGCTCACCTCCCAATGGCTGCCCTCTCTCTTCCTGTCAGCACACAAGCTGCTCCTGGAAGTAGAAACAAGGCAAAGAGTAGTGGCTCAACCCCTGAATTATTTTGCCATAGACCACCAGTCTATTGGTTTATAGCTCTGCCCCAATTGTCAGCTCAGCAAGCCTGAACTATCACAGCCTTGTGCTTTTCACGCTCAACGACATGACTAATTAGCATATGCTAATGCATTTTAATCAGCACTTTTAGTATCATTTTAATAGCACCTAATTAGTGTTTGAATCACCCATATGTGCTTGTGACTAGATGTCACAGCTTTGGAACAAGACAATAGAGCCTTCTCCGTTGATCATTTTAGCGAGGATTAGAAATGACTGCTGGTGTGTGACAACTGATTCTAACCAATATGATAAGACCACTGTAAACTGTAAACCTCGATATCTCAGCCATTACTTCTTCAAATTGAAACCGAAAAACAGTTTAGAACAGTGTCAGACATAGCCCTGCGCAATTGTCTAACAATTGCCTTTGCCTGTTATATCCCTTTGAAATTGAATACGTATTACTTTAAACACATGAAACAAGTTGTTACTCTAGTAAAAGCTTTAACTGCAGGTCAAACCTTCTTCTAATTTTACTGAATGACACTTTATTTTAACCCATACCTTATTTTTAAATAAAGCAAAAAAATACCCTTATTTTAGGCTGTTTACTGAATCAAGGCCAATAGCTTCCTTTAAAGCAAAGTCTCCACAAGCTCAAAAAAGACATAATTATCATGCATTTCAAGTGCCTTTAGGGTTCTAGTGATCTTCATTCATGTTGGGATGAGTGCCAAATTACATGTGAATGTCTTCATATCACACATAAGACTTGGCTTTGCTTTGTGTCAGAAACAACGCTCTTTGCACCGTTCAGAGTGAGTTTCTCTCTCCATACATTTCCACATGAAAGGAAATTACTTTTCATATGTTTATACATAGTTCAGGGCATGTCTGCCAGGCAGAAATATGATTAGGAGATACAAGTCAAGTCAGGATGCGGAGGAGCTGGTGATGAATGTAATAAACTTTTATTAGGCACCTATTAAACACAGGATAAACGCATGTTCCATGCACTTTACTGCAGCCCCTTTATTGGCCAGCTTGTCAACTACTCATGCTTTCAGCACAAGTGGACAATCAATCTAATAGTTCTGTATAGGGCCAGTATGTTAAATCACTCCAGAGTGGCAGGAAAAGCGTTGTTAAAGAACTAAACATGGACTTTGAAACAATATATTGAATGTGACTTTTTTAATAACACGACTGTATGGGTGGGGTAAGTTGGCATTTCATGAATGGCAAATCAAGTGTTGAAATTTAAGCTATGTTATGTAGGTCATTGATTATAGTGACTGGTGCAAGCCTTCACTGCCAACCTGAATAGTCTTCATTGGTCACATAATCAGTTCTAACCAACGCTTAGGCCTTCCAACCATTCATAAAAAAAAATTTAAATAAAAAAAAATCGAATCAAATATGATCTGTTCTTTAATTGCTAAACCCTCTGTTGATGAAACCACTTGTTGATTGGCTTGAAAGCACCCTGTGGCATGGTTCAGCAGCGCATGCACTGGCCTCAGTCAGTAAATCCCTGGGATGATTTTTGTCTCCCAGTCTGCCACATTGTCAGTCCAGCGGCCACATCCCTGCTATCCCTTTACCATGGTGTGTTCCCGGCCACAGGCATTTGTGAATGGCTGGCACAGGCATGCCCCCTGTTAAAGGGTAGCAGGGGATGCGGCTGCCAGCACGCTCGGATCCACTCGCATTAGACGAACTCCTGGACGAAGCATGCTAATTGGACGAGAGGGCTGCGCATGAGCCATAGGAGTAAGTGAGATCCGGTGACATGGAAGTTTTCAAGTGGTGGGGCATCCCCGATCCAGGTGCCCAGGGGGCAAAGTCCAAAGACCCAGGATAGTCAAAATCCTGGGTTTTGGCCCACTTTAAATCATATTGTTTTCTCTTTGGGTTTTGGGTGAAAAAGATTCTCTAAACCTAATCCTTTGGATTACCTCCAATGAGTTCAGTCAAAAGCTGTGCTACATTTAATTGGGTTTTATCTTCTCATACATGGTGGATATTATAAAAGCCTTGAATAGATTACAAACAGCATATGCACCGTATAATGCTACGTTTGTAGCACTGAACAAAACAGATGCATGGAAATCAGCACAGCAACTGACAAATGGTACATGAATAATGCTGTGCAAATGTTTTCCAGAAAATTATGAATGTAGACAGAAAAGCAGCTATGGCTGATCTTCCCATTAGTAATGGTGTTGCAGCTTTTTGGCACCTGCTCCAGCAACTGAAAAAAACATGCCTTGAATTGTGAACTAAGTAGTGTAGCCATACACCTGACTGTACACAACAATATAAATGTGCTCTATAGCTTCAACAAGGCTGCATGTTCATTCTGCTAAAAGCCCTTTGCTAGAACATTGGGTGTCTTCCAGATGGCAGGATGTGCTGCATTCCTATTCACTGCCAACTCCTAGGATGGATTTTTTCTCCAAAACCACTGACATGATTTGGAATGAAACCCAAGACATTCTTAGAGTTTTGTGGTATCTATCATATTGGTTAAGGCGTTTATAAAATTTTTTTTGTAAATCTGGGTGTGTATTATAAATATAATGTGTATTATATATACAGTATATGTATAAATGATACAGGAACTGAAGAATGACATGGGCAAGTTATAGACTGCTTTGATAAATTCAATTGAAATGACTCATGAACCTAAATGCAAAAAGGGAAGATTAGACAGTGTGTATATGCAAGGAAGCATCATTATGCTTCTATTTTAAGTATATATAATAATAATCTTTATTTATATAGCACCAACATATTCCGCAGTGCTTTACAGTCTGATATATTTCTATATGGGTATCAGGGTTGTCCCACCTCGAATATAGCATTCTACCTCTACCTCTCTTGCCAGATAAGATTCCTGGTATGAAGAGATATATATATATATATATATATATATATATATATGGCAACAAATAAATGTATTGGTTTGTGAAGACATGGCTTCATGACAGAGTTCTTTTTACTATGAAAGACTTTAGTAACCATATTGGTACAGCACTGAATATACAGTATTGAAAAGGCTTGTGTTATTTTGTTAATACATGAGTGCATGATATAAGCTTGGATTTTGTCTGTATTGTATGATTGAATAAGTACTTGGGTGGTTTGGTAGTCCATCTTTTAGTTAGCCCCCTCTCCTGTCGGACAGGGCAATTCCAGGCTGATTTTGCAAGAGAGATGTGCTACTACGTTCGTCAGGTTAGAATTTTAGTGTCCAAGCATTTTATAACATACCACCTTTTCCTCTGCCTGCGCTAAGCCCAATTTGGGGAATAAGATAAGAAGCAACTCACTGTGGGGTGGGCAATCTGTTACTCAAGTCCAACTATCTCTCAAGCTCACAGCTGCCATGCAAAGCCCCAACACTGCCAGGGGAGGATTGCAGCTATCAGGTGAGTTGTTTTACTATTTTAATGCCCAAATCAGGCCTCACACAGAGGGAGGGGTGTGTGGCTAAAAGTAATATGTTGACCTAAAGAATCCCTAAATCCTTCCTTGAAACTCTGTGCCAGGTCCACAGAAACACTATACTAACCTAACCTATTGCCTCACACCATCAGTGATCCCTGCAGTAGAAAAATACTGTACTCCCCTGCATTAGTGCCTGGATCTTAGCTGGCAAAGAGTGTTTAGGTCTCCTAAAATGAAGTGAACCCATTTTCAGCCCTCTGGTTTGTATTTCAGTACATGCTGTACCAGCTATGTTGCAGCCAGTATCCACTCTTGCACAAGGAATTGTGCTTTTTTATAAACAAATTGTAATAGATCATATCAGATCCTTGGATTAAAGATTATGATTGCTGCACTGGTCATTACCCTTTGAAAGGGTCCATAATGGGCAGCTAGTTGTAAGGCCCAACACGACTGTAAATCTAATTTTGAATTCATCATCTTGGGACACATTACCATTCAGACATGCTCATTATTTTCATTTTCCCCAAGTGAAGACATAACTGAAATGTTACTAAAAATGGTACTGATTCATTGTCAGCACTTACATTTGCTCCTGCATCCACTCAAAGCTGAAACATATTGAAGCACCCGAGAGGCTTCCTTTCCTCAGCTGTGCTGCTTCCCGTGTTTAACTGACATAACCTACAATGCAAAGTGGCAGAAAACCCAGCAGCACTTCCTCTTTGCAGGGCACTGGTAGAACCATAAGACTTTGTGGAAGAAATCGACCACAGCAGGATTAATCTGCAGCAATGTGCATATGTCTTAAATGTCTTTATGGTACATCCTGAAGGTTTTTCATTTAGCTGAAATCTCTGTGTAAGCTATCATAATTTATAGTAAGTCTATGTTTCCAACAGCCATCAAATGCTGACAGTCTAAACAATGTCTGCTGCCTCAGGAGAACACTTAAAAAGCAAAAAAAAGAATTACTGTGAATTGTGAAAAAAAAATGTACCATATTGTTGAAGTATAATAGTAATACATTTCAAAAGTGCTTGATTTTTAGTACATTTTTTTAGGCTATAGATTGCTGCATATATATTTCCGACAAGGCTTTGCCAGGTTGGGTAAAAGAATGAGAATTTACACTACATAAATCACAGATGCTCAAAAGTGGAGCAATTACCACAGTTTTTACTATCCTGGTCCTCTGACCTGGAGCATCCCTGTTCGGGATGCCCCAGTGTGTGCAACCCCCCAGATTGCCCTCAAAACTCAGCTTTCTGCCAGCTTGCATGCATGGCATACAGTTCTGTTTAGAACAGAGCTTGGTCATAATGAAAGGGGAGTTCTCACATCCCCGGTCTCCCTGCAGTCTATGGCATGCTCCCACCAGCAGCTTATCTGCATTGCTGGGTACCAGAGTGCACCTTAGCTGTGAGATGTAAGGGATGGCACCACAATCTGAGAATGTGCCATGGGATCCTTAGAAAAGTAACTTTTTACAGCGATCGCTAGTCAAAACGTCGATACCCCATGGTGAGTGAATCAGTTGGTTACCAATTCACTGAAAGTGGACCAATTACCTGAGCTGCCAGCCCTGGAACCTTCAAGACTTCAGGGCTTGGCAACACAGGTAATTGGTCCACTTTTTGTGAATTGGTAACTGGACCTGGGTCACAAAATTAAATGGTTTAACTTTTTTTTTTTTTTTTACGAATAGCATGAATGGACTGAATTATACTATTATCACACAAACACCATTGAAGAGAATATTTACACTTTAAGCCCTTCCATCACACCATCCTATTACCACATGTATATGTCACATTCCCCACATGCCACCAATAAACATGCTGATTGTCCTGTTCTACAGGTATGTGGGTCCCATATTTATAGCCCTTCCACTATCAGTCCCATATCTTACAGTGCACCAAATCACAGGAATTCCCTGTCCTGGATTTTGGTCCCTGTCCCTGGAACATCCCAGATCCACTCCCTTGTGTGATTTCCGGCCAATGGTGGCATCTCTTGGATCTCTCTAGTCTGTTTGTTGCCACACCTATCATAACTGAATAGCGCCTGAGGTTTCATGCAGGTGCTCCAGTTGTGGATTCCCCCTTCATTGCTATATGTGGTTGTCGTCAGATACTTGTGCCAGTGAATGTCACTGCATTCCTACAAGCCATTGCTGCCACCTCTGCCAATGTGCCCTTTTCTATATCACTTTCCTTGAAACATCCTATCCCTACTGAGCCTCTCTTTAACTCCCCTGTGTGCCAGTTCTCCAATCTACCCTACCTACTTTCCCCACACCAGTGTGCTTACATCCTTTTCTGTATAATGTTCCTATCTACACTGTGTTCCACTGTGCAGATTTCCTAATGGCTACTAACATCAAATAAAAGTAGGCCACAATTAATGATTCCTGACAGATAATTCAATTAATATTGACAACATGGCACCAAATGGTATATATCCTAATAATTTTAAAAAGTTTATCAGACAGGTTGAATATTTTGTCCAAGTATCTATCAGTACACAAAGGGAACCTCAAAAGTGCAATGCCATTCAAGAGGTATTACCATTAACATAAAATAAATAAGACAGCTAGCTGGTATGTCTGTAATGCTTTTTAACTTAATTTGTCACAACCACTATAACTATTTAAAGGGTCTGCCCAGGCTTTTAAAAAAAAACTACTTGCTTGTTATCCCATAGACTCTCATGCCAGCCTCAGTGTGAGTTCTTGCTTCCAGCCACGAGGGAGCAGACTCCATGGTTGATTGACATCAGGGGCAGAGCGTCCATCGTTGATGCACTGTCAGTGGTAGATGCTTTGATTTGCACTCCCTCTGGACAGGCTCAGCCCACAGCACTATGTGAGATTCAGCCTGTAAGTTGGCAGGTATGTGAGCCTTTTTTTTTTACTTGCCTGGATTTCCTTTTACATTCGTATTTTGACTGATCTTTATTGCATGTCTATACCCAGATTAGAAATGCAATGCTGGAAAAAGCATGCTAATCACTAAGTCCCCAAGCTGCCCCATAAACCCCCAGATAGTTTTGGCTACTTGCCACACAGACTGTTAGCTAAATATAAGATTCCTAAAATTCCACAAGGGTAGGATTTCTTTGACAATAGGAGCAGTGTTTCTAATACATGTACCAAGCTGAAAACTCTAGAGAGAGCCACTTTGGATGAGCACCCTTTAGAAATGATTTTGTATTTAGAAATAATTAGAAAAAGTTAAAGAGTATGAACATGTTAACTTGCGTACAAGCGTATGTCTGATGGTTATCTCTGTCCCCATGGATAGAGATTGAATTAGGAGAGGAAAGTGTTGTAATATGAAACCGTATGTGAAAATTGAAGTAAATCTGTCACAAGGGAGACAAGCACAACACTGGAGAGAATGCTGAGACACTGCAGAGAGAGAGAGATGTTTGCTTTTGAAAGCCATTTTGCTGGTAATCTGCAGTAACAATCAATACTTCTGGTATATTTTATGGAAGTCACTATCAATTCCTGCAGCTCCACAGCTTTGCTCGCCTCATCTGTTGTCATATTGGTGCTGACAGCACCCTCTCCACCCGCCTTTTCTGCCCCTGCTTCTAGTCACAAAGGATCAGGCTCCCACTTTGAATGGGAGCAAGGGCACGCCATTTGATTGGTGGATGCTCAATACTGTGTCAGGAGCCATCAGGGATGCCCTGTCCACAGCAGAGCTGAAAGCAGAAGAATGGAAGGAATGGAAACCCTTTGCTAGGTGATAGGTGTCCATGTGGTAGGGGACAGGAAAGATAACATTGATTGCTGCAGTTTCATTGCCAACCCATCAACCACAAAAAAAAATGATTTTTGCTTTCTGAAAGGATGACAGAAGATAGCTCGGGTCACCTAACAGGATGTAGGCCTGTATGATTATTTTTGTAATTAGCTTGTGAAGACTTGCTGTTTAAATAATATCAAATGCAACTATGGCAACTGTTTTTTAATGCTTTTAAAGCTAAACTGTATATTTTAAAAAAACTGAAAATAAGGCCAATAAAACACATGGCTTTACAATCTTTCTTCTCTACTTTCTTGTCCACTCATTTTCCCCAACATCCAAAGTGCAACCCAAATACCCATTTCTGTGTGACATACAGTATAAAGGCATTAATGAGAAAAGGGTCATCACAGTACTTTTCTGAAATGAAAATGCTAGTCAACCACTTATGTTATCCAATGCCAGTTTCAGTTTAAAGTGGCTCAAAACCCATTAAAGCTCCAGAACAAAATCCTCTAAACCACCCAAATATCGTTCCTCCTCTGGTGTCTAATCAACAATTTTTTATTTAATCAATAATGATTTTAATGCCAATACATTATGTCACTCTCCCCTAGATATGTTTATACCTAAGATATTAACATACAAAATGGTAATGTGATTATTCTGCTGATCAGACCCCTAAGAAGCCTATTTTATATTTTTTGAGTTTTTTATGAGTGGACATTCTACTGACTTTTCAAATAATATGTTACTTTGATATAATTTGATATAACAGTTAACCAAAAGCCTTTGTAAGGAAGCCCAATTTTGTAAGTGGTAAAATGAGTTTTCCATGAACATTTATAAGGTTTTCAGCAGAATCAGTGTGAAGGACAGGTGTCATACAGTGTAGAGTGGTTCCATCATCCAGATACTCTAGAGGTGTAGACTGACAGATGCTCAAGAATCCTGTATAGCACCAACTACCACAAAACCACATTTGTTAGGAAGTGTAACAAAGAAACTTTGTTTCTTACTTGGGAAATAAAGGTTGTTTTGGTAGATATTCGTATAGGCCCACTTCAAACACTTTAAATCAAAGTCTGGGGTTTTTACCATGTGACCATTTTCTTTGTTCTTTTAATTCAAGCCTGAAAACTGAAATCCACACATTTAATTCAAGGTAAAATCTGTGTAACAGCCTCTAGTAAATGCACGGATGACATCTTGTGCTTGCTTTTTAATATTACTCAGCAACGCCCATTCTTTTTATGTGGGAGCACTTAAAAACAAAAATGCTACATAGTCAGCACTAAGGAGTACTGTGCTGTTGTTTTGCTTCCACATTTCATTAATACGAGGACGTTTCCACCAATGCTCTTTTCTATATTACAATGTTACTGTTGCAAGCTGTGCAGTTTACCCCTACATACATTAAGGAATCACATCTTTCATTTTTGAGCATAAGTTTGTTACAAAAATAAGCTGCCCTTCAAAAAAATAAATACATTAAATTGATAAAGACCCTGTCCAGGAACACACTAACTTCTTACCCCCCTTGTGAGCAATGTAAAATAAGCCATTTCAAAGTATTATTAGCTTCCCTGGGTTGTGGCTGAACTGGGAAGAATATGCCATGGCACAGCTTTATAAGTCATGAGCATTCTCTATTGTGGTCAGAGACATCTGTGATTTACCAGGCTCACACCAATGGACAGAGTGGCTGTTGGAACACTTTTGCATAGTTCTGGAAGAATAAAGTTGAAAAGAAGGCAAACTTTGGATCCTTGCTACTGCCTCTACCCTGTTTTGCAGGAAATGTAGGAAAGGCACATGGGATAGCCATCAGGTTGGCTACCCCTGCCTTATTATTGCTTTTGGATTTGTCCAGGCACATTCTACACATGCCAGTGGTTTCCTTTTTGTCTTTTTTTGAAAAAGCTATATTGGCAGATTCATTATAAAATGTTCATTGCATTGGAGTGTGCTAGGCTTGAATGGCGGTGTTGAGACTCCATTCTAGCCTATCACTAACAGAGACAGCCTTGTGGTCTGAATGGTCGGGGCGGGGGGGCTATGGAGGCAGCAAAAAGGATGAAGAAATTCCTTTTCCTTTCTATGGCCAGAGCAAAGAGGCAGCATAGGGCTGACACTGCATCTGGTAAGCTGCCAGGTGAATGATTTTGAAAGTTTGTATAGTCAATTCCTTAAAATAATCCCTAAAGTTTTTTACTTTAATAAAAGGTGCACAGACAACAATAAGATTTAAGATCTAGCTGCAAAGAAATCCTATCTTGTGATGGAAATGTTTTAATGTCCACATTATAAAGGCTTGAAAACGGTTGCTGACTTTTAGGCCCTTATTTAACAAGGGATAGCGCCAGGTAGCGACTGGTGAGCGACCGGTAATGACGGGCCCCGCCACGAGAACGCCGGCTCCCCACCACAATCACATATTTATCAAGCCGATCCTGCTTAGCGACTGAGCTAGCGCCAGATAGCGACTCATTCATCATTATTCCAGCCTCACCCCACAGCGCCAGCGAGCGACCTTGAACAGCGCCAGGTATGACCTCTCGCTACCTGGCGCTCTCCAATGCATTTCAATGAACAATCTTTAAATATTAATAATTAATTGTTAATAATTTTTTTTTTTTTTTTTTTTTTATGTAAAAATTTCTGTTACCACTTCTGCCATGTTAGATATTTTTTTTAAGGTAAGAAAAAAATAAAAAAAAAATGTGTGCAGAATTGATATTACAGGTCTGATATTAATGTATTCATATTCCAAAATCTTTTTATAAACTTTTTTTTTTGGTTTCCCAAATTATGGTTGTTTGGGGGTTAAAAAACTGCTTTAACCCATCGCCGCCAGCGCTCTGGGGTTTAAACATGCATTTTACAGCGCGAGAATTTTTGGAGCATGATTTGTTAATGAATGTGGTGGGAGCCGGTCGCTATGGCCATTCGCTATCATGCGCTCCCATACAGCGCAGAACCTGTCAAATAGCGACTCATCACCTTGTATTCAACATTACTGCACACCGACTGAGTCGCTATCAACAACCGAACAACGGGCAAGCACAGCGACTACTAGCGGGCGCTGTGAAAATACCGCTACAGTCGCTCAACTGTCGCTACCTGGCGCTATTAATAAATCAGCCTCCCCGTCTCTAGCTCTAATTCTAGTGGTCCACAAATGAAGATAGATAACTTACACAGCGCCAGACAAAACATTTGCATGGGTTTGGACATCTGTCTTTGACCCCATTGGTAGCCAAAAATGAAATAATGTTTTTTATATAACAAATCTGAAATTTACAAAGTTCTTAACAAGTAAACATGTCATCACTTATTCTGAAACTCTGCGTATCTCCCTGGCCAAAATGGGCTATATATTGAGTGGAATAGTCCCAGATAACCAAACACTGGGTTAGGTTTTGGACCTGCATGGTTGGATCACAAAGACCCCACAAGGTAGAATGAGAGAAAGAGAAATCTTTTCTTTTACAAAACCTTATAGGTGGTTAGCTAAACAGTAATTTCAATATTGCTTTGAAGATGTGTGATAAGGGATTCCAATATTGTGTAGGGAAGTTTTTTTATTTAATAAGACACGTAACATATGGATACTATTATTCATTTGTGAAATATTCTTTTAACCTTTTGGGCTTTTAAAGTAGCATCACTCAAAATACTAGAGAAGCAATAAAGCGCTGGTTTATATTGTTACATTTCTGAATTTACACATTAGGCTCCACAGTTCACAGACCAATATTACAAGAATATAGATCCACATCATGGAACTGTATTTCATAACCTGACATGACACTTTGACACAAGTTTCAGACTTCAAAGGACACATCATAGAACAAAGGATAAGGCAAGGATAGGTGGCATTATGTCTTACACAGGCCGGGAAAGGCTTTTTTTTTTCTTTAAAAGCCTAACATCTGCTGCTCGTTTACAATATGAACTTTTAGCAGACAATCCGTATTCCCCCTAAACTAAAACATATATTGTTGAAAATTCCACATTCCAAAGCATTTGCATGTGAAACAAAATGTTGCCATTTGGATGAACTGATGTTTATGTTCCTTGGCTGGCGCTTTAATGATAACATTTTAGATTAACTGTCCCATTTCATCCACAGTGATGATCTCTCGGCTTGATAAAGCTTTCTGGAGTCTATTCAGCAAACATTATAAATTGATGCGGATTCTAATCTGCGTCACTAACTTTCACACATTTACAGATTAGTTCCACAAACTAATTATGTGTTCATCAATCTTTTCTAGTGTGATGAGGCATACTCCTCTATGAGGTGCCATTAATGTTTTTAAACTATAGCTATGAGCTATGGTAGCACGTAAGATAAATGATTGAAAGTGATAAACATTTCTCACTAGTCCCTATGTTTAGAAAGCATTCACAAAGCATCACTTTTCATTAGGCCTGTCAAATGTTATTCATTCTACAAAGTCCCTTGTTAAATAAAAGCAGAGTTTGAGGCTAACACATAATACACCCTGAGATACACTACACATACATACTAAACTGTACAGTTATTTGCAATTCTGTACAAGAATTCCTGAGATTCAGACACACCCATAGCAATGGACTCCAAGTGCCTCTGACACCATTACATAGTGTTACTGAATTACAGCTTCTGGTATCAGCCAGACCACAGTGTAAAGAAATCCAATCCTCTTGAGCATCTTCTATTATTTAGCAATATCTGTAATAGGCAAAATAATTTAAAGCTAATATCAAGACACAGATATTGATAGGATAACAAACCGGAAACCATTCAATGATCATTTTAGGAACATGTTTAGTATGACTGATTCCCCTGAATTCACCACTCCTAATATAATTGTTTAGCACATGTCATAATTTCTAAAACCAGCACATGTGTATCTTTAATAAGCATTCTTTTTTTAAAGTCATTGTCCAGGCATGAACAATTGCACCTAGTCGGTCTGACACGTACAGAAATGCCCACCATTCCGGAAGGCCACCTGGCCTGAATGGCCGCCACTTCCATAGAATTGATGACTGCCATGCACATATGTCACAGTGTCACAGGAACTATGGCACACCTTCTCCATTCACTGACTGATGGATGGCGTTGGGCAGTCCATCATCAATGTTTGGAAGCAGTGTACAATCAGGATGGACAGTCAGGATGGGTGGCGCAGGACTTGGATCAGATATTCCAGTAAATGTCCGATTGCCAGACTTGGGCCCTTATTTAACAAGGGATAGCGCCAGGTAGCGAATGGTGAGCGAACGGTAATGACGGTCACTGCCACGAGAACGCCGGCTCCCCTCCGCAATCACACATTTATCAAGCCGATCCTGCTTAGCGACTGACAGAGCGCCAGATAGCGACTCATTCATCATTATTCCAGCCTCACCCCACAGCGCCAGCGAGCAACCTTGAACAGCGACAGGTAGGACCTCTTGCTACCTGGCGCTCTCCAATGCATTTCAATGGAACAATCTTTAAATATTCATAATTAATTGCTATTAATGTATTTTTTTTTTTTAAATGTCAAAAATTCTGTGACCACTTCTGCAATGTTAGATATTTTTTTATGGTTTAGAAAAAAAAAAAAATTTGTGCAGAATTGATATTACAGGTCTGATATTAATGTATTCATATTACAAAATGTTTTGAAAAACTTGTTTTTTTTTTCCAAAAAATATGGTTGTTTGGGGGTTAAAAAAATACTTTTAACCCATCGCCGCCAGCGCTCTGGGGTTTAAACAAGCATTTCACTGCGCGAGAATTTTTTGAGCGTGATTTGTTAATGAATATGCTGGGAGCCGTTTGCTATGGCCATTCGCTCTCATGCGCTCCCATACAGCGCGGAACCTGTCAAACAGCGACTCCTAACCCCGTATTCAACATTACCGCACACCGACTGAGTCGCTGTCAACAACCGAACAACGGCCAAGCACAGCGAATACTAGCGGGCACTGTAAAAATAACGCTACTGTCGCTCATCTGTCGCTACCTAGCGCTATTAATGAATCGGCCTCTTGGAGTGACCGTCTGCAGGGGATGATGGGTATTGAAGACTGCCGCATACAGCAAAATGATATGTTATACTGCATCTAATAAAGTTAGCTGAACATATAATTTACTGTAAAACCTTTCTACCTTCCTTTCTTACTTATTTTCTCTTAAAGCATGATTAGAACTGCTTGAATATGTGATATAGTGTTCTGTTCTGGTGCCATTTGGCCAAACTTATTCTGTTTTTGTTAAACTGAATCTAAACCAAAGTAATCTAAAAGTTCTGTTCTGATGCACTTTGGAAAATTCTGTTTGGATTAAACTAAATTTAACCTGGTCGGCCAGCGATTGCAGTGCACAGGAGCTGCCGGTAAAGGTGAGTTTATTGGCGGCTCTCACGCTGCTGCAATCGTCGGCTGTCACATCCCCGACTTCTATGTAGCTGTTTGTGCTCTCAGCACTCATGACCAAATATGTGGATGTGGCCAGCCGTTCATTGCAGCCTCATAAAGCAGTTTTCAGATCAGCAAATCTGCATTCTCAAAACTGCCTGGGCTTGACTTCAACGGTGGAAAAAACCTGCGGATAGAGGGGTTAAAATAAGGGTTTTGATCCGCTTCAAAGAATTCTCTTTTTCTAAAAAAAAAATGCTGAGCAAATGTTACCTAAGTTTTGACAACATTTTTTAAAGAGTCAAAATCGGCAAAATTCTGGGCAAATTTAAATTTACTTCAAAAACAAACCCTTTTTTTATTTTCTAATTCTTGTAGGATGATGTATAAATGTTATTGCAGTCGAGTTTAAATTCTCTTTTTTGCTTGGTTGTAAAAATGGTCATTGACAATACTGTCTATCTTTAAAGGGTACGATAGTTTGTGCTGGCAAAATACATCACACAGCGAATTTGAAAATCTCACAGAGACTGAACTTTGTAATAACAGTTTACATGCAGTTAATTCTTTGTGATAAAAGCAGAAGAGATGGTGATCTATGAGGTTTGTCATTCTGCAGATAGCATTCAATTACTAGCACATGCGGGTTATATAGATTTCTTTTTACTCTAGTTCTAGCCAACGGGAAGCAAATATAGAGTTTCTTTTGAGAAAATAATGCATGGGCCCTATTTAAACATTCTTACATTTTGTTTGATTTTCTCTGTGTGTGGCAGATGTTTGACAGATGGATAGACTTTATTTTTGTAACTGTCCTTTGCAGTCTGCCTGAAATAGCCAAATCATTGTTCTCTGCATGCAGTGCCTGGTGTACTGTTGCTTTCTTGTTTTATGTATCTGTGAAATAGTCCCAGAGTGATTTGTTTATTACTAATCTAATTTGTGGAAAGCTACCTATAATAGCCTCACACAGAAGAACAACAGGCACTTGCCAGGTACTGGCAGTGATCAGATGCAGATTAGATTTCCTCTTTATTCGGTTGATGTGGTATGTGGAACTATGTGCATGGGTGGGCTCAAAGATTATATGCCACCCACTCACTTCCTATTACTATATGCAAAAATCTCTGAAGGGCAGCGCTTACACTATAAAAGAAACCCTGATATACTGTGGAGCAATATGTGATATGTTTGCAGCATTAGAGGGTCTGAGGTCACATTAAAATATAATATTAGTAAATTTAATAGGTCATATGTTCTCTGATGTTCGTATTGATTGTCAAAAAAACAATATTTGGGAAACATTAAAACCCAACTCCAGTCAAATCCTGTTTTATAAAGTAAAGAAGGGCTATTCCTAATGTAATATCCCCCAAGATTTTTGGGGAGAGGGGATTAACACAGAAACCCATCTTTTGTTTTGGTCATAATTTCTATTAAATTACCTTTCTGTCTCCAGTGGCAATACATGAATTGGGGCTTGATCGTTACAATGTGACCACAGGTAACAACAATAATAGTGAAACAGCTCACCCATAATGGCACAAACAGCAAACATTTTTACTGGAATTGGCCTTTAAGGAGGGTCTGATGCAATGAAATATAAATATAAAACCGTGTTACGGTTATGTGAGCAAGCGGCTTAGGGGCTGGTAAAAAAAGAAATGAAAACGCTATCTATAAAAAAAAAATCTATAAAGAGGAGAATAAGATTACACCCAAATGGGGGGGGGGGGGGGGTAAAGTTTAGCAGACTGTCTATAAAATATAGTACATCTTGAATGTTGGGTCTGCAATAGATAAGCATACATCGTTATTAACACAGAGCAAAAACACTATAAAGAATTAAAACCAATGCATACAGCAGGGGACAGGGGACAGATCCAGACCTATGTAGAGGTGTGTGAAATTCTGCATCTGTAGAGAGACTCTAAGCACAATCACAACTACTTAATCATGCAATAATAATCTGTGCCGTCCCATCATAGTCTAAATATTGTTACAAAATCAAAATAATGTATTAATCTTTGTAACGTTTTATTCAGTGTTAATATAGCAGTATATTATTATTTTTGGGTCAGCAATGAGATTTTTGGGGCTATTGGTTAACCCTTTTTTTGGGGTAAATATATTGTATACTGTTATTAGTGTCAGTCTGCCCCCAGCATGATGGATTTGTGGTGCTCCAAGTCTGGTGTCATACAGAATATAAAGCTTGCCACTGCAATTTAAAGGGATTGACCGCCCAAACAAAAGTACAAAAGAGTACACATGTTCCCCACAGCTGAACAGTCCTACTCTGGCCATCAGCAACTCACCCAATCGCTGGATCGAATCCCTTACTGGCTGGGCCCAAATTCCAGTATTTCTGTGTCAGGCTCACGCCCCTCCCATCAGTCACAGTGGCACAGGCATACCTTCCCCATTCACAACAATTGAGGGTGTGCTGAGGCCTGTTACGCCCCCTATATTGTGGTGAATGGAGAAGGCGTGGGACATGAGCCCAACCCAGAAGCACTGGTGACTGGAATTTGGGCCTTTACTTTCAGTTAACGTGTAGGTCTGTTTATATATTTATATATATATATATATATTTTTTTTTTTTTTTTGGTAAAATAAGAAATGCATAGCCGACACTCCTTGTTACAGCCTTATTAATGATAAAATGTATTTTGCTAAATAAGTAAAATTTGTAATTACAAGTCAGGTGAAAGGTAAATCAAAGAAGGTAGCAATTTACTAATGTACAGTATGCTAGCAAAGAAAACAGTAGTACCCTACAAAGACTTGAGATGACCATACGGGTTGCAATCTGTCTAAAGGTTAATGAGTCCAAAGCAACCTGGCGGCTATTCTAACCAATAACCCTTTATTCTCATTAAATATCTTTCTGGCAATCTCACAAAACAATTTCAATAAAATCAAATTTGTTATTTCATATTTGAAATGGTAACCGCTCCATTTAACTGAACCATTATAAACAGTCTGTAACCTATCCATGTAGGTTTTGAGCAAGAATATCTTCAGACCAGAAATAGGTTTAACCACACTACGCAAATCTCATATCTGACAGTAGTTTATTTATGACTTTGTCTGACCAATTTAGTTTAGACTAAAGAGAAAGTTTAAACAGTGCAGCTGACATATGCATATGAAGCTGTAGATGGTAAGCCTTAAATAATAAATAGTCTAAATATACATTCTCATGCTGCAGGGTTGTAGTTCTGTTTACGGAATATGCCAACTTGTAGACTTTGCTCTCATTGTTTATTTAGACCATGGAAAGACCTAACTGTAAAATATTAATGTATTTGTACATGTTTGTCACAGTAGTGCTCTGCCAGACTGCCATAGCTTATCTTTCCTATGTTACAGTGCAGCAAAGGTTAGATATTTTTGCAAAGGTTTATTTTAGTTTGCAATTTATAAAGCTGTGGTGTAAACCATTGTTTCTTAAGAAGTTTTGATTGTTCTAATTATGCATTTTAAAGAGGAGAAACACCTAAGACTCTTGGGGGGGTTGCTCTATCTCTTTATGGGACATCTCAAATTAGGATGCCCCGCTGTGTGATACCCCAAACAGATCACCCTATCCAACATGCCTGACCTGCGTCTTGGCACCGGCAATGCATACCTGGCATACCTCTAGCTGTGAGTTCACCTCCGCCTGGCCTTCCTGAATAGGCATCGTGCTTGCGTGTACAGGTAGATGATGGTAGGGGGATCCAGCTAGCGGCTAGGACCCATTTCACCAGTCAGAATGCTCCTGTGTGTCAGAGCTAATTTAGTAAATTTGTTTCGATTTGTAATCTAGGTAAAGCAAAACTGTCATAAATACAACCATTATAAAGCATAATACAAAAAAAGACCTACCTGTCCTGGGGCTCTGTTTATGTTTTTAGCTTTCACCTCCTGATCAGAATCTTGGTTGCTGTATCATTTGGGACCTTCACAAACCATTCAAACTGGACCAAAATTCATATTTGTCTTTTGGTCTAGTATCATAGATTCCTAGGGGCGTCCTATGGTCAGCAACACTGCTGAATCCTTGCCTAAGCCACCACATTTACCAAGCCACAGTCCAGCGCTGTATATAAATGCCCCTTTACCATATTTGAACACATCGCTGGATTGCAGCTTGGTGAGAACAGGGGCTCAGGGGTTCAGCGGCGATTCTGACCAAGGCATCTCTAGGAATCTTTGATACTGAACCAAAAGTCAGAAATGATGCAATTGGTCTATGGTTGGGGTTTCTTTGGGGGCTGCAATCGCAGAAGAGAAACCTGGACCATGTGACCCACAGTGGCCAACGGCAGGGTTGATTTTGCTGGTCAGGTATGAAAATCCCTGGCTGGTAGCGGTGTATGCCCAGACATTGAAAATTAGATGTTGGTCTACTTAAACTATATCTATATCTATATACACACACATCACACATCTTCGTCCTATATTCTATATACTGGGGACTTGACTACATAAATAGAAGCAGATGCTGCTGAGAATAAGTTGCTAGGGTGGTCTTGAATTGTCTTCCAGCAGCTAACTTCAGGAATGAAAAACTAATGTTTCCCTCAACAACCCCAATTCAAACACTACTAATTTCACTTATATTATTTGTTGTATGAGATTGCTTGTCGCTTTCTTTTATACATGTTAAAACTAATTTTACATTTCTGTTTATTTCCACAGAAAGAATGTGCTAATTTCATTAAGATTCTAAAGGCTTACAACCACACTCACTTGTATGCCTGTGGTACTGGAGCTTTTCACCCTGTCTGTACCTATATTGATATTGGCCACTTTCCGGAGGTAAAATAAAATCAAAGTGTTTATGTAATATGTCAAGTAAATGTTACTGAATGTAGTAGACCATTAGCTAAGTGTGTCATCAGCTTTGCAAAGCCTACTCCCAGCAACAGATGCCATCTCTTAAATCAGGCATAAGGAAATGATGTATGGGCAGATATAAATATATAAACAGAGCCACTCCTGAGCATACACACACATTTTGTATGTCCACACCACGTGAATGGAAACTGTATGGCAATCATTCACTGTTTAAGGCACACACGTTTAAGATTATGGTTTTCAGCAAGAACGTGAATATTTCTATAGTTTATTTTATCATATTAATATTCTTTTGTTTGGTCTACACAGTCTCTGTTGGAAGTGATCTTTGAAATGTGGTATGGGTTAGGTCCACATAGAGGTCTGTACAATGAAACCAAAGGTTATTGTGGTTTTAAAAAGTTCAGATTTGTTATGGGTAAAGGCTGGGTCTACTCACAGCCATTTTCTAATTAACTGTCAGACTCTGACAAGCATAGACACCTATATCCAAGACACTGCCCAGGCTGAACATAAACGCCTATACTCACCTGTCTTGGGTACCTGTTTCTTGCATGCACACCCTAGTTTTTTCTAGAGCCCATCCACCAAGCAAGTATGTAGACAGCACTCCACCCCCAGAAGTCACTACAGAATAGCAGCAGGGGTGAATGAACATGTCTTGCAGCTCTGGACCCTAGTAAGCAGCTGTAGGGAAGAGGGGAGTATACATTTGTAATGTTTTAATGTTTAGCCCAGAAAAAGATTTTAATGGCCTGTAAAGGTAAGTAGTAGTGCATAATACTCAACTATTACCAAGATTGTGTCCTGCCATATGAATGGTCCTGGGGGTTGCTTTGTCTTCATCCACCCTTTAAAGGCAAATAGGTTAACAAGGCCTGACCTGCCTCCATCACAGTGACTGGAACATGTTGTGCTCCACTCCACCTGTGTCGTGCCACTTTTTTTACAAGGTGGCGGGGCCTCACCAAATGACTTTGGACCCGAACTTGGGATCAGGTAAGTATTGGATTTCTGGACCTCCTTGAAGTAGCTGCACAAACAGGGCATTTAACTTGGTACTATGCAAAAATATGCAACAACCAATCACATATATGTTACTGGCAGTGTCACTTATTACAAATTAATACATTTACCACTAACTAATTTAGGGTTAAGGGAATAATTTTCTAAACTGCATAGACAGTATCTATGGATAACTGCCTCCACATAAGCATGCCACCCTAAACTGATAGGAATGATCCAGGACAAGGCAAAAACATGATAGAGCATCTTGATAGACAGATGCAGACTTTCTCAATGACTATTCTGAACTATTTAATATTGTGAGAGTGAAAGTGCCACAGGGTGAGGGAAGGTATTAGGGGTATAGGTCCAAATGCATGCAAGACTATACAATACAAAGCCATACTAATGTTAATAATGTTTGTTTTACCTCTGCATGCAGTTTTATATTTTGAATTGCTAATCAATATTCATTCAATCAAAGTTTAATTGTTTAGCATTCTAGATGTTTTTTTTAGCTCTTGGTGTGTCCAGGAAGGTGGCTATGAACTCCCCTTGATAAACAAATGGCAGCTTAGAATTAAAATAAATTGGTTTAGATTTGCCTACAATATCCAGGTTAACAAGGCCTTATTTAGCAAACATTTTTCTGCTATAGAATATTTCCTTGGAATGTAGGTTTCTCTACTTTACTTGTCCCCTCGGGCCTCTAATCCATAGTAATAACCAACAGGAAATTCCTTTTCTGTAGTGGAGTTTTTTTTTCTTATGTCAGTGTTACTAGAGGGTCACAAACTTTAGTGGCTTAGCAGTGTAGGTTAACAGTTCTTTGCCAAATTATTATTTCTTGAGGAGAATAGATTACATAAACAAATGTACCTGTTCCTGACAGTTTCTATCTCTCGCATGCTATCTTGTATACTGATAATGAAGAGGCAGAAAATGAGTATTTCAAGATAAAACCATAGGATGCTGTTGCTATAGCGTCTAAGTCTAAGACAATTCTTTCTCTGGACAGAATCTGAAATATCCATTTATTCTTAGCAAGAAATAAAAATGTATCATAGGTTAATGACCCTAATTAACTTGTCCCAGGAAGGGCTGAATATTTCAGGATAACAATCTGCGCCATAGTTTTTTTAGGCTTGGCTATCCGCTGTTTTTGCATTGCACTAAGCACAGATGTTTTATGATGGATCTGGATGGATGTGATTTTTTCTGGGCTAGAGAGACACTGTCTATAAATGTGTCACCTTCCTCCAGCACTGGGCAATGTCCTTCTGCTGCACTGGGCAATGTCCTTCTGCTGTCCAGATAGAGTAGGGTAGGATAGAGAGCTAGCATGTCAGCTGCTGGCATGGCAGTGGGTGACTTGCTGAAACCCCCTGCCTGATTACATACACCAACCCCCCCCTCCACCTGGCACCCCTGAAAGACTGGTAAATTGCCAGCCCTAAGTTACCAGACCCTACGCTTTACAAAAAAAAACATAAAATAAGTGGGAGAACCCAAGGACTCGGCACATAAAGTCCCACTGTTCTGCCAAGGTAACACAAGCACAATGCAGTACACTTCATTATATTTGCATTGCACTTGTATTGCCATAGATCTGCACTAGCTTTGCACTGAAAACTCTGCATGCACAAATCACATATATAGTTAATAGAAAATAATGGGCAGCATCCCCCATTGAACTTTTGACTGTGCCGCAGGGCAAGGCAGAGGAAGAACTAAAATATAATCAGAGCCTTAATGTGGTAAATGCTGTAACCTGTATCATTCAGATCTGTAAGTGCTGTTCCTTAAGACCTAAAAAGCATGAAAGCAGGGGTTAATACAAATTCAGGATGCTCTGATGTTTCATCAGTAGCTTGTTTCCTAAGGCTCATTAGGGACATTGCACATCAGGATTCCATGGAGAGAACATATTATATTGTGGCGATACTCAACTTGCGAACCAGGGTCCAAATGAAGACCTCAGCACCAGATTTCAGAACCCCGGCCCTGACAGCCCTGAAATCAGTTGCTTCTGTGTTGCTGTGTTTAGAGCTGCCCCCTTGATCAGCAATGTAGTGCTTAGTCTCCCTGCCAGTGTCATGGCTCCACCTAGCATTACAATATGCAGTACTGCACGGGCAGGAAGTGGCAATGCAAGGTACTCACAAACTTTGTGTCTCAGGCTCTTGGCCCCATCCAATCATTTCCCCCTGCCCCAGCTCATCCCCATCTATCCCTGTCTCACCATCTCGTCCCCCCAGCTCAACCCATCCATTCCTGTCCCCCCCAGCTTTGCTCCATCTATTCCAGTCCCTCCAGCTTTGCCCCATACATCACTGTTCCCTCAGCTCTGCCCCATCCACCCCTGTCCCCTCAGCTCTGCCCCATTCAGCCAAAACTCTCTGCCCCATCCATTCCTGTCCCCCCAGCTTTGCCCAATGACATCATTGTCCCCTCAGCTCTGACCCATCCAACCCAGTTTCTCTGCCCCATCCATTCCTGTTCTCTCAGTTTTGTGCATCCAATCCCTATCTTTGCCAATCCATTACTCTTTATTCCAGCTCTGGCCATCTACCCTCCCCCCAGCTCTGCCTAATCATTCCTGTCCTTCTAGTTCTGAGGGTCCAAAATAAAAACACCTATTTTTTCTCCGGTGCCCAATAAGATTTTTAGGGTTGGGGGGCAAGGAACCTTTGTTTGTTTTGCCTGGGGTATCTATAGCCCCTCCACCAGTGTGCTGATTTCTAACTATTCACCCCCAGTTACAGCCCTCCATCCGGGCCTTCGCCTTTTACCGAATGCCTTTAAATGGACCTTTACAAGAAGTGGTTGAGTACCCCTGTTAAATTGGGTCCTCACATGGAATTATATTAAGTTCTGCACTGCAAAACTGTCTGTAATGTTCCTTTCTGACATCAACAGTTCTATGGCATGAAGTTTCTTTATTAGTGACTGACTTGCTTTAAACAGATAACACTATAACAAGAGATTTAAAGGAAAACTCCCTCTTTGTCAGGTTTTGGTGTTCTGCCTTATTGTTTTCCTCTTTTGGAATGTAGAATTAACATTTGTGTTAGGATTCTGCTCCCAGATCTGTGATTTAAATATCAGCATGCTGTTTCCATGTTTCTCATATTCCCATGACTCTGTTTTGCTACAGTGGGAGTAGTTTTCATGTCCTTGAGTAAAAACAATGAACTACAAGTCCCACAATTCTTCCAGTGTAACAGGTGAACTGTTAAGTAGCCTAATGACCTATCCAGCTGAGAACCTGACCATTAACCCTTTTGTTACTAGAATACAAGACTGTGATCCTTCCAAACTGAAGAAGCTGAATTTCAGCAGCATGGTTTAAACCAGTCACCCATGTCTTAGCCAATCAGATGATTAGCAAGCTAGAGTGAGGAATCCTATGATATGTACTCGAAATCACCACTTTGGTGTATATAGCTAAGGTAAACACATTGTTGCTATGGAAAACTGTTTTCTTTTATAATACAGAGTTGCAAAATTAAAAAAAATAACAGATAAACTTAGCACAATGAAGACAACATTTTGACACACAATAGTGGAAACCTTTAACCCTTCTAGTGCCAGCTACGTGAGTCTCACGTAGCAGCCTCTACTCCAATTGTGTATCGGAACAAAAGACCGCACTCTATGTATAGTGTCAATTACCTGAGTGTGCAACACTGAGGGTTGGCCAAAGGAAACCCCTCTCGGGGCCAAAAGTGCAAGCTGGCACTTAATTGGAGTAGAGTGCAAGCAAGCAGGAGTCCCACACACTCCTAAATTACCAACCTCATCTAGAAAGTGGCACCACTACACTTAGTTGTACTTTTTCATTAACTAAGTGTAGTGGTGCCACTTTCTAGATGAGGTTGGCAATTTAGGAGTGTGTGGGACTCCTGCTTGCTTGCACTCTACTCCAATTAAGTGCCAGCTACGTGAGACTGACGTAGCTGACTTGAAACCCCCACAGTAACAAAAATATAAAAGTAAAAAACTCACCTGACCCCTCGTTGGATCTGGCCGGGTTTCCTCTTTAATTTGGTGCCATCCGATCCCCCATGGGTGCGGGGCTTATGATGTCACTCACCAGGTGTCGTCCCGGCTGCTTTTTTTCAGATGCGATCATGCTGGACACAGGAGCAGAGGGACAGGTGATGATCTGATCGCCGGCCCCTCTGCTACTGTAGCCAGCATGATCGCATCTGTCATCACATCGAGGGACAAAGGAGCTGACGATCGCTGAAAATTTTTTCTTATGTGTCAGTGTTTTTACTGTTAACCCTTTGTGAACTGGTAAGGGGTACATGAGAGCCCTATACCAGTTCACAAGTCTGGGGGCTGGCAAGTCACCTGCAGCTACCCAAAGCCCAGGGGGGGGGGCATAAGAGCTTGGGCCCACACAGGGTATGTGGGCTTGTAGGCTGCAGGGTGGGGGGCCACAAAAGCTGGCCCCTCCACTCTGTTCCTACAAGCCCCCAAAGCTGGTCCCGGGCTGGTTATGACGGGTAGGGGGGACCCTATGTCATTTTATTTTTTTTATTTTTAAGGGTGAGGGTTAGCCTAACCCTAACCCTTAAAATTCCCCCCAAAAATGGACCCTATGTAGTTTTTTTTTTTTAAATTAACCCCTTATACACCGTCGCCCAGCAGCTATAAAAGGCTTCCAGCAGCAGCAGGAGAGCAGAGGCCAGACTGATCAGCGTGGGACACAGTGCCCAGGGATGGATGGGAGGTAAGTATAAAAAAAACAAAAAACAAATAAAATATTTTTTCTCCTTGTTTCTATGTGTTTTTTTTACATTTAACCCCTTGTGAACTGGTAAGGGGTCCATGAGACCCCTATACCAGTTCACAAGGCTGGGGGCTGGCAAGTCACCTGCGGCTAGCGGGTGACTTGCCATTAACCCCCGGCACCCCCAATTACCTGCCTCCCCAAAGCCCAGGGGGGAGCAGAAGAGCTCAGGCCCACAGAGGATATGTGGGCTTGTAGGCTGCAGGGTGAGGTGGGGGGGCACCAAAGCTGGCCCCTGCACCCTGTCCTACAAGCCCCCATAGCTGGTCCCGGACTGGTTATGATGGGTAGGGGGGACCCCATGTCATTTTTTTTAATTAACCCCTTATGTTTATAGTGTGGATAGTAGTTGTATTTTATTTGTAAATGTTATAAAGTGCTCTTTTCAGTTTGGGGGGTCTCCTGGGCAAGAATGGGGGGGCTACCAATACATATGTGGTACCGTTGTAAGCGGGAGAAATGGGGCTATCACGTGCGATATGGATTTCATTAATAAAACAAATATTTTATTTAAAATAAAGGAGACAATTGTCTAAAAAATATTATTTTATTTATTTTTTGTTTTTTTATGCAAAAATATTTAAAAAAAACAGTAGAAAAATTACAAACAAGACATTTGACGTTAAGCCTAAACTCTGCTGCAAAAAAATATGTGTAACATTTTTCTGGAAATTCCAGCAAAAATCACGGTTAAACATGGCGCAACATGGGGAAAAATGACCTGTCACCAGAGGATGACAAAACTTCAAGTAGGCTGGCAATTAAAATAGTTAACAGTACCTATGCATGTTGGGTATTGTTCTGCTCGGAGGACCTTGCTCTTTCAGATTTAGCTTTGTTTTTCTTGTTTGCATATTGATATTTTAGGAAAACATGTTTTTTATTCTGCTTTTTTATATTTTTTTTAGGGAAACCCTGTGCAACCTAAGAATTCTTCAAGGTATTAATTCTAAAAGGATGAGTCCACTACAACAAGCTCAGTACGCTTAGAAAGCTTAACATGTGTACTTTCAGGGAATATATGGTTTATTGGGGATATTACAAATGTAAAGGGTTGTTTTGGTTGAAAAATTGCAAGATGTGCACTTTGTCAGCAGAGCTGAAACTTTCAAGTAAAATTACCGTTATGCACATGCTTTACTTTGGGGTGTTTGGCAACTCTTCCCTTGACAGTACCTATGCATGTTGGGTACCGTTCTGTTCGGGGCATGTTGCTTTTTCAGATTTAACTTGTTTTTTCTTGTTTGCATATAGTTTTTGTTAGAAAAATGTGGCTTTGATTCTTCTTTTTTATTCTTTTTTAGGGAAACTCTGTGCAACCAAAGAATTGATTGAGGGATTACTTCCACATAACTACACCCACATAAACAAGCCTGGTATGCCTAGAAAGCTTGAGGTGTGTACTTCCAGAGAATATATTGTGGGGCGTATTTCAAATGTAAAGGGTTGTTTTTCTGGAAAAACTGCAAACTGTTTCAGTTTGGGGGAGTCTCCTGGGCAGGAAAGGGTGTCTACCAATACATATGTGGTACCGCTGTGACCGGGAGAAATTAGAGTTTCACACGCAATAAGATTTTATTGACAAACTTACATTTTTTTTATTACAAAAAACACTACAAATTGCAAAAAATAGATTTTTTTTTTTATTTTTTTGCACATATTTTACCCAAAAGTATTGAGAATAAACAAAAAAAAGGCCAAACAAGACATTGCTTGTTGAAGTGTTGAAGCTCAGACTCTGCTGAAAAAAACAATATATAATTTTCCTGGAAAATCCCTGGTAATCCCTTCAAAAATCAAGGTCGAACATATGTAGCGCCAAATAGTGAAACGTGGTCTGGCAACAAAGGGTGACAAAAATTCTAGGAAGGCTGGCACTTAAAGGGTTAAAAATGCCATAGAAAGTAGAATTACCCTTTAAGTAAAAGAAAAACGCTCAATTATGGGGGGAAAAAAGTAAAGTGTATGCAAAATAATTTACTGCAGTTTCTTGCTGACATCTATCATGTTTCCGAGAAAAGCAATAATTTCGTGAATGACAGATTAAAAAAAATCTTCATAATATATTTCTTCCGAGGTCCTTCCTAAATCATTACATAGCAATTAATCACTTGTTCTTTTCAGCTGTCATTTAGTGCACTGCATTTTGCCCAAGCATATTTCATAATTACACAGTAGCGTTTTTTTTTTCAATCTATTTGTGTCTAAGTGACAGATATACAAGTCAGTAATTATGCCGGTGCTGCTCTTTAAATGGCACTGTTCATGCTTTCACATGCAGGAAATAGAATTTTGGAACTTCCAGAAATTAGAGAGTAAATTTGTCCTCTTTCTTCTTATTATGTGTAGGTATTTGCCTTAGTCTATAATTTGTCAGTGCCTGTTTTGGAATATGCCTGTCATATATACAAAAAAAAGAAAACTGAAGCAACGCAAATTCTGCTGCTTACTCTTCAAAGGATTGTAGAAAACATCAGAACTAGATAATATTCTCTTTCCCTATATATTTTTCTTTTCAGTTTTGATGCTTCACAAGAGGTAGAGAGTTAGATTGCGGAAGGATGTCACTGATTGTTTATGTGGTTTTACAAAACACTATGCAGTGTTAATCTTAGGTCATTCCAAGAATTATAAAATATTACATTATGATCCAACTAATATCTGCTCAGAACAGAAACTAAAATATATGTGGTCACGAGTTATACAGCCATGCAACTATGATATAGTAGAGAGCAAAACTAGCTTTGAGTAGAGGGTCTTTTGGTCTCTTTAGCCCCCCCCCCCTATATTAAGCCTAACATAGGTCTCTCCACATAGTGGCTTGCGATTCTGTTACAGTAGAGGGAGACAGACCATTTTCCATCACTGATACAATATGGTATCCTATAGATGGGGGCGGTGAGCTTGTAACCTGACTTTTATAGAGTTCTGATAGAGCTGGAGAAGAGATATGCCCCACAGAAACAAGAAAGCAAGGTGTGGTAATAAAATCTTCCATACCTATCACAGAGATAATAGTAAATAGCAAAGTAATAGTAAAGTAATATATTTTTTCCTAGTAGCTGGGGGGCTTTCTTGATGATAGTCAAATATGACAGGGTCTACATTCAGGCTGTAGCCAATGACTCACTCACCTTCCAAATAGCCCAGAAGGCAGAAGTTTTTGGTGGTGTCTCACAAGAGTCAAACACTCTATGGTAGCAACATGCTCGTTTCTTCTGCAGATTGGTATTTGGTTGTATGGCTAGTATCAAGGGCTTCCCGAATGTGCCCACTATAGGATAATCATTAACATCCACCCTAGCAGCAGCCACCCTACTAACTGAAAATTTCCTGATTTGTATTACAGATGCAAAGTCCTAAATTAATGTTGGCTTGGTAGGATGCAGGTAGCCTTGATTGACTAGACTAGTTTGACCAGGAAGTCTTCTAGATTATTCTTTACAAATGTGTTGTGCTCATAGAAATTCAGCAGACCCATCCTTCTGTATTTGCTTCTTCTGCTTACCACTCTAATCTGGACATTGCTTTTGGATGTCCCAATCATATCTGACTATCTTCAAGGGAACCTTCAAGCCACCTTTGAAGGAATGGTTGGAGGAGTCCCTTCCTGTCTGTTGGAGTATACAGTCTCACTCGTCCACCTGTTCTCAGGAAGGACAGTGCTTCTCTTTTACATTGTATTTGGGATAATCACAGTGATAATCACATGCCTCTTGACTGGTGTTGCTTATAACAAAAAAGGGAGTGGTTACCATCTGGCAAACTATATGAAAGGTGGGTGGGTCTAGTGTCTTCTTGTGGTGTCTGCTTTGTGGTTGTGGCCAACAATAGACCCAAGTTATATCTAACTGTGTTCAAGGGCACCCTAGGCACTCTGGGAGGAAATAGATTGTATATATTTAAAACACCAGGTATATTGCTACAAATAAGAACTATTGCAAATCCTCTGTAAGAGTTTTAATTTATTAGTATTTTACATTAATGCATGCTATGAAAATGTCAAATGTTTAATACAGCGTGAGCAAACAGCTGCAAAATATGTCTTCAAAATGAGACTCTTTTAACACCTGCATGGCTTTATGCAGTTTTATTCTCTGAAACCTATACCATTGCAATTATATACCTGACACCACAGCTATAAATAATACAAACATGCATACAGAATAGCCCTGTCAAGACGAAAATAAAAGAATCTCGTGTAGAGCTAGGCAGACTCTTTCATACTATAGTAAGGGTCACCTTACACTCCCTAGGTATGAACAATATATAGGGCTGACGTGCACAGACAGGTGCAGTGGAGCTGAAGAAGAAATTACATGTAACCTGTGCACAGATGAATATCTTTTCCTGTTTCATAGGATGTAATTCTTCTCTCCCTTGCATAATGAATATCTCTGGTTCAGAATGGCACAGTGAGTAGCACAATTAGATATGCCATGACAATAAAGTCGATCTAAAGAAAAGAAGCCCATTGAACCTGGACTAATGGCTTTCTTTGCAATGCGGAACAGTTGCTTGCTGAGTGTTTGATAAATACCACAGATAATCCAATTTACAACTGTGGTAGAGACTGACATTATTGCTAAGTGATTATTGTCAAGAAGTGTAAGAATGCAAAGTATCGACACGAAGAGTCCTAATGCAAAGTGTACATGTTAAGTGTATGTTTTATAAAATTCTATATGATCCTTGGGTATTGCATTGCTTATTGATAATATGCAAAGCTATTCTCTAGAAGGCTTCACCAAAATAATGTGTGAAGTAAGTACTGTATATCCAGGCTTGATCATATTTACCATAGTAAGCGGTTTATTGTTTTAAGTGTAGCCTGACACCTGCAGGGTGATCTGTCATTGAGCACACTTAACCTCCCTGGCGTTCTGATACCGACAAATGCAATGGCAACGAAAGCGTTGCCATTGCATTTGTCTCTGACGCACGGCTCCGCCCCCATGAGCCTCTGCGGCTCACAGAGACGGAACCCGGAAGCGGAGAGGGACGCCGCAGCCCCAGCTCTCACCTGCGATCGCGGCGGAGACATCGCTGGATCGCAGGGAGAAGGTAAGGAGGCTGCGCCGCCCGCTCCTGCTCCCTAATCGATCCCGAGCGTGACTCGGGGTCACCGCCACTTACTGCACAAATTGACCCCGAGTCACGCTCGGGATCACCGCCAAGGGGGTTAAGGGATTAATAACAGGGGCCTATGTCTGTCAGAATCATCATACAAAAGCTGTAAATTCCTGACAAGAGAGACACCTCTGTTATGAAAGCTGTGAACTGCTAGTTCAACTCAGGGGGTCAGCAGGACTAGTCCGGGCACCCAGATGGGTTTAGCCTTGGAATTTTTGTACTGAACTGAACATTTTTGCTAAAATGACTATAACAGTTGAACATAAAACCTAATTTTTAGTTTTTTATTTAACACATTTAGGCCATATGTTCATATTATATATAATTCTATTTTGTTATGCTGATAGGTTTGCCATTTTTTATTGCCATTGTTTAGCAGTAGCACCCATTTACTGTTGCTATTAGAGTTATGAATCCCCATAATCTTATTACTTGAACATCATGTGTCATCTGCCTTATCACAACTTAATAGTTATATTGTCCATTAATTGACCCTTTTTTGGGGGGCAATATATTCAGATTAAATATAAAGACATGCACACCAAAAGGTCCTGCTACATAAGGCCTCCTGATTCAGGAGTATATTTTAAAGGGGACCAAAACCCACGGCGATCAGCCCGGGAATTCATAAGATTTCCAGGCCAATCAATTTCCTCTCCCCGGGGCGACCTAAATCGAGATGCTCTGCTGTGTGAAACCCACCACAACGCCCATACACTTACCTTCTTTTCCGGTCCAACTGCGCATCCCCGCTATCCCTCTAGCAGGCATTTGCATGCTTGAAGCTGCTCGTCTTAGACGCACTGACGTGAGCGGATCCGGGTGCTCCGGGGGCAAGGACCAAAACCCAGGATAGTCAAAATCCTAGGTTTTGGTCCACTTTAAATAGCAATAAAGTTCATATAGTAGTGATTACATATTCATGACCTAAACAATGGTACAATGATATTACAATACCAAAGAGGATATCTTTGAATTCAATCATATTAGCCACAATAATGCCATAAGTACTAAGGACACACATGAACCATTTCAAGTGTTCCCTTAGACAAACCGCTTTACAAATGTTGTGTACAGATTAAAGGACAGCTAGTAAATGCTAACGGCACTGTGTAGACATCAATCACATAGCATTAAATGACTGACAAAATGCAATTTACTAGGTCATCTGTACACAGCGTTTATGAAGATATTACAGTAGGTGCACAAGAAACAAATAGTACAAGTAGTAAACACACAACATATACAGATATAACCAGTTCTACTTTGATTGGCTATAATATTGAAGTGTAGGATTCAGTGGCCCCGTTTTACAAATCCCTGTACATGGTGACGAAAGCACTAATGCAGCTCTTTATAGCTCCATGGAAATGGCAAAAATCAAAGTCTAATAAATTAGATACACCAACAACTTAATGCAGTTATGTCAAAGGCAAGAACCTTTTGCCATAGCTAAAGTTGTAATTACATATCCATTTTACATTAAACCTTGTACACACCCAACTTGGCCTCCCATTTCTTTAAAAATATCTAATTTAAATATTTATGGGGATGGAACAGTGGATGTTAATTCCAATACTTAAAGTGGACCAACACCTATAAGATTCCCGGGCCGATCACCTCCCTCACCGCGGGACATCCGAGATCGGGATGTCCCGCGGGGTGAAACCCCCCCAAAACACCTTACCTTATCCACTCGAGGCGGCGGCGGACGCGCTGTCTTGTCCGTCGCTGTCACCCGCTTGTCTGTCGGCGGGGATTGGACGGCACGGTCACGTGGGAGCGTGGTGAGGTGAGTTTTTGGGGCTTCCTGGGGGGTTTCACACAGCGGGGCACCCCCAATCGGGGTGCCCCTCGAAGTGGACCAAAACCCAGGATAGTCAAAATCCTGGGTGTTGGTCCACTTTAACTGACTTGGGGTGGTGGCCCAAGACAAACAATGAGATTATATGGCGGTCAAAAGTCCAATTTCAAAACAAAATAAAAATGCTCCCGAATGTGCATGTTAATATAATTTTATCCAAATATATTTTATATATTTTGGAATGGCAGTTTACCACGAATCACATTTATTCTCTGAAATAGTCTGCTCTGCACCAAACTGCTTTTGCTCTATCATATGTAGTCCTTGCTTCCAGTTGGTTTATTATAATAAAGTGTTTTTAACTTTCTAAAGTACGTTTTAACTTTCCTTTCTTTGTCTGTTGAATTAACCACTTATGTGTCCTGTATTTTCACTGGTTCCCTGCTCTTCTTTCATTCTCTTTGAACTTCTAATTTAACTGTCAGATATTGGTGATGGGATTGGTGATGAGGTATGGTACTTATTAGGGATGATCACCTAGAAAATAGCTCTTCATCTTAAATGTCTGTAATCTTGTTTGTGAATTGACCCATTTCTTTGAACGACAGTTCAAACTACAGAATAATTTTTCAGAGCCGATGGAAGAAAATTTAACAAGCAGTACAGGCAATAAGCATTTAAACATCAAATAAGAAAATTGCAGTTTTTAATTATTTAATGTAAGAAAAAAAATTACGTGTTTTAGGAAACAGTGCATTCTTTTTTTAGAATACAAAATAAAAAAGATGATAAAATCATCAACTGTCAATAACAGCTACTCTGTCTATTGAGTATGGCAAGTCACAGTTGGTCCTACAGCAGACACTGACCCCAGGAGAGTGCACATGACTCATAAAGCTGCGCCTTGACATGCCATTCCCAGCTCAGCCACAACTCAGAAATTTAAGCAAATAAAGCTTTAGAATACATAAGATATTGACAAAATCTAGGATTTTAAGATTTTTTGAAATAACTAATTTTACATTGTTCCCAAGGGGGCTAATGTGGGAAGAAGTAGGTATGTGCCTGGATAGGGATTTTTTTCACAGAGGAATTGCCTACATTGGCTAGTCTGCCCTGCGATAAGGTACATTAATGGTGACTGGCATATCTTTGTCAGAGTGGCAAAACTAAAATTGACCAGGCCCTGTTGCGAACATAAAATTGGGTTCCTCCATGGCTTATATAGTAACATTTTCCTGTCAAGTAGACAATTAAAGAGGAACTATGAGCAAGTCACCTCATGGTGTATGGCACAGAATGGCAGTTAATCATGTGACCAATGAAAGGTTGGATGGGCAAGCCCACTGGGAAATTTAGATTGATCACTAGCAGTCACGTGATTTACTGACATTTTTGAATGAGAAAGGGGTGACTTGCTCATAGTTCCTCTTTCAAGACTGAAACAGCAGAGGCAATGTGTGCTTTTTTTCTATGAGAGTATAGATTTGATAACTACAGTGAAGGAGCCACAATGATCCCCCCCTCCCCCTCAGCATTATTGGCCTGGTGTGGTTGCTACCTCTGCACACTCTTTATTTATACTCCTGCCTCAAACAGGGTGGGATTTCCCCAGTTTGTTATTATTATCAATGAAAACAAACTCATATTGTGAAAAGGTAGTGCATTTATACTTAGAGTCTGATTTATCATGCACTAGCTGCCAGAATATGCCACATTAGTGAAAATTGGTGAAAAATGTAATTTAGAATGTTCTTTGTACACTGGCACATGTTGTGGCATTGCAAGAAACATGTTTCCTAAAATATTATTGGTGCAACAACATGCTGAAAACATTATACATTTTATTTATTTATTTACTACTCTAATTTGCACCAACGTGGCAAATTCTGGCAGATAGTGCTTGATAAATCAGGGCCTAAATGTTAGATCTACAACATTCAGTGAGCATAAAGTAAATGGTAAAAACCAGAACATAACGTGTTTAGTAAGGGAACTGTTCATATTCTCTATATCTATTCATAAATGTCTCCTCTATTTGCATGTTAGCAGGCAAAGTTGTGGAGTGAGGTTCTGGAATGTCTCATTCAAGGACGTATATTTTCCCAGGGAATAGGCTGTCAGCCCAGGCTTCTGCTCAACTTGTCATATCTGATCTTAAACTGATCTCACCTTTCAATGTGAAAGTCTTAAAAACAAATCTTGAGCTAACCAAAATATGGCATGCATTTTATTTGTTTCCATCTATTATATCTCATTGTGATATAAAGCAGAAGAACAGTTAGAAGACCATTATGCACAGAACAATAACACTGGGTATAGTTCAAAGTAATATATGTTTATATGACATCAGGTATTTGCCTTCACCAGATGAAATGATTGTAGTAGCGCCCAGTAGTGAGTGTTTTTAGTTATTGTTTGTTCTTTGTTGGGGATAAACTGGGTATTTCTTTTTTTTTGATACACTGACAAGTTCTGCATAGTCCTCCACTTGTGTGATGTGCATGTTCTGACCCTGTGTTGAGATGTCATGCTATATGCCCAACATAACATACGTACTGGTAACTCTGAAAACTAAAATATAAGCCCTTTTATTATTTTTTTCTGCAAAAAATACATTATAGACATACCTTATCTAATATACCTATGGGTCTTGATCAAACATTGACCTTAAAACTACTTAAGCAGCCTATTTTAACGTAACTCCTTTTATTTGAAAGTTATAGAAAGTAGATGAGGGGTTACATTTTCAATCAGAACTCTTGTAAAATCACTAAGCTCCTTATTAAAACTCACCCCTGAATATTACACACAAAAAAGTTGTCAGTCCAATTTAAGCATGATTGAGAGCATATTTGCCACAGAATTATCTCTTTCACCAGGGCTATTCATTGTCATTGCCTTTCTACATTTTGAGATACTAATTGGTTGAATCAGTATGGCTTAACTGGTACTAGCAAAGCACCCTTTAAGTGCCAGCCTACCTACATTTTTTGTCACACTCTGTTGCCAGACTACTTTTCACGTTTTTGCGCTACACATGTTCAACCTTGATTTTTTAAGGGATTTCCAGGGATTTTCCAGGAAAAATCCCTGGATTCCAGGAAAAATCCCTGGATGAATCCCTATTTATATTTTTTTCAGCGTCTGGGCTTCAACATGAAATGTATTGTTTGGCCTTTTTTTAGTGTATTCTCAATACTTTTGGGTGAAGTATGTGCAAAAAAAAAAAAATCAATTTTTTACAATTTTTTGTGTTTTTTTGTAGTAAAAAATGTAAGTTTGTTAATAAAATATTATTGTGTGTGAAAGCCCTATTTCTCCCGGTTACAACGGTACCACATATGTATAGGTATACACCCTTTCCTGCCCAGGAAACTCCCACAAACTGAAACAGCAGTTTAGGAGATTTCAGATAGGATACAACTATGCAATATGATTGCATAGTTGTAAGGGGTTAACTTAAAAAAAAAATGACATAGGGTACTCCCTCCCGGGGGGGGAAACCTCATTTTTTTGGGAATTTTAAGGGTTAACCCTTAAAATCTCCCCAAAAAATGACGTAGGGTCCCCCTTACCCAGCATTACCAACCCGGACCAGCTATGGGGGCTTGTAGAACAGGGCGCAGGGGCCAGCGTTGGTGGCCCCTGCCCTGCAGGCTACTAGCCCACATAGCCACTAAGTGGCCTGGGCCCTTCTGCCCCCCCCATGGCCGTTGGGGAGGCAGGTAATGGGGGGGCTGAGCCTTGTGAACTGGTATAAGGGGTCTCATGGACCCCTTACCAGTTCACAAATAGTTAAAAGTAAAAAAAGACACAGACACAAAATTCTTTATTATTCTTTATTCTATTATTCTTTATTTTACTTATACTTACCTCCCATGCCGCTGCAGATGACAGCTGTCGGTAGTGATCGGAGCAGGGAGGGTGGGAGGCAGAGAGATCAGAGCCTCCTTTCCTGCCACCCTCCCTGCTCCGATCGCTAATGACAAGTGACAGATCGGAGCCCGGGTACCGGTATAGAGGAGCTGGGTGACGTCATTCAGCTCCTCCCAAAAGTGGGCGGGGCCAGCACCGGACAGAGAAGAGTGGTAAGTCCAGGGGGGGATCGGAGCCCCCCCTGGTGAAGAGAGACCCGGAGAGAGCGATCGGGCTGCGAGGTGAGTTTGTGTAATTATTTTTTTTTTTCTTTCAGATGCCGCGGGGGGGGGGGGGGGGGGGGGCTATTCCGGGCCCCATCCTGAAGATCAGAGGCCCGGGGGCAAAAATCAAACAGCTGATTCTTGAAGAGAATCGCTGGCACTATCAAACGAGGGGTCAGTCTGTATCTTTTATAGTTTTTTTTTATGGGGGTTTAAAGTCAGCTACGTCTCACGTAGCTGGCACTTAACGGTTGGAGAGGCAGCTACGTGAATCAGCAAAAGGATTTTGGAAGCTAAGATGGAGATCCCTTTTTTTTTGGGGGGGGGGGTAGGGATATATATATATATATATATATATATATATAGCACAGAGCTGTGTATGCCACATCTGTGACCGAATCACTGTAGCAGCTAGCCTGTGTCTGCTACAGTGACTGCTTCAGGAGAGGCTCACTTATAATCTCCTGCAGTTCTGAAGCCATTGAAACCAAGCAGATATAGTGTTTGGCTTCAGGGAAAGAGTGGTGGACATATGGGAGGAGAATAGTTTACTTTTGCACACTTTTAACTATTCGATTTGCATTTCAATTTTTAATTCCTTAAAGCATTACAGTTGGTCATGTTTCATTTTGTCCTGTGATGTATGGTATCCCATTGAACTAGTTTTTTGACAAGCACTCAGAAATGTCTCTTTCAATCATCCTGATAGGAAAAGAATACTGTGAGAGAGACAAGTGTGTTTTATTGCCCAGTCCTGTGGGTCTACTTGTGATTTCAGTTAAGATGATGGGAGCTATATGCTACAGAAATAGACTTCACATGTCAGTGCTGTGTTTGAACTGCAGCATGAAAACTATATTTTTTCCACTCATTACACTCTAATAGCTGTTTCCTTCTTTAATGTAACAGATTGCATTAATATGGGAGAAATTGTAATTTGGAAGAATAGCCTTTCTCTTGACGCAAATGATAGCCACTGGAAGGATTGCTGTTAATTATAATCATTATTAGCAAAGCTTAAAAGTAAAGTGTCAGTCACATATGCTCTTTGATGCCGAAATTCTAGGTTTCTGGCACAGCATGTAATTTAGCTTAAGGATGAAAATTACAGACAATAAAATTCACATGAATCGTGTTCTGTAATTGTCACCTGTAATATGGTTTAGTGCATTTTGGCCCTTATTTAAGAAGGGATAGCGTCAGGTAGTGGCTGGTTAATGACAGGTAGCGACTGGTGAACGCCGGACACGGCGCGCAATTACACATTTATCAAGCAGAATCTGTTTAGCGACTGGGATAGCGCCATGTAGCGTCTGATTCATCATTTTCCCAGCCTCAGCGAACAGCACCGGCGTTCAGCCTTGCACAGCGCCAGGTATGACCTCTCGCTACCTGTTGCTCTCCCATACATTTCAATGGACGATCCTTTTCTTCTCTTTTTACAAAAAAATCACAAATAATTCTTTGACCTCTTCTGGCATTGATATAGCAGTTTTTTCATAATTTTTTTCATTTTTTATATATTTCCTAAGAAATGACATTACAGGTCTGGCATTAAAGTGTTCATGTTACAATGTTGTTACAATGTAATTCCATATGTTTTCGCTTTGTTACTAGTTGATAGATGCTTGAAAACACACTTTAAACACACCGCCTCCTGCGCTCTGGGCTTTAAACAAGTATTTTTCAGCGCCAGGGATTTGTGAGGCTTTTTTTTGCTGAATATGGTGTGAGTCGGTCGCTATGAGCAGTCGCTAACATGCACTCCCATACAGCGCTGTACTGGTCAAATAGCGACTCCTCACAATGTATTCAACATTACTGAACAGCAACTGAGTCGTTAAAAGTAGCGACCCACGGCCGAGCACTGCGACTACTAGCGGGCGCTCTGAAAATGCCTGCTACAGACGCTCATCTGTCGCTACCTGCCGCTAATGATGAATCAGCCTGCCAGTAACACAAATTTGTTTCTATGGGTCTAGCTTATATAAGCACAGAAAAATATTTGCACTCCCCTCAGCTTTCTAACTCCCCAACTCCTCAAGCTCAATTCCAAGGCATCATTCTCTCATTCACACCTCACCTCATTTACTCCCTAACCACCTCCTATCGTCTCCAACTTAAAAACATCTGCATCCACCACTTCCTCTTACCTGATACCACTAAAATGTTAATGTCCCCTTTCTTGGTCACCTCTTTGCACTCCCGGCCTTCAAGACTTATCCTGTGCCTCTCCACTTCTCTGGAATGCCCTCCCAAACTCAATCCATCACTCTCCAATTTTCCAAGCCTTTAAAAGTGACCCCAAAACTCACCTCTTCAGACTAGCATGTGATCTGGCTTAAGCAACCCCTATAATCTTCACATGGTACATGGAAATTTGTCTTTAAAGAGCTGAAGACCAAATTATAGACTTGTATATTAGCTAAATGTGTCACCAGACTCTCCCCAGACTTTCTAAAATTGTGGAGAAGTACTAAAAAGCCACTGAACTAGATGGAAAACCCAAGTATTGTGCCAGTCAGAACATCCATGGCCTCATGTATAGATGAACAAATATGCTATCTATTTAAACCTTCAGTCTGCTGCAGAGGGGTCACCCACCTTTTATTATACCAATTTATTGTGTTAAAAAATACAAACAGTACATTATAAATATTAAAGGCTGAGTTTACTTTTAGGAGCACTATGGCAAACAAAATGCCCCAATGATAAAAATCTATATAAGTATGTTGGATTGCAGGAGGAGGGATCACTTATACACCCAGCAGTGATGCTTTTTTTCCTTCTTTTAATGGAAGAATACAGGTTCTGTCACCCCTGATACACACAAACCTGTCACCCCTGTATTTTATTCCTACTAAGGAGATGAAAACCACAAGCTTGACAGGAGTTTTATTCAGTTCCTTTCATTAGCTGGCATGTTTATATGAATATTTAATATTACACAATTTCGAAATACACATCCTTTAGATGAGCTTTCGAGAATAGCTAGTTCTCTCCCTCAGACATGATATTATAAAAGGAGAACTACTGTAGGTTTTCTCAAAAGTTCACCCGAAATATACTCCATTAGCCTTAAAATGTATCCACCTTATTTCTTCATGATTTACTTCTCTCAAAGGCTAATTGGTGCAATACATTGTTGCTATTTCAAGGGCACAAAAAAATCACATCAATAGTTTTATCACTTTTTTGAACAGTTTTGTTGTTAATAGAGCAAATAATGCTTAGTTAAAGTATAGATCGCTGCAGGTTGCACTGGGGTACATATCAGTCTGCATCCATGCCATGTACCACCTGATAGGGTCTTCAGTACCTCCAGTGGTACAGATACCACTGGCTAGAGAATGTTTTGCTTGAATATGCACTGCTCTTTTAAAGATTGATGCAATATAAATAAAATTACATTGTTTCTTAGCAGGATAATGTATTCAGGCTGGAAGAGGCACATATTGAAAATGGAAGAGGGAAGAGCCCATATGACCCTAAGCTATTAACTGCTTCAATTCTAATTGGTGAGTATGTAAGTAGAATTACTTATGTGAATACTAAGTTATTTCCTATTTTTTTTTTACTATGCTTATAGTATCTGGTTTAAATATTACTGATATGCACTGTAATATTCAGGCTATAGATTTTTATGTTAATAAATGTAGATGCCATATGTAGTGAAATGAAGCTGCTATTGAGAAGGTCTTTCATCTTTGGTTGTAGTGCTTTGTAAAACAAGGTCACCTGAAAAACTCATAAAAAGTAGATCTTTAATTTGATGTCATGGTTTTATAGAGAAACAATATAATACATGTTATTGCCTCATGATACCTTTATGCCTAACCTGTACAAATTCCCTGTTACACGTGATAAAAAAGTTAAACTAATTATCGTATATACTCGAGTATAAGCCGAGTTTTTCAGCCCACTTTTTGGGCTGAAAAAAGCCGCCTCGGCTTATACTCGAGTCAGAAGGACAGTCACAATGCTACGCTGCTAGGCATGGGTAGCTCAGGGGTTAATAAGCCCTCCTCCTCACCCTCCTTCCTCCCGGCACTCCTTGCTGACAATCTTTACTTCTCTCCAAGTAAACGAGCAGCTTCTGGTTCTGCCATCTACCGTCTCCACGAGCAGCGCTGCTGGGAGTGACGTCACCTTCTCCCAGCCGCCTCTGCGCTGCTTGTCAGGCAATGGATGGTGGGAGCGGAGGCTGCTCGTTTACTTGGAGAGAGGTAACACTGTCAGCAAGGAGTGCCGGGAGGAAGGAGGGTGAGGGAGAGGGGGCTTATTAACCCCTGAGCAATCCACACCTACCAGCATATTGTTTAACCATGACTCTAGTTCAGGGCAGCAACTAAATGGGCAAGCCGAGGTCCAGTACAAAAGCAGTACATTCAATGTGTTGTGCGGTGAAACACCCAGATTTGGTATTTACCCTGTGTGTGAAGCCCCCAGTGCTGCTAGATATCTCCTTTACTCCATGTGCAGTCTCTCGCATTTCCCACCCTAGGCTTATACTCGAGTCAATAACTTTTCCAGTTTTTTGTGGTAAAATCAGGTGCCTCGGCTTATATTCGGGTCGACCTATACTCGAGTATATACGGTAAATTAGCTTGAACCCCAAAGGCCATCCCTCATTTGGACAAGCCCTGCAAGCCAGACTCTTTTAAAGATCCCGCCAGAAAACATGCAAGGGTTTGCCGCAAATTAAAGTTTGGCAAGAATTTAGCCTAAACGGAAAAAAGCATCAATCTACCTAAAAGGACATGTAATATTGTAAACTTTTAAAAAATAAATGGTTGGTTAAAATCCTTTTTGATATGCTCTCCCATATCATTTAGCACATAGCTATTATTGGCCACTCACTACAATGTATCTAGTTTAATGTGTAAGTGAGAATACATCTGTTCTTCAGTTACATTTGGTTTTGTAATTCACTCATTCTACAGACTGCTTCATTGAAGCCAATTGTTGACCTTCCTGCTTGAAATGGCAATCATTTCTTTAGAATATTTCACAGTTAATAGGCACAGACTGGTTTCCTGTGAGGATCATTTGAGTCAACTACCAGCTTTGTGTTTGACAAGAAAGTTCACTGACGATGAGTTGTGTAAATGAATGTTTAACATTTTCAACCCTACCACTTATGTGAGTGCACATTATTTTTGAAAAGAAAACGTGACACTTGATTGTTTTTTATGGACTTCTATACATTTTATATATACATAACTAGAATCTCAAATAGCTTTGCAGGACAATGTCACAGTTGATGCAGGTAGTATTCTGTTTTCTTTAATGTTTCTTTATATCAATTTCTATGTTTGAGGGATGATGCCACAATTGATGCAGGTAGTATTCAGTTGCCTTCTTTATATGAGAGCAACTAAAAGGCAATACTGTGCTGGCAGTATAAGACAATGCATAGTTTCTACAAATATATAATTTAATTATTAAAGCCAAAAAAATGGTCTTAATAAAATTGTTCCTGATTTGCATATATCTCTATTAGGGGCAGACTAACCGGAAGATCCAGTGGACCACACTGCTTTGGGGCAGTCTGGCTGGCAATCCCAGCCCCCATCCCCTTCACCACTATATTCCATTACCCAAGCAACCCCACACTTGCTGCATGGATGATCAACTCTTCAGCTATTTGAATTACCCCACAATCCTATATTTTTAAAGTACAGTTAAAGTGGACCAACACCCAGGATTTTGACTATCCTGGGTCTTGGTCCACTTCGGTGGGGCACCCCCGATCGGGGTGCCCCGCTGTGTGAAACCCCCCCGATCACCCGAAAAACTCACCTCTCCCCGCGCCGACGGACAAGCAATCTGACAGTCCCGGACAAGCGGCTCCTCCGCCGCCGCCTCCCGCGCGTCCCTCTTGGCGGGCGCGCACACGCCTAGAGGGGCGCGAGGGAGATAAGGTAAGGGGGTTTGGGGTGTTTGGGGGGGTTTCACCCCGCGGGACATCCCGATCTCGGATGTCCCGCGGGGAGGGAGGTGATCGGCCTGGGAATCTTATAGATTCCCGGGCCGATCACCCGTGGGTGTTGGTCCACTTTAAAGTAAATTAAGAAGGGCAGATGCAAGAGGGTTAACCCCCCCTTATCAAAGTCTGCAAAAAGACTGCCTTGCAACAGAAATTACTGTGATAATGTGTGGTAATGTGTGATAAAGAGAAAGAGGCCAGGTTAGACTATTTCTTGTGCCAAGTGATCACGTTTGAGAAGGTTGGTGACAGGACTGACTGCAGAGACAAACAGATGAGCAGAAAGAAAAAGCCAACACCAGAATGAGGGCGGGAACTAGGCCAGGAATTGCAAGTATGCACAATGTATCTCTACCAATACATTTGCAGTTTATAGACATGTTAATTCACGTCATGTTATGTCACGGTCAACCATGGTGATAAGCCATAAGTGCCTAGTTAGCCAACTCGTACACCAGTGCACAATGATTGTTTAACCAGTCTTGCTTACAATGCATAAGTAGTGGCGGAAATTTAATGTCATTGCCTCTACCAGTCAGTAAATTAATTGAAAAATCATTTTTTTTTTTAGACAAAAAAACAAATTGTCATGCCCCTGTATGTGGGAAAGTCCTGGTTAACTGTGTGGGGATGCAGGAAGCTGGGTAGCTGACTGGGAACAGATGGACAAAGAACAGACAACCTGTCTGCACCACCAAAAAGGCAAGCTGCCGAAAACCGGGGAGTGGGTGGTCTGGTACTCGGAAAGCCACCCAGTTCTTCAGCAGAGCTCCTTAAGGTGGATTTGCACAGGCCCCATGTAGTCCTTTGGTGGTCACAGACTTGGGAAGGGGAAACACATGGCAAACATAGGATGGATAAATGAACTGGGCCCCAGTGCAGGCTGTGGCAGACCTGGACCCCAGTGCAGGCTGTGGCGGAGCTGGGCCCTAGTACAGGCTGTGGCAGAGCTGGGGCCCCAGTACAGGCTGTGGCGGAGCTGGGCCCCAGTACAGGCTGTGGCAGAGCTGGGCCCCAGTGCAGGCTGTGGTGGAGCTGGGCCCTAGTACAGGCTGTGGCAGAGCTGGGCCCCAGTGCAGGCTGTGGTGGAGCTGGGCCCTAGTACAGGCTGTGGCAGAGCTGGGGCCCAGTGCAGGCTGTGGTGGAGCTGGGCCCTAGTACAGGCTGTGGCAGAGCTGGGCCCCAGTGCAGGCTGTGGTGGAGCTGGGCCCTAGTACAGGCTGTGGCAGAGCTGGGCCCCAGTGCAGGCTGTGGTGGAGCTGGGCCCTAGTACAGGCTGTGGCAGAGCTGGGCCCCAGTGCAGGCTGTGGTGGAGCTGGGCCCTAGTACAGGCTGTGGCAGAGCTGGGGCCCCAGTACAGGCTGTGGCGGAGCTGGGCCCCAGTACAGGCTGTGGCAGAGCTGGGGCCCCAGTACAGGCTGTGGCGGAGCTGGGCCCCAGTACAGGCTGTGGCAGAGCTGGGGCCCCAGTACAGGCTGTGGCAGAGCTAGGGCCCCAGTGCAGGCTGTGGCAGAGCTGGGGCCCCAATGCAGGCTGTGTCGGAGCTGGGCCCCAGTACAGGCTGTGGCAGAGCTGGGGCCCCAGTGCAGGCTGTGGCAGAGCTGGAGCCCCAATGCAGGCTGTGGTGGAGCTGGGCCCCAGTGCAGGCTGTGGCAGAGCTGGGGCCCCAGTGCAGGCTGTGGCAGAGCTGGGGCCCCAATGCAGGCTGTGGCAGAGCTGGGCCCCAGTGCAAGCTGTGGCAAACCACAAGACCCAACACAAAAGACAGACTATGAAGGGCAGTAAGCCCCAGTAGAGACAGAGACAGAACTATGAAGGGCTGCGAGCCCCAGTAGAGACAGAGACAGAACTATGAAGGGCTGCGAGCCCCAGTACAGACAGAGACAGAACTATGAAGAGCTGTGAGCTCCAGTACAGGTGGAGACAGAACTGTGATGGGCTGTAAGGCCCAATACAGATGGAGACAGAACTATGAAGAGCTGTGAGCCCCAATATAGACAAGACATAAGCTAAGGAAGGCCCAAAGGCCCAGCAAGGACTAGAAGGCAATAAGCCCAAATTATTGAGACAGGAAAGCCCAAAGGCCCACAAGGATACAGAAGTATGCAGGGGGGTTGGAGAGCACGGCTCCAGCAGACACACAGTAACCACACCAAAACAAACAGCACAATGGCCGGAGGACTTGGAGCGACGAAGGCTGGCAGATCGCCGGTTCTGACATATATACTGTATATGGAGAGTAGTATATATGGGCCAAGATCAAATCAGATGGGCACCATCTATTAATACTTATTTACTTGGGTATCTATGCTGCTGTTGGTTATAATGTCACGTGGAGGCCAATTTATCACCAATTTATCACCAGCACCGCTTGAGCATCTGCAAAGAGATTGTATTAGGGCCTCAGCTGTGATGCCGGTATGGGCATTCTGAAACCATGATACTCAGGCATACAGTGCCATGTGCAATACAAAAAAAGGCTTTAACTGGGGATAGCAAACAAATGTAAAGACATTGGGAACATACAAATGAGATGACACATGATTGGCAGGCATTGAAGCGCAAGTTAGCCGTGAGATAACCTATGTACAATAATGAATGAAAAAACTTTCAGAACAGGCCAGGGATCCTGTGTCACGCACATAAAAATTTAAATACACTGACCAGAAGTCACCTAAAAGAAAAACAGGACTGTAATGGCTAATTGAAGTCTATGAGAGAATGACACTGAGTGCCTGATGTGATGTGGCACATTAGGGAACACAGCACTGTCGCTAACAAAGCACTCAGTGCGCTTAATTCATGGGACACTACATGGCTCTAAACATTTTTTTGCATCATAAATATGGCTTGCTGGTGGCATTCATGAAAAACACATGATGCTACGTGCTGCTACGTCGCGTTGTTTTTTAAATAAGGTCCAACAATTTTTTCATAAACATATGGTGTTAGCCACATTCCAGAAATGTTTTAAATGAGATAAAACTATGTAGCTTTGGCTGACCACCTACAAACTAAAATTACAAGGTAAAAAACAGTAAATATATATATACACCTATTTTTATTTCACAGATGGGGAGCTATATGCTGGGACTGCTGCAGATTTTATGGGCAGAGACTTTGCCATTTTCCGTACGCTTGGAAATCATCATCCAATTAGAACAGAGCAGCATGACTCCAGATGGCTAAATGGTAAGCAGAGCACATTTTATGAAACAAAGTGGACATGCAAACATGTCTTAGTGTTAGACTAAGATATAGAGAATTAGCCAGATAACCTTGAGAGTCTCTTGAGAGTTTGGAAATAACAGCAATCTATGGGGAATTCAAACAGGTATAATTGCACCTTTCAAATCTGTTAGAATTTCCCATTTGTAAATCTTTCTCATTGTAAATAGTATGTATCCCTTATACACTCGACATGAATAAATATCCAGCCAGGCTTGTTTCTTTCATTTAATGGAAGGAAGAGGAAATCAGGGGATGGGCAGGTTCTGCCCCCCCCTCCGATACACTCAAGGATGGCACCCCTGGATATGATTCCTACGAGGAGAAGAAAACCACAGGCTTGGCAGGAGTTTTATTCAGTTCATTTGTTTAAAGGACTCCTCTTATTAGCCAATGTATTTAATTACCTTACCTTCTTATTGTATACTTTAAAATAGACCTGATGCTTGATTGCTGATTGCATGTAAATATATTATGTAACTACGCGAAGCCGCTTCTTTGGTTCAGTTTCTGATTTGCGGCTGAGCTGGAAAGGGCATGAGAAAACAATATGTTTTGCTGTGGTCAGAGACAGCTGTGCAACCACTGCAGTTTGCCATTCTTTCTTGTGCTGAGAGCTCCAAGGCACAGAGTGGCCGTTATACCACTTTTTTTGTGTGGTCCTGGACTAATACATTTGAAAGGAAGGCACATTTTCCAGCCCTGCTACAGATCTGCAGATGTTGTGGGAAACAGAGGAGAGGCACATGGGACATGCATCAGGTAACCTGCTTGCTGCCTGTTTTTTTTTTTTTCTGTTGGGTTTACAGTCCCTTTAACTTTCTTTGGTCATATTTTGAAAAATTGTGCTAAAGGTATGTACATTGAAATAAACAGCTACATATGTATAGCATTTTATATGGCATGTATTTATATATATTTTAAGTATGCAGCACATCCTGCTCCAGATAATGATTCATAACATCTGGGATATACCTCCACAAGAGGGCGCTTTACTGCAGAGATGGCAAAAAGAGGCCCCTCCCGGGACCTCCCACTAATTCCCCAGTTTCTTCTCTGCAGTGGGCTGCGAAGGAAAAGATGATGGCTTCTCTTCTCGCAGGTGAGCCGGGCTTCACAGCCCCTGGCCCTGTAGTACTATTCCCACCCGTTCCACCCTTTATTCTGCCTCCCAGCCCACCCCTATTAGAGGTGCTTCATTAGGAGCTTGCTCCCCGCAAATCCCCCACCAAAGGGTAGGAGGTTCAGGTTTTTGGTGAACCTGAATTGGGATGCCCTGTCTGCTATTGCCCTACTTTACATATTTAATGTATTTATGGGCATTCTACTTCCCCCTTCTCCCACTATCCTGTTTGTCGGGGGGGGGGGGTGTGATTGTGAGTGCCTGTGAGTGTAAGTGCTTTGCCTTACACCGCTTTGCAAATCATGTGGCTGTGTGCTTTTACATGCTAGCGCTGACACTCTTCCCAGCTCTGCTCCTTTCCCCTTCACATATTTGAATCTCCCGCCGCTGACTCGTGCGCCCTACGTCGTCCTTGGTCAGCGGCAACGTCACTCCAGGGCCTGATGTACGCTGATTGGCTGCGGGTGGCTGACTTTCAGCCTGTCCCCGCGCTTCCTGGAGGGAGCATGGCCTAACGCTGGGCGCGCTCCGCATTTTCACCTCATGTGGCCAGCCCCTTCAGAGCCCTCCAGCGCCATCTTGCCTCTGCTGCCGGATCGATTGCAAGCTCTGCGGCAGGCCGTGAGTGCCCCAGCCGGCCTTTATTATACTTTTATTTTCTGTATAACTGATTGGGTGTATTGTCTTTCTGTCTTTCAGGTGGGAAAACTGGTTAGAGGTTTCTCCCGGTCCTGTGTGCTCTATTAGTTCTAGTTAACTTTATTAGAGGCCTAAACAATTAAATCCTCCCACTATCCTAGCAGACATTTAAGGGGCATCCCGGGTAGCTGTACAGCGTAATTCCTATTGGCCAGTTGTGCCACCAAAAATCACCATATGGAGGCTTCACAGGATATTGTGCTCGGGGTCCCATCGGGACAAGTCCGGTTGTGTGTGGTGTGTGGAGCATTCCCTGTGAGCGATGATGTGCGGGTCTGTGTACCCTGCGCCCAGCAGGCGCTTGCGCGGCACTCTGGGCTGCTTGTGTCTGGGTCTGCGCCCACCATGTCTTCTCCCACACCCCCTCGCTTGATTATGACTCCCAGTGAGACCAATACTTGTGGGGAGTCTCAGCCTGACGTGTCTTCCAGGCTGGCCAACATTGAGAGATTGATTGCTTGCTCTGCAGCCTGTAAGGCTCCAGCTAAAAGGCGGCACGTGGCGCCTGCTGTGTCAGCTTTTCCTATGGAGTCTGAAGAATTTCTCGATTTATCTGACTGCTGTGAGTCTAGGGCCTTTCCCTGTCATGTGTTTTCCATTCCTAGGATCCTGGAGTTCCTTCAACATGGTTTGGATATGGGTTTTCAGCTCAGCACTTTGAGGGTCACGTGTCCGCCTTGGCTGTTTTCTTCCAGAGGTCCTTCGCTCTACATCCTCTGGTCAAGACCTTCTTCCAGGGGGTCGCTCATGTGCACCCTCCCCGTAAACCCATGTTACCGGTCTGGGATTTGAATTTGGTATTGTCTGTCTTTCAGGGTCCTCCATTTGAACCTGTGCATGTGGCTGCCTTGTCTCTCCTTACCCTGAAGGTTGCCTTTTTGGTGGCTATCACCTCTGTCCGGCGTGTTTCTGAGTTGGTGGCTCTGTTTATTTAGGCCCCCTACTTTGAGAGACACCAGGACAAGGTGGTTTTCCGCTTAAAACCACCAGACTTCTTGCCTAAGGTTGTCTCTGCCTTCCATCTCAATCAGAACATTGTGCTTCCTTCTTTGTGCCCTAATCCTGGTAATTCCAAGGAGAGTGCCTTGCATTCTCTGGATGTTGTCAGGAATTTGAAATACTACCTGGTGGCTATTGCACCTTTCAGGTCCCAAGAAGGCTTTGGCTCCTGCTAAGTCTACAATTAGCAAATTCGTCAGGCTATTGTTAGGGCCTATTCTACTAGGGGGAAGGATCCTCCTTTCCGTGTTACTGCTCATTCTACCCGTGCTGTTGGGGCTTCCTCGGCCTTCCAGCACCAGGCTTCTGTAGAACAAGTTTGTAAGGCTGCTACGTGGTCTTCTGTTCATACCTTTTCCAAGTTTTACAAGGTTGATGTTCGCGCCTCAGCGGATGCTGTTTTTGGCCGTAAGGTTCTGCATGTGGCAGTGGTTTGAGCTAAGCGTTGTTGCCTTTTTGGGATCCTCACCCGTTTATGGACACTGCTATTGGATGTCTCAGATGTTATGAATCATTATCTGGAGCAGGACCTGCTGCATACTTAGAATAATACAATTCTGTGATTACTCACCTTGTAGAATTGGTATTATAAGTATGCAGCACGTCCTGCTTCATCCCACCCTGATTGCTTTATTTTTGGATCCTCTATATGGCAATTGTTTTCCTTGTTAACTTTGTTGAATTTGTTATTGGCTTCTCCTGGTTCCCTTACTGCTTATCTATACTGGGGAATTAGTGGGAGGTCCCGGGTATATATGGACCGGGAGGGCCTCTTTTTGCCATCTCTGCAGTAAAGTGCCCTCTTGTGGAGGTATATCCCAGATGTTATGAATCATTATCTGGAGCAGGACGTGCTGCATACTTATAATACCAATTCTACAAGGTGAGTAATCAGAGAATTGTATTTTGTGTGTGCGTGTTTGATTATTTCAAACCTGTTTTGGTAGGTTGATACAGTTTAAATACAAACCGTTTTTCTGAGTCACGGGGTTAGGAACCATGGTCCTTTTGTACATTTTCTTTTTTCATTCCTTTATACACTACTTGCAATAAATTGTCATTGAAAACTATGCAGATGGCTATTAAATAGAGTTGACCAATACACCAGGGAATTATTCAGGATTGTTGGGAGCAGGCAACAGGCCTTGCATAACATGCTGCAAAATGTCATTAGCAAGCTTTATCAAATGGTCATATATTAAAGTATTTTTTTTTACAATAAATAAATACATATATTCTTTTAAAATGTTTTTTATTCAGATCACCGCATTGAACTTTCAATTAGTGTTCAATACAGATTTACTCTTGACTGGGTAATTTGAGTTAATGTGCATGGATGGGAGTTTAGGGGCCTTAACCAAAAGGAGGATGTCATGACAATACATGTCAACATGGTGTGACTGGCTTAACTGACATAGCTTTGTAAGGATCTCCTTCTGTGAATGTAAGGCCCATTTGCAAATTAATTCGTTTCTGACGGCAGTCTGATTGTTGACCTGAAGGTTGTAGGATGGAAAAACAATCAGATTAGTGTGTGTTATACAAAAAAACCATTGCAGCTTTTAAGTGCTGTTATTTTTCATCTGTTAAAGGGTTCTATGGAAAGGCAACAGTGAAGGTTAAGTGTGAAATAACTATGGTAACAGAGAGACAGAAGAGCCTTATGGTCCATTGATCTTGGCCATCCCACTTGATTCATGCTGTACTGTGTATATGGAATGCTGGAGCAAATGGTGCCTCACATGATATGTAGATTAGCCCTACATTCCCAAATAGATTACAAAGAAGAAGGTTATTATGATTGCTCGCCAAGATATATTATTTATGCCGCTGTTAAGCTTTTGTTAGCCATAGAAGTGGCAGGTTACTAATAATGAAACATATCCATAACCCTTAAAGGACAGAGTGTAATTTACTTTTTCCTTTTTTATTTGGTAGTTTACATTTATAACTACTTTAGCTCCTCTATAATTTGTCCTTTTAGGCCTCATTTATGTCATCTTCATTGCCATGCACCTTCTGCACCATACAACACAGACAACATTAAAGTAAACCAACAGTCACTTTTGCTGGTCCCACATGACTGCCAGAAGCCAAACCCATTCACCGGTTGGACTGTTTCATGTCTGTGTGACGATGAAGATGTCTGGCCATTGGCAGTCACATGGAGCCAGATCTAGGTAATGAGGAGGCGTTAACTATGAGGCTGTCTAACATTGGGCTTGCAAGGGACATCATTATATTCATTGTGTATTTTACAGGATGACTGGCAAGTAAATGCAGATCACCAAAAGTAATTTTACAAGCTATTCTCACACTGACAATATTGTATAAACGATTCATTAAAATACCTTTTTAGTTAAACCTACAGTAGCAGCAATGGTTTATTTCAAATTCCATTAGAATATCCCTTTATGAATCAGTCTTTCCATAATGTAATTAAGGGAGTATGGGTTTCCTAGGTTATGGTTTCTAGGGTTTTATTGTGCTTTTATCTGAGCTACATTTTGGCTGTCTATTTAAATCATTCCAATTTGCTGCTAGTAAGTTAATTACATGTAAATGATTAAATAACATGTGTTGTAATTACCCTAGGTACATTTGTTCTAGATTTACACCAAAACATTTGCACCAACCTATCCGTACTTTTTGCTGTTTTTTTTTTGAGAGGCTGACTTTGGAAAGGCTTTCAGAGCTTTTCTCATTTTTTCTCACAATAACATAAAGTAAAAAAGTTTCCTTTTATTAAAAAAATAAGCATGGGCTGTTCTACGGGTGAGGTAAACATAATTTAATGAGGTAGACATTTTATTTCAAAAGTTACTGGGAGCTTTATTTGAAAAGTGTCAGCACCACTTTTTTGGGGCTCAGCGGTACTCAGCGCCCAATTTAAGCAATAGCAAAACGGCAGCTAGCATCTTATTTTATTACTGTTTCAATATTGAGAATTTGTCTCTTCAGCTTCTGTGTTTTAGGGGAATCTCTGTTCTCCAAATCGGACTGTATTCCCTGTAAGGTGACAGGGATTACTCTCCGAAATGGGGAATAGAGTTTCGTAACTTGGTGCTTCAAAACATGTGCGCAAATGCACAGGCGTATGACTATGAATCAAGCCTAACATGGGTAACCTTCTCTATATACCTAGATTAGCATAGCATCTATCTCTTCAGAATAAGGTTTTCCAGGTGAATTATCAAAGCAATGAAAAATGGCCTAAACTGTTCTAGATGATGATCTGCTATTTGTTAATAATGAAAAAGGGAAGTGTTAAGGAGTCCATCATATTATCACATGTTCTGAATTATTCAAAATCATTTTGAATACTGTCCACATTTCATTTAATGCAGTGTATGTGAAAGGTGGTGAATGTATTTGAAATATGGATTGTGGTGATTTTGGCACAAGTAGTCATTTTTTGGGGTTTTCAGGGAATTGTAAAACACCAATGAGTAAGGGAGTTACACTGAGGACATTTTTTAGGAGCTTTTATTAGGAGTAAAATGCTTTAAATAGCAGATATCCTGTCTCATATGCTTAACAATGAAAACAAAGTCATAAAAGGCGTAATAGCTAAAGTCAAGACAAAGTCAAATTGTCTGAATCTGGAAAAAAGAGAAAATCTATCACAGCATTCATCGTTTTTACCGGAGAATTGAATAAACACAAATGCGTTCAATTGCTTTTGTAGCAAGCTGCAGCTACAAATGAGTTTGCATTGTGTATGGAAGATGAATTGGGCACCAGGAAAGATTTAGCTAGTAATCAGTCAATGTCTATTGAAGCAAGTCAAGAGAACACAAAATGTATGGTATCATTGTACACCACAAGCCAAAGGGGATGCCACCCAAATGCTACACATACGGAAATTTGTAAGTTGAACATTTTCCTCATGCCAGATGAGAAGTCTAAGCCAGGCAACCACTAATGAGATTCTCTTGTTTCTACTCTTTCCTTTGGACTTGACATTTGGCAAATCTATTACTACTTTACTAGTAGGCTAAATTGAGGGTAAAAAAATCAAATGTTCTAGAACCAGTATGACCCTTAAAATGTAACATTTAAATTCAGTTTTGTTTATGCCCCGTGCTATTCCAGTTTTGCATTATAATTTCATTTTAAGAAATTAGATTTGCCCTTTTCTTTGTAAAGTTTTCAGTGACTGTTTTTCTAGGCATAGGATTAAATTCCTGTACCGACCAACTGCATTTTCACATAGAAAATAAACTGGGTGCTTTGCAATTCTGAAAATATTATGTAATACTTTAACAAGCTTTATTTAAAGTAGATAAAATCAAAATAGGATACTGGCACATCTACTGTACAAATGACAAAAAAAATCTGCTGCAAGGCCTTAATAGTCCAATTCCTATTTCATGGTTAATAAAATGGTTATATGTCTGTGCTGGCTGTACAGGTGTATCTATCCCACATGCACCTGTATAGCCTATAGGATTTTACAGTACATGGAGGCTAAGAAGTTATATAACTAGTGCACCATTTAACCACACATAAATGTTTGTGTAACGTTTAGTTTTATATTTCCAGTTCTTTTATTAATTGAAACAACAATTTGGTGTTGTAACACCCAATCTTTCTTTGGAATGATTATGTTAAAGTGGACCAAAAGCATCCCACTTGCCAAAGCATGCGAGTGATGCCGCATGCCGATCTTGTGTGCAGTTGGGATTCCATTCAGCTTTTCCAGCTGCATATTAATATGCAATGCTGGAGAAGCTCAATGGAAAAAAGCCATACCTGCGCAATGGACTCAAGGAAAGGTAAGAACAGCTGGTGATTTGGTGGGGTTTCACAAAGCGCCCCACAAACCTGGGTGCTCTAGGAAGACGGACCAAGACTTGGGATAGGAAAAATCCTTTGGCCCACTTTAAGAAAGCTGTCATATGAAAACAGTTGTCAATAAAATGAATGTTATGCACTCCCACTAAATGCTACACATTCTGTATAGCTTAGACAGCTCTATACAGATGTGTTTACTGAAACCGAGATTGCTTTGTGTATTCAGTTTAGTGTATACAGTATATATTATAGGTTAAATAATAAAAATGTCTTATTTATTTTTCTAGATCCTAGATTTATTGGTGCATACTTAGTACCAGAAAGTGATAATCCAGAAGATGATAAAGTCTATTTTTTCTTTCGTGAAAATGCAATAGATGGCGAACATACTGGGAAAGCCACGCATGCTCGCATAGGGCAACTATGCAAGGTAACCTAAAGATGAAACAGGGAAAGAATTGTATTGCCCTTGCACCACAATTACATTTGCTGAGAATCTGTTTCCCCCCCCTCCCCCAAAAAAAGACAACAGGGGTACTCAAATGGCAACAATTAGAAAAAGAGGAACCTCCCTGAGTAAAAGAAGACACAAGCACCACTGAGACCCAAATTATATAAAACATATATACAAAACTTTATTATATGAATGCTGCTGCAAACAGGGCAAGTACAAACAGTTAAAAACAAGAAATCAGTACTGAAATAATACCATGAAAGGCACAATAAACCCACAATGATTTCTAAAATCATAATATACTAAGGTAGATGTAACCTGCTGAAGCGCTGTCCGATTGGCAAGAATGTATGGGTTGTGGGTACACCAGCACTGAATCTATAGACTTATAGACAGGCATATATCCTCTTACTTCTTGGGTGCAGCTGGTATAAATGTTGCCTGGCCAGCCTCCATTATAATCTGGTTATCCCCCATACTGTACCTACTTTAAATTGTGATTGTAGACATCATTGTGGGTTTATTGTGCCTTTATGGTTTTATTGCAGCACTGATTTCTTGTTTTTTTACTCTTTGTACTTATACCATGTTTGCAGCAGCATCCATATATTAACGTTTTGTATATATTTGGCTCCCAGTGTTGCTTGTGCCCTCTTCTCCTCAGGGAGGTTCCCCTTGTTTCTAAAGATGAAACACAAATAGTATCTGTCTTCATTGACAGATCCTTTATTCAAAGATGCCAAAATGTATAGCTTTATGTAGAACATTTTCTTTCTGGCAGTGCCACCAAAATGTATATTCTATGAACAGACAGCACTTACCTTTCAGGCTTGCAATGGATGCCCACTGCAAGTAGACGTGGAGGCTGATTCATTAATAGCGCCAGGTACCAGCAGATGAGCGTCTGTAATGAGGCACTCAGAGCAACTGCTAGTAGTCCGCTGTAATCGGCTGTGGTTCGCTGTTACCAAGCGCCTCAGTCGCTGGCCGGCATTGATGAATTTGATGTGTGAGGTCACACAATGATTTGATAAAAAATAAAAATAAATGAAAACCGTGTTTAAAGAGAAGAAAAGTAACGTCCATTGAAATGTATAGTAGAGCGACTTATAACGACAGGTAATACCAGGCCAGAGCGCTGGTGGTATATGCTGGGCCGTCTGCAGTGATGAATCGGACGCTACCCCAAAAAAACATGGTGCTGTTAGAGTCGCTCACCGGAATCGCTTTGATAAATGTGGTATTGCAAACAGCGCCCCGCGTTCACCGTTCGCTACCTGTCGCAGCCAGTAGCTACCTGGCTCTATGGCTTGATGAATAACACCCCAAGTGGTTATGTAATCTTACAAATGGGGAGTGAGTGCGTGCTTGCAAAGTAAAACCTTAATAATAAACTTTAATATATGGTGTTATTCATAGTTTGTATCCCTATAGTTTCCCACAGATGATACATTTTAGCGAAAAACCTGACTTCATCTTATACTTACTAAATAACTAAATACATAAACAGCGCACACTAATATTAAACAGTTCTAATGAATGTATAACTCTGAACTATATACATCAAAATTATTACATCATAGCCATATCCTCTCTATAAAAAAATACCATCAGGATTTAGTGTTAAATAATTATTCAGTGGCTGAATGGTCTCAATAAAAGCTAAATAAATAATAATGTATTTTAAAAGGTCAAAAGAAGAATATAGCAAAAAAGGCAACTTTTCAAATATACTTTATTGAGCCATTGTTCTGCCTCCAGATTCCTATCAGAATGCCTCATTGATTTTAATGCTGCTTTTAAATAGAAGCCCCACATTTCACCAGAACGGAAACCAAGCACATTCAGTTTTTTTTTGTGTTTCCATCTATTGAAGACATGTACTTTTAATTATTTGTAGACCAACAAATATTTGGCAACAGATTTGTGAATTATTTTGGCACGTTTCTTGTAAAAAGTCTCAGTATTACTTTTTAATAAGGGATCAAATACCATATGTTGAAAGTGTTTTAGAACAAATCACATATGGATCATTATGCCCAATGGCATTTGAATATGGTCTTGATCAAGAACTCCTCCGGAGAGTGTAACAAGCACAAATCCATATGACTATTGCAATTTTGAGTCTGAACACACTAACATAAATCAAAGAAACTTGTTTTTCTCTTGTTTGAATTGTGTACAGCCATGCTATAACTTGAGGAACATTTTTTATGCATTTTCTCATAGAAAGAGTTAACATTTGAATCAAGTTTCACTGTTACTCTAAAATAAAGTGGTAATTGAGACATATCTTTTAGTCAAATAATTTGAATGAATAGGGAAAAATCACGTTTCTCATAGCAACAGGAATTACATTAACATTAAACGGCACATTGTTCCAAATGAAAAAAGCGGGTGTTATACACTTCTAGGAAATCTCTTAAAGTGGACCATCACCCTCCGGTGATCGGCCCGGGAATCTATAAGATTCCCGGGCCGATCACCTCCCTCCCCGCGGGAAATCCGAGATCGGGATGTCCCGCGGGGTGAAACCCCCCCAAACACCCCAAATCCCCTTACCTTGTCATCGGCGGCGGCCGGCCGGCCGCCGCCTCCCTCGCGCCCCTCTAGACGTGCGCGTGAATGGCCGGCACGGGTGCGCGCGTCAAGAGTGACACGCGGGAGGCGGCGGTGGAGGAGCCGCTTGTCCGCGGCTGTCAAACTGCTTGTCCGTCTGCGCTGGGAGCGGGGAGAGGTGAGTTTTTTGGGTGATCGGGGGGTTTCACACAGCGGGGCACCCCGATCGGGAGTGCCCCACCGAAGTGGACCAAGATGCAGTCTCTCCACACTGATGAAAAGAGATCACCGTGTCTACTTACTAAGAAAACATATTATAGCTTGTGGTTCTTGGTCTGTGTGTGCCATGTAAATACATTCTGTTTTTAAAAAGTGCTTTTTACATTGTAACCTTTAAAGTGGACCTGAACCAGGAATTTTCATTATCCCAGGTTTTGGTCCATCCCCCTGGGGATCCCCGGTTTGGGATGCTCCGCTATGTGCCCAGTAAAATGCACCTCACCTCGGTCCAATGGCACATGCACAGCTCTCATCCAATCAGCTTCTCTGGCCATACATATTAATGTGTGGCTGGAGAAGTAGAATGTTATCATCCCACCCCTGGGCGAGCACCATAACTCACATCCTTCAGCTGTGCGGAGCCACGCAAAGCCATTAAGTTGTTATGGGCGTGGCTGCCCACACCCCTAAGAGAATGTGGGGATGCGCCCCCCCAGCATTGTGTGAAAGAGGGCTACAAGTCTAGAATCTGTGTAGGAATCACAGAGCCACCTACTCACTAAGAATAATGGGTAAAGCAATTCTTGGTCTGTATGTTCCATGTTAATATTTCTGTTCTAAGTGTGCTTTACAGAAATGTAAAATACATTTTAGGATGCCTGGAATGATCAATTCCTACATTTTAACATAAACAGCTATGAAACTTTTTCCAGTGGACAGATAAACAGTGAGCTTTCTAACTTAAGAGAGCAGGTCATTAATTTCCTTGGTGTCAAAAATTATGTTACAAAAGAGCCCACCTGAGACACCTACTAATACCATTGATAAATGAAGAATTAAGTTCATATGGTAGTTTTTAGGTGACAGCACTATTTATTTAATGCATAAGAAATGTCATAACTGATCTTTAATCTTTAATTTAATCATATCCATTTTATTGGCAGAACGACTTTGGCGGGCACAGAAGTCTGGTTAACAAATGGACAACATTCCTAAAGGCTAGATTAATTTGCTCGGTACCTGGTCCTAATGGAATTGATACACATTTTGATGAATTGCGTAAGTACAGTAACTAATACATTACCTGGATATAGTTTAAATGTGCAATGATGGATGAGGCATGAGAGAACAACTGTAGTATTTCATTCCAAGTAGACCTTTATTTACTCTATGTCTATAGCAATATACATTACACGGACAGACTGCATGGAGCAAGTTCTAAAAATACTAGTTTAGCTAGGTTAGCTTTCAGCATGTTAATTTTAACTCATATTTTTAAGGATTAAAGTTTCTCTACCAAATCTGACCCTTTGTATCTATTAACCTCCTAATGTATACAGTTAAAACAAAATAAAAAGGCCATTTATTGCTCGGAAGTCCTGTATGACCCTTTCATCACCCAGTCACTAAAGCAGCAGTGTGGAATTCTCACTTACACATTAGGTCCTCCTTTTACATTTTTCAAATGACCCGCCTAATATTTTAGGTTTCAATAGATTTTTATTGCATAAAGAATTCAAGTACAACATAAATTTCAAATCATTGCCATAGAATATGCACTTAAATATCACATTTATAATGTAATAAAAAACATACCGTATATACTCGAGTATAGGCCGATCCGTGTATAAGCCGAGGCACCTAATTTTACCCCAAAAAAGTGGAACAAGCTATTGACCCGAGTATAAGCCGAGGCATTAAACATTCTTGGGGGGAAAGCAGGGACAGGCAGGGTTAATGCTGCTGTGGACAGGAAAGGCACATTTTTTGGCCCTGCCCCTGCTCTAAAGGACTGGGCATGAACCAGCGTGCACGCACACACACACTCACACACACACAAACGGTACCTGCTGCTGCTGCCGCCACCAACCTCCTCCTCCAGCCGGTCGCTCTCTCCATTCAGCGCCGCCGCTCCCGCCGCCGTCATCCGCCTCCAGCCGCTCCCTCCGCCGCCGTCAGCCGCTCCCGCCGCCGTCGCCTCCGCCTTCAGCCGCTCCCTCCGCCGCCGTCAGCCGCTCCCGCCGCCGCCGCCGTCGCCTCCGCCTTCAGCCGCTCCCTCCGCCGCCGTCAGCCGCTCCCGCCGCCGCCGTCGTCATCCGCTCCCTCCGCCGTCGCCGCCGTCGTCAGCCGCTCCCGCCACCGCCAGCACTTCCTGGCTGTTGCGCGCTGGTCGTCGGTGGGCGTGCCCCATATGGCCGGCGTCCAATGTTTTCATTGGACGCCGGCCATATGGGGCACGCCCACCGACGACCTGCACGCAGCAGCCTGGAAGTGCAGGCGGCGGCGGGAGCGGCTGACGGCGCCGTATTGACTCGAGTATAAGCCGAGGTGGCTTTTTTCAGCCCAAAAAGTGGGCTGAAAAACTCGGCTTATACTCGAGTATATACGGTAGGTTAATAATAATTAGTTATTAGGGTAAAATATTCCAATAGTACTATAACCACTTAATCAGTTATTCCAACCTTATAACATAACTTATAATGAGAAGATTAAACCCCTCTTTAGCCTAAGATATTTTTAAACAGGGGTATCATTGTAGTCAGTAAAGTTTATGGACCTCAACCAATTTAACAAGGGACCCAAACACTGAGTATTACAGTATACGAGGTGAAACAATGAAACAATCAAAAACAAACATTAAATGACCAACAAGACAAAGAGACAGACTTACATACAGTTAACTACATACACATTCATTCCTCACACAGAACCAGAGCCATAGAGACAAAGGGGGCGGGGCAGGGACAGAGGAAGGGAGCCCTGACATATTTAAACAAATTAAGCCAGACTCGATCTGATGATTGGGGCTATATAGGGCATAACATGGCTCCCAGATCTTAGTGCAGTAAGAGACCAAGTCACACAAGACTGCCGCTATTTTCTCATAAAACATATAAATAGAGAGAGTCTATCTCCTACCTCCTTGAATAGCAAGGTAGGTGTCCGTTTGACAGCAGTACATATAAACATCAGAAAACAAAATTGGGCATTTGTCAGTACTAATGGCTTCCTATTGAAGACAGCTTCAAAAGGACTCTTTCTAAAAGTTTGCCCCAAAGTGGAATAAATAGATTGGTAAACCCGTGCCCACAAGGAGCGAACCTTTGGGCAATCCCAGCATACGTGACGGAATGAACTGTCTTTATTGCATCCTTGAAACACTTTGAGGGGTAATTTTGAATGAATCTTGCCAGTTTAGAGGTGATCATATATCACCTATGAAGAACCCTCAGATTAGTATCAACGAGCCCTGCACTGGGTCCTGCATGGATGATCTAGCTAAGCTTCCCCAAATTTGCTACCAGTGCTCATCCTCTAGGCCCTCCCCTAGCCCACCTCCCATTTATAAGTAAGATCAGGGAAAGTTAAAAGGTTTTAATAAATTTCCAGGTTTTTCTGGAAAAGGTAAACCATTCTACCTTCTTCCTAAAAACACAAAAGGTACTAAATATCATCCGAGCCATCCTAATAAATGGTTCACTTTAAATTGTTTCAAGTGTTTATCTATAATCTATATTTGATAATTTACCTCCACTTTCTGTAGCATCTTATGAGACACATGTCTAGCAATAAAGGTGTACTGTTAAGCATGAGTGTTAAGACTTTAATTTACAAAAATAAAAAATCATTGTTACAATGGATGCACATACATATGTATGCTAATCCGTGTTATATAAACACCCATTTTATGTTTTTTTTAGAGGATGTTTATTTAATGAATTCCAAGGATCCTAAAAATCCAGTTGTGTATGCAGTTTTTACAACATCAAGGTACATATATGAATGTATTGTGTATTTTCCTAAAATGGAAGTCTAGTCCTATAGAATCCCCCTGTCCTGGCCCTCCCCCAGTACTCAGGCAGGAAGGGGTTAAAAAAACACCATCCCTGCTCAAACCCAGTGCTGTCATTTGAGCTTCAGGCAGCAGCCCCATAGAGGCTGCACTGAGCAGCATTCCCACTCTGTGTGCCTCTCTATGCAGCTTCACCAAGATGGCTGAACCCAGGGATGTTTGGTAAAAAGGGATGTTTTTGTTTTACTCCTCCCCGCACCATCCTGCCTAAGGCCTCAGCACCAGGGGAGGGGGCCAGGGTGAGGTTACTTTGAGAATGGACTTCAACTTTTAACTGGGGTGGGTGTGGTATAGTTTTCTCACAGTCCACAGTGAAAGAGCGCCAGCCACGTAGTTTGGTTAATAAAATCATCCATCCTTTATTGTCAACCGTGGTAAAAAGCCATCACAGCATGTAAAGTATAAAACGCATAATGAGAACTGACCCCGCGTCTACGCGTTTCGAGCAAAGGCTCTAAATCATGACAGTGGGGCTGCTGTGAAGATCTCAGTAAATAGGTATTCAAATTACTCGATATCATCAACACCTGGGAAAAACATGATCAGACACTCCTGAGTTAATTGAAATGCTAGTTTTCTCACATACATAAATGGAAATGCCCCCATGATTAAGTATCCAGTAGTAGACACCTTAGTATTTTATTATGCTGGCATGTGCATTGTGCTTTATGTCAAATGTATTTCCAGGTACATGTTCACCGGGGGGGGGGGGGGGGGTGGAGGTTACTGTAAGCATGCCCTTCCACATTCTACTGTTGTTTAGTCCCCAGTAACTTTGGTGGGGGTGGGTGTGGCATAGTTCTCTTTCAAATATAAATTAAGTATCCAGTGGTAGGCACCTCAGTATTTTATTGTGCTCCATGTCAAGAGTATTTCTGGGTACATGTTCTTTTAGGAGACTTCCCAGGCTAGAAATACAATAGTCAGTACCCCATTTTTCCTGCATTCTAGCTTGCTGCATGTATATACTTTTGGAGGCGATCCACCATTTGCCATTAAACAGGTGGATGATACCTCACCCCCTGGCAACATCACAGGGAGTAAGGCATATTGCTCTGTTGACTGAGGGAGCAGGCCAGGTACTCAGAGTGCTCCCTCTGTAACATGATGTACATTAGAACCTGGACTGTTGAAGCACCGAAGCCAGGGAGAGCAACTACTGGGGAAAAAAAGGTGTTTTTTTTATGTTTTTCAGAACAGGGACTTAAACATCTTGATTAGGTGTTGGAAAGTGGTAGCTCCTGCTGTAATTTTAGAGCTAAGTAAACTGAAGGATTGTTTTAGAATAACTTTTTAAAACCATTTTTATTTTTTTATAGTAATGTTTTTAAAGGATCTGCTGTATGCATGTATAGCTTAGCAGACATACGAAGAGTGTTCCTGGGTCCCTATGCTCACAGAGATGGTCCAAATTATCAGTGGGTGCCATATCAGGGACGCGTTCCATATCCCAGGCCAGGAACTGTAAGTATTAGTACAAAACATTGTAAAGCACATTATTTTACCTTTTGGTTATTGAGCATCAGTCCCTTTTGGTTGAGCTAACTTTCCTATTTGTTTGAGAAGGTCTGCTAGATGGTTTGTGGAATGATTCAGAGAGGTTGGTGGGTTTTGTTATAGATAAGTGGGGGGCTAACATTTATGGGTTGCAGGGTAGGTTGTGGGGTGGATTAGCCTAATTTTGGTTGGATTATAGGCTGCAGGCTCACTTAAGAATGTCAAAAGGAAATGGGCCCCTATATTGCTTGCAGTACAGTATTTCTGAGGGAGGGCTCTGGGTGAGTCCTGGAAAGTAAGACAAGGGTCCAGGGTATGTTTTGGAGGTTGCAGTTGGTTTTTATTATGGATGAGTGGTAGTGCTGCAGTGGGTTTTGGTATTGATGAGTGGGGGCAACAGGTGGGTTAAAGTATGCATGAAGATGGCTGCAGAACAAAGCTGTGGAGTGGAGTTGTGGTATAAAAGGGAGAGGCTGTGGTTGAGATTTCTGGATGAGTGAAGCTGCAGTGTGGGTGGCACTATCAGAATAGACTCAAGGAGTGTGTGGGGTGGACAAATGGTTTACAGAAGAGGGTGGTTGCAGAACAAGCTATTGTACCCATTTGTGTAATGCCAGCATCATATTTATGGATATAAAGTGATTTTGTGTATTTGTTTAATTACTTGAAGGAGGTAAAAGATTATCTACTAGATATGTTCATTAATAAAGCATTAGTGGTTAACCAGTTTTAATTAGTGCTCTTATAATGTATTACTTTTAAGTGCCTTTTTATAATGCCATATTAGACATTGTAGTTTTAGGCGTTCTTAATTTTTAAGTGTTAATTTTAAGTGTATTACATGGTATAAAATATCGTATGGTGCACATTTAACAAAACAATAAGTATCCTAACGAATATTCTTTTCTAATCATATTATGTCCGTGAAGGAAAAATGTGCTTCATATGCTACTAATAGATAGTAATGCCAATGTCCCCGTCACAATATTGATTTTTATTCAAATGCTATTTAATTATTAAAAACATTTAGATCAAGGTTAAGACAAAGATCATTGATTTTTCCATTGTTTTAGGTTCCAAAGAAACTGGTGTGAGTTTTGTTTTCAGGATATTTTTAAGACGTGATGTAATAATGAATGTAGATGTTCTAACATCTTTAAAATGTGCCTGCACTGGAAACAAAATCCTACTTTATTTAACCAGAATTCAAATTCTTTAATATTACTCATTAATCTTCCATGTCATGTCTGTTGTCAGGAATGTAAAACACACAGAAAAAAGCAAACAGAAGTATTTTGTGTAAATTTGTCAAGGTAAATTGTGCAATGCTGCCTGTCACTTCTGCTAAAATATGGGCTCAGCCAGCCATTTTTTTTACTTTTTTTTATACAAATAGCTTAACTATTAAGTGCAGCTAATTGATTAAAACTGATGAAGATTATGTTTACAGCTGTGCAAATCCCTCTAAATATACAAGACATATTTGTCTCTCATTGCGAGCAGTGTAATTATTGCTGTGATGTAATGCTATACCTCGATTGAGTCTATAGACTAATGGGCTCGGGAAAAAGTAATATAAATTTCGGTGTGTAACGAAATATTAGTGCGAAACTGGTGTAAAACACCCAACAGGTTTCTGAAATTCAGATTTCTTAGGATAATATCTAAAGTTTTCCTTGCACAGTTATTAAACATTGTTTCCTGGCATCTGAGGCCTAATTTATCAAGCTCTTCTGTCAGATGATGCCACATTGGTGTAACTTATATTTTGCACTACTTTAATTTTCACTGATGATGCGTAGTCTGGCAAAAAGGCTTGATAAATTCGACCTCTGCTTTACTATCAATTTTCTTGGATATGCCACATTGTATAGAAGCCAAATTAAACTACTCCAAAACAGGAGTAGAAATCTATAGTTAAAAATAAATGTGCAAATCCCACTGTCCCCATACTTTCTCAAGAAAATTTTAGGAATCAGGATCTACTTTCTTTCATGTGGAAACTTGCTGCATAGACTCGCCCAGTCAAGGTATACACAGTGGGAGAGAAATTTTGCCAGTGTAAAAACAGTATCAACTTGTGTAAAGGCATGTTTAAAAATAAATGATGTCATGCTAATTCATCACATGAACACACACTTGCCTGTCACCAATTTATTCCCTTTTACTACACCATATCTAACAGCTCGTTAGGTCTCACAGACGCATGACATGCCAGTACATGTAAAGGCAGAGTTATTTCTGTTTCTAATCTGCTTCACTGTGCAACACTGAGTTTGATGAATAATAGCAGCATAAATGTTATCAGATGCTAGTCTATACTTGCTATCAAATGGCACATATGTACTTTACGTCTGACCTTTTCTATGTATACAGTGAGCTGAAACTCTTGTATATAACCTTATGTTGGGAAAATATGACATATGGGCAGTCATTCTTTTTTGCTTAAAACATTTACATTCGTTACAAAATGGTTGCATGCCTTTAGAGTGATTTTCACTGAATACTAAATTGTGGAATTTTTGCTTTTAGTGCCCAAGTAAGACTTTTGGGGGATTTGACTCAACAAAAGAGCTCCCAGATGAAGTTATTATGTTTGCCAGGAGTCATCCAGCTATGTACAACTCAGTTTTTCCTATTAACAATCGTCCCATCATCATTAAAACAGAAGTTGATTATCAGTTTTCCCAGATAGTGGTTGATCGTGTGGAAGCAGAGGATGGACAGTATGATGTCATGTTTATTGGAACAGGTATGTGTTACTCTTTCTGCATCTATTTAATGCTTCTATGAAATGACATTGGGAAGCTTGGATCTCAGACTAAACAGGAAAGTCCTGGTCACTGGTGTATAATGTGTATAAAAGAAATAGCTCAAACTGCAGCACAAGGGTGAGATCACAGTGAAAAGATGTGTGTTGGAAAGGATCTGTTTCATTCTGTGAGTGTGATATTATTGCTAAATGCCGCCATCAAAGAATGCTATTGGGTACTCGGAGTCAGTTTTCAGATTCCTGTGTCGTAAATCTCCTGACTCAGTTCAAATTGATGCCTGACATAAATCAGAAGAAAACTGAACGCTGAAGCTGAGGCCTTAGTTTACATCTGTGGGAAAGTCTTATAGTTAGTTCAGGAAAAGGGCACTTGTGGATTGAGAATTAAAGTGTGAAATAGTGTTTGTATGGGTGTTATAGTGCTGAGTTTTTGCAGTTTCTTTTCTGCTAATCTGATTCTCTGGGAGTTATAAAAGATTCTTTGTTGCCTCAGTGTATTTTGACCTCATAATAGCTCTTGGCACTAAAACGTCAGGATTCAAAGTGGCTGCTTATATGTTTACTGCAATATTACACATAATTCCATGCATATATCATGTTCTTCAGCACACATGGTAAAGTGTGCTGTGTCCTATTTAGTAATTTTTGGAAAGTGCAGGCAGTAAGGGGCAAGCTTACCAGCAGGGTTTCCACAGGAAGTTTTGTTGAATTTCCTTTTATGTGGTCTTTCTCCACTGGTTCATCTTTATGCTGACAGAAGTTCACCTCCAATTTCAGCTGTCTGTAGCCATCCCCGGTTTGGAAAAGATACTTTGTAGGTTGGGGGGACTGCAAGTCCCACAGACAAGTGTAGCATAGAGTGGAATTTGTTTGAGACACAGTGTGACAGATGTGGGGAATTCAGAAGTGGAAGCAGGTGATGACTGGGAAAATGTTTAGCAATTCTTATATGAGGTATCACTATTCTAGTACTGACACATCTCCTGCTAGGCAAGTTGTCTAATATAAAAATGATATACCATATACCATAAGGGAAGAGATTTAGGGATTTGTAATTTTAACCACATTGGGTGGATTATCGTTTAAGTTTTTTTTCACATTTCAGAACCAGTGAACTTTTCTTATCTAATCTTCCTTTAAGGCAGAACTACAGACACTTATGTTCTTTGAGGTTGTGTAAAGAGCTAAACGAAAATATGGTAATATATTTGTGACCTCTTCAGAATATTTAGATTTGGTTTGGAAGTTTAAAGCGGACCTTCACTCTGAATAAGAGTCTATCTTATATGTTTCCCACACCCTGTACATACAGATTGCTCACATTAAAAATCATCCTATCTGCATCTACTGCAAGTTATGAGCCTTTAAACATACAAGATGTTCCAACATTCCATAAGCCGCCATCTTATCAGGCAGCCTGCAAACAGGAAGTGCCTCCTGACTGTGCTGCTCTGCATTCTGGGACTGCTGACCTTTACCTGACCCCAGCTCTGCTCTGTCTGAGCTAAGCACAGCTATAACCCCACTCCCTGTACCTTATGCCACTCTTCTCTCCTCAGTAAGTGTGATGCTCTGAGTCAAGATGGCGGCACCCATATGTGCCCAGTGGGGAAAGAATAATAAGTTAGTGACTAAAAACGTAAAATATATTAATTTTAGATGCTGGGGAACCGTTTTTTAAGAGTTTGGGCTTTTCATTAAATCACACTGAAGGTCCGGTTTAAAGCGGACCTTCACTCTGAATAAGAGTCTATCTTATATGTTTCCCACACCCTGTACATACAGATTGTCCACATTAAAAATCATCCTACCTGCATCTACTGCATGTTATGAGCCTTTAAACATCCAAGATGGCGGCTTATGGAAGCCGCCATCTTATCAGGCAGCCTGCAAACAGGAAGTGCCTCCTGACTGTGCTGCTCTGCATTCTGGGACTGCTGACCGTTACCTGACCCCAGTTCTGCTCTGTCTGAGCAAAGCACAGCTATAACCCGCCCCCCTGTACCTTATCCCACTCTCCTCTCCTCAATAAGTGTGATGCTTTTGAGTCAAGATGGCGGCACCCGTATCCTAAATTCCTGAACAGAGTTGCAGCCCAGTGGGGGAAAGAATAATAAGTTGGTGACTAAAAACTTAAAATATATTCATTTTAGATGCTGGGAAACCGTTTTTTAAGAGTTTGGGCTTTTCATTAAATCACGCTGAAGGTCCGGTTTAAGTAATATGAAAGCCATGGGAGAACATATTATTAGCCCTACCCTGCCCTACTCAATTTGAAAATTACAAATAAAGTTTTGTCTGGAGCTCAGTTTTAATACATATTAGGATATCCAAGTTAATCTAAAAGCTCTTATCTACAATCTGTCATATAACAAAGGATTATTTAGGTGGCATGACATTGCCTTTTTGTTATGACACCAATACAGTCATAATAAAAAAAAAAACTAATAAAACTCAAAAGAGAAGATTAATATGCAGTGAGCATGTGGTTGTAAACAGATATCCAGTAATCTGCTGATTAGTAAAGCCAGCTTCCCCTCACAATAGTATACCAACTAGGGGCAAAAGTATATGGTGGACACAGTGTAACCCCTGGCGTTGCTCCCTGCATGCATACCCACCCTGTAAGCTCGTTCTGGACACCCCATACAGGACACTGAAAAACCTGGAGGATGCAGACTTACCCTATTTGACTGCTGGATGCAAATTGTGATAGAGCAAGGGAGCAGTGGGTATGGAGTGTCCAAAACTGGGACTGCATGGGGAGGGTATTCTTACTTTTTTATAAAATGAGTGTTTTAATGCTTTAATTATCTGTCATAGTAAAATAGCTAAAACTTCCAAACGTCCAAAAAGGTGTCTCCATTAGTAGGGGCAATTCCAGAAACACAGTGCAAGGTGTGGGGTCCTGGCACATAGAGGAGGGGGGTCTGCTTAACCAAACCTAAACACTGCTCTTTTTTTTATAAAAAGGCAAAACAGGGTGTTACTAATGATGCAAAGACTAAAAGCATATACATAGTAGCCATGTTTGTTAAAGAGGGCAGAGGAGATTTGTTTAGTGCATCACATAAATGAAATATCTAATCAGCAGTGTTGATGAAGCATGATGTGAAATGTTCAATAATTGCATGGCTTAGTGATAGCTTAGTGGGTCTTTGCAGTGACCACATTGTACCCATGACATGATCTGTTGGGTCTGAAAGCTCAGCCAATGCAAAGCTTTTTCATTGAGCTTCTATGTGCTCATGTGACTTGTTAAATGATGAAGCCACTCCCAGCAAGGATGGCATGGAAGGGCACTAACTGTAAGAGCTGGTTAGGCCTTATGGGCTATGACATGGCATGGAGGAGTGTGGAAAAAGTTATTGATGAGTTTTGAAGCTGAGCTCTAATATTAATATTTTGCTGCCTATGTAGACAGCTAGAAATCACTTTGAATAACACAGACTGTAGGTTTATGTCACACATGTATAGCCATTGCCAAACCAAATAGCTGTTTAATAGCAAAGGTAGACTATTTAGTAATTTATAGTCCTATTATCCTATTTTAATTACCTCTGACAGGAAGTTAGTGTAAACATACCAATGGGGCCATAGAACCATTAACAGCTGACTCTTTCTAATCTATTCAAACTAAAAAAAAGTTTTTTATGGATTTGTGCTTACCATTATTGTCCGTAATGCTAAAATCTCTGCTCAATAGCTAAATAAAATGTTCACGTAAACATTATTGCCTAAAACTACCTGTTAACCATATGCTGTTTGTGTTAAAAAAAAAAAAACAGCTGCTCCTATTGCTTGTGAATGGCAACTATGTATCCCCGAGTGAACAGGCTATGGATGCCATTCTACAGCCCTTCTTCCTTAGATAATCTTTAACAATGTCACATACTTAACTTACCATACTTCAATGTGCTAACAGTCAAACAACTTAACCTGTGGTCTAAAGGCTGAAATTAAACAAATGACCACAGGACTTACCTCTCAGTGTAACTTGTATTATGTTAAATTGAAACTCCACCAATTATGTTGAATACAAATTCCACCAATTTCTCTACATTTATGACTGCAGGTAATATTTCAAAAACTGGAGGAACATCTGTCAGAAAAGTGGATTAATAGCGCTTTTATCCTTTTGCTAAGCTGTAAACCGAAGCCTATTGATCTTTAAAGTAGTAGATGTTTAATATGTGTGAAAGTATTTGAAATCCTACTCTAAAAATTTGATCCGGAACTCGGATACAGTGGAGCTTTGGTACCTAAGGCCTCAGTCGCTGTAGTTATTAACTGATTTTACCTTTGACCTCTAAACTTTCTGCAGTTACAAAGACTGTGAACTGTACATACATATATTTAAGAGAGCGCCCATTTATTTTAATTATATACCCAGAGGTTAGCTGCCAAATTTTATAATTTCTTTTTTAAAGTCTACACCAGAACTGGTTCATTTGTGGACTAATGAGTGCTGAAAGTTTTCAGTATTTTTTGTTCTTGACACCTTTCTTTTCATAGTTGAAATCAAATGCAGAGCTCTAAAATTGGCCTTCTATAATGTGTTAAATGACTCAGCGTCAGCCAGTCATGGGTTCACTTGTGGAAAGCATCCTAATGTGTTACTACAATATGAGCATGCTGATGGATTGCTATTAATCAAGATAACATTTCAGAATTGTGTTGAAGGCTATGAACTCCTTTCCCAAGCAGCTTGTTGGTACGAAGGCAATGTATGCATTCAAGCACTATTCCTGGTTGTGTTCAGCTGTCCTGTTCTCAGAACAAGCCTGGCTAAATTCAAGTTGTTTCTCTTGAATGACAGACTTGCTTTGATCATAGATCAAATACAAATATAATGATTAAAAAAGCACCGAAAGTTATGCAGATTGTGAAACTTGCGAATGTTGAAAACAGAACCATAGCAAAATGCTACAAATCTTTTAACAGATAGAAACAAATCTAGAGGGTGTGAGAAAAACTAAACGTGGGCATTTAGTTTCAAATGTAATAATTGGGTGAATGGGTGAATATAGAAAACAATATTAGTAAAAGTGCTATAACTACAATGTAGATGGTAATGTTTGTATGCGCTTAACCCTTTAACTGCCAGCCTACCTGGAGTTTTTGTTACGCTTTGTTGCCAGACCATTTTTCACTATTTTGCACTATGCATGTTCAACTGTGATTTTCAGGGATTTCACAGGGAAATTATATATTGTTATTTCCAGCAGAGTCTTTGCTTTAACATAAAATGTCTTGTTTGTCATTTGTCAAGTGTATTCTTAATATTTTGGGGTGAAATATGCGAAAAAATAATCTAACTTTTACAATTGGTAGTGTATTTTTTTAATAAAAAATGTAAGTTTGTCAATAAAATCTTATTGCGTGTAAAATCCCAATTTCTCCCGGTTACAACGGTACCACATATGTATTGGTAGACACTCTTTCCTGCCCAGGATACTCCCCCATACTGAAACAGCACTTTAAGAGATTTTTAGATCAAATACAGCTATGCTAAGCGCTATGTGCACCTTGCAGTTTTTTAATAAAAACAACCCTTTACATTTGAAATACCCCCCACAAACTATATATTCTCTGGAAATACACACTTCAAGCTTCCTAGGCGTACCAGGCTTGTTGATGTTGCCACAGTTTTCTGGAAGTTCTCCCTCAATGTATTATTTGGTTACACAGAGCTTCCCTAAAAAGGATAAAAAAAGCTGGATCAAAGCCACATTTTCCTAAAAAAAACTATATGCAAACAAGATAAAACAAGTTAATTTGAAAAAGCAACATCCCCCGAACCCAACATGCATAGCTACTGTCAAGGGAAGAGTTGCCAAACACCAAAAAGTAAAGCATGTGCACAATGGTAATTTTGCTTGAAAATTTCAGCTCTGCAGACAAAGTGCGCACCTTGCGCTTTTTCTACCAAAACAACCCTTTACACTTGGAATACCCCCCACAAACCATACATTCCTTGAAAGTACACATGATAAGCTTTCTAAGCGTACCCAGCATGTTGTAGTGGGCCCATCTTTCTGAAAGTAATCCCTCAAAGAATTCTTTGGTCACACAGGGTTCCCTTAAAAAATGTATAATAAAGCAGAATAAAAAATGAGTTTTCCTAAAATATAAATATGCAAACAAGAAAAAACAAGCTAAATCTAAAAGTGCAAGGTCCCCCGAGCAGAACGATACCCAACATGCATAGGTACTTTTAACCATTTTAACTGCCAGCCTACTTGAGATTTTGTCACCCTCTCTTTACAGGTCATTTTTAACCATTTTGCGCTATGCTTAACTGTGATTTTTGCTGGTATTTCCAGGAAAATTATATATTTTATTTTTGCGGCAGAGTTTAGGCTTTAACATGAAATGTCTTGTTTGTAATTTTTTTATTGTTTTTTAAAATATTTTTGAGTAAATTAAACAAAACAAAATAAAAAAAATTTTTTTTAGAAAATTGTCTCCTTTATTTCAAATAAAAACTTCTTTTTTTAAAAGAAAACCATATTGCATGTGAAAGCCCCATTTCTCCCGATTACAACGGTACCACATATGTATCGATAGACCCCCGTTACTGTTCAGAAGACCCCCCCCCAAACTGAAAAGAACACTTTATAACATGTAAAAATCAAATACAACTACAATCCACACTATAAAGGGTTAAATCAAGAAAAAAATTGGCATGGGGTTCCCCTTCCAAGGGGGGGGGGGGCAATCCTCATTTTTTTTTAATTTTAAGGGTTAAAAACCCTTAAAAATTCCCATAAAAATGACATGGGGTCCCCCCTACCCAGCATAACCAGCCCAGGGATCAGCTATGCAGGGCTTGTAGAACAGGGCGCAGGGGCCAGCTTTTGTGGCCCCCCACCCTGCCAAGTACAAGCCCGCACCGCCTAAATCAGCCCTTATGCCCCCCCCTGGGCTTTGGGGAGGCAGGTAATAGGGGGGCTGGGGTTAATGGCAAGTCACCCGCTAGCCGCAGGTGACTTGACAGTCCCCCAGGCTTGTGAACTGGTATAGGGATTTCATGGACTTCTTACAAGTTCACAATGGGTTAAAGTGGACCAACACCCAGGGCTGATCGGCCCGGGAATCTATAAGATTCCCAGACCGTTCTATTCCCTCCCCCCGGGGCATCCAAAATTGGGATGCCCCTCTGTGTAAAACCCCCGAAACACCGGCTACCACTTACCTGAATCCCGGTCCTACGGCGCATGCACGGGCCGCATCCCCGCTATCCCTCTAGCAGGGCGCGTGCCCGCGCTGGCTATTTATGAATGGCCGGCACGGGCACGCTCCCTGTTAGAGGGAAGTGGGGGATGCAGTCTCCAGCACGCTCAGAGTGGCTGAGCTTAGATGTCTCTGAGCACGCTCATTGGACGAGCGGCCGCACATGCACCATAAGATCGGGGTGAGATGAGTTATTGTGGGCAATCGGGGGGTTTCACAAGCGGGGCACCCCCGATCGGGATGCCCAGGGGGAAAGGACCAATACCCAGGATAGTCAAAATCCTGGGAGTTGGTCCACTTTAAATGTAAAAAAAACACACCACACCACAAAATGCTGGAAACATTTTATACCTGCTGTGTAACAGGACATAAGCGGTTAATTAAAAAAAAATTGACATAGGGTCCCCCCGCATTTTTTGGGGAATTTTAAGGGTTAAAAACCCTTAAAAATCCAAAAAAAAATTACGTAGGGTCCCCCCTACCCAGCATTACCGACCCGGGCCAGCTATGGGGGCTTGTAGAACAGGGTGCTGGGGCCAGTGTTGGTGGCCCCTGGCCCTGCAGGCTACTAGCCCACATAGCCACTAAGTGGCCTGGGCCCTTCTGCCCCCCCCTGGCCGTTGGGGAGGCAGATAATGGGGGGGCTGGGGGTTAATGGCAAGTCACCCGCTAGCCACAGGTGACTTGCCAGACCCAGAGCCTTGTGAACTGGTATAAGGGGTCTCATGAACCCCTTACCAGCTCACAAAGGGTTAACTGTTAAAAAAAAACACCACACAAAAGTATTTTTTTTACTGTACTTACCTCCAATTGTAAGCTCTTGTCCCTCGCCGCTGTGCTGACAGATGCCGGTGATCGGCATCCAGAGAAGGGGGAGGCAGGAGATCAGAGGATCTCCTGTCACCTCCTTCCCCGGGCACCGATCACCGGCATCTGACAGCTGAGAGAGCTGAAGCCGGTGATCGGGTCCAGGATGACGTCATTAGCCCCGCCCCCAAAGGGCAAGATGGCGGCCGCCGTCGGAGGAGCAAAGGGGAAAGAGCCTCCCGGCCGGATCCAATGAGGGCTCAGGTGAGTATTTTTTTTTTTTTGGCCCGCTAGCAGGGGTAAATGCCAGGCACGTGAATTTTACGTGGCTGGCACTTAAGTGGAGGAGAAGCAACCACGTAAATTTTACGTAGCTGGCATTTAAAGGGTTAAATACGGTGATCAAATGCTCATACTGGTATGGGCTTCATAATCTGGAATGCATGTTTTTAATGCCGAATATGAGTAATATAAAATCTTATTACCCTCCTAGCATTGCACAGAACACCCAGATAAAGATACTCTATACAGTATCGGTAAGTATTTTAAAGCACCTTTGTGAGTAACCAAAACATAATACATTTTATATACAAGGTTGAAAACCGCATTTTCTGGAAATATGCTCTTTCAATTATTAATATTTGTAATGGTATTTTGGAAAGCGGATACAAGCTGTAACCTCACTGCAGCTATAAACTAGGTATTGAACAACAAGATACTATTTATAGTTAACATATTTAAATCTTTACAAACAGCTTTTCAGTTTGGATATGGGTAATGGGTACTCATACCTTAAGAGGCAAATAAGTAGCCAGGGACTATAAAGTCTTCAGCCATCATGGTCAGCATCCTACAGAACACACTGCTTGCACCCTGGGTCTAACAAAATAGCTGGCCTGAGCCCTCACTTTGTAGTAATTTCCTGTGCCATTGGGGAGGACAAACTTAGCTAGTGGATTTCTATGTCTTTTTTGGTGTGGGGTTAGTTATAATAGTTTTATTATTTATGCAGTGTTAGCATGTCATTATTTCTCATGAACCTATTATTACAACACTTGCAGCATAATTTTGGTCTTTTAATGTGTAAGCCAAAGACACAAAATTTAATTTACGTTACTCTGTTTAAGGGGCCAGAGTGCTATTTTTTCTTAAAAACCAAAAAAGGAGTAAAATAGGAGTAAAATTCCTAATTTCCTATTGCCCACACGGTTATAAGGCATTTGGCGGGAAGAAATATGTATGGTTAATAACATTACTAAAATGAAACCCATCTGCTAACAGTGACACCCACAAGTGTGCTATACATTCCTCAGACCAGAATACATCACTTGAATTTCCTCTTCATAGACTTTAAATTGTCCCTCCAAGACTGTAGTAGGTGTGGAGGCTAATTCATTACTAGTGACAAGTATCGGTAGATGAGCTTCTGCATAGCGGCGCTTAGAGCGACCGCTAGTAGATCCTGTAAGCGGGTATCGGCGCTGTAAAAGATTGCCTCAGTCGCTCTAGTAACCTGGCCAGCATGAGTGCCAGACGCTGTGTGATTTGTTTTTGAACACATATATACCTGTAACAAAGCGAAAACACATGAAATGACATTGTTTTAACACTATGACATTAAAACTTTAGTGCCAGACCTGTACAACTCTGCATAAAAAAATAAAAAGTCAAAAAAGTTTCTAAAAATGTTTGCAGGCCAGGAGAGGTCACACAATGATTAAAGGTAATACCTGGCGTTCTGGAAGCTAGAGCACAGGCGCTATACGCTGAGCCGCCTGTAATAATACATGTGACGCTACATGGAGTCACTCACCAAATTCGCTTTCATAATGTGATTTTGTCTACAGTGCCCAGCATTCACCAAACGCTGCCTGTCGCTATGAGGCACTACCTGGCGCTATCCCTTCTTAAATAACCCTCATAGCAGTATTTGCAGATCTGCACACTTAAAAAAATCACTGAAATGCCCTGAAATTGAGCAATGGCATACAGAATACATTCTTGGCAGTAAAATAGTTAAACAAACATTGATGAAAGCATAAAATTAACCTGTCACCAACCTATTCCATGTTTATTATTTGTTTTTTAGACCCTAGAATTTTACACCATATGCACATTAGAAACACAGGCCAAGTTTAAAGCTATAATCCATCGCTGACATTCCGGTGAAAGAATTAACTTCTAGGTCATCCAAGCTGTCACCCCAAATTTGTGGGTGTATTTACTTTTACATTTACTTTTATATACAGTGTGCCATTAAAAAGTTGTGCCACCATTACTATTTATTTGTCTGCATTTACAGTATAACCATAGCTGTCAGATGGATGTTTATCGACCGTTAAGGGTGAAAACTTTAAAAATGTATTTCAAAATAAACTGAATAAAAGTGACAACAAATAAAAACACATATCTGTGCTGTGTTTCTTAAGGTAAAAAAATAGGTTTATGGTTCTTATAGTGCTTTCAGTTTTTATTAGCAAGATATCAGGTTCTCGAAGGTCACCAAGAAGGCTAATCTCTACATCTGTTCATTTGCCTTTACCTACAATTTTACCAGTCCTATCGGTTTAGCACTGTTCAAATGGAGACAAACAAAATTTTACAGTGTTTTAAATCAACAAAATGTGGATGTCTCATATTATTGCCTAGTGTTGTACATTTGAAGGGAATGCTGCACAGTGGGGTTAAATGAACTGCCTTTGGCATGCAGCTGCATATGTCGTGAAGTGTAAATTTAGCTGTACTCCTGCTTGACAAGTGCCCTCAAAGATCACTAAAGATGTTATCTAGACCTTACATATGTGACTTATATATGCACTCTGGTATACCAAATGGCCATAAAATACACATATGATGTTATAACAGTTACTCGGATTCGTTAGTATTCGTTATTTATTGTTTTAGTGTTGCTCTTTTTTTCTTTTACATTTTAAAATTCCAGTTCTAAGACATAAGACATAAAGCTGATATATTTTGAGGGTATTACAACGCTGTTAATGACATACATCCAGTTAGAGTGGAAAATAAAAAGTATACATTATGTCTAAAATAAGACATTTTTATGTAACATGTCATGTTCTCTATGTCAATTACAAATATTACAAAGGGAGTTAATGAATGAAAATGGTTTCAAAATAACAATATAGCATTCATTTTTATTTTGATGATCAATGTGGGCCACCCATGTTTTTCCAGACATCAATTTATGTTATAGTTGCATATAAGGTAACAAAGAAAATGTTAACTAGAGACCTTTTCTCTCTTTTTTGTACAAAGATTTGGGGACAGTTTTGAAGGTAGTTTCAGTTCCTAAGGAGACTTGGCATGACTTAGAGGAAGTCCTTTTGGAAGAAATGACTGTATTCAGAGTAAGTACAACTGATGTTTTATAATGCAAGTAATACTCCCTATGCAATAAACACAATTTTAAAGCGGAACAAAACTCAGAGGGAAGCTAAAAGATTTCAAGGTCATCCACTGGCCTTCTCCAGGGAATCCTGAACTGGGATGCCCCCCCCCCGATCACTGGATATTTACTCACCTCTTCCCAGTCCAATCAGAGGCGATTGCAGTGACAGTGTCACCCAGCAAACGGCTCTGATTGTCTTCAATGGGGAGCCAGAGCATCAGCATCTCCTGCATCTTTGGGCTGTGCATGCGCTCCTACCCCAGCCATTTAGATAGGCTGGGACTGGAGCACGCGCCACCGCTCTTACTCCCCACTGAAGCAAATCAGAGCCATTTGCCGAATTACATTGCCATGACAAACTGCTCCAATTGGATGAGAGCCCGCTTATGCGCCACTGGACTAAGAAAAGGTGAATGAAAGCCAGCGGTTTTGGGTGTTTCACATAGCAGGGCATCCCAGTCAAAATCCTGGACTTTGTCTCGCTTTAGGTTGTACATTAAGGTGGTGGCCGTAGTTCTGAATTTAAAAGATTATTCGGCCAGTTCTGAAATGTAGTTAGGCTTATCCAGGTACTGTAAAACAATGTAGCTATGTGGGCTTGTGGGGAGCCTCTGTGTTGAGCTGATCTATTGAGTAATATTTCTGTACTACACACATTTCATTTGAAATAGAAGACAATATGTACCATTTGTTCCTCATATATGACCCAAAGTAACACATTTAAACATATATATATATATATATATATATATATATATATATATATATATATATATATATATATATTTGAGGTACCAATGCTAATTATATGTAGGTAAGGTTAAAAGTGCAATTCGAGTCATTGGAGCAAATATCCCCTGTAAAAGCAGAATGCTCTGTTCAAATCTAAAATAAAGAAGAGAGGTGTATACATTACATTTCCTATTGCTATATAGCATATTTATTTGGATTTTTATTATGGGACCATTTCGTAATAGTGCTCCTTTCAGTTGGACCAAAATTCATCTTGGATGGCCTTGGAGTCTTATAGATCCACCCGATTCCCTCCCACCCCAATTAAAAACTACCTGATCCAGCGAGTGCGCAGGCTGCGGCTGCACTCCGCTGTAACTTTAGCCAGACACGTGTCTACACCAGCCATTCAGGACAATTTGGGACAACTCCTGCTGCGGGGATGTCGTCGAGCTCGATGCATTGGGATCTATTCAGCTCCATTCAACCCTTTCAACCCAAAGCTGATTATTTGCCAACAGGGCCATCTCTATTGCCTTGTATTGGGGACTGTTATCTGTGGCTTCTTGCCCTTGTCACACTAAGACCCAGTGGTGAAATATGTTCTTCTTCCTACCTGCAGGTCTAGGGGATGGCAGGCAGGGGCGTTTAGATAGGTGAAGGGAGCCCTGTCCTATAGGAAGTAGGCATCCACTTTAATCTTATCAGGATATGGAATTGGGACTAGTGAAGTATATAACAAAAAGTTCTAATACAAAGAAAGAGTCTTAAAATATTACTATTTTACATAACTGTGCTGCTATTTTTTATCTTTGCAAATCATTTTTATTGTTCTATAAAGTTGCTGTCTTAAGACCAAGTTACTAAGTTGCATTCCGCACAGTTGTCATAGTAACACACCTACAAGACTTTATGACTTTATAGTGATGATTAGTTTTAAGTGAAAATGATTTGTTGCTAAAAGCTAAGAGTTATTTCACTGAACTTTTTTGCATGTCAGGCCATCTACTTAGATACATACAGTTATGTCTGCATATAATAAACACACAGATTACTGCTCGGTCTGGCCTTGTATGTGCACTTTACAATCAATCATATAATGGCCAACCATGGGTATAGGTTCTCCCCGCTCCCCCAAATAATAAATATATGACATAATAATGACAAAATGTTATGAATGGATCTCTTATTTTTCATTTTGTCAAGCAGTAACTAGCATACATGACATTCTTTATTTAGTGTGGTTTCCAATAGACTAAATGTGTGACAAAAGAGCAGTCCTCTTATTGATAAAAAAAACTCCCACAAAGCTTTGACAGTATTATACATGCATAAAACCAAGCAGTGTGTGGCTCCTCTTTAGCATGTCATAGCTGTCATTGGTGGGGACGGTTGTAGACACCGCATGACGCCCACAGGCTCCCAACAATTACTAAGCACAGCTAGCATGGACAACAAATTATTCTGGTTGTCTGGTTCAGGAGATTAGCTCATTTACATAGTGGCTGTCCTCCCAGCTTTTAAAAGACACAGTAAAGAGTGGTTATAATGATAAACTTGCATACCTAAACATAATAAATAAATCATTCAGTATGCAGGAAATACGTTCCTCTTTCACACCCTTGCCTTGATGCTGTTTAATAATTATAATGATTTTCCACTTGGACAGGGAGGCCTCACTGTTCAGAAATTGGGATTGCAAGTTGGAGTTTTTCAAATATTTATATTTCATATGTGTACTATTCATGGCTTTGATGCATGAAATGGAGTATTTTATTCTTAATGTTCAATTGTTAAAGGTGTTAAAAAACCACATTAAAAAATGCCAGGAGCTGATAGATGTTAAATTTTCAGGTTTTCAACACCTAAAGATCCCCACTCTTGGGAGGTAAAAATATGCAGTGAATTAAATCCTGATAATTGCTTTAAAAATTGAACTAAATGGCTTGTTATATTTCTTTAGTGGATATTACATATGTTAGAAATGTCTCTTTTTCTATTGGGTATAGGACAGCCCATAATAACTTATTTTTGGCATTGTGGCTTCTAGTCCGCCACTCCAGTTGAATAATTATTATTTCAATTTTTAATTTATAAAGCGCCATGATCTTCCATGGTGCTGCACATTGAGAGGTTTTGCCTCTCAAAACATTTTTGGCATTGTAACAGTAAAAGTAATTATGGGACATTGTAATAAGAAATAGCACCCTTTGTGCTGTGATGTATTTGTTTTGCAAGTTAGAAAACAACATTGAGTGTGATAAAATGTTTGTGTTTTTTTAATTAAAATTTGTTTAAAAAAAGTATAATATTTTAACTTGTATTCCCTTTCCAGGAGCCGGCTACTATTACTGCTATGTCGATTTCCACAAAGCAAGTATGCATTTTTTGTCTTCTAATTTCCTTGATCAATGTGTGCAATTGCTCCTATGCGTTCCTGACAACATCTTGGCAATCACAAACATATTAAATGTCATGATATATCCTTTTATTCATTTTATTTTGGCATTGGCTGGATTTAAGAAAAAGAATCATCAAAATATTTATAAAGACATAAAACAAGGCAGGCATGTCTGTTATATTGGAAATATTAACCCTTTCACTGCCAATCTACCTGGAGTTTTTGTCACACTCTGTTGTCAGACCATTTTGCACCGTTTTGCGCTACACATGTTCAAATGTGATTTTTGAAGAGATTTCCAGGGATTTCCCAGGAAAATGATACATTGTTTTTTTTCAGCATAGTCTGGGCTTTAACATGAAATGTCTTGTTCATCATTTTTTAGGTGTATTCTCAATATTTTTGGGTGAAATATGTGAAAAAAAAAATAAAAAAATCTATTTTTTACTTTTTGTAGTGTTTTTTTGTAATAAAAAATGTAAGTTTGTCAAACAAATCTTATTGCGTGTGAAATCCCAATTTCTCCCGGTTACAGCAGTACCACATATGTATGGGTAGACACCCTTTCCTGCCCAGGAGACTCCCCCAAACTGAAACAGCGCTTTAGGGGATTTTCAGATAAAATACAACTATGCTACGCAATATGCGCACCTTGCAGTTTTTCCAGAAAAACAACCCTTTACATTTGAAATACCCCCAACAAACAATATATTCTCTGGAAGTACACACCTCAAGCTTTCTAGGTGTACCAGGCTTGTTGATGTGGCCACAGTTTTCTGGAAGGAATCCCTCAATGTAATCTTTGGTTGCAAAGAGTTTCCCTAAAAAAAGGAAAAAAAAGTTAAATCAAAGCCACGTTTTCCTAAAAAATCTATATAGAAAAAAAAAAACAAGTAGAATCTGAAAAAGCAACATGCCCCGAACAGAACGATACCCAACATGCATTGCTACTGTCAAGGGAAGAGTTGCTAAACACCCCAAAGTAAAGCATGTGCGTAACGGTAATTTTACTTGAAAATTTCAGCTCTGCAGACAAAGTGCGCACCTTGCGTTTTTTAAACCAAAACAACCCTTTACATTTGGAATATCCCCCATAAACCATATATTCCCTGAAAGTGCACACATTAAGCTTTCTAAGCATACCCAGCTTGTTGTAGTGGGCTCATCTTTCTGGAATTAATCCCTCAAAGAATTCTTTGGTTGCGCAGGGTTTCCCTAAAAAATTTATAAAAAAAGCTGAATAAAAAACACCTTTTCCTAAAATATAAATATACAAACAAGAAAAAACAAGCTAAGTCTGAAAGCGCAAGGTCCTCCGAACAGAACAATACCCAACATGCAGAGGTACTATTAACCCTTTTAATTGACAGCCTACTTGAGATTTTGTCACCCTCTGTTGACAGGTCATTTTTCCCCATTTTGCGCCATGTTTTGCGCCATTTTTGCTGGAATTTTCTGGAAAGTTATATTTTTTTTTTGCAGCAGAGCTTAGGCTTTAACATAAAATGTCTTGTTTGTAAATTGTATTATGTTTTTTACAATGTTATTATTTATTTTAATATGTATTTTATTAAAGAAAACTATATTGCATGAGAAAGCCCCATTTCTACCAATTAGAATGGTACCACATGTTTATCGGTAGCCCCTGTTCCTGCCAAGGATACCCCCCAAACTGAAACAAGTACTTTATAACATTTACAAATACAATACAACTACCATCCACACTGAAAAGGGTTAAATCGATAAAAAGGGTTAAAAACCCTTAAAAATCAAAAAGAAAATGACATAGGGTCCCCCTTACCCAAAATAACCAGCCCGGGACCAGCTATGCAGGGCTTGTAGAAACAGGGCGCAGGGACCAGCTATGCAGGGCTTGTAGAAACAGGGCGCAGGGACCAGCTTTTGTGGCCCCTGGCCCTGCAGGCTACAAGCCCGCATAGCTTGTGGCCACGGGCTCTTCTGCACCCCCTCGGCTTTGGGGAGGCAGGTAATGGGGGTGCCGGGGGTTAATGGCAAGTCACCCGCTAGCCGCAGGTGACTTGCCAGACCCCCGAGCCTTGTGAACTGGTATAAGGGGTCTCATGGACCCCTTACCAGTTCACAAGGAGTTAACAGTAAAAAAAAAAAACACACACACACAGAATAAAGAATGACTTTATTAAAAAATAAAAACTTTTTTTTTACTTTACTCACCTCTGATCCTCAGCTCCTGTGTCCCTCGCAGCTCTGATACCAGTTGCTGTCATCGCTGGCCAGTGGAGGAGGGAGGCAGGCGATCAGATCATCACCTGCCTTCCTCCTCCTGTGGCCAGCGATGACAAGTGTCAGAAATGACAGCCTGGAGCCAGGACGACACCCGGGAGTGATGTCATAAGCCCCGCCCCAAAGGGGCGGTGCTTAGCGGCAAGATGCCGGCGCCCATCGAGGAGGACAGGGAGTGGGCCTTTCAGGCCCTCTCCTGAAGCTGGAGAGCCGGGGGGGGGGGCAATCAGAGGCCCCCCTGGTGAAGAGGAGACCCTGCGGGAGCAATCGAGCATTGAGGTTAATATGTCAACAGACTGAAATGAAGCACTTATTTACTACATTTCTGGCTCGAAGCCCTTAGTATAGCTGTTGTCTACAAATCCCAGAAGCCTACCATGGTCAAGGGTGAGCTCCGTATCCCTCACAAAACAGGCCATAGACAAATCAGGCAGCAGTAATGAGAGACATCCCAAAACAGATAAGCTCAGCAGCACATTGAGAACATCTTTTTGGCACAGAGTAATGGACACTTTCAAATATTGATATAAATCAAAAGAGGACTTCTCCATTAAAAAAATAATGTGTGATCATTATAATTTTTATGTTACAGTGATTCATCAGTAATGTTTTTAGTGAAAAGTGTATTTTAAGCACTCTACTAAAAAAATACACTTGATATATTTGGTTATAAGATAGAGTATACTAAATGAACTCCATCCTAACTTATTTTCATCCATAGCATTGTAAGCTGAAAGGTTGGTAAGTTTTAAACATGTAGCTGTAAATGGAAATATATAAGAAGAGGTGGTACAGTGTAAAGCATAATTCATCTGGTCAAATTGTACACATTCCTTTTTGACAAGTGCAAGGAAAAAACATTTGGCATGTATATGTGCAATATAAATACATCCAGTGTCATAGTGTTCTTCCACATACATGAACCCAGCAAGGTCAGTGTAGTTATCAAAGTCTAGATACATTTTTTAACTGTATCTTGAAATATAGACTTTTTTGCTTTAGTGAATAGAAAAGTGCAATGGAATGCATCCTAAGAAACAATATTACAATGCTTTAATCAGTCTGAACCATTGCAGTATAGTTATATAGCGCTGTGTTATTTGGCCAGTTGACTAAAAAAAAGTAGTTAGGTTTCTACATAAAATTAGGAATGTTGCTGAACCAGCTGTTGGTAGTTTTGCTCCAAATTTCCTTGCACATGTTTTTAAAAATGTGTTCCAGTTTATTTACTTAATTGTTTGAATTCATGGTGCCAGGTTGAAGCTAGGAGCAGTCAAATAACACACACCAGAGGATTGTAGGTTTGGTGGGATGCCAATAATTTAGCTGTGTTTTGCCTTTTGACACAATAGATTACTACTACAAAATTGACCACTATTTGGTTATTTTGTCATAAAAGCTGGTCTCAGAACTATAACTGTGGCCTACATTTTAATGTATTTAAGCTATTTAAGGTTTGAAGACAATTTATGGCCTCAACTCAGTAATCGTTGAAGAAAATTCTCTTGTTACAAATAAACTTAAATGCGAAAAGAACATGACAATTTCACTGTTGCTGAATCACCAGCTAGGAAGCCAATAAAAGGCAATGGTACTTTTTTACTCCTAAGAAAAGTAGTGAACTTTTTATTACTTTTTACAATGCAGTAATAAGTACCATGGACTTCCTAGCTGGTGATTCAGCAACAGCAAAATTCTCGTCCTTTTTTCTCATAAAGTGAGTTTATTGCTACCATGATAATTTTTTTCTATTACTGAACGAAGCCATAGAGTAAGATAGGAGAATTATCCTACCCCTTAATAAAAAAATAGTTTTATTAAAATGTAAATTAGATCATTGGTGATCCCTTCCATCGCCCCTTATCCTTGATTTATTTAAAAATCAGGGTCCTGTCAGACAGGAGGAAAACAATACCAGATTAGAGAGTTGATACCAGAAGCTCTACTCCCATCATGCTGTCTGGAAGTCTCATGGCAGTAGCTAGAGCCCCAACAGTCAATTAGGAGCAGCTGGTTTTCAAGATGTAACCCTGCCTAGTACAGTCTGCTTAGGCCTATCACGTGGCTGACCCATTCACATCACTTTTTGCTAAGCCGATTTCAATTCTGATAACAGGTGGACGTCTGACATCTTCTGTATGCCCTGTCCTCATCAGTTTGGACTGTGGAAATGACCTGGATGGCTAGTTCATTGATCTAAAGGGGTCAGCACTTCACCTGGAAGTGGGGGTCTGCTTGTGTCATGGTCTACCATGAGACATTGGCCTACTACTTCAGCAAACATTTTGATACAGGGGTGAGTGGCAGCATTAGAGCTGCTGTTGACCCCCCCCCCATGTAATGGAGACTTTTCAAGTACTGAGACAACAGAGTAGAGCAGACAGGTGAAACTTTACACCACCAATGGTTTGAGTTACTTTTTATTTAGAACTGTTTTGTCTTAATGCTAATTCTCCTTTAAATGTTTTGCTGTCTTATGGTTGTTATTTTGCACTTAAATGCAGTTCCTTAAAATTCCAGAAGAAGCTATGAACAATACATAGAGAGAACAATGCAGCAAAGAATTTATATTAAATGAGGATTGTGGTGAAGCTGTCATGTATGTCGCCTGTTGCCTATCGTCATACAGAATAATTGATTGCACATTATGAATGTGTATATGTAATATATAATATATATATATATATATATATATAATATATATACACACACACACACACACACACACACACACACACACACACACACACACACACACACATCTCATACTATTCTAAACTGGGTATTTTGTTTTCAGCACACAGCATTAAAGTCATTTAAACAAATGATAAAACGTAGTTTGGAAACAGCTTGCATAAAGCATATGGACTCCTTTTCTGTCTGTTTGAGTTAATTGTGTTTGGCAGTGAAACATGTTTTATTTGAGAGTAGGCAAGGATCTGTTGTCCTGGCAGAACTACAGTTAAACGCATCAAACCAGAATACTTTACATAACCCCGGAAACACAGTTACAGACCTGCTGACTTTTAAAATCTTGGGCAGAATCATGCTAAGTGAGTGGGAACTGTTTTTTCCCGTGTTGATGGAAAATGTATAGGTTATCATTTCCAGACATTGCATTTAACTAAAGAGTGCAGTCATTCTAATAATAAAAAAAACACACACAGCTGAAACCAGCATTTGTATTGCTGCTTTGTGCCACACAAAACTGTTATATGATATGTCCTTATTATGGTACTTCAGCAAAGGTTAACAACCTCCAAAACAGTTTGGACTTAATGAAATGTACATATAGTTTTACTACTAATAGGGTGGATTTTCACATTCAAATAAAGATCTTGTATGTCCCAGTATTCTGGTGTATTGTGGGTTGTTCTGGCATGTACAACTACTGTAGCAGGTCACACTATGCTGTAAGTGCGTTAATGACACTGCTAATGACAGAATAATCTGTGAGTTCGATTGCAGCTAATAAGTCTCCTCTGAGCAGGCATGTTCACTAAATGAACTTGGTATTCAGTAATGACTCTGAGAGTCGTTACTGAATACCACCACTTGCAGACAGAAGTTTCCCTATTGCAGGTTGAAGGTTTTTGCTAAGAAGAACTGATTGATGTATTTAATGGAAAACAGAAGCAGCTATACTCATCCAGATCTGCTGGTGTAAAACTTACCGAGATCAGAGAATGAGCACCCTGCTGATATTCTCTAAGCCAAGATGGCAGCCGTAGTAAAGTTCAGTTATCGCCCCACAGCATGTCCACTCCATTCATGGTAATGGAGGGTGTGTGTCTAGGCAGACTTGCAAGTTCCCGCCTCGGCAGCACCCTCACAGTGCCCCAAATCCACATTTGCTTGGGATTGTAGTCTGCCTGGGCATGAGGCAGTTTAAAATACAGTATAAGGAAATAAAATAGGTTATGAGAGCAGAATGCTGGGTTGAATCAATCTCCAGCTTCCAGCTTCCAACATGATTTAGGTATCTCAGTTCATGAAATTATGGTTGGTATGCTTAAACTTTATTTTCTTGGTCCATTTTTCATCTAACTATGAGAATAAAATGCATTATGTCTTATATAATGGATAATATTTTATAAGTTGCTGATAGATATTTATTGAAAAATTGATTTCATTTCATGAATCACTTTCGAGATAAATATTCTGGATGTCTGAAAATCACTGCTACTCATGTCAGGACTTTTGCTAGTTTTACCTTCTTGATATTTGCTTAACCTAAGTTTTCCAATGTTTATTTTGCAGCAACAACTGTACATTGGCTCCTCTGCTGGAGTTTCCCAGCTCCCTTTACACCGCTGTGATGTTTATGGAAAAGCATGTGCTGAATGTTGCCTTGCCAGGGACCCCTATTGTGCCTGGGATGGTTCTTCATGCTCCCGCTACTTTCCAACCGCTAAGAGGTGATAACCTTTTAGACATACTGCTTATTTTATTATTTCATTAATAATAAATTGTGTGTCTCTTTTTCATTCTTCTGACTTGCCATAATCACTATATAACATTTGGTTGTTTGGGATTCGAAAAAAAAGCACTAGGCAGATGGTGACAAAAGTGTTGTTTTGCTGCATAAAGTTTATTTTTACTAGTAGCAGTATTGGTGACCATAGTATAACATTGTATTTTGTATCTGTGCATCTGAATCATCTGGGATTGAACCCTGAAACTGTCTCTTCCAAATCAAAGTGGATCTCAGTTAACTGGAAACACTTCTATAGACCTAAGGTTCCAATTCTTAGTTTCTTACTCAAGTCCTTTGTGTTTTTGCACAACACTTGTTGTAGAATTCAAGGTTGAGTTATGCAAGGTAGACTCTCTTGTAAGTTGAGCGCCCTGTTTTGAATGTGGCATAATCTCTTCAACTGAGACACAGACTGCAAAATCTGATAGGATGTCTAACCCTTACCCACTTGCAAAACTGAAACATGTTGCATATTGTTTTACACATTTAATGACGATTACTATTTTAATAAAATGTATATATCGCTTTCTCATTCATTGCATGTCAAAGAGCTTGAACAACAGTTGAGAGCTTACAAAGTTACCACTTAGCTGCATGACTATGCTTTGTAGCTCAAGTTTCATAATTTCATCTGCTGACTTTATTTGCTCACTTGACATTTGTTTGACATCCTTATTAGTTCTTTAAATAGATCTGTGTTGTTTCTCAGCCATATTGTCTGATGTCCGTGACTTTAATAATTACACAGAATAGGAGAATAAATAGAAAGGAGTCTCCTTGTGCAAGTGTTTCTTTTATCATTTTAGCCATTGAATATTCACACAATGAGCTATAGATTTTATTAACAATTGAATAAAAATAATCAGAAGTTATTGTCATTTTTTCCATTAAAATGTCAACAAATTGATTTACCCCTTACCAATTCTGTAGTCTGTACTTAGCCAGTAAAGAATAGCCTTTCAGTAATCTCTATTCGATAAACAACCTTCCAAAAACTAGAATACACTCTGCACTTCCTTTTCACCCTTTGTATAAAATGACTTTGATCCGCAGCAGAAAATAACTGATTATCCTCTATAACAGCTGACATGACTGATGCAACCAAGTGTCTCTACACCAAGAATACTTGACTTTTGTATACAGGAAGCTGAGTGAGATGATTAGAAGCGGATTTACAGCTCTGTTCTGAGACTAATCCCCTTTGCTGTGTCCTGACTTTGCAAATCCTCTAACAGGTTTCCACAATGACATTTTACCATTTAGATCAAGCTTTGTGTGCTTATTTATGAATTACATATATGCCATTTTTAAATACACTACATGGTAAGCAGAAACTATTTATTTCATACATGAAATAAAAAGCATGTCAAGTATAGATATTATGAATTAAGAAATATATATATATATATATATATTCTGTAAAATTTAAAATGAGAAGGTTATTAAAGTTACAAATTAATAAATATCTTGCTATAGATACTATGATCTGAATGAATGGCAACCTACAGTACATAGACATATAAAATAACTTCCAGAGTAATGGTGTTACCTTTCTCAGTCTCGATTATCCTTAATGTGCGCCTGTACTGTACACCTGGATATTTCAAGTCAGCAAAGGCCCTCTTCAGTGAGAGAAATTGAAAGGCAGCCCCTGCTGACCTTCCTATAAAATACAAATGGTCCAGCTGTTAAGCTGCTTCTCCAGCCACAATACTCACAGTCCCTGATTCTTAACAAATGTGTAGCTTGTGAAGTCTGAAACTTCTAAGCTGCTTGTTTTGACACCACAAACTAACTTGGGTGAGGCAACATTTTCGCCAAACAACTAGCATTTTTTAACCTGTTAATTTAGCTGTGCTCACCTACAAAAGTTCTTGCACAACCTAAATTAAAATAGCCTATTTTCACATTTACTTTATGTTGACTAGACGTTAGCACAGGGCCCAAATAGCAAAAGATGACCTTAGTGAATTTATTATTATTGTTTATTTTTATAGCGCCACCATCTTCAGTAGCTCTTTACAAGGTATGATTACAGGCAAGATAAAACATATAGTGCAGGGAGCAATACAAACTAGATGCTACGAGGATTAAACCAAGTGTTGTGAGCACAGGAGACAATAGGAATTTATGCAATTAACCTTTCTTTATGAATATGGCTGATTAATTTTGCTTATTCATTTTGGGGAAAACTTTTTTTTAGGCTTACCTTCGATTAACTAACATGCCTAGATAATTAGAATATGTTAATGACACATACTATTAATGTTAATTTAATATGTAGACTTCATGCATTATGCTATTGATGTTTTAATTTTTTGAAGGAGAAATACAATTTAGTTTAGAACATATTTTTGTGTTTGTTACTTCACCATATCTTTGGTAAAACTCTGTTGTAGAAGTGCATGATTCAGTGCTCAGGATAAGTCCTCTGAGTTTTTTATTCTTTCAGAAGATAATAAAGCCACTTTACATTCTGGAAGGAACTGCAAGGAAAGGCAAAATATCCTCCTGACAATGCTTCTGTGTTATATTGAACAAAGTGTCCACAGTCACAGTTTGAGACTTCACCTAAATCAATATTTCCAATTGAAATAGAAGAAGCTTCGTACACTGTTCCAATAAATGTATCTTGAACAAAAAATATTGATCCTTGTGCAACATGCTATTAAATGAATAAAGAACTTAGATAGAAACTATTACATGATGATAGATAACAAAGAACAGTTATCCAGCTTCGATACATATATAAATGAGCAACTACTTGAATGCACTCAGCAAGTTGCTTACATTTCCCAAAGAACACACTGCTTGAAAGAATCTGTAATCACTAACTGAAACTCTGGTTTGATCAGATAATAAGCCTCAAATTTAGGTTGCATAAAAATGGAAGACGATGGTATTTTGCAAATTGATTATCAACTCATTGTAGGCCCTTGTTTTTCAGCAGAACTTCTGACATAGATTTTAGGATTACTTTAGATGCAGTCCACCCTAAAGATTAAATATTTAATAGCAGGTAACATTGATTGTGGATGCATAATAATTCTATAGCAGACATCTACCTGTCAATTTTGGCTAGACAAAATATTTTTAAATGATTAAAATTAAACAGAATTTCACTGCCAGTGTTCTCAGGAGGGAAACGTGTAATGAGACTTAAAGCTAAACTATAGTCAAATTGGAGTAAAGCAACACGTTACCTATTATACCTTAACCAATATCCAATAGCAAATAGATAATTATAGCTTAGCTTTTATAGTACACGCATACTAAAATTTACTAAGGAACTAAGTACTTTGTAAATGTTTGACTTTTTGTGTGACTAGTAAATCCAAATGAAGCATTTTTATATTGTTAGTCAAGCTGAAAAGTCCAAGGTTTACATACCTATGGTATATTATCAAGGAACTATGAGTCATATTTTCTTTGTATTAAGAGATTAAGAGTAGGGAGAGACTGCAGTGGAAAGGACAATTTGCAAGACCTTAGTGATGCTAATTTTAATTGTGTTTCAGCAGTGTTAGACTTTTAGACTTAAATAAACATTTCTTATTCTTAAATTTTAGACGTACAAGACGGCAAGATATTAGAAACGGTGATCCCCTAACCCACTGTTCAGATCTACAACATAATGGTGAGTTGGACTAAAGGTACATTTTGAGCCTGCTTTTTCACACGTCAGCGCATATTAATACCACTCAGTGCCAATATTTTAGCCTCAGCGACACTCGGTGTGTGATTTATCAAACAAAAAACAGGCAGCGCGATGCGGCCACCAGCCTGCTTCTAATTTATCACCAGCGCCATGTAGGTTGCAGCACCAGCTGCTCTGGTTGAAGCAGTGCCATTTTATAGTGACACTCTAGGTCAAGATCCTATAGTGCATAATGGGCAGAAATGTATTGAAGTGTTTTATGCTTACGGTATAAATGATAGTACACACTTTATTTGTACAGAACTTGCATTGTGACTTGTCAATAATGTAAACATAGGACCTAAATTTTGCCTAATGTTGTTTTATTTTTTTCTTGCAAATTTTTTAATAGCTTTTTTTGCTTACCAATGTGTTATTTAGACAACAACTAAAATGCAGCCTAAAACTCTGTAAAGTTTTTCCCCTTTGTCCCCAGCAGTAATATCCTGTAATTGTTATGATGAAACTCAGACCAGCGCCTGTAAAGTACAGTGCCAATCTTTTCAGCATACCAAAAATTATGAAATACGGGTTGCAGCGCCTAATAGACAGAGGTACAAAGTAGCGCTCCCTTGCACTGTTATAATTGGCATTTGGCTCCAACAGACACTGACACATGCCTGTGCCTGTCCAGCGCCATTCTGTCAAAATAGTGGCGCCAAAATAGAAAGAGATGCCAGTGCTCAAAAACTGGCCAGCAAAATTACTCTAAACTGCACACTTCTTAAATAAGGACTTTGTTGTTAACATGTGCTTCGTATCAACTGCACCAGTACTTAAAGTGTCATTCAGCAGCTCACCTCATCATGGCTGTGCTCTCCCTTCCTGTCAGAACGCAGCTGCTTGTGAAAGTAGAATCAAGGCAAAGAGTAGTGGCACACTTCTTCAATTCCTTTGCCTTAGACCACCAATAACAGGAATAAGCTGGTGGTCTAAAGCACTGCATCATCAGACTGTGGATACATTGTGGAGACATTGAGAACAGCCATGGTGATGAGAATGTCTGTCTTACAGACCCCCCCATTATGTTGATTATTCTGTGGTATCACAGAGCCAAGGGTCATGCCCAAAGATTTCATAAGATGAATCATACGGTGAAACTGTAAACCTTGATATCTCGTCATTGCTTTTTCAATTTAAAAAATGGAAAACAGTTTAGGACAGTGCCAAACGTAGCCTGACACAATGATCAAACAATTGCCTTTGCATTCTGTATCCCTTTAAATTCCACTTTTGATGGAATTTTTATAGTATATTCTCTCTACCAAAAGGATGTCCTCAAGGGGCTAAGCTGATTTTGTAAAAAAAAAAATTCATATGTTAGTGCTTCATAGCAGTTTTCACAATCTGCAATTTGTTGCTATTGGCAACTGTACACTGAGTCTGTACAACAGGATCTTTGAAGAGAAGTGAGTTTTGCACTCACAGAATGCTGCTGCCATGGCTGCTGTTGTGAGGGGTGCACTTAAGCTTACACATGCCCAGCAGCAGTGTTCTGTGTGTGAAGGGCTCACACCTCTTTTCTTGTAGACGGGGTGTACATCGTAGTGAAAGCTGACTCCATAAAACATACTCCATAAAATATACTGGATGAGCTTAGTACTTCCGGGTTATGACTGTGGCATACAAAAGATATACCAATGTCCAAAAATGCCATTGACAGTGGATTTTCCTTTCAGCATGCACCCGAGCAGCATTCTAGGTAAAGTGAATGTAAAAATGGAAAGGAATCTAACTTTACAGAATATGCAAACTTCAAGTTGTCAATTTGTAATGCAAAACAACTTTGGGTTGTGTTGGTACACACTATGTTTATATACTGAATTTTGTTTCTGAGTAGATTTTTAAGAGTGATTGTTGTAGACAGGTTTATAATCTAAAATAGATAACAAATCAAACCAAACCATAAAAGAAAAACAGGGAAATTACACATAAGTAATCAGTATCAAAATAAATTGATTTCAGGTGTTTAGCAAAACGCTTAAACCAGAATAACATCCATAAAATGGGTGTTGTTCTTAGCATGGGGGGCATCCTAATCTTACCTTTCTCTTTAGTCCACCAGAGATATCAAGTGCTGTGATTTGCCACTACGGTCCAGTGGTACTGGTGTCCAGATACACGGAAAAAGCCTGTGGACCATGTGACTGTTGTAAACATAAGCAAGCAATGACCAGCTCACCCTCAGACCCAAACAGCACGGACCTCAGGATCTCCTGAAAAACTCCCCAAACCGTTACAATTGCAATGTCCAGCTTAAAAAGGGTTAAAACTTAGCTTTTACTTCATAGCTTAAAATGAGGATAATTCCAAACACAGCCGTCAAACATCTTGCAAGTCAGAAAGTGCTCCCCTCCACCATTGGGACCAGGTAACGCGTTTCAGGCTGTTACTAGCCCTTAGTCATACCATGTGACTGTTGTGGCCAATCACAGCACTCAATTTTGCCATGAGACCAAAGAGAAAGGTAAGATTTCTCTTCTCTAACATGGATAATGTGAAGGGGGCATCGGCAATGAATATTGATGCCCCGCTGCAAACGAAACAACTCTCACCTTATGAAAAATGGGTGTGGTTCCGGTTTAACTAGTACAATAGCTTATGAATACATTTCATTCTAACATGTGTATAAAGAATAATTTAAAACAAATCATGTTGGCTGCAAATTGCGTTATTTCAAAAGCAGTACTGCCTGTAGCCAGGTGCTGTTATCCCTACACTGTCGGGATCCCCTTTTTCCATCCAGCTGCTTTACATTTATTTTTGTCAGTTGGTGTTTCTCTAGCCAGTAGAAAGGCCACTAAACTGAGGGGAGTGAAAGTCAGTTGGCCTTGGCTAGCCTCAGGGTACATGGCAGGGCTGAAGTTGTGAATCCTGGCATCCCTGTAAGGAAATTAGTTCTCTTTTCCCAGCTATCACTTGCCAGCCAAAACTTCAAAGGTTCAAGTTTATTTTAATGCTAAAAAAGCAGACAGAATGTTAAATTAAAAGATGACACATTTTTACATACATTCGTTGAATCAAAATATGCAGTAAATTGCAAAAACTAGAAAATGTCACAGTATAGTCTTTAAGATTAATGATTAGGAGTTCAGATTAAGAGCGGGCCAACAGTCGAAAAATGACTTTGTCCCTCTCCGGGGGCATCCCAGCTTGTTATGCCTCTACAGTTAAAGATTAAACTTGGAATGTAAGGCCTTCACTGTGTGTAGCTACTAACTGTACACAGAAGATGCAGCTCTGCTAGGAAAAAGTCAGTATCTCTCTAATGCAAGGCTCACTGATGATGTTGGTGAGATGACGGTTAGATTAGTGTCCATGGGAACCAGGACCCACTCTAGCACATTGTGCATGGGAGAGTTAAGGTCCTCTTTGTGTTTCAATGTCTTGCCTACGCTGATTGCTGCAAGCAAGAGTAATACAGCCATTAACATTTTACATTGCATAGGTCTGTTTAATTATAAGGTTATAACAATAATAAAAAAAATAATTTAAGAGAAAACGAGAAGGGCATCACCCTTTGTAGGTTACGAGTGTGGCATCAAATAAAGCTGTGTGTTATTTATATCCCTAATCTTTAATCTTGAGAAAATCTGCTAATTCAGAGGCCAGGACTAGTTCTGAAACAAGAAACATGTTTCTAGCTCCACCTAGTGGAAATGGGAATGAACTTTTTGTTGCTTTTTCATCAAATAAAAAGCTGATAATGTAAGTGATGTGTTTTTTAATAGGTATGTGTAAAGAACATTTTTAGACGTGTATACATTGATATACTGTAAAATAGCATAATCCAATTCTTTAGAAGTAAATATTGATTATTACAGAGTTTTTATTTTACTTAATAGAAACAGATTAAAGAAAAATTAAAGATAAAATTAATATCACTAGGCATAATACAATCCCTGTGCAAGCCACATCACGTGTGCATACAACGTATTTGCTATGAATATTATTTTTATTATTGTTTATTTATATAGTGCCATCATCTTCCATGTCACTGTGCAATGTGGAAACAGGGTAAAACAACTAACAGGCTGATTCATCACTAACGCCAGGTAGCGACAGATGAGCGTCTGTAGCAGGCATTTCAGAGCACCCGCTAGTAGTCGCTGTGTTCGGCCGTGGGTCGCTAGTTCATAGCGACTCAGTCGCTGTGCAGTAGTGATGAATACATTGTGAGGAGTCGCTATTTGACCAGTACAGCGCTGTATGGGAGTGTATGTTAGCAACTGGTCAGTGTGACCGACTCACAACATATTCATTAAAAAAAACATCCTAACAAAACTCCGGCGCTGAAAAATGCTTCTCTGAAGCCCAGAGCGCCGGAGGCTGTGTGATTAAAGTCTGTTTTTCAGCATCTATCCACTAGTAACAAAGCGAAAACATATGGAATTACATTGTAATAACATTGTTACATGAACACTTTAATGCCAGACCTGTAATGTCAATTCTGCATAAATATATAAAACATTAAACATTTTTGGAAAAATGGCTTTTTCTATGCCAGAAGAGGTCACAATATTATTTGAGATTGAAAAAAAAAACAAAAACCCTGTTTAAAGAGAAGAAAAGGATCGTCCATTGAAATGTATGGGAGAGCGACAGGTAGCGACAGGTAATACGTGGCGCTCTGCAAGGCTGAACGCCGGCGCTGTTTGCTGAGGCTGGGATAATGATGAATCGGACGCTACATGGCGTTAACCCAGTCGCTCAACAGAATCTGCTTGATAAATGTGTAATTGCTGCCGTGTCCGGCGTTCACCTGTCGCTACCTGTCATTTACAAGGCACTACGTGACGCTATCACTTCATGAATAAGGGCCTAACTTAGCATTAGGAGTCAGATGTGCAGGACAGAAATGCACAGATACAAAGTCATGCTGAAATACAATAGGACTGAGGGTTAAAATCTAAAGTTTTTGTTATTTAATATACCTGAAATACAATTTACAAACATAACAGTAAGTGTCTATATAGTGTTATATTCTATTATTGAATAAAACAAATCTATGTTAACCATAGGAAGCACATTATTTATCATTATGCTTTCTAACGACCTAACTTACAAAGTTAGTACAAGCCTTAGCTTGCCGCTTTGTTGCTAGCACTTCACTGGTAGGGCCATCCTCCTTGTTCTGCTACTGTAAACTATTTTAGCAAAGTTGTTAAATGATGACAATGTGGCTGACAGGGTCTGTTTAAACTTTAGATTTTAAGATATCGCTAACAGAAACCCACAGCTGCTGCAAACATCCATGTTCTCACCAAGAATGTAGATGAGAAAGATATCTACTTGTCAGTATGTGCTGATGGCCTTGGTCTCACATACCCACTTCATGAAAGCGTAGAATGACTTCATCATGCTTACGCATTTTGTCTTTAAATTCCAGCTTTTTACAAACCTTACCTTACTGATAGTTTGTGTTACAAAAACATATTGTAAAAACCCCATTGTTGCCTTTCCTTTTCATTTTAGTTAAGAGAGTATTTCCCAAGTTTAATTGTCCAAGGTAGCAACAGTAAGTCAAACATTGCCCCTAGGAAACTTCAGTGTTATGCAGCCATAGTTATTTCTGATAATAATACGCATGTTTTTTCCATCTGGCTATAAAAAAAAAATTATTAGCTTTTAGATATTCGTCTAAACATGGTCATGACTACATGCTTGTAATGATACCAGATTCAAATGCTGGAATGGGGAACTAAACCAGGGTAACTTGAAGCTGAACTTTTTAGAGCTTAATTATCGGCATCAGTATAGTATATGCCGGCTGGTGATTGTACCAGGTGATTAGAATCAGGGTTGATTTATATGTGTTTATATTGCTACTGTTGGAGCTACCTCATTGTCATGAGTAAGAGCTGTGGCTTGAAACGCGTAGATGTGAGGATCTGCTCTCATATTGCTTTTTAATGTTCCACATGCTGTGATGGCTTTTTTAATCTACCACAATAAAGGATGGATGATTTTACCGCTCATGCTGCGTGGCTGGCATTACATTTTCCTGGACATGAAGTTTAAAGAGCTCTATCATAATTTGTCCAGCATTAAAAATCCATATAAACAAGCTCAATAGCAAAAGGAGGAGTTACTTATATACACCAAACAGGAAAAACAGCCATGCTTGTGATTTTCTGCTAATGATGGGAACATTTTTGAAGGGTGACAGGTTTTTGAGTGTATAATTTTAGTTATACAGGTGAAAATTGCTTACCTCTAATTGCCGGTCTCCCAGCAGCAACTTTAATATCTGCCCAGTCCATTGCATGGTGGGTAAAATCATCTGCAAACATCAGAAGAATTGCAATAGCAGTAATCTGTTATTGCACCACAGGTAGATAGGCCATTAGAATGTAGCAGTTCTCCCCTGTAAAAGAAGATTTTTACATTACTGACCCATCACTCCTGATCCTTCATTCTCCTATAAAATAAAAAAAAACAAGTGTAGGGCCACCATTGGTGGAAATAGTTCCTGTGGGGTGGAGGGATTTTCTAGTCACTGTGTGAGGCAGACTGTCCGACCTATCACCAAATTGGCAGTTACAAAGACTTGAGCAAATTCTCGGTGGACCGCACTGCTTTGGTGAAATCTTCTACCTTTACTAACACTCCCATTCAATCCCTGCCGCCTCCAGCCCCCCCCCCCCCGATGATTTATCCTCAGCCTTGGAGCACACTGGTTGAATGGCCAGTAAGCAGCAGAGATGCTGCTGGCTGGTTATGGGCAGGCCAAATGCTAATAAAATTTCAGGGTGATTTTTGGCCCCAGTCCGCTACTGTATGAGGGTATGCCTTACTGGCAGTTTGGGGAATTTTCTACAAATTGTATATTGCTGGACCTGGTGATATAAGAATTGCCATGATGTAGAGACATTTATTACAAATACAGCCCGCATGGGCTCGGGTGATGCCCTGGGGACATTGTTTCTGCTGTCAGTCACAGCAGATAGTATGGATTGTATATGAATAAAGGGGGTGGGAGCAGCCCAATCACTATTATTTATGCAAAATTATTATTATTCAGGGCCTGGGAACTAATTTACCGCCCAGTTTAACCCTCTCATCAACTAAATATCAAGCAACAAACATGTCTAGCTGTGTGGAAAGACAGAGATTTAGTTGCATATATCTACAGATACATGTGTAATAATAATAATTTTGTATAAATAATAGTGATTGAGCTACTCCCACCCCCCTTTATTCATTGAATTGTATATGCCCCCAGTCTGGCTCCAGTGAACAACACTTTTTTATCTTACACTAGTATACACTTATTATACCACAAATAGTAACAGCCACAGCACTCTCCTAAAAAGCACCATGGGACAGATTCTGAGCTTTGCCTTTAAATTGATTGCCCGGGCTAAAAGAAACAAAACTTTAATGGAGTCACATTGTGTGTCTGGAGAGTCGTGGTTGCCTACTTGCAAGCAAGTGAGTCCAAGACCACAATCTACCTCTGTTACAGTGACTGGAGTATCCCTTTATCTATTCACTTTGACAGAGGGGGTCTACCAAGCTCTGGACCAGTGCATTCTCCCTGGATGCTGCAGGAGCCAATCTCAGAACCCATTGAAGTGGACCAACACCCTCCACTGATCGGCCCGGGAATCTATAAGATTCCCGGACCGATCAGTCCCCTGATTGCGGGGCACCCCGACCGCTGTGTGAAACCCCCCAGAAACCCCTAAATCCCTACCTGCTCCTCGATCCAGCGGTGCCCGCCGCCACCTCCCGCGCGTCCCTCTAGCAGGACGCTCACCTGCGCCGGCCGTTTGTGAATGGCCGGCGCGGGCGCGTGCTCTGTAAGAGTGACGCGCAGGAGGCGGCGGTGGGCGCGCTCTCTTGTCCGTCGCTGCCTCCCGCTTGTCCGTCGGCAGGGATTTGCAGCAGCGGTCACGTGGGAGCGGGGAGAGGTGAGTTTTTGGGGCTTTCTGGAGGGTTTCCTACAGCGGGGCACCCCCGATAGTCAAAATCCTGGGTGTTGGTCCACTTTAAGTATTAGAAAGATAACAAAACAGTTGTGCAGGACAAAAGATGCTCATTGGAGATATGCACAAGGACTTTCAAATCACTGTAAAGCAGACCTCATTTGCATTTTGAAATGCACTAAAAAACACTAAGCCAATCTCCAGTTTTCCAGGAGGGGAATCTACCTGAGGTTTTTGGCTATACTAGGTGACAAAATCACAGGAAGTTTAGTAATGGTTTTGATCTAATGGGTGGGGGGGGGGGGGGTGACTTTGAAGCAATGAAGAACAAGGTAGTGCACAGTCCAGTCCAGTAAGTATATGCTTTTTTTTCTTCTAGCCCAGACATATTAATCCAATGCATAGGCATTTGCTTTCACTCCATTTTTACATGACTATAACAAAGTTTCCATATTTGCCCTTGTTAACATATATGATTTAGAAAACATCACAGACATCTGAAATCATTAAACGCCATATGATGCGTGCCAGAAGTTGGATTTTTTTGTGTATGAAGATCAGATGGCTGTATTCACTTTAAAAATGATGAAAGCTAGTAAAAACAAAAGATCATTTCACAAAAGTTTATTTTTTAACAGAGGCTGCTGTTCAAACAGTTTTCTTGGAATAAGAATTTCAGTCATACACAATCAGTGATCAAAGCGTTATGATCTGAGATGGATGTTAAATAACAAGCATTAAGCTGAACATTATTTGAACTTTTGTACATACAGCTACATGCAGAAAGATAAATAATGTGAACTTTACAAAAGTCAGTCATTACTAAAGTTTGTTTTGTTAAATGTGCCCCTCAAAAATGTCAGCTGGTTGGTTTTGTTTTAAATAAAAGGACATACCACAATGATAACTCTATAAATCTGTGACTACTTGTTGTAAGGTGGCAATGGCATCATCATACCCTTTTCTCATGACCACCTGCTTTCAATTGGAAGACATTGGTGGTTGTTAGGCCACGTTCACACCAGGCTGGTGTGTGGTAAGGTGGTGTGATATTGGTGAAATCGTTATTGCACCACTATTGCATCACAACGTTTTGTAATCAGTAGCGCTTGCGATCACCACTGGCAATGGAGGCAAGTGCTATCTCACATAACCCTGCTTGCATGACTTTTTGCAGGGCTGTCCCAATCACCAATTGCTTATGCAAAGATGTAACCTTGTGGAACTGTGTGTAAAGTGTCTACATCAGCACCCATTTTTTTCGTACTCATTTTCAATTCCCTCATCAAAGTTTAATGTTTAGATGAAGACTCCCTTCCGATCTAATTTGCATTCTGTAAAGGGTCTACTACAAGCTCATAAGAAATTTAAGAGATACATGTTTGGAGTAAAGTCTGCATTTGTATTTTCCAACGCTCAGCTTTAACCAGAATGGGTTTCTTCTTGTGTGGCACTGGAACAGAACACCTTCACCAGCAGAGTTGTTCTTGTTTTTCGAGACACATTTTAATTAGCTTTAGCAGGTTACTTAGGACATTTGACCTTGATAGTCTCTGTTCTGGTGGCCGATTTTTATTGAGCATTGTAAACTATTGTTGTTATCCAACTGTGGTTTTTATCATCTAAGGTGTTATGCTCATGCTTTGTGTCAGTTAACTGGTATAATCACTAATGTTCTTTTGGCTTGTTTAGAGGGTTTGGGAATATAAATACAATTTTCAGTAAAATAGGCTAAGGGGATAATAGCATATAATAGCAAACTGTTTTTTACAACATGATTATTGTTCAGGAAACTCTGCCCTGGTGAAAGGAAATAATTAGCAGCACAACTTAAACAACAATGTTTGTTTTCCTAATTCACTGAATAGAAATATATTGTGGAAATAATTGTTTGAAGATTGCTTCCTTAATAACATTGCCACTGATATTATATATTTCCTGGAAAGTTGTGTGCAATAATAGCTGTCTGCATTACATTACGCAAAAATATAACTTTCCGAACCTTAGCTCACTTTAAATTTAAAACCTCAAACTGGAAATTGGAAACTGTGCCTCCCAGTTTACTTGTTAAAAAGTTGCTGAAAACCAATATGTCTGCTTTATGAAGGCTTAGTTATAATGGATTCTCAAATTTATACGTCCTGTGGCTTCCTTATTTGTAACATTACAAGTCCTAAATAATAAACCATTGGAGGAGGTTAAGTCTATTTTTTATTTATACTTAGATTTCATTTATTCACTATAAGGGGTTGAGCCCAAATAATAGATTATTGTCTCCATTTAAAGTGGACCAAAGACCATTGAACTTGTGAAATACATTTGGCTAAAGCCCCTGCCAATACTTAGGGTGTAGAACTAGAAATGGATATTTTCACTTTTTGAATCTGTTTCTCTGTGTAAGATGGCAGGCGATCAGTCATTGCATAAGTGTGGCAATGATATCATTGCCACACACAAGCGTGGCAATAGATGGAGGAGGTGGAGCTTTACAGCTAAAACAGGCGCCATTATCTAGGATTAGAGTAAAGCAGGAGCAGTGAAAATTGGCAATAGGTAATCCTCATGGGGGGAGCAATTCAGGGGATGCTAGTAAGAAATGTGGGTTTTGGTCCGCTTTAAAAGAGTAAAAGAGATACATAGTAATCACTGATCACTTGTCAGGAATGTCACATAAGGGACCCATTTAGCACATATCTATATAGAAATATATTTATGTATATAGCAAGTACAAAGTTATGTCTTCTGATGTTTATCTCTTAAAACCAAACCATTATTTTTATTTTTGACATGATAGATTGGGGAAGGGTTTTAACTAACTCAATTTGACAGCATGTAGGATATTTAGCATAGGTTCCCGCTTGGTCACCAGAGACAGAGGTAGACTGGAGATGTGGCCACGGCTCAGAAACACGGTGAGGGCTCTGGATAGACGTCAGTAAATTCAGTATTCCAGGGGGTTTCACACAGTGAGGCATTTCAATTCAGAGTGCCCCATAATGAGGGAGACCACCACCCCTCAAGTCTTCTTTGACTTTAAATTAGCCAGTACCTGGTTACATTACAGTTCTTAAAGTAACAATTAAAAAATATCATGCCATATAATGTGGTCATACATCCTTTAATATTACCTAAATATTAATATTACCTAAAATAGAATTGCCATGAAGTATGCATAAAAATATAAAATGTTGTTAAGATTTTAGTCCTAAAGTCTGAAAAAATGGTTATTGTTTGAAAAATACATAGATACAGTTTCTTCTTGTAAAAATATTTTTGACACATATGTTTTTGGCTTCCAGATGATCCACACAGACAAACTTTGGAAGAGAAGATAATCTATGGTGTGGAAAACAGTAGCACGTTCCTGGAATGTAGCCCAAAGTCTCAAAGAGCCATGGTTTTCTGGCAGTTCCAGAAACAACATGAAGACAAAAAAGAAGAGGTAAAAAAACTCTTAATATTGCTATGTTAAGTAGTTGGCCCATGCTGGTCTTAGGGTACATGACAAGTGTGCAACATTGAAAATGCAAGGGATGAAGAAAATACAGAAAAGTAAAATAAAGATAGAGAGAACAAACAAAAAAGAAATAGACCACGAGAGATGAATAGAGCAAGCAATAGTAAGGTAAAATCAAGGAGGTTTGCAGAAAAAGAAATATTGAGATCAAGTGGAAAAGGGATAGAATAAGGGACTGTAAAACATAGGAGGGAAGGTAAAAAAGAAAGAGATATGTAGAGATGTGAAAAGATAGGTGACAGACATGTGGCAATAAAGAGAGATGGAAGGAAAAAAGAAGAAGGCAGCACAATGTTGGAGGGAAGATGTAAATGATGGTAAGATGAAGGGATGGTGGATAGGAGATGAAAATGGGGGGGGGGGGGGCAAGATAGAAAGATGGAGGTATCACATATTAAAATGGAAAGGGAGATGCAAGAGTATGAAATAAAAATGCTGAAGATTGAAAAAGAGACTGTTCTGGAAGCATGGTGCAAAAGAGAGATACAATACAGAGGAATGTGGAGAAGAGAGACCTACTGAGTCAGTCTGAATGGGGTATTCTGGTGCCCCACTAAATAGAGGCTTCAATGACACCAAGTGTGATGGCACAGGTCGCACTCCCCCAAGGCAGCAAGGTACAGAGAGATAGACAGACCAAGGCATAGACAGAGTGGCAGTTGCCACACTTCTTTCCTTTGATTGTAGAAATGCATTGTGTCAATACAGCCCGTGATATGTGACAGTTCTGGCATTTAGGGACAGAAATTATAACATTTTCTAATTGTAAAAAGTACAATGATCTAACTATTAGACTAGACTTTCTCAATTCATTTGACATTTTTTCGTTTTGGTAACTGTTTCCTGGAATGGAAAGAAAGTATGTTCGTTTAGCATTATATTACACACTATTGTTTGCACACAATTTTAAAGTACAATTGACAGTTTCACAAGGTACGAAAACTGGTGCTGTTTTCCACTTCAGTTTATATGTGACTTTTGTGACATTGTTAAGCGAAAGACACCATGGCCACCCTGTTTGTAAAATATTATGAGGCTGTTAAACTGCTACATTTGCTCAACTGGGTAAACCGATTGGCTTAGAAACAGACCTCTTTTGGCTTTTTAAAATTCACATTCCTTTGTTATATAGCTTCATCCCATTTAAGTAAACATTTTTTAAGTTGATATTACTTAAGTCAAGAAAATGGAAATTGTTCTAAATTGTTTGTTACATTTAAAACATTGCTGTCAATCCCGCTTCTATAATTTATTATCACAAGCTTGTTTATGTTCATGTTTGTTTTTAGGTTTACTACTATCTGAAGTAGATGTAACACATAATCTACACAGCATTATAACCATGATCCTCTTTTACCTTACAGATTAGGATGGATGACCGTACAATTAAAACAGACCATGGACTATTACTTCGCACCCTCAAGAAGAGAGATGCAGGGGTATATTACTGTAATGCAGTAGAACATGGATTTATGCAAACTCTCCTCAAAGTAACTCTGGAAATTATTGACACAGAGCATTTAGATGAGCTTCTGCACAAAGATGAGGATGGAGAAAACAATAAGCACAAAGAACCATCAAACAGCATGTCCCCAACACAAAAGATCTGGTACAGGGACTTCATGCAGTTAATCAGTCACCCAAATCTTAATACAATGGATGAATTTTGTGAACAAGTATGGAAAAGAGACCGCAAACAACGCCGGCAAAAAAATGCCAATGCCCAGGTTAGTCCCAATAAATGGAAGCACCTACAGGAAAATAAGAAGGGCAGAAACAGGAGGACCCATGAATTCGAAAGGGCGCCAAGGAGTGTCTAATCTAGATTACCTCTTCAAACCTCATCGGAATAGGATTTGTTTAGACATTAAACTGGAAAAATGCAATATTCATGAATATTTTCATGGCATTATTTGGATGTTTACAGAGTGGAAAGTTCCAAATATTTTCCACTGTTTCAATGAGATACATTAGTAACTTTTCAAATAGACTTAGACTACATAGTCAAAAATGTAAAATTTTAAAGACAAAGTGTCTCTGCTTGGTTTTCCCATTTTTGAAACAATTCTCATATGATTGATATTTGTACTTCCTTTCTTAAGAAGAGACAGTTAATTTATCATCATGCCATTGAAATGAGAATTGCCTGACATCATTCATCAATCCCGTTCTGGAACTAGATTGACATCTGTGTCCTAACTATTTCATATCCCTTACTGGATCTTATTGGATACATAATATATATTTTTGTCTAATGTGAGGACACAGCATTATTAACTCCAACAACAACATGTCCACTAACCAGCAAAAAATAAAAAAAAGTTGGGTTTACTGATCTACTACTGAAAACTTCATCCAGCTTTGACCTGAATTTGTGATGTACATTACATTAATTTAAAAGACAAATATGCAGTAACCGGAAGGACTTTTCTTTTGTGCCCTTGCTGTAGCACAGATTTTTCTTTTATCTTGCACGTATTATTTCACAAAAATGTATTTTTTTAACTTTATTTTTAGTTTAACTTTTCATTTTGAAGAAGTGATGCGTTGGATTAGAATGAGATGAACTGTTATATAAATGGGAATAATATTTAACATATTTTAAGCTAAAACATAAAATGTAGGCAGATACCTACTATATAACTGAATAAAAAACAAATATTCTGAATAAACAAAGTTTTGGATCCAATAAAAATAAATAGAGGTGTGGTGTGCAAAACAGTAAATGCCAAATTCCCTGTACATTTAGGTAAACTGTGTTCACTTAGACCAGAGTTCCCCGACCTCCTTGAAAGCCACCAACAGGCCAGGATTTCCAGATCTTCACACAGATACATAGGTATAGTAATTAGTGCTGCAGCAGAGCTATAGAACTGCTGTGTGAAGATCTACAACACCCGTTGGTGGCTTTCAAAGAGAGGGTTGAGGAATACTGACTTGTATCATTAAGCAAAACTGATAAATATTCAACACCTTTGGTGCTGATAAGTAGCTCTAATCAAGCCATTTATTCGTTGCACAAGGCAATGCTTCAGCTATTTGTGCCTCCTTCTGACTTGTAAATATTTGTGGTATACTTGCTTTGTGTAAAGTTAATGTTTAACAAGTTGAAATGCACTGCCCTCTTGCTTATTGTTATTTTCACAAAAAGTACCTGTCTTCATCTACATTTTTCTACAATGTAATCAACAATGATGTGGGGTACTCACTACAGTATTCCGGCCAAACGTACATAGCTTCTAAATCCTACATTTGGATTGTACAACTCCTGGGTATAGCAACAAGGTGGCGGACACAGTGGATCCCTGGACCCCGCACAAGTGGGTAAAGAGCTGATCATTGATAATCATGTAGTGGTTTGCATGCTTATCAATGATACTTTTCTATGTATGTTGTTATTTGTTTCAGCCTGCTTTAAGAAGCAAAACCTCTAACAGTAAAAACCTTGTAGTGATCAGAATTCGGTATATTGCCAATATTTTCTACTTGTTTAAATAGTTAACTGATTACTAACAATTAAAAGGAGAGTGCACTTTCATGAACTTTTTTTAACATCAAATCAGGGCTGCCAGCTTTCCTACTGCCCTATATCTGAAGTCAAGTTCTGGCTGGCCGAAGCATCCATAGAGAATGATGAGTGACTTGTTCTGGCCTTGTACACTGCACACGCCCACCTACTAGCTGAAAAATAAGTGCACCATTTAACTTCAGATACTTGGGTTTTGGTGGACTCTCCCTTTATAAGAGAACTGTGTTCTCCTTTAAAATTTAGGGATATACTATAATTGTGGCAAGGATTCTCTTTCTACAGACCCGCTTTCAAACTCTGCAGCCACTGTTTTGCACTAATTGGCCCCACAGAGGTATAGTAGTACAAGAATTGTTTGTTGATGTTGAAGATATGTCAGGGAATGGAAGTTATCTTGTAAGCTGGCGTAACTTAGAGGCCGATTCATTAATAGCGGCAGGTAGCGACAGTTGAGCGACTGTAGCAGTATTTTTTACAGCGCCCGCTAGTAGTCGCTGTGCTTGGCCATTGTTCGGTTGTTGATAGCGACTGAGTCGGTGTGCAGTAACGTTGAATACGGGGTGACGAGTCTCTATTTGACAGGTTCCGCGCTGTATGGGAGCGCATGATAGCGACTGGTCAGAGCGACCGGCTCCCACCATATTCATCAAAAAATCATGCTCAAAAAATTCAAGCGCTGTGAAATGCATGTTTAAACCCCAGAGCGCTGGCGGCGATGTGTTAAAAGTAGTTTTTTAACCCCCAAACCACCATATTTTTGGAAACCAAAAAAAAAAAATGTTTTAAAGAATTTAGTAATATGAATACAATAATATCAGACCTGTAATATCAATTCTGCACAATTTTTTTTTTTTTTTTTTTTTACCTTAAAAAAATTATCTAACATGGCAGTAGTGGTAAAATAATTTTTGACATTTAAAAAAAAAAAAAAAAAAAAAAAAAAAAAACAATAACAATTAATTATGAATATTTAAAGATTGTTCCATTGAAATGCATTGGAGAGGTCATACCTGTCACTGTTCAAGGTCGGACGCTGGCGCTGTGGGGTGAGGCTGGAATAATGATGAATGAGTGGCTATCTGGCGCTATCTCAGTCGCTAAGCCAGATCGGCTTGATAAATGTGTGATTGTGGTGGGGAGCCGGCGTACTCGTGGCGGTGACCGTCATTACCGGTCGCTCACCAGTCGCTACCTGTCGCTATTCCTTCATAAATAAGGGCCTAAGATTGCTGGATAGGGGCCACAGAAGTGGGTGTATTTTACATAGTGGGTGGATGTATTTTACATTGGATTTACCCCCAAAACAAATTCAGAATATTTTTTAAAGTTCCAATTTTTAATCATTTCCGATCTAGAGTTACATTTGCACTGTACAAAGCATTACTTGAAGACAACAAAACAATTCAACAATTCTGCTAAACAAAGTCTTACAGAACATGCTAATATTGGCATCAGTACACTTAAGTTTTAAATACCACAATGTTTGCTACACACATTCACTATGTGGGTTAACCTTTATTGTTCACAGCGGGGAAACTTTTACTGGATAGATCACATTACACTGGCACAGAAAATAACCCACTTTAGTTTTATATAATTCTTTATATTTGTAAATTTACTAAAACATCAGTACTATTTTACACAGTATTTTATTTTTCTCCAAGGAAGAAGGGAGTGGAATTACATATTTATTTCATATATTCATAACACTAAGGGGTTTATTTAAGAAGCGCTAGTGCCACATCGTACCAGATGAACGTTAGGTGCAGAAGGTATAGGTATGAAGTCAAAAATCCAGAGCGCCTCTGATAGTGCCAGGTAGTGTCCCATCTATCATAAGCGCCGGCGATGGGATGAGTTCTCTACAGTGCCAGATAAGACCAGGCGCTCACCTTTAATGTGTGGCCTTATCCCATATATTTCAATGGGGTGGGATGGTTGTAATTTTGGAGGGGGGGGTTGGGGCTGGTGCATGTGGCACGGGATCCCTGGGCTGTTTGGAATTGATTTTGTATGTTTTTGACATTTTTGTGTTGTGCTGCAAACTTAATTTGGGCCATGCAATACCTGTGTCATGCCTTTCATGTGTCCCCAATGCATTTCCCGTTTTTTTTTTTGAGGCCTGCCACCCTCCCCAAAAATATTGCAACAGGCGCTGTGTGCCTGGAATCCCCTTGTTACAGCTCCCATAAGGGCATTGTGTTTTTTAATAAAACTTTAATAGCGCTCCAAGACAGTGCTGGGAGTCGCTATCGCATTGGCATTGACAAGCCCTGCGCTGCGTCGAGTGGCCGGCTGAAAGGAAGCAAAGGTAAAATGCTGTCTCCAATTTTTGTAAACAGCAGAGCCCCATGGGCTATGCAAAATAATGTGGTGATTTATTGCTGCAAAACCCTATATGGAGCCGTTGTTTCTAAACTTTACAAAACATATCCTCGATGTAAAAAAAAAGATTTACAGCACCTATAAAATGGCCCTTAGCAGGTAGAGGAGATTTTTGGGAAAAAAAAAATATTTTGCACTTTTTTGGGTGTTAAAGTTAAAATGCTCACTGGGATGAAGGTTTCAATTCACATCCAAACGCACACACAAAGTCAAACTTGCTTCACCAAATAATAAGCATTGCCCGCCCTGCCTCCTCTCTCTGGGGTACTGAGAACTGTGGCACACACTTTCTATGTTGCTGTGTTCTGGAGTCCCCTATGGCTTACGTAATTTGAAAATGCAGGAAAAGTGGAATTTTAGTCGTCATTGGAAGGCAGATGGATTGCTGAGCAAAAGAAGCGGCCAGCCTTATACGTTTATTAACTGATTCTACGGGTTGTGATTTTCATCACCAATATGCTATACTTGCCAGTCAAATAAATGTGTAATCAATGTGGAAAACACAAATAAAATATATGAAAGCAGAATCCATATGTGGAACCCTTCTTTCCCAGAATTGGAATACATTGTATATGGTATCCTTATTTAGTGTGACGGCACATTCATACTGCTCACAAAATAAACTTTCATTGCTATAAACATAGTTTATGTTGTTTATTCAAACAATAACCTTCACTATTCAATATTTTAACATTGTGATGCTTTCCTGGTCTTAGTTAAGCAGCAAGATCTGGAACTGACTTACCGCAAGGCAACAAAAAAGGATCCAAAACAATTTTATTCAGAATATTTGAATTGCTTTATTGATTGTATTAGCACAATGTGGTTACAGCCATAACAATAACACCTGTGTGTTGGCACAATGTTCTCACGTATCCCAGCCTATTTTATGGCATCATCTTAGCCTCTGGCAGAAAGCACAGCTGGGAAGTACTTAACAAATGCTCTGAACAAATGAAGTCTATGGAGCCTGGAAGCACAACATTGTATATACCTAGTGCTGCACATCTTCTTTAACTGTCTTCCATTGTCATATTCATAAACTGGGAAAGCGTAACTCTTCTGTGTTTATTACTAATGACTGCAGAAAATGTGCAAAATGTGGCTTAACATTTACCTTTCCGATCCATGGCCCATTTAAAATAACTACTCTTCATAAAGAAACCTCAAAGCAGCTAATTGCATGTGAACGAGCGGTTTCTAATCCCATTGTATGCAGTATTTAGTGATATTAATAGTATGTGTTTAAATAGTTTGGTTTTGCTACCTAAACATTAGCCAAAAAGATGTAAATATTTTTAAATAGGGAAGGTACATGTAATGTACTGATAACCATAGGTACTCCATTTCAATGTGCGCATGTCCCAAAAAAGTACACAAGACCAAACATCAGGTGCATACTGTGGCCTTGCAGCGGTCATTTTTGCTGTTCTGGTGTTTTACTATTGACAGGCCTAAGAACAAAGTTCATATGTTTCATTGCTATATTCTATATTTATCAATCCATTGTATGGGGGAACTAAAAACTGGAGAGGAAATGTATTAAAACTGCTGCTGTAAATTATTCATTTTGGCATGTATTCCGTTGTTAAATAAAATTTCTTCAAAATCTGAATGAATCTTTTCTTTTTTGGTTACAAACACAGTATTGTAGTACATTACAGCGTGTCTGTAGGTTGATCTTTAAAATAGATCCTTTTCTTTTCCAGATGATGGAAGGACAGGAACAATGCAAAAAGAACATTCAGTGACCATACAGGTTGGGGGCTAAGTCTCCGGTGGTAGATGGAGGTGGTTGTGCCATGCCCTTTTTGGAACAACGCATGGCTTTTATTTCAGTTTTTGTGGTTGAAAAGAATGACTGGGTTGGCTGAATCAATAGTAGACCTCAAGAGTTTGAATCATTATGTCCATATTTACCAGTTATGCATAGCATCCCTCAGAGCAGTTCTGGCCTCTATGGGACAAAATTGCCGCTGTGGACATCAAGGAAGCTTATCCTTATATCTCTATCTACCCAGCACATCATAGATGTCTGATGTGGTAGAGGTTCATCATAGTCAGACTGTGGTCCTGCTGTTTGGTCTTCATATTGCTATCTACCCAGCACATCATAGATCTCTGAGCTCTGTGGTGGAGTATCATCACCAGATTGTTGCCCTGCCAATGGGTCTAGCCACTCCTCAGGGTGTTAACAATCCTCCATACTTGGGCCCATTTTTGGTCCAACAACAACTGATGAAGATGGTCCTTTCTACCTTGAGCTACAGCCCTAAGTCATCTCTAATGCTTTCCAGATTCTCAGGTACATGTATGCCATGTTTTGCCAGTGTATGGTGGTTCTGGTTTGATGATAGCCTGGTAGCCGATGGTGGCTGATAGAGGCAGTGTTTTTTGTGTATGGTAATACATGATTGGAGGCTTTCTTTCCTTTACATGCTGGTATTGCATCGTGACTGTGGGCAACATGGCTGAGAAGACTAAGCAGTAAGGAGGCTTTTTCTGGCTGACTCCTAAAGGGGAAAGCCCTCTGACAGGGTAAGAGTACCTGTGTGTGGGTAAAGGAGCACTATCTTCAGAAGTATTAAAGTGGACTTCACCGGGTGACTTACTGTTGTATTTAAAGAACTTTGAAATCTGACTGCTTTTTAATGGTTATTATATTTATAGAATTACTGCAGCACAGATTGGTTTTGTGTTTTTATATAGTATCACATTGGTATAACCCTTCTCAACTGTATCCAAAACTAAAGAAAATATTAAATGGGCTTTAAACATGAAACATTAAAAAATATAGTAATATTCAGACCCAGTCCAGTCATATCTACAGCTAAGATCTTACAAGGTTTTACAAAACTTTAAACATATTTTGAACAGTAGCGACATTGTTTTAAAAGTTCATTAAGTATGCCATACCTTAAGGCTAACTGATATGCAAATTGTTTCCATGATGTAGTTATGGACATGTGGCCTGATGTTCCTAACGTTGCCATTAGTGAAAGAACAATGGTGTTTAAACACAAACCGCTAGTTGTGATTGTTGGAATGAATGTGTTGGCATATTTAATTATAATATATGCAACATTTCGGGAAAAAAACTTTAACAATGAGCTATTGTAATCCAAAAGAACAAACAATGCAATGTCTTTATTGTCCACTGGGTTCCTTATTCTTTGCAGACATTTTCTCACCTAACTTATGTAACACACCTAGTATACTGTAGGAACCTATCACCAGAGCAAATTCTACTGAAAGTAAAACTTATCTCTTCTTGCACTGCATTTAGGCTATAGCTGCTGAAATTTACTCCACATATACTGGCTCTTGTGAATAGGAACAGCCAAATATTTGGGGTTGCTGTTCTCTCATTAGTGTCTTCAAGATGGCTATTAATGTTTGGAGGATGTCTCTATTTATAACTTCGCCGGCCAGTGCTTAAAGTTTGGAGAGCCTTTCCAATGCAATTCTAAAAATAAAAAAGAACATATTTTTCACATCTGACTGGGTTTGCACTGCAGCATGTTTCCTGACCCCATCCTGAGTCCCTGCAGTCGCCCATTGCCACTCTCTCAACATTCTTTTTAGTGCTTTCTGTCTTACCACTGTTTTCCATCAAGAGACAGACAGTGAAGTAGCAGCAGATGGAACTATGAGGTCGCCGAGAAAACACCTGGTGGGAAATGCAATGTGAGGTTCTCATCTGCTGAGAAGCCAACTGGAGCCCTCCCTCCCTTCTGCCTGAGTAGACTACTCAGAACCTGCCACCCACCTGCTGGAGCCTGCAGGATCCCGCTGGAGCCCACTGGCCTGCAGAAATGCCAGAGTACAGCCCAAAGTCCACTTGCCTGCCCATCTACCTACACATCTGCCTACTCGGCCACCTACATACCCACCCTTCAGCCTGGCCACCTTCCTGCCTGACTGGCCATACACCCACCCACCTGTCCTCCTGTTTGCCTGCACACCTTTATACCCACTTGCCTGCCCTTCCACCTACCTGTTCTGAATATTATCTATTAGGGAGGAGTCGGCCTGCTAGTGTCTATTAATTGGTAGGGGGGTATTTATGGATGCACTGCATATTAACTACCTCTTGCCCACCTGCCCACCTACCTACATAACCATCCACTCCCCTAACTACCTACCCAAACTCACCTACTTACCCACTCATGTACCTAAACACTCACCCACTCATCTACCTACCCACCCACCCACCAACTCACCTACCTACCCAGCAACCTACCAGATTGCTCAGCTGCCCATCCACCCACCCGCCTGTCCTCCCACTCTCGTTAATTCCAACCTACCTACCTGCATGCTCTGAATATTAACTATTGTAAGGAGAAGGGGGGCACTTGTGCATATTAATCGGTAGGGGGGTTTGCATGTGCGCACTATGCATTCATTAGGAGTGACCTGCATGTCAATAGTGGGAAGGGGGTCCGCAGGCATTCTCTGCACAAAGTGTGGGGGGCACAGAGATGCTCTGCATATTTATTGGCGGGTCGGCAGGTGTGCTCTGCATTTTAATTGGGTCAGGCAGGTGTGTTATCTGCATACCAGTTTGGTATACTCAGCATGGGGAGGGCTATGTATGCTATACATTTACATTTTTTGGGTCTGAGGAGGTTAATCTGGAGGGGAGAGGGAGGCACAGCACATATGAATTGATGGGATTTTTTTTATTTATGAGGGTAGAAGTTCTGCATCAGCGGCGCACTTCTTATCCACTTATGGTAGGAAGTGTTTTGTTGCCTAGTTGCATTGGTCACTGACAATGACAATCATTATAGCAATTGGAGGTGTTGTGGTTCTACAGGAGAGAAGCACAACTTATCCACTCAATTAATGTAATGGGGTGAATACTGATTTGCATAACAAGCCATTTGAGACCCTTTTCCCCAAACCTTTGTCTTTTGTAGACAATAAAAATGAAACACTAACACAGGTGGCCCTCACTACACATCCAATACTAGCACATCCATACAAAAGTGCAACACACAACAAAACCATACTAGTGAATAACTACAAATATTATTTGACCATCTAGTCTCTAGTTTTTTGGGATTTAAACAAAAATGTCCCGATAGTCAGACGTCTGTCCTGGTGCACAAGACATGGCCTGGTATCCCCCATGGCTTGGGGCCAAACAGCCATTCTCCAGGTGTGGTGACCAGATCCGTGTCCTTTGGCTGAATAAAAACCTAGTTAATAAAAACCAAATTTAACTCACTCACCTTCCATTTTGACCTGTTGCTTGAAGAGTACAAAGCCATACTTCAGGGCTGTATAAATGTATCTCTCTGTGGTGGCAGCTGTATTGCACTGGCAGGATGCCAGAAATAAGGTTTAAGTCCCCTGAAAAGTAAATGACAGAGCTACTGGGAAGCTGGGAAAACTTGAAGCAAGCTGTTGGATTGGGAGAGACAGGAAACACCTGAACCAGGAAAAAGATGTCAGTGGTGAGTAAATGAGTAACATATTTAGTATTTTTTGTTACATTATTTAGCTTAAATGAGGACTATCATAAAAAATGGTCCATAATAAAATTCTATATAAATATTCTGCATGGCAGAAGGAGGGGTACTTATACACCTGGCATCAAGAAATTTGCAGCCAGGGTATTTTTTTTTCTTTTCATGAAAGCAATAGGAAATTACGGGTGACAGGTTCTTCACCTCTGATACACTCAAACCTGGCAACCCTGGATTTCATTCCTACCAGGAGAACACGCTTGGGTTTTATTCAGTTCGGATGTATAAGTCACCCCATCCTCTCATTAGCCAACCAGGATTTTTAATATTACAATTTTGTGATACACCTCTTTTAAGGTATGGTATAGGTATAAAAAAAATATGCATAAAAATGATGATCTTGCCAAAAAACTCACTTGCCTAATAATGCTTTATAGTGTAGAGGTGGCAGCAGGCTTCATAGGTCAGCACACACGAGCGCTTCCAAGACAGATAAGATCCCTCTAGTGTTCGCACATGTACATCTATTGCTTGGTCCCTTTCCTCTATCTCAATTCATTTAGCGGTTCTAAAAAAAGGGCTTTTAAAAAAAGGTGTGGATTGGTTCTGCCCACTAGCATGAACAATAAGGTCAAGGTATGAATTTGGGGTCTCAAATATCAGCTCAGTGTAGAATCATGTTTTGGATTGCTAGATGTTGGAGTATCTGTGGTTTTGCATAGCATACATTAAACACCGTTACCAAGGTCACCTAAATACATCGTACTCCAATAGGCAAAGAGCACTGTTTCAACCTTTTTCTCAAATTGCATTGTACAGATGTCCTACTCCAGAAGCTCTGAAGACATCTGGCTGGTGACTGTGTGTGATTATTTGGCACAGTTACTATTTTAGTAGTCACCAGCAGGTGTCCTGCAAGGCTGTCATGACTTGTCAGTCCTCCTCATTTGGTGCAGCTGCTGGGGATCCTTAAATAAGGGGCTCCTCCCCCCAGCCAGCATAGCAGTGTAAGGTCTCCTTGATGTTCCTGGGTTAGCATGCTCTGCTAACCTATGAGCTGCTGGGCCCATCCTGCTCTTGTTTCCAGCAGGCCACTAGTGATCCAGGTGGCTGCCGCCTCTGTCTTGGCAAGCTTTAATCCTGCACCTTTGAGCCCCTTGCTCAGGTCTAGTCTCTATGGGCAGGCTGATTCATCACTAACGCCAGGTAGCGACAGATGAGCAGGCATTTCAGAGTGCCCGCTAGTAGCCGTGGGTCGCTAGTTCAGAGCAACTCAGTCGCTGTGCAGCAATGATGAATACATTGTGAGGAGTCGCTATTTGATAAGTACAGCGCTGTATGGGAGAGCTGGTCAGTGCGACCAACTCACAACATATTCATAAAAAAAAAGCCTCACACAACTCCGGTGCTCAAAATGCTTCTCTGAAGCCCAGAGCGCCGGAGGCTGTTTGACTAAAGTCTGTTTTGTAGCATGTATCCACCAGTAACAAAGCGAAAACATATGGAATGACATAGTTATTACATTGTAACATGAACACATTAATGCCAGACCTGTAATGTCAATTCTACACAAATATATTAAACATTAAAAATATTTGGAAAAATGGCTTTTTCTATGCCAGGAGAGGTCACAACATTATTTGAGATTAATAAAAAAAAAAAAAAACTCTGTTTAAAAAGAAATAAAAGAAAGTCCATTGAAATGTATGGGAGAGCGACAGGTAGAGAGAGGTCATACCTGGCGCTGTGCAAGGCTGAACGCCGGCGCTTTTCGCTAAGGCTGGGATAATAATGAATCGGACGCTACATGGCGTTGTCCCAGTCACTCAACAGATTCTGCTTGATAAATGTGTCATTGCGTGCCGTGTCCGGCGTTCACCTGTCGCTACCTGTCATTTACAAGGCACTACCTGACGCTATCCCTTCATGACTAAGGCACTTAGTTTCCAGTGTATTCTTTGTCTGCATTTAAGATCAGTTTGGTTCTGCCGAGTTCGACTGTTATTTTTCTTTAGTTTCAAGCTATCTCAGGTTTCCAGCGCAATCACTCTGGGCTAGTCTCTGCCCTAACAGAGGGCCCTGCCAACAGGGCTGCCCACTCCAAACAACAGCTGACCTCATGTGCAGATAGATAGTTAACTCCAGCTGGGCTGCGCCACCAGAGCTTTATCACCAGGAGATGCTGGTCCTGTAAAATGCAGATGTAAAGGAGTGTTTCCATGGCAGCAATTACTGTTGATGTATGCATCACCTCCTCTGCCCTTGATGCACAGCATTCTGCATGATAATTTAAGCTGAGTAGAGCCAGAACTACCATAATTACCGCATACTGGCCAAGAAGGGCCTGGTATGCTAACATCAACAACAAAATGGTGTATTTTTCCTGGTACGCTCTAATTTTTTTAGACTTTCTGTCTTAGGAACTTCTCTGGCATGCCAATTTGTTATTGCTGGTGGTTAAAAGCAAGGCTTTAGGGAGACGGGTTCTTTTCTTGACATTAATCTGCAAAAGGCCAAGAAAATAAGTTGTTCTCAGTGAAGGCTTACCAATGAGATTTGGAGATCCTACTACTACTCTGTGGTGTGAGCCCCTTCATTTAGCTATCTTCTCTGTGGACATAACATCTTTCAGATGTCATCATAGTGGCAGTTCTTCTCTCTCTAGCAGCGCGCTGATAACGTTTCATTTATTCACTGCACTCTAAATGCGGCCCCTCCTTAACCCCCCTCTCTGCACATTGTCACCATCATGTTCCTTCTGCTGTGTCTTGCGGGGCTGTGAAAGGAATCAGCAGCGCAGTGGATGGAGCTGGGACATGAATGGATGTGTGCACAGTAAGTTTATTTAAATGGGGGATGGGGACTGCTATTTGTGATGACGATCTTGATGCTGTGAAAGTCAGCGTTTCTGTATAATCACCTCAAACTACAACCAGAATTATCTGTTCCACAGCCCCATACTTGCCCAAGTTCTGTCCAAAACCTTGTAAAGCAGACCAAAACCCAGGAATTTCAATTACCTGGATTTTGGTCTGAATTAGGAGTGAGTGAAACAGGCAATGCCTGGCAATGAGTTCTACATGTAATAATTTGCCTCCGACTGGCCGCTCCCCTCTGTGGCTGTGAGCAGCCACCACCTGCCATTTAGATATACTGGCAGTAGGAGTAAACATAAACTAGAGGAGCACCAGGGATGCTGCACATGCACCATGGGATCCAATTTCTAAGGTGAGTATACAGGTGAGCAGTGGGATTTCACATAATGAAGCAGCGCAGCCCACTGATCTGTACCCCAACCGGTCAGCGGAGCGGTGTGTCATGCTGTCAGCGGAGCAGTGTGTTTTTCTTTTTCTTTTTACTTCTGCCTATATGGGAAATGGGAGGGGGGAAATGCCACACTGCTTATATAGCAGAATGGGAGGGGGGTTGCCACACTGCCTATGATAATGGGGGGAGGGTGAATGCCACGCTTCCTATGATAATGGGGGGTGCCACACTGCCTATATGGGGAATGGGAGGGTGAATGCCACACTGCCTATGATAATGGGGGGGTGCCACACTGCCTATGATAATGGGGGGTGCCACACTGCCTATATGGGGAATGGGAGGGTGAATGCCACACTGCTTATGGAATAGGGGCATCCCACACAGCCTATGGGAATAGGAGGGGGAATGCCACACTGTCTATATGAGGAATGGGATGGGGGAATGCTGCACTGCCTACATGGGGAATGGGAGGGGGGAATGCCACACTGCCTACATGGGGAATGGGATGGGGGAATGCCACGCTGCCTATATGGGGAATGGGATGGGGGCATGCCATACTGCCTGTGGGAATGGGAGGGGGGAATGCCACACTGTACACCCATTACTCTGTAATGGGTGTTTTAGCACATTTGGTTTAAAATATATATATATTTTTTAATTTTCCTCCTCCAAAACCTAGGTGCGTCTTATATGGTGAAAAATACAGTATATCATTTGTGACAAAAGGACCAAACTCCTTGTTTTCTTTTTGTGAAGGAAAGAAATGTCAGATATGTTGGGTTTTAGAAAGGGGCATTGCACTTTTATTTAACTGCTCACTTGTCCAGACTGTGGGGAACAGTAACCACTCTAGTATTTGCATAGATGGGTGGTGATGGGTCTAAGTATCTATACAGCTCTATGGCAGTGATACAGGAGGAAGGGCCTCCGGAAGCAGTTTTATTCATTATTAAGTTATACTAAAGGCAAGCCTGATTGTTGTCCAATTGTCTCGGGCTACACGTTGCACTGTCCTAAATTACAATCTGTTTTCAAAAAGACCCTGTATTTCCTAAGTTAACTTTAAACGTATTAGAGCATTGAAGATGCATAGAAAAAAACAATGGGTGTGGCAACAGTGATGTGATGTAAGTACACTGTGATGAGTGTGAGAGGAGAGAGGAGAGGGTCTCAGTACTGCAGAGAGGGACAGCCAATCAGGATGTCTGAAGTGTGAGTGTTTACATTCGTGGTCCTCTGAAGGTTGATTGATGGACCAGGTCAGCGGGATGGGGACTGAAAAATAAACGAGGAAGCGATTTTCCTCACTAAGGTGACAGGCACAGGAGGAATCAGCGCTCCAGAGCCACATAAAGCTACTGATATTCATTTTGTACATTTTGACTTGCCAATCACTTTAACTTCAACTGCATTCAGGTACAAAAATACTAGTGCCCCCTGGGATAACTGATCAGGGCCAATAAGTGAAAATGGTTAACAGAAACAATGACCTGAGCATAGCATATGCACTGCACTTAGAACAACTATTGACACAGCTGAAATCTCTGGCACAAAACTGGAGCTTTATATCCTGTACAGCAAAATGTCAGTTAGGACAGTCAGACCTATTGTGGTTTGGATTAAGGAAAATGTCATCTTTGTCTTTCTTTCTAAATCACAACAAAAGCAATAGCTACGATCTTTGTATTACGTAATGCTGACATAATGATATTTCAGTCTAAATGTACACCTTGATGGCTGCTTTTCATGCTTTAAAGCCAGAACAGGTTTTGGCAACAGTAATAGCCTATTCAAAGACAATGAAAGCTAAAGCAAGGTGGACTGATCTCTTTTATATGCTCTTATACATTATTTGTACATTTAAACTTTGATATGAATTGAAAGGATTATTTCCTTCCTCAATAGACATAAAATCAAATCTTCTTACCGGTCATTTGTTTTGTGAAATATCAGCTTTTAAAGTAATGATCAAAAAAACTTTGCTGCCAATAGTAACCCCTAAATTGATTGGAAAATGAAATGAATTGGTTCATGCATCTATAAATATATTACAATATTTGTCACATAGAGAAGCAATAGAATAAGACCCAGTCCTATTCTTACAGATATGGAGCTACATTCATGCATACTATGTTATTATTCTACTCTCTATTGTTGTATTGTGATATCTCTATTGATGGCCCTATAGCACAGCGTAATCTCATCATAGATGACTGTCTGGACTGTGAATTTGTTTTTACTTCCCTTCCTATAAAGATTCCCTATTATTTCTTCCACATTCTGGTTCATAATGTACATCTGTCCTAAATTTTGATAGCAGCTTTAGACTTGTTTGTAAGAAAAGGAATAGAATGAGAGATTACAGAGGTGGAGATGAAACTTGGCTTAGATAGTGACCAGCTAAACTAACTGTTAACCCCAGACATTGAAGTGGAGGCATGAAAAATCAATAGTCACAAAAGGGAGCTACCTTATTCAGATCAGATAAACAGGAATGACAGCAAAGGCTAACAGTCCCACAGCTTAGCTTGCTCATCAGCTTTTGTCCTTCAGGTATGTCATGTATAAGTAGTGAGGACTGTTGCTAGATGATTTATTGGCTTAACATGCAACTTGGTGGCTCCCCAACAGGTGACTATGTAGGAGCAGATTGCCTCCTGATGCAGAGATATATAAATCTGGATGGAAGATGATTGTGTGTATCACAGCCTTGTCAGATGTTCACTATTGTGCAGAATTCCTCCATTGTTGGAAGAGGAACATGAGTTGGGGGGGGGGGGGATGCATTGGAATCTGAACTACCTGAAGTGGTTGTGGTCATCTGCGACCATATGCAGCTTCTTCCCAGCAGCTTTCCTTTGGTGATCAGAATACAGATGCAGCAGTTGTGTCTTGGTGAACACGGCCTAATCCCCTGCAGATTCCCTCTTTTAATATATGCGCATTGCTGTGGTGGCCAAGTTTCTCAATATAACAGATTTCTTCTTCATTCACCTTGTTGTACTCCCTACTTCAGCAATATATATATTATCTGCTAGACTTACCAGTGATGGAATAGGTTAGTTTTGCTTAGGGAACCTGCAGGACCCTCCTTTCCGTATCTGTGGTCCAATTTAAAGACTAAAGAACCATGATATTTTAAAAGACCAGCCCAGGCAAAGGACTAACTTATTGTGACACCTCCCGACTTGATAGCTTCCCTCCTTGTGTCTTTCCTTCCACATTGTTTTGTATAATGGTATCCACAGCAGGGAATGTCTGCTCATCTTCTTCCCCACTCATCAGTCAGTTTTCACTGACTTTCACTAAAGCTAAGGTGAACGACTTGTCTTCCACGCAAGAATACACCCAGACTGTTGCTTCCAACCCCATCCACCTGTTTATCCAGTGCTGCTGTCAAGGTTGGGGCTGTATGTGAACATGCATGGAGGGAGTTATAAGCTGACCTAGTGATATACCTTGATATACCTATAAGCTGACTGTTAGGGCGAGCGCTGCACGCCCATCTAGCAGCACTTCACTTACCTCCATGGCTGCATCCAGCCGTCATCCATTTTGCAGCACTTTCCCCATGGCTGTTTCCAGCTCTCTCCCTTCCCCCAATGCTTCCTTCTCACATGCTCAGGTGCGCGCACGTCTCCGTCCACTAGAGGGCGAGCGCACTAGATTCCTGAGATTTAAAGGGCTTGTGCAGCACTGATTGGTGCCTGGTCATCCAATCCTGCATCCACTTCTCCTATTTAAAGAGGCACTTCCTTTCCATCAGTGCCGGATCTTGGTCTCTCCATGCTTGTTGAAAGTCAGAGATTCTTGGATTGCTCACCCGTGTACCGACCTCTGCCTGTCCCGACCTTAGCTACTCACCTTTACCGCGAACCTGTGCTGCCAGCCCCGATCTCTGCCTGTACTTACTACGCCTTTTGCCTGCCACTTGTGTACCTCACTGAACCTCGGCTGACTGTGGGACTGGGCCGCTGTTAGGGGGTAGCGACCTGGGGGTCACTCGCCGCACAAGACCAACCTGCCTTGCGGTGGGCTCTGGTGAATATCGGTGGCCTCTTAGACTCCGCTCCCCTGACACGGTACCCGCCATCGGTCCCACAGTTAAAGCGGATCCACACCCGAGTCCGCTCCACCCGGTCCGTGACAGTAAGATCCGGCCATGGATCCCGCTGAGGTGCCGCTGCCTGATGTCACTGAATTGCCTGCTATTGTGGCTATGCAGTCCCGCCAAGTTAATCAGCTCTCGGCTATGATGCAGCAGTTACTATCGATTCAGCAACAGCAAGTGCCACCACCGGCCTCAGCTTTGCCGTCACAGACTCCTGTAGCATCTACAGCTAGAATCCATCTCTCCTTGCCGGCTAAATATGACGGGGATGCCAAGTTATGCTGAGGATTCCTAGCCCAGTGCTCTCTACATTTAGAGTTGTTGGCGGATCAATTCCCCACTGAATGAGCTAAGGTGGCCTTTGTCATTAGTTTGCTTTCTGGAAAGGCCTTGGCCTGGGCCACTCCTTTGTGGGATCGCAACAACCCTGTCACTTCTAGTATTCACACCTTTGTTTGAGAATTTCGCCAGGTCTTTGAGGAGCCTGCCCGGGCTTCATCTGCTGAATCAGCTCTATTGAACTTGGTCCAGGGTGAATTGTCCGTTGGTGAATACGCCATCCGGTTCCGTACCTTAGCATCCGAACTGTCTTGGAATAATGAGGCCTTGTGTGCCTGCTTCAAGAAAGGACTTTCTAGTAAAATTAAAGATGCTCTAGCTGCACGTGACTTGCCTTCGTCTCTCACTGATCTCATCCATCTGGCCACACGCATTGATGTGCGTTTTATTGAAAGGCATGAGGAATTCCGCCAAGAAAGAGATACTCAGCGCCCTAGGAGGGCATCCCGTCTGGCCCCTGTGTTTCAACACCTTTTTTCCACGTATGTACCTCCCAGTGAGGGGTCCATGTAGGTCGACCGATCTCGCCTGACCCAGTTGGAGAGAACTCGTAGAAGGAACGAGAATCTTTGTTTGTACTGTGCTGGCTCTGAGCATTTTTTGAAAGACTGTCCTATTCGCCCTCCTCGTCAGGGAAACGGGCGCACCTAGTGGATGTGGGAGAGGCGTCCCTGGGTGTATGTGCTTCCTCTCCACGTCTCACGGTTTCTGTGCAACTTTCCATCGCACCTACCACCTCTTTGAATTTGTCCGCATTTTTGGATTCGGGCTCTGCAGGAAACTTTATAGAGGCCTCCTTGATTAATAAATATAATATCTCTGTGAACCACCTCGCAAAGCCCTTATTTATCGCCTCAGTCAATGGTGACAGGCTGGACTGTACCGTGCATTAACCCACCGTTCCCCTCCTTCTAAAGGTTGGACTTTTCCATCAAGAGAGTATTGAGTTCTACGTCCTCCCTAATTGTACATCTCAGATTCTTCTCGGCTTACCTTGGCTTCGACGTCATGATCCCACGCTTGATTGGAACACCGGCGACATCAAGACTTGGGGTGCGGCATGCTTTAAGAGGTGTTTGAGGTCCGTTCCTGTTCGACCTATTCCTGCTTCTGCTCCATTACTTGGCCTGCCTGAGGTCTACCGGTCCTTTTCCGATGTATTCTGCAAAAAACAAGCGGAGGTACTCCGCCTCATCGCCCTTATGATTGCCCTAGAGACCTCTTGCCGGGTACCACTCCACCTCGTCGTGGTATTTACCCCCTCTCGGCTCCGGAGACACAAGCTATGTCAGAGTATATTCAAGAAAATCTGCAAAGAGGGTTTATACGGAAGTCTTCCTCTCCAGCAGGCACGGTTTTCTTCTTCGTGGCAAAAAAAGATGGCTCTCTACGCCCCTGTATTGATTACCGTGGCCTCAATAAGATTACCATCAAAAATCTTTACCCTTTGCCTTTGATTGCTGAATTATTTGACCGTCTGCGTGGGGCCAAGGTTTTCACCAAACTTGATCTGCGAGGGGCCTATAATTTGATACGTATACGTGAGGGCGATGAATGGAAGACAGCCTTCAATACCCGCGATGGCCACTTCGAATATTTAGTGATGCCCTTTGGTCTCTGCAATGCACCCGCAGTATTCCAGGAATAAGTAAATGACATTTTTCGGGACTTGCTTTACTCCTGTGTAGTTGTATATTTGGATGATATACTCATCTTTTCATATAATCTGGAAGAACATCACCGTCACGTCCAGCAAGTTCTGTCTCGCCTCCGTCAACACCACCTTTACGCCAAGTTGGAGAAGTGTCTTTTTGATCAAACCACCTTACCCTTTCTTGGATATATTGTCTCTGCTCGTGGTCTCCAGATGGACCCCAGCAAATTTAAAGCCGTTTTGGACTGGCCACGTCCTATTGGCCTACGGGCTATTCAACGCTTCCTGGGCTTCGCCAATTACTATCGACAGTTTATTCCCCACTTTTCTACTGTAGTGGCGCCCATTGTGGCTCTCACGAAGAAGAACGCCAATTCTAAGTCTTGGCCTCCTCAGGCAGAAGAGGCCTTCATTGCCTTAAAAAAAGCCTTCTCCTCTGCTCCAGTGCTGTCTAGGCCAGATCCATCTAGGCCTTTTGCCCTTGAAGTACATGCCTCCTCCATTGGAGCCGGAGCTGTGCTCACTCAAAAATCTTCTACTGGCAGAATTCTCACCTGCGGGTTCTTTTCGAAAACCTTTTCTCCGGCTGAAAGAAATTACTCCATTGGAGATCGGGAGTTACTCGCCATCAAGTTGGCATTGGAGGAGTGGAGACATCTCTTAGAAGGTTCCGCACATCAGGTGTCCATCTATACTGACCATAAAAATCTGTCTTATCTAGAAACTGCCCAGCGACTGAACCCACAACAAGCTTGTTGGTCGTTGTCTTTCGCCCGTTTCAACTTTCAAATCCACTTCCGGCCAGCCCCCAAGAACGTCAGGGCGGACGCCCTTTCTCGCTCCTCAGACATCTCTGGTGTTGAATCCACTCCACAACATATTATCTCGCCTGAATGCCTTGTCCACTCCGCACCCGCTGCCTTTGTACAGGTACCGCCGGGAAAGACTTTCGTGCCAGCTCGCCAACGTCGCAAAATATTAAGATGGGGCCATTCTTCACATGTAGCCGGCCATGCCGGCGTCAGAAAAGCCTGTGCTATCATTTCTAGATACTATTGGTGGCCTTCCTTAGAAAAAGATGTGAGGGAATTCATTCAGGCCTGTACCATCTGTGCATGTGACAAGACTCCTCGCCAAAGACCTGCTGGCCTACTCCTCCCTCTGCCTATTCCAGATACCCCATGGACACACATTGCTATGGACTTTATTACTGACCTCCCTTCTTCGCATGGCAATACTGTTATTTGGGTGGTAGTGGATAGGTTTTCTAAGATGGCGCACTTTGTTCCTTTGCCTGGTCTCCCGTCGGCTCCTCAGTTGGCGAAATACTTCCTGATGCATATCTTTCGACTTCATGGGCTTCCTACACACATTGTGTCTGACAGAGGTGTGCAGTTTGTTTCCAAGTTCTGGAGAGCCCATTGTAAACAAATGAAAATTAAACTGGACTTTTCCTCTGCTTATCACCCCCAGTCAAACAGCCAGGTGGAAAGAGTTAATCAGATTCTTGGGCATTATCTTCGCCATTTTGTTTCTGCCCGTCAAGACGGTTGGGTCGATCTTCTGCCCTGGGCGGAATTCTCTTATAATTTCAAGGATTATGAGTCTACGAGGAAGTCCCCGTTCTTGGTGGTATACGGCCGGCATCTTCTTCCGCCTCTGCCCTTGTCCACGTTCTCTGGAGTACCCGCCGTGGATGTCATCACACAGGATTTCTCTACCATCTGGCAAGAGACCCAACGTGCCCTTTGTCAAGCTTCCGCCCGTATGAAAGTTAGCGCTGATAAGAGGAGAAGAGCTCCGCCTGTCTATTCTCCAGGAGATAAGGTGTGGCTGTCGGCGAAATATATCCGCTTAAAAATTCCTAGTTACAAATTGGGCCCCCGTTACCTGGGTCCTTATAAGATCAAATAACAGATCAATCCAGTTTGTTATAAGCTACACCTACCAACATCCCTGCGAATTCCCAATTCTTTCCACGTTTCCCTGTTGAAGCCAGTTATTGTCAATCGATTCTCTCCTAAAACCTTGGTGCCTGCCCTAATCTCTGGAACTGAGGATGCCTTTACGGTGAAAGAGATCCTGGCCTCTAAGCTCTCCACGGGGAAAAGATATTTTTTAGTCTACTGGGAAGGCTGTGGACCTGAAGAAAGATCTTGGGAGCCCGAAGAGAATATTCTAGACCGTAGTCTCATCTCGAATTTTCTTGGCCCCAAGAAGAAGGGGAGACCCAAGGGGGGGGGGTACTGTTAGGGCGAGCGCTGCACGCCCATCTAGCGGCACTTCACTTACCTCCGTGGCTGCATCCAGCCGTCATCCATTTTGCAGCACTTTCCCCATGGCTGTTTCCAGCTCTCTCCCTTCCCCCAATGCTTCCTTCTCACATGCTCAGGTGCGCGCACGTCTCCATCCACTAGAGGGTGAGCGCACTAGATTCCTGAGATTTAAAGGGCCTGTGCAGCACTGATTGGTGCCTGGTCATCCAATCCTGCATCCACTTCTCCTATTTAAAGAGGCACTTCCTTTCCATCAGTGCCGGATCTTGGTCTCTCCATGCTTGTTGAAAGTCAGACATTCTTGGATTGCTCACCCGTGTACCGACCTCTGCCTGTCCCCGACTCTGAACCTTTGCTGCCTGCCCTGACCTCGGCTACTCACCTTTACCGCGAACATGTGCTGCCAGCCCCGATCTCTACCTGTACTTACTACGCCGTTTGCCTGCCACTTGTGTACCTCACTGAACCTCGGCTGACTGTGGGACTGGGCCGCTGTTAGGGGGTAGCGACCTGGGGGTCACTCGCCGCACAAGACCAACCTGCCTTGCGGTGGGCTCTGGTAAATACCGGTGGCCTCTTAGACTCCGCTCCCCTGACACGGTACCCGCCATCGGTCCCACAGTTAAAGCGGATCCACACCCGAGTCCGCTCCACCCGGTCCATGACACTGACCTAGTGATATACCTTGTGCTGCAAGCCACCCTCCCCCATGTGGGGTATACAGAAAAAGTTAGAATAGTAAATCAAATTATTATGGCCATCAGGCCTGTCAGATGCATAAGGGATTAGTAGAATTATGAGAGGCTGGTATGATGGTGCTGACTTTAAATTGTCCCCTGCAGCAGCAGTAGCTTTACTGGAATATTTCTATTCTTAGCATTTCACCAACAGCAAGAGGCAAGGGGGGTCATATAATGGGTTTTGGGATCAACCATGTGTACTGTGCCACTGCTCTGCAAACTGACCAAACTGGTCATCACTGGTGTAATCAACCACATCTTGTTGAAATGAATGGTTGAAAACTCAGACTCAGACAAATTTCACCTAATTGGGTGTTGAGGTGGTGAAGTCCCCATGCGTGTAAGGAATTTTCTCCAAGCAAGTTGTGATGTTTTCCACTATTGAGTTTGAACAATGTTGCTGGGGGAGTACAGTCTTTAGCAAGTGACCCATTTCACTGTTAGACATCTCTGTGCTAGGTGATCAGATGAGGCTAATACATTGTTTATTTACTTAAGCAAGACGCAAGAATGATTAAATTATATAAAAAACAAAGGTTCTTTTGTTTTTCTTGGCATGATGTAATGATATTAAAGACCTCGAGACAAACACCTAAGCACACTATTGAAAAATACACATGTGAACCATTTGCCCGGCCAAATTATTTGCCACTCTGTCATCTCCTTTCCCTGAGCCTTGCACCGCACAGACAGGTCAGTGACAACCCTGCAGCTCTGCGCTTTCTCAACTCCACCTGCTGAATGGACAATAAATTAGCAGCTCCACACTAATTACATTACCCCTCTATTTCCGTCTCTTGTAAGCAATCTCCCAGTGCCTCAATATAATAAAACACTGTAATGCAATACAACCTTAATGGCTTACAGTGCTTTCACTTCTTTCACATTCAATACGAATGTAATGCACCTTCAGCTTTTGTGTGGTTTCTCAATAAATAATACTTAGTATATCTAGGAGAAATAAAAATAAAGCACTTCATTATATTAACCCGTTCTAATAATAGTGACACATGGCTGTTTTTTGTCACGAAAAAAAGGTAGATGACATTTCTTGGCTGCCCTTAGCTCCTATATTTGCCTTATTAGCTAGGTGACAGGACCGAACTCTAATTACTGAAATGTTTTTAAAGTCTTGAAAGCTTCAAAATGTGTGAAAATGAAATAGAGCTGTTAGCTGTCATAAGCTTCTAGAAATATTTTCCTACTATAAAACTTACCCCCTTCTGGAAATTAAATTGGCCTTTAACCCCTTCAAAAACAAAAGTCAAAGGAGTTCAGTGTCCTCGTAGAAAGCAGTTAAAATTATTTTGTCTTTTTTTTACCCCTTTGTCACAAAGAGGTTTATATGATATGTAACCACTATGTGTTTCACGATCTGTAATAAAGATGTCAAAATGTTCATGCTCCCATGCCACCATTCTGACCAAATTCCAGGCAACATGTAAACACAAGTAGATGTTTATATCAGGCACTGCGGGAGCCGCGGCCTGAGGTGCTGATCTCTGCCCATGCAAACTGACACTCTGCTAAAAGGTTAAGAGCAATACATGAAATGGTAAAAGAATATATAAATATAGATCAAAATTAAAAGTACTGTTTATATACTTTAGTGAAAAATGTAGTACTATTTATTTAATTATGGTTGCTTGTGGTACACCACAGGTGCGAATGCGGTGTCCCAGAGATACATTGATTCAGATTTTGTCTTTAGTATCATTAGTGACAGATAATGAGTCATGGATCACTTTACCTGTATGTTTAACACATAGCACTGTATAATCTTAGACTTGAAAAAAGAAATATGCAAAAATATAAAAATCTAGCTCAGGGGTGCTCAGTCCAGGAGTGGGATTAAGCAAGTTCACCCCAGATCTGTAGAACCAATTAAAATTGCATGGGAGAACTGGCACAAATAAGGAGACTTGAAGGCTGATTCATTACTAAAGCCAGGTATCGGCAGATGTGTGTCTTCATAGCGGCGCTTAGAGCGACCGCTAGTAGACACTGTAAGCGGGTATCGGGTGCTGTAGCAGAGCGCCTCAGCCGCTGTAGTAACCTGGCCTGCATTGATGAATGTGATGTATGTTGAGCACTCTAACACCAGTACAGCACTGCAGCAAGTGAAAGGTAGTGCCAGCTCAGTGCGACTGACTACTTATCAAAAAAGGACACAAACAGCGTCTGCGCTCTAAATCTGGTCACTATAGCATAGAGCGCCAGGCGCTGTGTGATTAAAGTCTGTTTCTGAACACATATCCACCAGTAAAAAAGCGAGAAAACATGGAATGACATTGTTTTAACACTGTGACATCAACACTTTAGTGCCAGATCTGTAATGACAGCATAACTGTATGGTCCATTCTAATATGATGACCCTAGCACACAGTGCGCAATTGGTACATGCAGCTAGCATCCAATTAAGTCACACTTAAAATATCACCTACAGTGTATAAATAATCACACTCAGAAAACCCAGTCCTTGTTATCACACAAGAATTGACCATACAATTTGCAGGGATAGTATAGTTATAATGTAACCATTATGTCAAGTATGGAATGTAAACACTTGTACTAAGTATTATGATCTGTATAGAATATAATAGAAATTAGCCTAACAAATTTTATTTTATTTTATTTTATTGCTGTGATATGTTGTCCGTACAGTTCACTGTCTGCACATAGGTTAACTTTTTTGTCTCCTCTTCTCCTTCTCCCCCGCCCCCACCGCCCTGTGTGCTCCATACGGCAATATTGGATACATCCACTCTCCTCATACACCGGGGGCGTGCCTCGCGCGGGCACCTGGCCCGTCTCTCTGCGCGTGTGCTTGACACGCCTCCATGCCCTACGGGCAGGGCGCAATGCGCGTGCGCAGACATCCAGACGGGCGGTGTGCGGTGCGCGTGCGCACGTAATGAGATCATACGAGCCTGCGCTCCACACATTCAGTTCATCGATGTGTGGGCGCGGCGCGCATGCGCACCCATCCTAAGGTGTCCGCACCGCGCTGCCATTGATTGCTTGAGCGTAGCTGTCAGTGCAGTGACAGGACGCTCGTATTGTTACAATGCTGCTGTGTGGAGACACATAACTTACTGAGGGCGATACTGAAGAACGCCTGATAATAAGTACCGCACATTTTGGCCATAATGTTAATTATAATAGGAACACACCACTCCATCTCCTGGCGGAAGTACCTGGCCTTCAGTAACCATGCAGTCCCAGCCATCCACTTCCGCCCTTACTAGGAGTGGGAGATTTTGGCGGTTTTCTGGCTGCTTTTTAGCGGTCTTTTTGGAGGAGGGAGACAATTATACCCATAATAGGGCTATATAACCAGGGGCAGACAGTCCATGACCACACTCTGATGAAGTGGCTTAAGCTCAGGCCACGCAACGCGTCAGTGTTGGTATGGTGAGGGTGTATGAGGACCTGGACAATATGACATGGTAATGTACATCACTCTGCGTTTTCATTTATTAATTCTTATGTAGTATAGTGCAATTTTTGTATACTGTGGCTATTGTATGCACATGCAAATTATATATAACAATCTAAATTAGTTTATTTGCACAAATATATGCCCGGGTATCTACCCCCTTTCTTTCAGACCTGCACTTGTAGTAATATTTAACACTTGAGTTCTCACTGGTCATTTTTGGGACACTCATGTCCCTCTTTTTGCTTTATTTGTTTTTCTTAGTTTCTCACTGTTTTCTTTAATCACGTTTCTTGTTTATTCACTCACTTGCATGTTCTTAGCACAATTTTTCACAGCTTCACAATATTACAGGGATAGCTCCCGTGGCATATACTAGACCTTCCGATTGGCATAGACATTGTTGCTATAAGCATATACATATTAGTGCAAATAGCCCCAGTGGATCTTTGCAGTTTATTCTTAGATGTTTAGCAATAAGTCCAGTCAAGTTCCGCTACACCCCACCAGTGGGGTTTTAACTTTAACTTGTGTTTTTTAAATGTTTCTATTGGCTCATAATAAAACATTGTAATTTTTGTATACAGAGGTAACCGTTTTTCTGTTGAGCGGCCTATTTGTATGAATAGAAGGGAGATACTGGTGAGGTTGGCTGGTCCTCTACCATCCGTTCTCTAGATGTAATCAACCCTTGGGGTTGTTTTCTCCCAAGCCAGCATCCAGAATCTCATAATCATAGACGGCAGTGCGGGAATTAACCTTCTGAATAATGACAATTCTGCATAAAAAGTCAAAAACGTTTCTAAAAGTGTTTGCATCCAGGAGAGGTCACACAATGATTTGAGCAAAAAAAATAAATAACTAAAAAATGTCAAACATGCTGTTTAAATACAAGGAAATTAACGCCCATTGAAATGTATGGGAGAGCTACAAGAGAAAGGTAATACCTGGCGCTCTGGAACCTAGAGCACCGGCGCTATATGCTGAGCCGCCTGTAATAGTACATCAGACGCTACATGGCGCTGTTAGAGTCGCTCACCAGATTCGCTTTCATTAATGTGGTTTTGTCTATATCAGGTGCGACCCCAGGGCTGGCCCACCAATCGGTCCACAAATGCTAATTGCACACTGCTAAATCTAATATTCAATTTATTAGAGCATAAGAAATTCATGAATAGTATCCAATACACATAACAACATATAAACATACAATTAAAAAACACTTATTAAAACTCAGAACAAATGGGGAGGAGCTCCAGGGCTATATTGCTATCAAAATAGATAATAAATTGATCCAATACTCAGAATAAAATTAGTATACAACTCATAGTGCAATGGCGCTTATAGAAAGTGCTGAGTGCATAAAGTGCCTAGTGTCTATTAATAAAGTGCTATATTTATTGTGAAAAATTGCACTGCTCAGAACTCGCAGTGCTAACAACATCCGAAACCCGTGCAATCATGCAAAGCATATATAACATAAGAAAAGTGCAATGTGCAAAGAATGAGTGCTACTACTCTAAAGCTAAGCCTAAATGGTGCTACTACAGTTCTAATAAGCGCCACTCACATATGGTGTAAGCATATAAGTATAAACACTCGCAGTGAACAATGGCACTGCAGAATATCCAAAGGAGCCCCCTGTCCTCCCCACTTACCTCACCGGCGCGCTGCGTGGTCCTCCACCACTTCGCTAGGCACTTTATGCACTCAGCACTTTCTATAAGCGCCATTGCACTATGAGTTGTATACTAATTTTATTCTGAGTATTGGATCAATTGATTATCTATTTTGATAGCAATATAGCCCCGGAGCTCCTCCCCATTTGTTCTGAGTTTTAATAAGTGTTTTTTAACTGTATGTTTATATGTTGTTATGTGTATTGGATACTATGTATGAATTTCTTATGCTCTAATAAATTGAATATTAGATTTAGCAGTGTGCAATTAGCATTTGTGGACCGATTGGTGGGACAGCCCTGGGGTCGCACCTGATATAGAGGATTGTGAGTAGTAGGTCCCTATAATTGGCACCTGTTGCATATGGGATTATGTAGGTGGTGCACACCTTATAAGTGCGATTAATGTGGTTTTGCCTACAGCGCTCAGCGTTTACCAGACGCTGCCTGCTGCTACGAAGCACTACTGGCGATATCCCTTCTTAAATAACCCCCTAAGTATTAAAACCCATTAATATTGCTTTTGTACATATTAATAGTGTTACACAGTATGGTGTCTATCAGATTGAATGCAAACATTTCATGTAAAACGCAACATGCGGCACACCACTTGCTGCTTTAGATATAGGGAACCTTTAAGAATGTGGATTCCACCACTGGCTAAACTTTTCCACTTCAATTGTTTTTATTGTTATGTGTTAACATATAAAGTACGGTCATATAAGTATCACAACTTGTACAGTCACTAATAAAGAAAAAAATAAAACAGCATATTTCAAATAATACTCTGCATTAAAGTGTCTCTTGTTCGTAATAAACACACCAAAAAATTCAAACCTAATGAGTAATCTGTTTTTCTATGCAAACATGCCTACATAAAAGAAACAACAAAAACAATATAAATTTATGTAGGCAAAAGCAAGCAAAAAAAACCCAACTTAGGACATTACAATAAAAAAAAAAATAAGAAAATAATAGGATAAATATAAAAATTCAACATAAACACAATAAAAAATACATAACTAAAAATAAAAAAGCTAAAGAAGGGATAAAGAAAGTAGAGTAAAAGGAAAGGACGAGTGGGAGAGAAAGGGGGACAATGTGTACTGGGACTCAAATACAATTAATTTCCCTATTAAATTATTGAGGAGAAAAAAAGAAGATATCATTAATAAGCTATACACAATAACTGCAATTAGGTATGGGTAGAAAGAGTACCATAGAGAGACCTACATCAGTCCTAAATCTTATGAAATCGAGGCATAGAATCAGTTAAGATTGAAGCTATTTTTTCATTAATTATAATTTGGCTTAACCTGTTTTAACATTCATAAATGCCAGACCAGGTAATTTCCACCCCTTTGCTATAATCTGCTGATGTGTTTCATCAAACAGATTTGCACGTTAGTTAACCCCCCTGGTTTAGGGTTTAGAAATGCATCATATGGTGTATGGAATACCAACAATTGGTATCATTTGGTATGATTCGGACCAGAGCGCTCTTACTTTGGCACACTCCCACTAAATACGGACAAAGAAACCCTCAGTTTGGCATCCTCTAACACATTTGAGTGAGTAACCTGGTGTAAAATGGGCAATTCTAGCTGGAACAAGATACCTTCTATATAATATGTTCATATTAGTTTCAACCGAGGCAGAATCAATAGAAGCCCTGGCAGCTTCCAACCGTATTTGTTGCCAGTCTTCTTCATCCAGTGATAGACCTAAGTTGTTTTTCCCATTTCTGGGTATAGGCTGGTTCCGAAGCTTCCGAGCTTAATGATAATTTTGAATAAAGTAGTGCTATGACCCCTCTAAAGGTGGAGACTGCTAAAAACTGATGTTCAAACATTGAGAGATTATCAAAAGAATAATTTCCCTGGCTAAACTTTTTAAAGGTTGTGGGCCAATAAAAGCTGTTCTATACCTGTATGCTTACCACTTCCTCTTTCATACATGGCTGCCAATCACATGACTGCTGGTAACCAACCGGGATTGGCTTACATATCAACGCTAAATGGTTGCCTGTCAGTCACATGGATTGGTTACATTTGTTGCCATGCAAGTGAATGAGGAAGTGCCTGTTTGAAGAAGTGCAAAACCCATAAATGGTACCCCTGAAGTCTAAAAGACCCCCCCTCCTAGAGTGCCCTAAAAGCTTACCCTTACAGCCAGGGTGGGCTTATACTTTCTGGGGCATCATGCTAAATTGGGTCTGGGGGCCCTTATGAAAGACAATTTTTGTATAGTGAAATACAATATTAACGCACATTGTTGGGTATGTTGCCGCTGCCTGCTCATGCGCTGTGAAATCATGAGCGAACCCAGAGGGTTTCACACAGAGGGGCATCCTGACATTGTCTGTTCATGACAGAGGGAATTGTCCAATTTCCACTCCTTGTGGCATCCGAAACTAGGATGCCCCACTGTGTGAAACCCCATTAAATCACCGCACCCACTCACCTAACCTCATTCTAGTGATGCATGAGCAGGTCATGGCCTTGTTATACCTTTAGCTAGACGCATAGGGGACATGCCCCCAGCAAGAGGTGAGCAGGGATGACCAGTGGCCGCTCTGCAACATTTACCTCGTTGCTGCTGTGATGTAACAGCATCCTGCATAACTGAATGGAGATGAGCACGCTGATTCTGCAGCAGTTGTATCACGTGACAGTACAGTGGCTTACAATCTGCTGCACACACTGCATTGAGTCAAATGGCACTCCTTACTTACTGCAGCCCCCTCCTGCTTGCCGAGTGTCATTATTTATTTATTTTTTAAACAAAAAGTTGCCACTGATCTGACCCTGCCACTGGTGGCCCCCTGGCAGGTGGGGGCCCCATGCATTTGCATGATATGTTTGGTGGTTAAGCACACCACTGTTTGGGGCATTCATGTGGTGCATGTGCAGGCTCAATTCACAATGACTTGTTTAGGAATCTAGCAGCAATAGGTAGTAGCCCCAATCCAGGTGATATGTCTACCATAAAGCTAAATAGACATAAAAAATGCATAGGAATAAAAAATTGGGCCACTTTCAAACATATGCATTCACAGTATAAAGGACATTTTGTTCTGCAGTAAAAGTGTTTTTATTTACATGCATTCCAAGCCCTCCTAGTTTAATTTCTCCTGGGATTTCCCTGGAAAGTGATATATTGTTTTTTTCAGCAGTCTGGGCTTTAACACGACATGTTAAAACAATGTCTTGTTTGTCATTTCTTATTGTATTCTCAAGATTTTGGGGTGAAATATGTGCAAAAAAATTTAAAAATATCTGTTTTTTACAATTTGTAGTGTTTTTTGGTAAAAAAAATAAAAGTGCGTTTTTCAATAAAATCATATTGTGTGCTAAAGCCCCCTTTCTTTTCGTTACAATCGTACCACATATGTATTGGTAGACACCCTTTCCTGCCCAGAAGACTCCCCCAAACTGAAACAGCGCTTTAGGAGATTTTCTCACTCAAAGATTTTTATTTTCCATTGAGAATAATAAAGATGTACAAGCACTGGTATTATAACATTTTTGGTACAGAAATGATTCACAGAAAAGCATGTGCATAATATCGCATACATTATCAAGACCAAGCTTGTATCAGGTGAATATCACATATAACAAAGTTTGTCAAATATCAACCTAATATACCCAACCCCCCTCCCTCCCCCATCTTTATTCCTAAATATATTTTCAATCTTGTAGTAGAGAACAGAAAAAATATCCTCCTCTCCATACTCGAGATACATATTATGTATTACTCTCGTATTACTGGCCAGAACCCACCACAAAGAGCAAAGAAGCCCTTAGAACAAAAAAGAAGACCACACCAAAAAAAAACAAAAAAAAATACAAGATACTCTCCCTTACCGACTCGCATAATTTTTTTAACTTTAGGAGATTTTCAGATAAAATACTGCCATGCACACCTTGCAGTTTTTCAAGAAAAGCAACCCTTTACATTTGAAATCTCCCCACAAACGGGCAGGCTGATTCCTCACTAACGCCAGGTAGCGACAGATGAGCGTCTGTAGCAGGCATTTTCAGAGCGCCCGCTAGTAGTCACTGTGCTCAGCCGTGGGTCGCTACTTTATAGCGACTCAGTCGCTGTTCAGTAATGTTGAATACATTGTGAGGAGTAGCTATTTGACCAGTACAGCGCTGTATGGGAGTGAATGGTAGCGACTGCTCATAGCGACCGACTCACACCATATTCAGCAAAAAAACAGCCTCACAAATCTCTGACGCTGAAAAATGCTTGTTTGAAGCCCACAGCGCAGGAGGCGGTGTGTTTAAAGTCTGTTTTTCAGCATCTATCCACTCGTAACAAAGCGAAAACATATGGAATTACATTGTAACAACATTGTAACATGAACACTTTAATGGCAGACCTGTAATGTCATTTCTGAAGTAATATATAAAAAAATAAAAAAAATTGTGAAAAAACTGCTTTTTCAATGGCAGGAGAGGTCACAGAATTTTGATTTGATTTTTTGAAAAAAAACTAAATACCCCGTTTAAAGAGAAGAAAAGGTTCGTCCATTGAAATGTATGGGAGAGCGTCAGGTAGCGAGAGGTCATACCTGGCGCTGTGCAAGGCTAAACGCCAGCGCTGTTCGCTGAGGCTGTGAAAATGATGAATCAGACGCTACATGGCGCTATCCCAGTCGCTAAACAGATTCTGCTTGATAAATGTGTAATTGCGTGCCGTGTCTGGCGTTCACCAGTCGCTACTTGTCGCTACCTCTCATTAACCAGCCACTACCTGACGCTATCCCTTCTTAAATAAGGGCCTATATATTCTCTGGAATAGATTTCTAGGTCAACATTTCTAGGTGTGTCAGGTTTGTTGACGTGAGTGCAGTATTCTGCAAGTAAATCCTCGATGAATGCTTTGGTTGCACAGGGTTTCCCTAAAAAGTATAAATAAGCAGTATCAAAGCCGCATCTATCTAAAAAAAACACGCAAACAAGACAAAAACAAGTTATATATGAAAAAGCAAGGTCCACCAAATAGAATAATAACCAGCATGCATAGGTACTGTCAAGAAAAAGGCGCACGTAAGGGTAACTTTACCGGATAATTTCAGCTCTGCAGACAAAGTACGCACCTTGCACTTTTTCAATCAAAACAACCCGTACATTTGGAATTCCCCCCACAAACAATATATTCCCTGAAAGTGCACATGTTAGGCTTTCTGGGCATACCCAGCTTGTTGTAGTGGGCTCACCTTTCTGGATGTAATCCCTCAAAAATTCTATGATTGCACAGGGTTTCCCCCAAAAAATTATAAAAAGCAGAGTAAAAAACACATTTTCCAAAAATATCAATATACAAACAAGAAAGAAAAAGCTAGATCGGAAAATCCCCAACAATACCCAGCATGCATAGGTATTTTTAACCCTTTTAACTGCCAGCCTGCTTGAGATTTTGTCACCTTCTGTTGACAGGTCATTTTTTACCATTTTACGCTGTTGTTTAACTGTGATTTCTGCAGGATTTTCTAAGAAAATAATTTAGGCTTTAACATGAATTTCTGCACAGTTTGTTAAAGAACAAATTTTTGAGTGAAAAAGTAAATGAAAAAAATTAAAATATATATTTTGTTAATTGTGTCTTTTTTTAAATAAATCATTTATTTTTTAACAATGGTGCTACATATGTATATGTATCCACCTGATACAATCCACATTATAAAGGGATAAATTCAACAAAAAATGGTGTGGGGTCCCCTCTTCCCAGCATAACCAGCCCCGGCATCAGCTATAGCAGGCTTTTAGACCAGGGTGCGGAGGCCAGCCTCTGTGGCCCCTGCCCTAAAGGCTACAAGCCTGCATAGCCTAATAAGCCCTGGGCTCTTCTCCCTCCCGGCCTTTGGGACGTTAATGGCAAGACCCCCTCTAGCCACAGGTAACTTGCCAGCCCCTCAAACCTTGTAAACTGGTACCAGTTCACAAAGGGTTACATGTAAAAAAATATATTTTTTAATACCTACCTCCAAACATTCGGAGCACTGTGTCCCACACTGATCACTCTGGCTTCTGCTCTCCTGCTGCTGCAGGAAGCTTTTTTTACCGGCTGGGTGATGTGACATAAAGGGATTATTTTTTAAAAATGACATAGCTTTTTTGGTGATTTTTTTTTTAAGTAAAAAAAAAATGGTGTGGTGTTCCCAACTTCCCAGCATGACCAGCCCGGGAACCAGTTATGCAGGGCTTGTAGAACAGGGTGCGGAGGTCAGTCTCGGTGGCCCCTGATCCTGAAGGCTACAAGCCTGCACGGCCTTCAAGGCCTTTTTATTGGGGCTTACTTATTTTATTGGGTCTTAAAGTTAGCTACATGAATCTCACATAGCTGCCACCTTCTTTCTTGATTTTAAAGTATCAAGCATCCATGTCTTCTAGGCTTGCTAGAAGTGGGCCTTTATCAGCAAGGGTGGGGTCTTTATCAGCAAGGGTGGGGTCTTTATCAGCAAGGGTGGGGTCTTTATCAGCAAGGGTGGGGTATTTTTACCCTGGAGCAGGGATTTGCCCGCTGCCCTCTGGTGTCAGAATGATGTAAAATGAAGACTTCAAACCTTGTGTTTATTTTTTGTATTGTATTCAATTCATGAACTGTGTTGGTAGGGATAGTCTTTTCTGCATTTTTACACTACTGAACAAGTTCAGAAGGTGGGGGGTTGAATAGTGACTTGTATCCTATCATGGCCAGAGGCTATTGCTGAAACGACTGTGCCATGGGGGATGCCATGCTTACCATACATTGTTTATTAAAAAAGTAAAAATAGCTTCCACAATGTAACCCTAAGTAAAGCCCAACTGTGATACATTGCACTCCCCTAGACCTCTATGGGGTCACAGTTGCATTGTGTTGTGGGTGAAAGCTGCATCATAACAAAAAGCAGGTATGTGCAAAGCGCAACGCTTTTTCCTGTTAAGGTTGTGTCACAGCACAACCTGAGGTGGGATTCAAATTTTTAACTACCGGTTCCTTATATATAAAGTTGTCAAGTGCTGCGCACATTTATATTTTTAGATATTTTTTTCATACAATCTAATAAACAGCAATCTATATAATACTATTAAATATGTGTCTAAACAATATTAAGTGATCGCATACCTTATTTGTGTCAGTTCTTCTCAGCTCTGAGAACTGCTGCAAACTGGTTCTGCCAAATCCCACCTCTGATCCCACCAGCTAGCTATGAAAAGGGGAATAATATTCTGAAAAGAAGAAAAAACCTGTTCAAGCTTTTTATTGTTGAAATTCTCATCCACAGCTTTTATTATTCTATTTTAGAATATGTAGTATATTATTTTTGCTAAAAACAAATGAGGCTAAGCCTAGAGTGCAATAATATGAATCTGTTGTGTTATTTTACAAATAGAACGTCTGAAAGAAAGTAAAAGCCACCTCTATATATGTGCTCTCCCCCTTTTTATAGGCATGGTGTCTGTACCCTTTTGTACCTTTGCCATGTCTGATGGGGGCTGTTTTTTCCTAGGCAAATGTTCAGCGGATCATTTTAAGAACAGGAAAAAGGAAATTGCACACTGCTTGACTTTATGTTAAATGTTCAGCAATCTCTTTATTGTTTCAACACACTTGATTTTTATTTCTTCTCGTTATGTTGCCCTCCAAACAAAGACTGAATACTTTGTAAAAACATATTACATTTGGTAGGATGCCTTTTTTTTTTACTGTACCTGGATTTATGTACATCTTGAAATGATTACCTGCACCTGCATTATTCATGAGGCTGGCTTCATTTAGAGCACGGCAGTGTGCGCGTTCAGCCAGAAGAAAACGCCTGGCTCCGCAAAGCATGCATGGCTTTCAATAGGATAGAATAGCCCTGCCATCTAGTGGTGTAAATGAGGTACTTCAGTGTCACAGAATATGATGGCACTCTGTAAATAAACAACCACAATAATTGATATTTTACTACTGTGAATGATAGTAATGCTATCAGTTTTAATTCTGCTCTTTTTGTGGTTTGCTTTAAAAAACATTTCTGTTTATCAAACGTTTTAATTCCATATATATAGGGTCTGATTTATTAGATTAGTCAGCAGAGCGCCAAAAGCACCCCACCAACAAAGTTCTCAACCTTTTTACGCCAAGTACCCACTAGCGAAAAGCAATCACAACTAAGTACCCCCAAGGAGGTGATCAATTACTAATGTTACCAAAATAAGTAGTTCATGGGACTTGCAGCACTTTTTCAAGCAAGAAAGAATAATGTTTTACTGTTAAAATAATATAGCAGATCTCTCAGACCCTCCTTGTTGCTCCCTTGAATATTGCTGAGCACCTGCTGGGGTGTGCATACCCCATGTTGAGAAGCAGTGAACTAGGCCACATTATCTCAAAAACTATGATCCTGCACACTTAAATAAGTGTTACAAAACAACAGCAGGTTAATAAAAAATGATTATATATAAAAAAAAAACTCTAATAGCTTTTTTTCCATAGATGCAAATGCTCTGGAAATACTTGAAATACACATTTAATTCCAAATCAAAATATTTAGTTTGTGTTTATAGCAGGTGTGCTTTAATGAGATTGGGCCACTTCAATGATTTGGAACCTATTTGTTAGCCACAATGAATAGGTTCAGAATTGTTTTATTAGCATGATGAATATTTTCTACAGAAATCAGGATACCCACTGTCTCCACTCGGATGTCCGTCCACCCTTCCCTGAATTCGTATGTAACAATCCGCTAGCAATGAACATGCTGATTGGCTTATCTTCATGGGTCCGTTATTTATAACCCTCCCCCATCAGTGCCACATGTTATCAATGTTCCTAACATCCAACTCATCTAAGCTCCAATCAATGCTAAGCATACAATTATTACAGAAAAACTATTTTACCAAATCATTGTGCCAATTGTAGTGTGGTGTAGTGCAATCAATATCCCTGTATGCCTCCAAGCCACTGCAGTCACCTCATTTTGCCAAAGCCCCTCCTATATCACTCATCCTTACTGTCCCCTATTAAACTAATTTTAGTTTCTTAAAGTTTTTATTTATGCATTTTAACAACGGGTAAATCTTGGTGCCGCAGGCACCGAACACACCATTTACATATTAATAGACAAAGACATCCATACACACAAACACGAGACCCAATCTCACACCATGACTCTCAGGGAGGCTGAGACCTCTGTGGCAGTATGAGGGGGACGGGGACCCCAGAAAGACACCCGCACCATTACGCTTGCAGGATTCCTCCCACCGACCTAGCACTAACCCCTCAGGGGGAAAGGAGGAGAACCCACAAAAAACAAAAGGGGCGAGACAAGGGCAGCCCAGTCAACTATCACTCCTCATTACCTCTAATCAACCTCTGATGCCAATTCTGAGCATTGTAGCCACAGATCCCAGACTTTATCAAATTTATGGGGGACACCTTGAGCAGTATAGGTCAGTTTATATAGGGGAGGTACTAGTTGACCAGCTTCTTCCAAGCTTACACTAAGGGTAAAGCGGGGTGCCTCCAGTTTAACAGAATCCATTTCCTGGCATAGAAAACTCAGCAAAGCCCTCAGCTCCCTCCTCACCGAAAGTGGTTCTACTACCCCCAGCAAGCACAGCGCAACTGAACCCCAAATCTGAAACCCTACTACCCTCTCAACCACCCCCATCACTTCCCCCCAGAAGTGCTCCAAAGTCGACTATGCCCACACGATATGCCCCTACATGGCCTGATCTATTCTACATCTTGGGAAGAGATCACTATCCAAAAGACCTATTAAACTAACTTTACACATGAGTTTTACTTACCCTTGCCACTTTCCCCACAGCAGGTCAGAGGCCACATCAGATGGATCTGAGGGCCAAATGTTCCCCCCTTAGCCGCAGGTTGAGCGTGTGTGCTTTACAGGTAGTAAAGAAAAAAGTTGTATGAGCAAAGCCAGCATTTTGGTTTTAAAAACTCAAAGCTTTAACCCTTTAAGTGCCAGCCTACCTAGATTTTTTTGTCATCCTCTGTAGCCAGACTACGTTTTACATTTTTGCGCTACACATATTCAACTTTGATTTTCGAAGGGATTTCTAGGGATTTTCCAGGAAAATTATATATTGTTTTTTTCAGCATCTGGGCTTTAACATGAAATGTCTTGTTTTGCCTTTTTAAAGTGTATTCTTAATACTTTTTGGTAAAATATGTGCAAAAAAATAAAAAAAATTTTTTTTACAATTTGTAGTGTTTTTTGTAATAAAAAAATGTAAGTTTGTCAATAAAATCTTATTGCGTTTGAAAGCCACATTTTTCCCGGTTACAACGGTACCACATATGTATTGGTAGATACCCTTTCCTGCCCAGGAGACTCCCCCAAACTGAAACAGCACTTTTCAGATAAGCTACAACCATGCTGTTAATTTAAAAAAAAAAAAAAACGACATAGGGTCCCCCCTCCCAGCGGGGGGGGGACCCCATTTTTGGGAGGAATTCTTCCCCCCCTGGCCCTTGGCGAGGCAGGTCATTGGTGAGCCGGGGGTTAATGGCAAGTCTCCCGCTAGCAGCAGGTAACTTGCCAGCCCCCAGCCTTGTGAACTGGTACAGGGATCTCACAGATCCCTTACCAGTTCACAAGGGGTTAAATAGAAAAAAATATTTATTTATTTTTTTACTTTACTTACCTCTGGTCATGCTGTGTTCTCTGTCCCTCGGTAATCCATGATGACAGCTGCTGGGTGCTCGGTGGAGAAGGGCTGGAGGGCGAGAGAGTGATCACAACTCTCTCCCCCCTCCAACCTTCCTCTGCTGAGCATCCAACAGCACTGATCATCGGCATCAATGTGGATGGAGATGTAGGCTGCTGAGTGACGTCATATAGACATCACTTTTCCCCGCCCCCAAGGGGCAGGGCTAACAGCCGACATGAGGAAGGGAAGTAGAGAGCCATCTTGGCCCTCTTGTTCAATACAGAAGAGCCTGGGGGGGGTGATCGGAGGCCCCCCCCCAGTGAAAAACAGAGGCATCAGGAGGGATCGTGAGCGCAGGTGAGTAAATGTCATTATTTTTTTTTTTTTCTTTACAGGAAAGAAAATCGCCAAATCGCGCGTGGGGGGGGGGGGGGGGAGAAGCGATTCTCTTCCTGGGGGAAGAGAATCGCTGGCACTATCTAATGAGGGGACAGGTAACTCTGTATCTTTTATAGTTTTTTTTTTATGGGGGTTTAAAGTCAGCTACGTGAGTCTCACGTAGCTGGCACTTAACGGTTGGAGAGGCAGCTACGTGAGACTCACGTAGCTGGCACTAGAAGGGTTAATGTATAAACTGACAACATGTTTGTGATTTCCACTTGAATTACTTATACCTTGATTTACTGAACAAATATTTAGGGACTTAACCCATGTTTCTAAAAACTGCTTGTCATCTGTGTTGCATGTAGGTGACCAGCCTCTAGCACCTCTAAACATGTATTACAGAATGAATTGACCACATTCCATTGTTTTAAGTCTGACCTCATAAACTGCCTTTTTGATGTCACCCCAAAATTCCCTATGGGATTGAGGTCAGGGGATTAGGGATTACCTCAATCCTGTTTGTCTGTAACCAAGATGTTGTTGTCTTACTGGTATGTTTTGGGTCATTGTCATGTTAAATATCAAAGGCATTTCTTTTTTGGTATGGGGCAAGAAGATCTCTTCAAGTAGGTCAGTATTTTGATATATTCAAACATATGACAAACATCCCCCCATATCATGATTTTAGCACCCCTATACTGTGTAATGTAGCTTGAATTCAATGCTCAGGGGTCGTTTGACTTTCTGCAGCCAATACACCCAAAAAGAACTATTTTACTTTCATTAGTCCAAATATTTTTGGTATAAACATAACTTGCTTGCTGTCTCTTGCTAACTTCACGCATTTTTTTCTGATTATTGCAGTACTCACTAGATAATTCAGATCATAATCTTTATGGAAGTGATTTGCTATTCTTCAGTCTATTCGATCAGTAGTTTTTTAAATCCTTCCTCATCTTTCAGGTTTTGTTGCCATATCATTTGAGATCATTTCAGATGAGCAGTCTATATTTTGTTGAACTTGTTGTATATATGTTTTCTTTCTCAAAGTAATTTTTAATCAAAGTATGTTCTTCAATATCTGGTCTGCAACAACGTATTTTCCACAGTATTTTGAAAGGAAATGTACTATAAAATCAACATATGCAACATTTACCAAACTCTTACCTTAAATGATGGTCAAAATGAACGCCATTCCAAAGTTAGGCTCAGTTAAGCAGCTACACCCCTGAGATCAGCAGCAAGGGATGGAGGACTGGCTATTTTAAATGCAGTTAAAAAAACAAAAATTGGTTAATTCTGTCCACTATCATGTCTGATTTGGCTGACTTAACCTGGACATACCTTCAGTAAATCATGTACAACTACACTGCATTTGTGTTTGTACATAATAAAATACATTGCATTATTCCTGGTACCTGGGTTCTTTATTATTAGTATTATTATTAAAACCCCTAACTAGGGATGAGCAAACCAGTTCGGACGAACCGGAATTCGCTCCGAATTTCAGGGAAAATTCGATTCGGCACGAACCCGGCCCGCTGACAGCGCAGCCGGCCTGCCCGCTCCCACCATGCCGGCATTTGTTTAAAAAGCAAACACTTACCTGCATGGTCGGAGCGTGGAGGCCGGTGCCGCTCTCAGCTATCATCAGAGGACGCGTCATCTTGAAAGTTCGATTCGGGCGATTCGCCGAATTTCCCCAAGAAATTCGGGTTCGCCCGAATCGAACTTTCACGAATCGCTCATCTGAAAAAAAAAATGCCGGCATGGTGGGAGCGGGCAGGCCGGCTACACCTGTCAGTGGGCTTCCGCCGCCCGCTGACAGCGTAGCCGGCCTGCCCGCTCCCACCATGCCGGCATTTTTTTTTTCAGATGAGCGATTCGTGAAAGTTCGATTCGGGCGAACCCGAATTTCTTGGGGAAATTCGGCGAATCGCCCGAATCGAACTTTCAAGAAGTTCGCTCATCTCTACCCCTAACCATTGTATTTATATGAGTGTAGGCCAAAGGGCATTTTGAAGGTGTTTATTTTTGTTCAAATATTAAACTAATTTCGGCTGAACTTGCCGCCAAACTTTAGGTTCGAAAACCCTGAATCCGAACCCAAACCTCATTGAAGTCAATGTGGACTCGAACTTTGGGGCCCAAAATGGCTGTAAAATAGGGCCAGCAAGAATGTAATTAATTACAGTTTTTTAATATATTAATAATCATAGCATTGTCTGACTTTATATTATGCAACGTATTGCAAACCTTTAAAAGAAAGGTAACATTTTATTTTCAGGCCTGCTTCAGTCCAAGCAGAGTTTAGGTTCTCCATCAGGACAAGGCCCTCCATTTTCAATAAAGCATCTAAAGGCAGAAAGGATCAATAAATGCCTGGCAATGTAAGAATACTTTTCAATTAACATAAGTGAAGTCAATGCTGGTTGAGGAACACCAGAGCATGTTTCTTAAACAGCATTCCGGGGCAGTCCACTGGTGAAAGAAATCTTTAGTCTTTGGCTTTATTTTGTATTTTTACTGCCAAAAGGTTCCTTTCAAAAGAAGGCTTTCCTTGGCTGTCACCTATCTTTCATCAGAGGATTTGAAAAGTGTACATAGCATTTTGTATTAGTTTACCATGTGTTAACGTCTTCCATATATTTCCCTCATATGCCCTTCAAGCAGTGAAATATGTTCCCTATAGTTTAATATAGAGCTGGAAATGTAATCTAATCACGTATGTGGTCTGTGCTGCATGTCTCTCCCAATGACAAATTCTACTAGTGGGCCTTATGCTATGTGTTATCCTGGTAATATGAAGACTTAACGCTCTAGCAAAGAATCATTTATGGAATTCCATTCACTGACTTCATTACCACAGTGTGTTATCTGTTAAGTACTGTATGTTGGAAGGTTCTGTGAATTCGAAATATTTCCAATGTTTTCCACTTCCAAATGTTCACATTCATCATTGCCAAAGCCTCCAGAACAATGAAGGAAAAATACTTAGAGACTATTTAGCTTTGCTCTATCTTGCCAGAAATACCCATCAGTGCCACCCGAGATCTTCCAGGTTCCCCAGACAGGCGCTAGTGGCGCCGGCAGCTGGATCATTGCAGCGCCGCGGGCACGCACTATCATACACCACAGCCTGCAGTCTTTTGGTGGGAATGAACGGTCTTCAAAAGGGAATCATACAGTGCTATTGTTTATCTCCTGAAGCAGTGGGACCATATCCCATGGAATGCGTAAAGCTTGGTCTACATACCCATACTTGCTTAGATTAGTACCTCCTGACACCTATCCATTTCATGTTTGCACTTGCACTTTTTTCTTTTGGGCTGCAATATTCTGTTAATTTGCTGCATATTTATATTTTTCACGGTTAAGCACTTTATATCTGTAAATTTGACACTTTATATATTTTAGGGTGTGCAGCCTCTACCATGTTTGTAATTATATATCAGTAGGGCACCATTCATAAGTTTCCATGTTTCTCCCTGTGGCTCTATGTTGCTAAAGTGGCAGTGAGAACACTGTCAGTGACCCTTTAGCTACTGGAACACAAGACTAGGATCCTCTCATCTGATGAGGCTGATTTAGAACAGAAGGTGTTAAACCTATGAGTTCATGACTGTGGAGCATCTCTCTGTCTCAGCCAATAAGTAAATTAGCAAGCCAGAGTCAAGAATCTTTACTGTGTAAACAAAACACACCACTTTGGTGTACGCTGATAACGTAAAGACATTGATGCTAGAGAAAACCACTTCTTTTTAAAACACAGTTGCAAACAAATAGAACACATAAAAATACAGATAAGCTCAGCACCTTGAGGACATCACCCAGGCACCTAATAATTGACATTTGTAAAAATGACGATGAAAGTGGAATTACTGTTAAACTCTGAGGCTATTGCAGGGTAGACATATAAATTCTGCTTTCTACAGGGCGGACTCAAATTGTGGGAAGTTTCAAATATGGATGGGGAGGAGATAAACTAAAAAAATATTTGGGTCCTAACTTGTTCTTTTATGACATCCCATGAGGTCGATTCAGAGCCTGGTGGAAAAAATTCACTCCGGTTGTTGAATTACTGTGACTACACACTAAGCAGGCCAAGTAAAATGTACCCAGGGGCCTGATCACTTTGCTGGACATGTGGAAATCATGTTTCTACATTTTTTTAATATATTTCTGACCTGTCCCGAAATAGTCCAATTCTAGGCAGTGGTTATTCTTCTGATGACTATAATAATAGGAAAAAGAAAGATTCAGGCAGACCCAATGGCAATTCTGCTTCATTATACAGAAGAGAAGTGAGAGATTTAAAACATATTTATTTTAGTCCCCCTAATAAACATTGCCAGACTAACCATTTTGTAATCCCGTAGCTTAGTAACTGATTGATCGAAAGAAGTCAGTATGATAACAGGAGGACCGGACTTTTGCAAAACACAACAGATCTCAACTTTTCTCCAACCAGAGTTAGAAATCTACAAGAAACCCTTTGAGACGGGGAGGCTGATTTATTAACAGCGCCAGGTAGCGACAGTTGAGCGATTGTAGCGGTATTTTCACAGCGCCCGCTAGTAGTCGCTGTGCTGGGCCGTTGTTCGGTTGTTGATAGCGACTCAGTCGGTGTGCAGTAATGTTGAATACAAGGTGATGAGTCGCTATTTGACAGGTTCCGCGCTGTATGGGAGTGCATGATAGCGAATGGCCATAGCGACCGGCTCCCACCATAGTCATTAATAAATCACGCTCCAAAAATTCTCGCGCTGTGAAATGCTTGTTTAAACCCCAGAGCGCTGGCGGCGATGGGTTAAAAGTAGTTTTTTAACCCCCAAACAACCATATTTTGGGAAACCAAAAAAACAAGTTTATAAAAACATTTTGGAATATGAATACATTAATATCAGACCTGTAATATCAATTCTGCACACATTTTTTTTTTATTTTTTTCTTACCTTAAAAAAAATATCTAACATGGCAGAAGTGGTAACAGAAATTTTCACATTTAAAAAAAAAAAAAAAATTATTAACAATTAATTATTAATATTTAAAGATTGTTCCATTGAAATGCATTGGAGAGCGCCAGGTAGCGAGAGGTCATACCTGGCGCTGTTCAAGGTCGCTCGCTGGCGCTGTGGGGTGAGGCTGGAATAATGATGAATGATTCGCTATCTGGCGCTCTGTCAGTCGCTAAGCAGGATCGGCTTGATAAATGTGTGATTGTGGTGGGGAGCTGGCGTTCTCGTGGCGGTGACCGTCATTACCGTTCGCTCACCAGTCGCTACCTGGCGCTATCCCTTGTTAAATGATTCTCTTGTACATCATAAATCCCAATTACAAGGGAGAGGGGGCACCCGCCCCCCTTTTTCTTTCCAATCTCCCCTACCCTCTCCCTTCCCTTCCTATTATTTTTCTTTCCGCTCTCCAGTCTTCCCTTCCCTCTAAGGAAAGGAGTGCTTTACAAGTCCTACTGGAGGACATGGGGAGCACAGGCTGTCACTCATTTAGTCAACAGATGGCAGCCTAAATACATTTGTTTTGCTCTCTTAATTTTTTAGCGTAGAGCACCACCAGATTGTAATGCATTTGTTATCTTCTTCTGTTCTTCATCTGTGCCCCGCAGGTGCTGACCTAATCCATCACCCAACCCCTTCCAACTGCTGACCTAAACCCCTCACCTACCTCCCTTCTCCCCCTCAACTAACCCACCCTCCCTAGCTGCAGACTTAAACTTCTCAGCCCACTCCCCAGTTGCAAACCTAAACACTTCATCCAACCACTCCCATCTGCCTACCTAAACCTAACACCCCAGCTGCTCACCTTACCCCCTCACCTAACTAAGCCTCCCTAGCTGCAGATCTACTTATCCTACCCCCCACCAGCTGCAAACCTAAACACTTCATCCAACCCTCCTAGCTACTGAATTAAACTCCTCATCCAACCCCCAAGCTGCTGATCTAAGCCCCTCACCTAGCCTCCACACTCTGCAAGCCATTCACTTAGCCCCCAGCCACTCACCTAAATATCTCACCTAACACACCCACCCAGCCGTTGACCTAAATCTCTCACTTAACCCCCATCAGCTGCTCATCATCATGCTCATATTCATCATCAGGCTAAATTGCCGCTGAGGCACTTTGCGATAATAAGTGGGTTTTGGCTTGTAGTCAGGGCACTTGGTTTCCAAAATGTTCACAATCACTGATCTAGTAGATGTGGGAATATATTTCCTTATTTCTCTGTGTGCTCCTGTTTTGGTAGCGATGTTGGAAAAAACGCTCCCCCACTGCTAAGGGTACAGTATAATGATATAATAACATATTTTCTGCCACTGTATTTAAGTGAAACCTGGTACTTGTAAAAGGAGAATGGAATGTGGCTTTCATTATACGTTACCTTCAGAGAAGCCTGATAACTGTAATTTAGCTTAAAAAGCTATTTCTAAATTTGTTATCCTTGGTAGCACAACCTGTTTCATGGCTCCTAAAAGAGAAATAGCTATCAATCATGCACAATTGTTTTTAAATAGAAATGTGAACTGAGGCTGATAACTGAGATACAGTCATTCAGAAAATGTGCTCTGGAGTTTGTAATACAGCCTTGCCTTCATTCAATCACTGAGGAGAGCTGCTAGAATTAGGAAAGGTGATGTGGGGCCGTTCCAGTAAAGTCCACTAGATGGCAGGAAATACTTCATATTGTTTCCCGGGATGGAAATGTGCAAAGTAAGGTTGTTGAATGTATGCAAAACCTCTGTATTATTGACTTCAATTTAGAAAACATGATATACTATGCATGTAGTGATCATAGCAAAAAATATACTATAGTTCGACAGACTGAAAAAACAAACTTTTCTAAATCTTTTAGATTTCTTCTTCAGGCATAGACTTACTTTAAGGTCCCTGCCCAGGCACACACTAACCTCCTCCCCCTTATCCCCCTAGGGAATGGTGTAAAATAAGCAGTTTCAAGGTATCTAAAATGTTTTGATTATATGTAATATTTTATGTATTATAAGCATATCCAGCTTATAATATCTTGAATTTCTGGGTGTTAGCGGAGCTGGGAAGGGCATGTCCTGGTGCAGATTTGTCTTGGGCACACTCTGCAGTGGTCAGAGACAGCTGTGGGACCACTGTGACTTGCCATGCTCACTCATGCTAAACAGACCATGAGACAGAGTGGCTGTTAGACGTGGTCCTTGAAGGAATGGAAACAAGGGCAAACTTTGAAGTCCTGCTATGGCATCGCCCCAAAACTACAAGGAATAAGAGAGAGACACATGGTTCAGGTGAGCTGCTTTCTGCTACAGTAATTGCCGTGGGGTTTATGGGCTCTAACTTAAGATTTTCTGCTTACATCGATGATTAACATGGCACAACAGCTTAATATGATTAATTTATTTTTAGTATGGCATAATCTTCCACTGGACTGCACAGTAATAGAAAGCTGGATTTTTCAAGGACTTATTTAGATACACACAGCTATGCAGCAAAATATAACTTAAACAGGATCCAACAGACCATACAAACCTAATTACCTAATTAAAGAGTCAGTCAGGGAAATTATTATGTAGGTCAGGTGTACATATGCGCTTTGTCACAGTGAAAGCAATGCTGCATCAAGGGTGCCTACTTGCCAGTCAGATCATCACTGACCAGTCACTCATTGCTAACCAATAACAAGTCCCTTTAATGATGGCAGTCAAGGGTTACACAAAAGGTAATGCAGGAAATGAGGGATGCGGCTTGGGGTTGGATCCAGCAATTAGGTGAGTTACTGATCTCTGGACTAGCACCGATCAGCTACGGAGGACAAAATGTAAGCACCTTTTCATTTTTTTATTTGCCTGTTGAATTACTTTAACCCCTCTCCCCAGTCGCTGTTTGGCACCCCCACCCTCATCTAGTCCCCCTTTCCCAAACGCTCAGCTAAACACCATACCTAAGCTCTCCCTTTCCAGCCACTAACGCACAATCCTCTCCTATCTCCCCTCTCCAGCGCTGAGCCACGCTCCCACCTTCTGCTAAACCTCCCCAGGGTAATGTATAGGGGAGTGGATTAACTGGCAATCTGCATATTTATTATTGGAGGTAATGGTGTCATGTACCTTTCTGGAGACCAGGCCCATGTAGACACAGACAGCTTCAGTAGTACCACCTGCATTTTACCCTGATAGTGATTACAGGGGAAACACAGTAGAAGGGAAGGCCCGAGTGCCAGGTATTGATGAATTGCAGATTCTGGTGTGCTGGGCAGGAACTTAGGAGCTGGGAGATAAGTAGGGGTTAATGCTGGCTGAGCCGAGAGGAGGCCAACCGGAACTGTCTGTATGAGTGCAACACAGACACAAATCAGTTTAAGAGTAGGAAATCTGCCAGCAAGTCTAGTTTTCACCAGGGCTGGACTGAGTTGCAGGCAGGATGGGGTCCCACAACTGTAGCCAGTAAGCAGCGAGTCCAGAGTTCGATCAAAGCAAGAGCGGGTAGTCATCCAAAGCCAAAGGGTCAAAGTCTAAGTGGATACAATAGCCGTCCAGAGTTGAATAATAAAATTTCAACCCTATATTCAGAAGTAGTAAAATGCATACAGCAATGCAGATAGTCTCATAAAAATAGGGAAAAAATATAACTTCTGTCTGACTCCCTGTGTTAATTCTTCAAAGTCTAAGTGAGTAGTAGGCGGAGCCAAGGTCAAACTGGAATATCACAGAAACCGGAAGCAGGAATCTTCCCAGTGCCACAGGCTCCCTTCTAAAGGCCGTACATTCTAAGTAGTGCGAGAACGTGCAGGATCCAGGGAACCAGCCAGCGCATGCCAGCAATGTTCATGACTGCACATGCCTTCAGTCACACGCATGCAGGGAAACCTAAAGGGCTCAATCGCGTACGCACACAGCCACAGGAACAAGTTTGCGCAAGCCGACACATTCGTGAGATTTGATCCCCTACTGTGAAAATATGCTCATACACTGCCTATGAATATTGTTGTGAGGGGGACTCTTACGTTTCTGGTTAGGGTCTGGGGGGATCTGCTCACACTATGATCATACATATTTTAGGCTAGGGGAATCTTTAATGCTTTAAAGTGGACCTGTCACCAGGATTTTCACTGTGCTGCCCCCACCCGACACCTATCCACTGTTTACACGTCTCATGTGCAGGCTCTCATCTAATCAGTGCTTTATGCCTGCATACTAATAAAAGGCATAAATGGTTGTGATCGATCGTCGCAAGGGCGGAAATTAAGAGATTGGCGGTCACTGCGGTTGTTGGTTCACAAAGTTGAGCATCCAGAATCAGGATGCCTCAGGGGCACTTAGTTGGCTGATCCTGGAGTCTTTTAGAAATTATTCTCTCCTCACCCTGTTTGTTATTTAGCCTAGAAACTTCCCTGACTATAGGGCTGATTCATAGCCTTCTTAAAACCTTCTTGTTTTTGTCTCGGAATGTGTATTTTTCACATTTTTCCCGCATGTCTACGAGCATATGCATGATGCAGAGCCGCCATCGGGAGTGTTCCGTTTACTTTCCGTAGCTGCATACGCCATCGTGAATGGCTGTGTACGGCTCTCACGTATGGGAGAGGACAAGGTTTTCGTTTACGTTGCTTTGTAATCCTCGTCTACTACCGTTTTTGAGCGTTTTTCAACGTACCTTCCAAAGTAGGATTGCAGTGTCCCACGATATTTAGCTTGCATGTTTCTAAAAATATACGTAATAACGTAATTTTGATGTACAAGCTGCTATGTCTGCACGCATGTACGCATGCGCGCAGTTTATTAACTGATTCATGCCCCCGGTTTCAACTATTCCCTCACTCACTTCTGATCCCATGCTTACCTTAACTCCCTTGTCACTGTATGTTTTCCTCTGTCCCAATATTTTCATGCTTACCTTAACTCCCTTGACACTGTATGTTTTCCTGTGTCCCAATATTTTCATGCTTACCTTAACTCCCTTGTCACTGTATGTTTTCTTCTGTCCCAATATTTTCATGCTTACCTTAACTCCCTTGTCACTGTATGTTTTCTTCTGTCCCAATATTTTCATGCTTACCTTAATTTCCTTTAGTCTTTAGATATTTTTCAATTCCTCGTGGCTTCTCTCGGATTTATGTGCATAAGTGGATTGGTGAACTCATTAAATGTATTTAAATTATTGTAAAGCTGTAAAAATTTATTAAAATGTTATAAAATTTGTTTGTTATAAAATATTTTAGTTGTATAGCTTCACACTGTATGTTTTCTTCTGTCCCAATATTTTCATGCTTACCTTAATTTCCTTTAGTCTTTAGATATTTTTCAATTCCTCGTGGCTTCTCTCGGATTTATGTGCATAAGTGGATTGGTGAACTCATTAAATGTATTTAAATTATTGTAAAGCTGTAAAAATTTATTAAAATGTTATAAAATTTGTTTGTTATAAAATATTTTAGTTGTATAGCTTCTTAAATTGTTTTTATTAGTTCTTTTTTTTTTTTTTTTTTTTTGGTTCATAATTTTTTTTTGTTAAACATTCAAAAATAACTATTTACATAAAACGTGGCAGGCTCCCAGATTTATAGTCATTAGTGGTCTCCATTGAAGCTGCCAGCTCCTTAACTTCGCCCACCAGCCTATGAGCAGCAGCTGTGAGTTGTAGCCGCTGTGTGAGGCCTGTTAATAGAAAAATAATATTAATTTCTAGCCTATGCATTGTGAATACCTGTTGATGAAAATAATATTATATTCTAGCCTTTGCATTGTTGAGGAAAATAATATTAGTTTCTAGCCTATGCATTGTGAATACCTGTTGAGGAAGGCATGTTAACTTAAATAAACTAAGTTGTCTACAAACTTACTAGGCTGGTGGGCGACCTGATCCTGGGGGACCACCCTCCTCTCTGGAGCCTGCCACTCCTCTTGGTCTGAGTCTGTAGAGCAAGCAAAAATATTGGTAGTTATAATTTCATATTTGTTAATGACAACATTTAAATTAGAATGTGTGTGTGTGACTTTACCCACCTTCTCATTGCACCTTAGGTGCTTCTCTTTGTGGGCTCTCCAGTCCAGGCTCATCACCCGCCACCTCAGCATCTAAAAGTATATAAGTAAGAAATGAGTGTGTGTTTATAGTGCATGTACCTGTGTGTGCTTCTGTTTGATAATCATACCTGAGTGCTGCTGTTCCTGGTCCTCCTCCAATGATTCCCTGCCAAACAGCTGATGCCCCTTCCTCTGCAGACAGGTCCAGGGGTTGTTGTTCAGGACTTGCAGAGGAGGGTGAGGACATTGGCACTAGTCTGCCACCACTTTCCCGTCTTCCAGATCTATCCAGCCTTGGCCGGACTCCTCGCCTCCAGGTGGGCCTTATTCTATAGTTATATTTGCTCACTAGAAGAGAATAGCATTCATAAACACAGGCCTGCCTAAGGTCAGTGTATTCCTAAGATGTAACAGTAAGTTACTTACTAGGAAATAGTTTCCTGAAGAATTTCTTCACCCGGGGCTTCTTCCTTCGTTTTAGGTCCGACCAGTGCTGGATGATCTGGGTGAACGTGAAGGTGGTGTCAGATTCCTCCTCCAGCTTTGCGACGATGTCCAGTGCCAATGTCCATTTGGCAAAGCTGTTCGGCAGGTAATCATAGCGATGTGTGAGCATCATCTAAATGGTGGAAGAAAAACAGATGTCATTAAATAAAGCATCATACAGATCACATTAATTATGCAAGCAGGTTATAATTATCACTCCCCCAAACATGTTAAATCATTGTTAATGTGTGTACCTATCCTCAGATAGTACATTTGTTTGTTGCGCACAAACATTTGCTTATAGCTGCGTTTAATTCTATATTTTTGGGACACTTGTTTTAGCCGTGATGCCTAAACGCCTATGCATGCATTTGGCGTGCAAATAAACGCCTGAAAATAACACTCACACGCATAATGGTCTCCTGCTGCTGGCGGGTGAAGAGCATGGGGGCGATCTTTGGGTGTTTCTCTTTGGTTATGTGGCGTGCCCCAGCAGTTTCCGTGGCACCCGCGGCCATATGCACTGACGTCATAGACAGTGACAACTACTTAAAGGATAGTTGCCAACACAGCTATGTTTCTGTTAACACATCAAGATGACCGGGAAGAAACAACGCCAAAAGAGCCAAAAACAGCATGGATCGCAGGATCGCCGTGGCGTTCGCCAGCAAGAGCCTTTGCCTTCAACTTCCAGGCAACACAGTGGGAGGTCAGCTATCAGGTCCAGCCAAGGCACTTCTAAAAATAGTGGTGGTAGAGGCCATTCTCAGCCATCTCAGAATGTTCTGGCTACCAGGGCTTCTAAAATGCAAAAGGATAATACTGTGAGGCAGACTGCAGCTCAACCAAAAATTGCCCCAACCCGAAAGCCTAAGCGATCCTCCTCCAGCCACAATGCTCCCCTTACTCAAACATCTAAAACCAGCAAGTGTAGTAAGGCCAAGGGGCAGAGAAGGCCAACACACCATAGCCCCCCAAAAACACCCTCTCCTGTTAGAGGCAACTTGCCAGAATCAAATATACAGAGCCCTGTGTCACCGTGTACCTCAACGGCTGAATCTTTCTGGGCCAGCCAAGCAAACACACCCAGCCCCCTCCTGTTCACTCATTCACTAGCGAAAGATCTCATTCACCCTCATCCGCTAGTCACCTATTTTGTCAACTACCCAGGATGAGGCAGACAGGTCATCAGTTGGCAGAAACCTGCGCCATGGCAGTTTGAGTGGGCGGTTTAGTGAGCCCCAATGTATGACTTTGGCTACTGGTGTCTCCGACCATTTCCATGAATTATATGGGAGCAAATCCAAAGCAACCAGCAAGAACAGAAAAATGGAAATTTGGGAGGAGATCACCAGGCAGGTGAATTGCTCTGGCATGGAGCATAAAGATGTTGAGCAACTGCAAAAACAATTTTGACTTTAAGTATGCCGTTCGTCAGAAGATTAATAAGCGCAAGTTGATTGGTTTAAGATGGTTGTTTGGGTTGGGCAGGTTGATGTGGTGCATGACCTTCTAATTTATAATGATTTTATATTGTTTAAGGTTGCAAACAGGAGGTGGATACCCAGCAAAACTCCTATTCACTGCTGCCGAGGAACTGGTGTTAGGTTTAATACACCCAGCAACACTTCAGGGCATGGCAGGGAGCATGGACTCTGATATTATTATTGAGCCAGTAGGTTAGTTTTACAACTAATGGATGATCTTTTTTGGGACCAAAAATGTATTTAAATTGTTTCAGAACACAAGATATGAGTGTGTGTTAACCTTAGGTTACCATGTAATTTCAGCACAACAAACAGTTCCACAGATTGCCCAACAACAACCAACAGCTGGAGGTTCGGGTGCCACTTCTTCACGGCAGCCTTTAGCAAGGAGTCCTATTACTGAAAGATTACATCTGGTAAGTGTAATGTTCCCTACCTGGTGATGCATGTGAAGCAAGATGATGATTTCCCACTGGATATTTGGGAAACACTAGCTAAATACTGTCATTTCTGTCCCTACAGACACCACCCATTATGGCAGACATCCATGACCTTGAGGAGGATGCCAACATGTCGCTGCCTCCCCAACAGGAAACACAGCAACAGCAGCTGCCACTGCACCAGCTCCAGCCTCCCATAAATCCTCTGCAGCAGACTCAATCACGCCCTCTGCTGGCCTAGCTTGATCACCAGCATGGCCAGCAGCTGCCTAACCAACAAACAGTTACATATTTTGTCTATTGCGGACCAGCAATAGACAGAGGAAGGAGCAGTGGCAGATGCTGAATTCTACCCTTGCCCAGATGGTGGCCATTCAACAACCATACTTTGGGCAGCCACCATACCATTAAATTGCTTGGTTAATTTATGTTTTGCTATGTAAGGGTAATTGATCATGAGTGACAATCATGTCCAATTACCATTAACTATTATTTTAAAGTTAACAAGCTGTTCTTTAAGAAAAAGATAACTAAAAACCAACTAAAAATGATTTATCATAAACAAAGTTTGTGTTACCAAATTTTAATTTTGCACGAAAAGAACGAATAAGTTACGGAAAAAAAACACAGATTGCTAACAAACACATGACATAAAGCTTAACTGAAATGACTGGAAATCAGGTGCTCCCTGACAGACTGACCAGAGGAACTATGGGTGCCTACATACAACTTTTCTGGTATGTCCAGAAGTGCTGGAGAGGGAGAAACATCAATATATGGGGGCACCTTCTTCATGATGGCAACATTATGTAGAATCATACAGGCAACTATGATTTTGATAACTTTTGCAGGCTCGTACTGCAGAGCCCCCTGTATGATCCAGACAGCGGAAATGACTCTTCAGCAAGCCAAATGCCCTTTCAACTACAGCCCGGGTCTTCCGATGGGCCCGATTATATACTTCTTGTGGCTGCGTCTGAGGGCGAAGGATGGGGGTCATTTGCCACGGAAGAAGGGGGTATCCCGAATCACCTTTAAAAAAAAAAAAAGAATCTCAATATCATAATTACATTGTACATCATTTAATCAGAGGGGAACACCATCATATGTTGAGGCCGGGCACTCCTAAATTTATAGTAGTTACACATTGAAAACCCAAGTAAGCTATTAATAAACACTTACCCAGTAGCCTACCACCAGACAAGTTGCCAGACTCAAAACGCCCATAGAGACTGGAATTCCTAAGAATATAGGCATCGTGGGTAGAACCAGGAAAACCAGCCATGATGCTGAGAAAGCAAAGGTCTGGACCAACAACACACTGGACATTTATGGAATGAAACATCTGTCGGTTCCTGTAATTGCAAAATAAAAATAAAAAAAATATATATATATATATATATATTGTACATTTTAATTGCTAATTGTTAAGGGGTCCTTTTTAGTTAAAATTGGGTGAAAAAACCTCATATATAACAGTAAAAATACAAAGTAGCTTTACATTTAGATTTAGGTCAACATTAACATATACAATGCAAGGCTACATTATGTTACATATAAGGAAGGATGGACAGAAAAACCACATACCTGTCATCCACAGCTGGAGGCACCAGAACTATGTGGGTAAAGTTGATCGCACCCATGACGTTAGGCATATCGACTATATCATAAAAGCCCTTCAACGCATTCCAGGCTACCATGTTATCAGGGAAACAGTATTTTTGAAACATGGTAGCCATGCCGTCAAGATACTTGTTTAGTGTGTGGCTCAGCTTAGGCTGGAACATGACCACGGAGAGGGCACCCAGCCTCTGGAACGAGCCGTTCGCTAAAAATTGAAGGCAGCCAACCAATTTGGTCATGCCTGCAATTGCATGCCCCTTCCTTGTGGTGGGGGCCAACCACTCACTATACAGTTTCTTGAGGGAAACAAGGTTCAGTCGGGTGAGCTCGAATAGCTCAACGTCATGCGTGCGAGCATTATAAAAACGCGCGCGATGCAACCTGAAATCTCACATACAGATACATAGTATGCCGCGTAGCTGCAGGCGCTCATATTCCTCCACCACACTGCAACTCACACAACGTCAGCAAACTTTCACCAGGAAATACACCCTGTAAGTTGGGCAGAAACACCCTTGTTTTATTGGCCATGTTCGAATCAACAATCAAGGCTCGGAATCATGCGCAAGCCCATACCAATAACGTAACATTCCCAAGAATGCAAACTATTTACGCAAAAAAATACGATCACCGAATATGCTTATTCGCGTTAACGTAAACGCACATACGCATGAAAAAAGACACGTAAATCCTGTTAATGGCTGCAAAAACTCACAAAAAATACACAAACACATGTGAAAGTGAAGATAACGGAGGCTGTAAAGCAAGGCCTATATGTGATAAATGTGAAAAGCTGTCTTGCTTTGACCAGTAACACCCAGCAATGAAGGGACTAACACTACTTACACCTGCTTTTCAGTAAACACTCTGCAAGCACACTGAGAAATAGAAGAGAATATTGTTGATCATTATGATAGAAAGAAGAGAAAGTTGGCCTTTGTATTTTATGATCCATTGGGATCTTCCCAAGCTCCTACACTGTGATGTATCTGTGAATTATTTGCATGGAGCCCAAGCAGCCTTTCACAATTGACTAATGGTGATTTTGTCAATGTTCGATTGTCTGCCATGGTCGTTTGGGACAGTGTCCAGTCACTGGATTTCGTTTTCCAATCTTTTGTTGCTTCTTGTCGACTTTACTATCTTCATGTATTGCAATGTCGACAAGCCACACCAATTCAGGGGTAATTCAGCAACTTGCCTGTTTGTATCCTGTACTCCCATAGTATGTTTTGGTTACAACCACATCTTGTGACACTGTTTGTAATAAGTCTGTGCAATCAGTTGGCAACAGCTGAGGTTCATGTGGTCCTTGGGTTTGTTAGCTTTGTAGCATTACCTACATTTGGGAACTTAGTCAGTTTTTCTAGTCTTTATCCTATTGATTCTGATTGCTTATTCTTTTGCTGCTAGAATCAGGCATTCCATTTCTTTCATCAGTGTTCCATAATAAGCCACTGCAGGTTTTATCTTTGTTGATTTTATTTTGAATTGACCAATGACCATGAGCAATGTGTTGAGCTAGCTGTCTGTTTTGGCTTACTCTGCATTATATAGGATTAGCTCTTCAATTGTTGAAGTCAACAGTTGATGATTTTTCTCCATTGTCAACAATCATAGCCAGCTAGTGCGTGTTTCTCCAATTTTCTACTTCACCTTTAATAGTTCTCTCCCCCTCAATATATTATTATTTTTCCAAATTCTGGTATGTATGACCTAAACCTATTTTAGAGAGGGATCAGCCATGGTTTGCACTGCAGAACGTTACAATAAATGTACTGTAACTATAACATATCAGCCTAATATAAATATCTTAACACAGGATCTCCGACTCTCTTAACCCATAGGACCACATGGTGGATGTGGTAGAAAGCTTGGGGAGTATAGGAGGGGCTTTCAATTAAGATGGGTTCTCCAACTGTAAAAGTCATTGAAACTCCAGAGCAGGGCATGTCATTAGGCCAGTGCCTGTGGGCTATGTCTACTAACAGAGGGACTTGGATATAATGATTTTTATCAATCTCCTAGGTAATGAGATCTTGGAATTATGTTGGGCTGCAGCTGTAGCCACTGATATTATCAGCATGCTATCAAGCATGGTTGTAATGCAACCATATATATTCTGTATACTGAATATAAATATAGTTACCAGCAGGGCTGAGTTCAGATCTGAAAACCTTGAGAAAATGTACCTGTGACATAAACAAACATTGAGATACAAATCTTATTTCCTGTGGAGCAAAGTTATATATCCCATGTTGTTTATGGACTATCCTCCAACGTGTTGACATCCCCCATAGTTATTGTTGTTATCACAGCTTTACTACCATTTTCTTAAAAAACAAAGCCACAATTTTGTTCCTTAACAAACCTACTGTTCTTTAACAAGCTCATTTTGTGATCATATAACAAGCTACGGAAATCAGCGAGGTTACTGGACATATGAGATGTTCATCTGCAGGCAACATCAGATGCAAACAGCAGGATGCCATTGATAAGTTACACATTTATTTCACAGAGCCCACAGTGATCAGAGGCCTTATCCAGCTGTGCTAGTCACCCCTGGTAAATGTCAGGGTTTGGTCAATGGCGCCCGCCATGTGTGATCATCTTGTCAAAGTCATTAGGTTCTCCACAGAGCAATTCTCCTGGTGTTTGTCCGCTAAATGGCACTGTGCCACAGTCACCTCTGGCTGTGGAATGCAGCCTTTTATTCTAAACGCTCTGCCACTGGTGCGACTCAAGTGTTTTGTAAAAATAAATATCACAGTATGAGAAGGAAAAACAATTCTTTTCTTTCCAGCTAATATTGTATAATTACTTTTTGTAGGGCTTGAAAGCATAAGTTAGCTGTTAATCATGTCAATGATTATATTTCAAACTAAAAGCAAACCTTGTAGCTGTAATTGCATCAGTTATTAAACTACCAAATATTAATAGATATACAGAACCCTGTTTAGTTTTTGAATTAAGAAATAAAATATCAGCATCCAACACATGAAAGCATACAGTTTGATTTCAGTCCAGTGCCAATCAATGATGTACCAGCATCAATAAAGGTGCAATGGGTGATTCTATTCTTTATATTAACCACTTGCACAATATGCCAGAGGAGAAGCTAGGCTTTCTGGCATCTAGGGAAAATATTAAAAATGGTTCCCCCCTTCTGTGCTCAGGCACCTCTTTGGTACGCCGCTTACATGCTGCACCCAGGAAAGGTGCCCCGCCTGCCGCCCTAGCTACTCCCCTGCAATATGCCACCTGCTTTGGTTTATAACTACTCCTTGCTGTAGCACCTTGTTCAGTCCCTGGCTGTGAGCTAGTGTGAAGGGATGCAGCAGCTGATGAAAAAAGACTGGAGGACCATATGCGATTAAATCAGCTGTAAAGCCGCACAGCTTGGTCCTGGAATCTAAAAGTTGGCCAAGGTACTCAGGTGGGAGGTGCATGGAAGCCCCAAAGGGGTTTTGTGATGCTTTAAAGTGGAACAAAACCCAATAGGAACTCGCCCTAGAATCTAAAAGCTGCTGGCTTCTGCCTGGGGCATCTCAAATTGTGATTCATCACTGTGTGAGCCCCTTCGCCATCAGGAAAGCATGCACAGCTCAAAGATTTACATAAACAGAGCAATGTACAACAAACATCTCTGACTGGACAAGAGCACGCACATGTGCTGTAGGGACGGGGAAAGGTGAGGTTTTCTGGGTGATCAGGGAGGTTTCACGCCATAGGAGAATAATAGCTGGTATTTAGCATGGCAGGAGGCTGGCTGTGAGGTTTTCAAGCCATAAATATGCTAGCCCCTCTGTTTGGTGCATCAGGTTGTTAGCCCTGGGAGGGTTTAAGTATCAAATATGTTGAAAACCTGCCATGATTTGTTTGGAAATGAATGTCATGAACAACATTTCAACGAATCATACTGAAAACTGTTGTAGACTTTGCTCCCTCTACCTCATCACAATAATCTTTTCCTAACATTACATTGAGGCACTCATTGGCTTATGTGAAGCAACACCTCTGACCTTGTAGTCGAAGTTTGATCAGTTCAGAGTCTCGTCCCTAGAAATGTGCTGAGGCTTTTGTAAGAAGCTGGAATGTACCCCTTGTTTTGCTGGGAAGGCATTTTGAAATATCCTGCTAATGCCCATTTTAGATTCCCTGCCACAGTCAGCTTTTACTGGCACCCAACCTTGAGCTTAACTGATAGCTAAAATTGATAGCTAGGTCGAATGTAGCTTAGCATTAAGGATTATACTTGAAACTAATAAGTGACAGTAAACATGTCTCCAACTGACAAATAAAAATGCGTCCAATTAATTTAAAATAGATCCCCAAAGTGTTCCTATGTTTGCATTTTATCTCTGGAACATATTTATTTTGGTCTGCCAAACAGCATACTGGCCTAATGAAGTTCATGTAAACCACTTTGGTGGTCTTGGAATATTCGCTGTTAAAACCAGACAGAGGTCTCATAGAAACCAGCTATGAATGTTGAGGAGATGCCAGATATAAACAGACTGGCAGCCAGGGCAACTGACATCTCAAGTTTGTGTAGTTTCTACCTGATGTGCATTTATGTATTTATTTGTTGCTCTTTTATTTAATTTATCTGTCAGTAAATAAAACAAAGGTAACATACTTACATTTATTTAATATGTCTGATTGTTATTGCGGGTTTGTGAAAGCAAAATGATAAATAAACATATTTCCAAACAGTAGCCCATGTGAATACACTTTTCTGTATGCAGTTGGGAGTTTTCATAAGCTATGATACAAATGTAACGCTGGTGTCAGCGTTTAGAGGGCATTAGTGCTATAGCTTTCCACCCCCATGGAGTGGAGTCACTAACACCAGACACTGCTGGCAGGACTTTTGCGTAGTGACCTGATTTCTTTGCAAATGCCAAAAGGAGAAGTGAAAGTGCCCATATATTACTGTGGGCAATGCTTCTTAGCTGGCTGCGGGGTGCTTTCCCCAAAAGCTCTAGCACCCCACAATCACGCCGTTGTGAAACTGGCCTAAGAGGTGGTTTTGGATTTCTCTTGGATTCACGTTTCCTTTTCCTTCATTTTCCTTAGTGATATAGCTGGTGACATAGCTAAATGTTGGCTTATGCAGGTGCTGGTCTTTGAATAGAGACATATTTGGTGGCATCAAGGACAGATAAATGACAACCAGGCTTATACAATTCTCTATTTAAGTAAAAGTCGCTCACTGCCAGCTGTCTAAAGATGGCCGTGTATGCTTGTCTTTGGAAAAGGGCCTATCTACTTTCTCTGCATAGTCAGCCACAATGCATTAATGAATTTAACAGGCCAGTTCACAGAGGCAAATAATGCCGGCTGCATTTGTACTGGAAATAGAAATGCAGCACAGGCTATATATGTCTATGGGGAGCATGGGTAAAGCACATATTGGGACCTCACTTGCATCAACTCTTCTGTGTCTTTTTCTGCTGGTCTTCATCAGGCCCCCTTCTGCAACCACCAGCAGTCTCCTTTTGACCCTCTGCCGCAATTTCCTAGGTCCTCACAGCCACCTTCTTCTTTTGTGTGCCTTTTCCTGCAACTGACTCTGTGCTCACATCCAGGTCCCTCTAGGCCACCAGTACCTTCAGGACTCTGTGGTCTCTATGGAGCCGCCACTTGGTGACCCTTGAAGGGTCAAACGCTGGATGACCTCACTTCCTTTTTTCTGGGTGGCCCCTTAGCTCCACCATCTTAACATCACAGTACATAAAAGTGTACCACACTGCGCTGTGCTCATGTAGCATGATTTTATTGCATACAGACTTTAAGGTACCTTCACTAAATATATAAACACCTGGTCCCATATGCAATAGCAGTAAAATGGCCTAGTTTGAGGAGCTTGCCCAGAGCTGGATCATCCCACTGTGAGTGGGGGTAGTTGGAATGTTGTTGTTTTCTTATAGTTGCCTTTTAAGTAGGGGCTTTGATCACCAAACTGTCTTTAACCAAGGCGACAAATTAAATAATTAATTGCTATTGGAGCCAGTATGTTTATCTACAGTAGTGTAAGTCACTTCTTATTAGCTTTTCTAAACATGCTCCAAGGCTTGGTACCACTCACAATTTCTTCTCTTGTAGTGAGGACAATCAATCTGAATGAATACAGGGATTTATACAGTTACTTATTACTTTTCTTTATGGTTATAGCAGCTGGTTAAATTTCTGGCACATACTTTTCTTGGTCTTGTCATATTTTGCTTGTTGTATGTTTGCCTGCTTTCTGGATTTTTGGATTCACATTTGTATCCTCATTTAGGGATTTAAAGGTTCCCATACACTTTGGATTATTGTTGTTTGGGCTTCACGTCTGAGATTAGTCTTTTAATTTTTAGGTCATGCAAGTGAGAACCCAATATCTTATGGTTGACCCCATGAATTGCGTTGTTATACAATAATGTCTTAATAGCCATAAGACATGATTGAAGTGCTCTTGAACAAGGCAGCCTCCCTTTCCCAGCAGGTCACTTCTAGGCAAGGGGAATCTAAAATGAAACACTGATACATTACCCTACTATGGTATTCTATAGGAATTGACTGCCTTTCTACTGCCTCACTTGTCATTTTTATGTGAATAAACATATGTCTTAAACACTGGCATTTCCCCAATTTATTAATCTTAAAGTGGACCAACAGTCAAAAATGACTTAAACTGGACCAACACCACAAACAGTGCTCATATGCCTCCCTCCCCAGGGCAATTTAGATTGCTGCACATAAACATTCATTTACCTTTTTCTAACTCCTGCTGTAGTAAATTAAAAAAAAAATGGCGGCTCATCGATCTGCAGTCAGCTTGGAAACAGGAGGTGTTGTGGTGTTTCCTGTTATGGTGCATTTTCAGTTATGTCAGTTTAATCCAGGCAGCAGCATGGCTGGGATGCTGGGAGAGGAAGCTCTGCTACAAATTTCTGCTACCACTAGAAAACTGACGAGGCAGTGTTTCAGCTTTGAGTGGATGCAGGAGCAAATGTAAGTGCTGACAATGCTTCAGTATTATTCATGCAGATGGGGCAAGTGAGTTTTCGGGGAATTTTATTTTCCAACTGTGTCAGGCTGTTGGTCCAGTTTAAATTGCAGATTCTATCTTAGGGACCCCATTAATCTTCAGCAGCTCCTATACCTTTATGAAGGAAAGTATTGGCTATCAGTTCCTGTGGAGGAGGGCTTGGAAGCTATGAATTATACTGTATCAGTAATTCAGTATCCCTACAGTAACAGTAATAGCCCGCTTCCATGAACAGATAGGTCGACCGTTTGTTGAACGGACGGCTTGTACATGGGCAGACAATTTGCATTCAGACACAGGTGATTTGACGGTCATAGTTAAACCGAACCTTCACCCTGAAAAATCTTATGTTTCCCCCACCCTGTACATACAGATCGCCCACATTAAAAATCATCCTACCTGCATGTACTGCATTTTTTGAGCCTGTAAACATCCAAGATATTGGCACATGGAGTCTCAGGCTGCCTGTAAACAGGAAGTGTCTTCTGACTGTGCCGCTCTGCATTCTGGGATTGCTGTCCTTTTCATGACCCCAGATCTGCCGTCTGTTCATAGCACAGCTTTAACCCCACCCCCTGCACTTCCCCCTCTCCTCCCGTCAGTATGTGATGCCTCTGAGGCAAGATGGCGGTGCCCATATCCTAGAGCCCTGAACAAAGTTGCAGCCCAGTGGGGGAAAGAATAAAAAGTAATTGACTAAATGTAAAATATATTAATTCTAAATAGTTTTTTAAGGGCTTGGCCTAACATTAAATCATGCTGTGCGAATTCGAGGTATTTGTTTAGTCCTATTTGCAGTCGATATCTGTTTTCCCATGCCCATGGTAACTTGAACAAGAAATTTCATGTCAGCCAAAATGATAAAATTCTTGTTGAATTCTTGATTTCAGCAGGCATTTCCATGACTGATTGTGTTCACCTTAGTGATTTCTTGATTTCTTTTCCATGGAAAAGGGCAATAAGGTCAGATAAACCTACACCAGGGGTACTCAACCACTTCTTGTAAAGATCCATTTACAGGCATCCGGTGAGAGGGAAAGGGCTGGGCAGGGGGCTGTCACGAGGGGTGAATAGTTATAAATCAGCGCACAGGGTGTGGGGGGGGGGGGGGGGACTATAGATTTCACAGCCAAAACTAAAAAAGCCCCCCTCCCCAGGAATCCTATTGGGCACTGGAGAAATAGTTTTTTTGGGGGTAGCACAGAACCTACAGCTCTGGCCCAGGGCACACTGCTTTAACCCCCCATGCATTCTGTGCAGGCTATGTGCAGGGGTGGACCCAAAAGGTTACTAGAAATAAGGTCTGGTAACAAGGATGGATAAATAGCTCTCGGGGGAGAGGGATGAGTGGAAGAGAAGCTGTAAGGAAGAGGAATGGATAGAAAAGGAAAGACAGTGAGGGATGGAGAGAGAGCTGGGAGGGAGGGGCAAAACTAGAAGGACAGAAATAAATGGGCAGAACAGCGTGGATAGATGGCAAGAGCAGGAAGAAAGGGTAATAGATTGGCAAAGCTGGGAGCCCCGTGGTATGGATGGGCAAAACTGGGAGGACAGCAATGGATGGGGCAAAGAGACTGGAATGGATAGGGCAGAGCTGAGGGACCGATGGGTCAGAGATGGGGGTACAGGAATGGATAGGGCAAAGCTGGGGGCACATGGATGCATGGGGTTTAGTTGGGGGGCAGGGATGGATGGGGCTGAGCTAGGGGGAAAGAGATAGATGAGGCTGAGAGACTAGGATGAATGGGGCAGATCTGAGGGGACAGGGATGGATGTGGCAGAGCTGGTGGAGACAAGGATGGATGAGATAGAGCTCAGAGGGACAGGGATGGATGGGGCAGAGCTGGGGGCACAGGAATGGATAGGGCAAAGTGGTGGGCACATGGATAGATGGGGCTGAGCTGAGGGGGACCTGATTGGATGGGGCAAAGAGGTAGAGTAACTAAGTTTGTGTGCACCTTGCAATGCCACTTCCCGTCCATGCAGTACTTCATATTGTCACGCTAGGTGCCAGGGAGCAGAGTCATGACACTTGCAGGGAGACTAAGCACTACATGGCTGATCAAGTAAAGGGGGCAGTTCTAAGCACGGCAATAAAAAAGCAACTGATTACAGGGCTGCCAGAACAGGGGGCCGGAAATCTGATGCCTGGTCCGCCAGTTGAGTATGGCTGACCTATTATTTAATTGCTCTTTAATGGGAAAACTGTATACTGCTTTACTGATATTTTTCTTTAAATAAAAATGATCTCATGCTCATAGCCTTCAGAGTTATAAGGACAGTCCAAGCAAAAGGTTAAATGCCCCCGTTTTCTGCTCACTTCATGCTAAATGGAAGCGGCCATGTCTTTCATTCAACAGCATTTTTCATTTCTTGATAAGCCCTGTTTAACGTGCACCTTTTTGCTGACTCGTCATACACATTCAATGAATGACACTTCTCAGGAACCTTCATGTTCTGAGAGTAGCAGAGGGAAGTCTCATACTGTACATGCATGAAAGATCAGCAGAAAAGAGACCACGGTTTCCTCCCCCCCCCCCCCCGGCTTTATGAAATACATGACCCCTGACTTATAACAACGAGTGAGCAGAAAGCAGGCTTATTACACTCTTTACCTGCACTGTTCCTTCAAAAGAATAGAAATATCCATAGAGTCATATGGATATCCATATTTGACAGAGCCCCATAAAAATATGGCACAGCAAGCAAAGAAACTGTTAAGGTTAAACCAAGCAAAATTCACAATAACAAATGGAAATGTATACCCCGTAAAAATACCAGTGTTCTCTCTGACTCATGTTTTAAACTAAAATGTCATTATTCACATAAATATGCTGCATAATCTGGACTAAAATCAGGAATACGATGAGGGTGTAGCCCTTAAGTGTATTCAGAGTTGTTTCAGGTTGTCATATGGGCTTTAACCATAACACTTGCGGAGTAATTGCCTTACATTACTAATTGCCACATGATACACAGAAATGAAAATGTAAGATTTTCCAGCTATGACTTTTTTTTTTTTTTACAGGCGGTAATGACTAACTTTTACTGTGCGTTTTCCAGTGGAACTGTAACTGAATTTCAAGCTCACAAGTCAGCAGAACACTGGGAAGTCTCATTTTCTATCACTGCCTGGATAATATGGAAAGAATTTGCCATTTCTCTTATCCTTACATGACTCAGGAAGAGGTCCACAGTAATGATCAGCCATCCAGCCTTTAATTGCTCAGTTTGCTTTGCAGATGTCCCTGCGGAACAGACTGGTCTCAGGAAAACACAGCGATGCATATCATAGTAAAGGAATAAAATTATTCAGCTACCTATTAAAAAAACATAAAGGTACTTAGCTTTCACGTGCAACTGATTGGTACTAGTCCACTAATCAAAAACTCACCCGAATGGTGGATTTGAGCCCCTGCTGCAGTTGTCGTATCCCCACTATCATTCACAGGGGCGTGGCCAAGCCCTTTCTATCACTACAATGGAGGGGGCGTGTCAGGCCTCACCCCACTACCTCCATTGCTATGAATGGAGAGGGCGTGGCAGCGTGCCTCAAATTGATGGTGAGTCTCGATACCAACCAGCCATCAAATCTGTCTTCATGGTCAAGCTCCGGACAGCACGGGATGCGGCACCTGTGGCTGCTGCAGAGGCTCGGATCCAGCGACCAGCTGAGGTACTGATCTCCGGACTAGCACCAATGAGCTGCGTGGGACAAAAGGTAAGTACCCATTTTGTTTTTTTAACAGACACTGACTCAATTGAAAGTGAAACTATGGACAGACATATTCAGCTTATTTTGGATCCCAACCCGTCCCAATCCGTCATGCTGATAATCTCTCACTTATTTAAGAAGTACATGTAAGGGGGTAAACTGGAGAATACCCACCCATAGTGTAAGAGTAAACACTGTAAAGTGGACCAGAACTTGATTTTTAGTATCCTGGACATTGGTCCTTGTCTGGGGGACATACAAATTGGGATGCTCTGCTGTTTGACCCCTCTCCCCCCAGTTTGCCACAAAATCTCACCTTTCCCTTATCCTACGTTGCATGCACAGGCTCTCGTCCAATCAGCATGAATTGACATTTTTTCATAATGTTTTTAGATAGAAAATGTTTAAAACATTTTTAAAAAGTATATTGTTTAAATGTAATTTTTCAAGCAAACCATATTGTTTTTGAAAGCTCCATTCCTCTAGATTACAACCGTATGACATATGTATCAGTAGACCTTCTTTCTCCTGCCCAGGAGATTCCCCCAAACTGAAAAGAAGTGCTTTATGACTTTTTCAATTAAAATACAGGCTGGTTCATGTATTGCATTGCTTGTGCACACGCGTAAGGAAGTAGCAATGTCTGCACAAACTCTTGTAGGCTTAGTAATGTTAGTGATGGGGTATAAATTGGACGGCCTTGTCGTAGCTACCTCACTTTTAAAATCATTGCAATGGATGTTAACTAATAGTCCATGCTTTTAACAAGTGTTAGCTAGCTTTTTCAATAGTATGAGTGTTCAGATGGTTAAATCTCTTTGTTTGTCTATGGAGTGTGGTCACACCCCTCTAGCATCTCCTTGACTGCTATATATTGTCTGGATGAATGCATCCCACCTTCCTTCTTGTTGATACTTGGTGAATGTCTCCCTAAGAACAAAACTAGAAATGTAATTTGTTACAACAGAGAATACATAACATTACTATTGTGGTAGCAAACTTTATATTGTATTCCAATATTATATTTTCTGCTGCTGATGGTGCAGGTTCATGGGAACAAAAGGAGACCCTGTGTTTTCTGATACAAAGCCACTATCTTCGGCAATTGCAGTTTCTCACCATGTAAGTAGGCATCTGTCATGGCAAGCTCAGCACAGCAGGCTTTTCTACAATGTGAGCTGCCAATCCCAGAAGCCTTGGGTGTGTGTCTACCCCATAGCTATTAACCCTTTTCTAACCCTACCCTATTCTAAATGTACAGACACTTAACATGTGTGCATGCAACTAAAAACTTCAAAAAGATGGACACACAGTAACACATTCCACACAACACAACATTCCTTTTGCAAGTCTTTATAACCCATCATTTAGAAGGGATTATCTTATTTCTAACCCCTTCCCCCCTAAATAGAAAACCATATAAACCCTCATTATTATTTCAAAATCAATATCCTGAAAATGAATATTCAGTTGGGGCATGGGTGGGCCCAGCTAAAATGTGATGTCCTTTTAAACTAAGACCTTCAAAAGGACCAAAACCCAGTTTTGCTGCCCCCGGGTTTTAGTTGGCTTAACAGAGGCATCCCGATTTATTATTTCCCTTGTGTGAAACCCCCGGGACTGCCAGAACCCTTACCTTGCTCCACAGTGCATGTTTCCAGTCAATAAGAATAGATTGTGTGCATATTAATGCCCGACAATCTATTCTAAATCAATTGCTGGGTGTCTCCTCTGGCTGTGTGCAACCGTCACCAGCCATTCACATCTGCTTGTCTGCAAATCGGACAGAGAGGTGTTGAGGAGGCCCACATGCCCTGTGGGAGCAGGGATCAAGGTAAGTTTATGGGAGATTCAGGGGGTTTCAAACAGCAGGGCATCCCACATTAGGATGCTCCTGGAAATGACATTCACCTGGCTTTAGGGATGGTGCTTGGGGTTTTAGTCTTCTATAATGAATTAAAGAACAGTTATTTGAAACATAGGGTATGTTCCTATGTGTTTTTGTATAATTAAATTTACTGGTAATTGAAATTTTATTATAGTGTCAAGAAAAAACAGTTAAGAGAAAACCAGACACCACATTTAAACAAACACAGAGCCTCAAGGTCTTTCCATATGTTGCATGTTAAAGCAGGTGTCTACAATTGCGTTGAGATGCTGAGGGTCTGCTTGTATAACATCTGTCCCATACACTTGCTTTATTGTGTTCATAATAGAAGTATATGTCTGCGGCTAAACACATGCTGTACTATAGACCATGACCACAGAAGCCTTGATACTGGAGATCTTTACCATTTTCTTGTGTCCAAAAAATAGAAGTAAAAGATAGCGAACATTGAATAGATCCTGGTATGATTGAAATTAGGACCACCTGGGGGATTTCTTTTTTTTTTTTTTTTAAATTCTTTATTTATTTTCAAAATTATCACAAGACATTACAAAAGCGAAGGAGTAGGTACAAAAGTACATAATTGCAGCTTAACAGAGCCAGTCAGCGTATATACAGTCGAATAACCAGCATACACATAAGGCTAAGATTCGCTAAGACACACTCTTGTGCAATAAAGATAGAGTGCAACATAACCTATCTGTAACCGACCATCCGCCCGGGCCGACGGCAGCCCCCCCCCGGGGACCATATAAACAGCACCCACGGTGGGCCCCGCCAACACAGGGGGAAGCCACAACAAATCAAAGCTAATTGTACTGCTCTGACACAAGCCTACTCAGCATAACATGAGCCTTATAGGAGAGGGAACGAAAAAGAAGAAAAGAGGATGATGAAAGGAGTAGAGGGAGGAAGAGAGGGAGGGAGGGTGGCGGGAAGGAAGGGAGGGGAGGGAGGGAGTGTTAAGAGTGTAAACCCAGTTGGATGCAGTGCAAAGTGCCATCTAGAGGCCCCCAGCCCGCACCGCATGTCATATCGAGGCCAGAGGTGGCTTGAGGTAAATAATAATATAGCCAGCGAGACTAAGAGCCTGCCAGGGAGCCGACTGCTGTGAGCTGTTTGTATCTGTCTGTATCTTTGAAAAGGAACCACGGCGTCCAGGTCTGCAAGAATTGTTGCGTATCCTCATGGATAGAGGCGGTGAGCTCTTCCATTTCCATTACAGGTTAATTTCCCCCACCCAGTCCGTCACCGATGGGACCACTTCCGATCTCCATAGTCTCGGGATGACGGCTTTTGCTGCGTTAATAAGATGCCTCAGAAGTGATCTCCTGTACGTCTTCAGAGGGACATCCGCCAAGTGCAGGAGGAGCAGGGAGGGGTCTCGGGGCACCGGGCGGCCCACAATCTCCTCAGCAATTCCGGTTACAGCCTGCCAGAAGGGTACTATCTTAGAGCAATCCCAGAATACATGGAAAAAGCTCCCGGTCGCCCTCCGACACCTCCAGCACTCAGCAGGGACCGCCGGGTTTATCCTATGCAATCTCTGCAGTGTAAAATACCATCTTGTAAGACATTTATAACTTGTTTCCTGCGTCTTGGAGGATATAGAGGTTTTATGAGTCGCTAGAAATATATATCTCCACTGGTACTCCGTTAGCTGCCTGTTCAGGTCCCTCTCCCAGTCCGCACAAAAGCGGGGCGTCTCTTTCTTCTCCGAGCTCCCCAGCAGGGCATATAATTGAGATATCAGTTTTAGAGGAGGGTCGCTCGCAATAGCCAGCTGTTCAAAGGGGGCCCTGTTTGGGTCCCAGAATCCGGAGAAAACTCCGGAAGGTAAATAAAAGCCACTGGTCGAACAAATGTGAGTCCCACCTCCCCTTGAGATCCTTCAACTGTGTCCATCCGGAGGGCGATATGAGGTCCCGTCCTCTCAGGATACCCTTCTCATCAAAGCTCTCCCTGAGACGCGGGAGAATGCTTATTGGGAGGGACGGGTTGCGCACCAGCGGGACAAGGGGGGTCGGCCAAGGTGATATTTCCGCCCTACCTCTGACTCCATCTAGAACCCCAAGGGAAGTTGCTATGAGCGGATGATCTTTACTGAGGGTCTTCCCTTTTTCGGCCACCCAAGCCGCATCTCTCAACGGGGTTTGCAGCCAGGTCGCCTCCAGGCCAACCCACATCTTCCTCGTTCCCTGATGATGCCAGTCTAGTATGCGTTGGAGGTGGACCGCGCGCCAGTATTGTAACAGGTCAGGGCAAGCTAATCCCCCCGCTTGTCTAGGTTTAAAGAGAATTCGCAATTTAACTCTTGGTTTCCGTCCTTGCCAGATAAATTTGATGAAGACCGAGTTCAGGGATTTGAAGTATGCCCTGGGGATATGTATAGGGAAGGTCTGGAGAAAATAAAGGATTTTAGGCAAGATTGTCATTTTAATAATGCTTATTCTGCCCAGCCACAAGAAGGTGGGCAGGTCCCAGTTGGCTAAGTCCGTCTTGATCCTTGAAAGGAGAGGGGGAAAGTTCGCTGTGTATATCCCATCAACTGTTTTTGTAATTTTGGTACCTAAATATGTAATGGCCGAGGGAGGCCAACGTAATGGGAATGAGGTTCTGAGGAGAGCCTCCGTCTCTCCGGGGAGATTCACCCCCAGGGCCTCCGACTTGTCATAATTTATTTTCAGGAAGGAGAGTCTACCAAACCTCTCGAACTCCTTCATCAACACTGGGACACCCACTGTCGGGTTTGTGAGGAAGAAGAGCAGATCGTCAGCATAGGCTGAAATCTTATGCGTGGCTGATCCGACTGTGATCCCTCGGATATCCCCCTGTCCCCTGATGCTGCTCAAGAATGGCTCCATAACTAACGCAAAAATCAAAGGGGAGAGGGGGCACCCCTGCCTGGTACCATTCCTAATGTCAACTCGGCCCGATAAGGCGCCATTGACCTTGATTCTTGCCGAGGGGTCCGAATAGAGGGCCATAATCAACTGCATTGCCTTGGGCCCCAACCCAATATGTTCTAGAACCGCCCTGATAAATTGCCAATTCACCCGGTCAATGGCCTTCTCGGCATCAGTGGACAGCAAGATCACCGGCTCTCCAGTTTGTCTGACCATATGAAGAAGATTCAGTAGCCTGGTGGTGTTATTGCGGGCTTCCCGCCCGGGAATGAAGCCGGACTGATCACCGTTCACCAACCCCGGGAGCAGCCCCGACAGCCTATTCGCCAGAACTTTTGCAAAAAGTTTAAGGTCCACATTCAATAATGAAATGGGCCTATAACTGCCGCAGGCTAGTGGATCTTTCCCAGGCTTCTGTATTATGGTGACATAGGCAGTTAATGCCTCACCCGGGATGGTTGTTTGGGTAGGGGACGCTAGGAGCGAATTAAAGGCAGAAAGAAAGTGCGGGCCGAGAAGAGGGAGAAATTGCTTATAATAACTACCAGGGAACCCGTCAGGTCCTGGCGATTTTCCGTTCGGGGTGCTTTCAACAGCCACTTTGAGTTCTGCCATAGAGATTGGGTTTTCAAGTGCCCCTCTCTCCTCTCTACGCAGGACCGGCATTCCGGACTCTTCTATGTATTTCTTCATTTGCTCCAGACACCCCCGACTCGGGTCCCCGCGGGGCGGATATTGTATAGATTTTGATAGAAGGACTGGAAGGTCTTTGCAATATCTGGGGTGTTATGAAGTTTGGTCTGACGCTCGTCAATAATAGCTTCAATATAGTTCAGTGATTGTTGCTTTTTGAGGGCTCTCGCCAAAAGTGCACTGCTTTTGTTCCCCCACTCGAAGTACATTCTCCTACATCTTTTTATAATATAAGCGGCTCTAGAGGACAGGAGAGAGTTCAGGGCCGACCTGGCCTCAGAGAGCTCCAGGAGATTGCTTTTGGCTAGTGAGGCTTTATGCGATCTCTCCAGCTCCTGAACCCTCTCCAATCGCCTTCGTAGCTCCTGCTCCCTGTCCCTCTTCATCTGAGTGGCGTGTTTGATGAGAACGCCCCGGATGACCGCTTTATGAGCCTGCCAATTATTAAATGGGGAAGTGTCTTTGCTTTTGTTAAGTTCAAAGTATTCTTTAATGGTATTCTGAAGTTCAAGAACCAACGGCTCATGCTGAAGGAGGGACTCATTCAATCTCCACGTCCATTCCCCCTTAGAGCCCCCGCTAAGATTGAGAGAGAGAGCCACCGGAGCATGATCTGATATAATTGTGGGTTCTATTTTGGCATCCATTGTATGTGGTAATAGTCAGTGAGATACTAGAACATAGTCTATTCTGGAATACGAGGCATGGACCGCAGAGTAAAAGGAGTAGTCTTTAATAGTGGGGTGGCTAATTCGCCAAGGATCACAGAGCTGGGCCTTCTGAAGGATTCTCTTTATCTTCCTCAGAGCCGCGTATGCCAGAGCCGATCACCCTTTGGACGAATCCAGTAACGGATCCAATGCTACGTTCAGGTCTCCTCCTAATATAATGGGCCCATCCTGTACCGCCATGAGCTTGTCTACAAAGGTTTCTAGAAAGGCTACCTGACCATAGTTAGGGGCATAGGCTACTGCCAGCGTATACTTTTTGTTAAACAGTGAGCCCTTGAGGATCAAGTATCTACCTTGCCCATCCGTAATTTTGTCTGTGACCCGAAAAGGAGTGTTCTTAGCGATCAAGATCGCCACCCCCCGCGCCTTAACATCCGGTGCGTTACTTGTATAGGACTGGGAGAAGGACCTGGAGGACAGCCTAGGGGCTCCATCCCCCCTAAAATGCGTCTCCTGTATGAAGGCAAAATTTGCTTTATGTCTGGACAGTTCCTGTGCTAGTTTGGATCTCTTAATAGGGGTGTTCAGTCCTCTAGCGTTCAACGAGATCACCCTGAGCTTTTTGGTAAAAGGAGGGCTCTGTACACCACTAGAGTCAGACCCCCTCATGTTATGGCAGTGCCCGGTCACCGCCATCAATCCCGGGTCCACTATCAGGTTGGTTTGCGGAAACGGGGGGAGGTAACAGGGAAGAGGGAAGGGGAGGTCAGTGGTGGCAAGGAAAGGAGGGCAGGGAAGGGGTAGAAAGGGGAAAAAAGAAAGAAAGAAGTTGAGAAGAAGTGTTCAGGAAACGTCCCAAACCTAGAGACACAGCTCAGATCTAAAAACAAAACAAAACCTTAAACTTTGAACAATGTCGAACTACGAGGTTCCAGGGAGATCCCCGGGTCCCGAGGGACGGGTGGGGGGCAACCCGGAAGCCCGGTGTGTCCAGGGATGAATGTAGCTCCACTTGCGGACAATTCGAGGACCCGCGACAGACCCAGACCCCCCCCCGAAAAGGAAGGAGGAGTACTGGGCCCACCACGCCCCTCCCGGTGGGGACTGAGAGGCCAGTCGTCATTCACAGGTGCGGACTACGAGTTACGGTCTACTCACACCTGACAATTGCCCGCTCCCGGCCGCCACCATAAGATAATCAGATTGTAACAATGCATCTAAAATCCTAAAAAAGCCTTTTAAACCTAAAATCGAGTTCCTGGGTCCTGAATCCTTATCTATCCGCTAAGAGGGGAAGGTGGGATTCCTACGGGCCAAAGGGCAGCCAGGGCCTATCCTACCGATCATCCCTCCCACACGTGTGCAGAGTCATCCCCCGATCACCAGATCCAGGGAGGGAGGCCACAGCGCAGGAGCCCAACATCGCTGAATCGCCCCCCCCCCAGGAGCCGCAGACCAGGAGCAGCCCCGCCCACGCAACCACAGCGCCAAATTCGCTGCGGGCATTAACACCCCTTATAATCAATGTAATTAATACAAACAGAGCAGAAGAGCTATGAACATTATCTGATAACTTGCATAGATGTGCATACGACCTGTAGGGAGCAGACCAGGCGCCCCATGCAGGAAGGAGACTGAGGAAGTCCGTCAATTAGATCAATGTCCCTTACATCACAGCGGAAACAGATGCCCCGGTCGCGCTAGCCAAGATCATGCATCAGGAGGCTGGGGAGCTCTTCTTTCTCTGGCCCGTGAGGGATAGGGGTCCGGTGTGATGCCCAGCCAATCCGGGATCTGAACAGGCCGAAGGCCAAACTGCTTAAAGAAGACCGGTAAGTCCTCGTGCTTGCGGAGTGCAAAGGTTTTGCCTCCATTCCAGGCAATCAATAAGAAGGGGTAGCCCCAACGGTAGACCACATTATTCTGTTTAAGCGTGTCCAACAGTGGGCGCAGGATTCTTCTTCTCGCCATGGTGGATCTTGAGAGGTCAGAATAAAAGTGCAGGTCCGCCCCATCAAAGTCCAGGGAACCCTTCCTTCTGGCTGCGGCCATGATCGCCTCTTTTTCCTGAAAAAAATGAATTCTACAAATGACATCCCTTGGAGGGTCCCCCTGCCGCAGAGGAGGAGTGATGATCCTATGCGCCCGATCTATCTCGATTTTAGATTCCCCGTCCGCTTGTTCCCCAAGTAGCACAGAAAACATGCCCTGTAACATGGGCATTAGATCTTCTGCTCGCGTGGCTTCGGGGAGACCTCTGATGCGGATGTTATTCCGTCTGTTACCGTTTTCTAAATCTTCAAGATGTAGGGTAAGGTTGGTGTTTGCCGCTTCCTGCGCCTGCAAGCGAAGCGTCAGCTGCTGTATAGTTGACCTGTCCTCCTCTTGATTTCTCTCCACCTTATCCAGCCTAGAATCCAGTTCTCGCAGATCTCCCCTCAGGAGGCCAACTTCTTCGGATAGTTTCTCGCTAATTGAACGTGTGATCGTCGACAGGTCTTCTTTAGTAGGCAAATGGGACCATATTTCCGATAATGTGCGGTCCATCAGTGATGACCTCGATGCGTCCGCACTCCCCCGATCAGGGTCCTCCCCCGTGTCTCCTCGGGGTGAATTCCCGGACGAGGCGGGGCCCCGGACGCCCTCTGTCGGCTTTGAGATGTAACGGTTGAGGTCGCTCTGATTAGCCGCCAGCGATCCCCCGGCCCGTGTCTTGGAATCTTTGTTTTTGTTGCCCCCTCCCATTGCACTCGGGGTCTGCTTCTCTGCTCAGCTTCTATAACAAATATGGTATAGCGCGCAGGGGCGGTCAGGGCCGAGTTATGACGAATCTGTGCCCAGGTTAGGACAAGAGTGCACAGGAAGAGCCGGTATTCTTTAGAGGAAAGAGGATGTAACCACTCTAGATAAGTAAAGAGGAGGTTCCAGAGGCAGGGTCACTCCGCAGTGATGGTATTGACAGGACAAGGGGAGGGGTGGGCGGAGGGCCCCCCGATTCTCCAAAACCGCGGGGCGCAGCTCCACATGCAGGGGGGGAATAAGCCAGGCCTCGGCAGATAAGCCAGTCCTCAGATCGCATGGGGGCAAATACAATGGGGGACACTCCTCCAGCCCCCCCACCTCCAGCTCCGATCCGGCCTTGTGCAGTACTGCAGACCCCAGGAGGAGTCAGATCCACACCCGGGTGTAGCAAGATGGCGGCCGCTCCTTTGAACCAGAGCCCTGCGCTCCCAGCTCCCTCTGTAACAATGGGGCAGGGGGAGGAAGATCAGTGACAGGGGGGGGTCCCCTCTCAGCTTTCACAGATCCCTACAGGCCCCTGCAGCAGTGAGACCCGCAATGTGGGTGTAGCAAGATGGCGGCCGTTTCCCTGATTCGGCTCCCGATGCTCCCAGGGGAGGAAGACCAGCGATGGGGGGGATCTCCCAAACGGGCGCCCGCTTCACCAAGCCCAGCGCCTGCCCCGAAGCTCTCCTCAAGCCTCGGCTGCAGTCAGACCCGCAAAGCGGGTGTAGCAAGATGGCGGCCACTCCTCCGGTCACAGCACCGCAGATTCCTCTCACCGCCTGCAGCTCCCGGAGCGAGGGGGGAGGGCGGTAGCCGGTAGAGAGGGTCTCGGGAGAAGAAGGGGTCCAGGTCTAGGAGCTCCACGTCTCCTCCGCCGCTCGCCGCTGATCCGGACAGGGGAGGGTAGCAAGATGGCGGCCGCACCCCCACTACACAGCGCCCGCAGCTCCCGAATCCGCCGACGCTCCACTTCACCTCTCCCTCCAGGTAGGTCTCGCCTATGCAGGGGGTTCCCACCAGCTTCCCAGCACACTTGCAGGATCCAGGGGATGAAATCTTCAGATAAAGAGTGCTAATACTTGCTGATAAGGCCGGGAGCTGGCAGTGTCCACGTCCTCACGGCTCCATGGCAAGCTCCGCCCCCCGGGGATTTCTTTTTTATTCATGTATTCCTGTGTAGAGGGAATCTTGTGCCAGTGGGCCTTAATCAATGGACAATGTGTACCATGGTCCCAAGTTCTTTATTGCATCTCCAACATTTGTCCTAAACCACAGGTGCTCAAACTGCAGCCCAGGGGCCAGAGAGTCATTTGATGTGATTCCTGACCTGCTGTGGGGAAAGTGAGATGGGTAAATAGAAATGACCTTTACAGGTAGTTAAATAGGAGCACAGTTAGGATGAGAGGTTGCACAGAGAGTGATATAGGAGGGGGCATTGCCAAATAGAGGTGACAACGATGGCTTGGATAAATGTGGTGACAATTGTACAATATCACCGCTGGGGGAAATCTTTGGCACAATAATTTGATAAAAAAAAAAAATATTTATAATAATTGTATACTTAGCATTGGTGGAAGCTTGGATAATTTAAGTATTGGGAACATGATTAAGATTTGGGAATGATGGGGAGGGCTATAAATAACTCATGTATTCAGAGAGCCAACCACCAGGGGTAGGGCATGTGGGGGTTATTACATACGAAAAGGCATCTGTACCACCTAGTTTAAATGTTATATATTTTTTTCCTGAGACTTACAAGCCATGGAACATCTGTGAGTGTAAATACTTTCTTCCAATCTGAAGATTCTCTAGTCTGTCCTTAATCTGCTTCCCACTTTGGGTATGCTTTTGTGTTTCACATATTTATACAATTGTAACACAACCTAGCCACTGCAGCAAAAGTAACATCATTAACAGCTATTCCAGAAACTAGTGGGTATTATATAACAACCTAAGCAACATCACTTCAAATATGACCTTAACATTGAAAAAACAGGATTGCTCTTGACTACTTTGCGTGTTTTGTTTCTGACAAGTTAATGATAATAATAATAATATGTAATAGGAATGTTATTACTTAAATTAGTTTTAATTATGCAAAATTACACCACCAGGCCAACTTTGCCATATTGTTTTTAATTCTCAAGTTACCATGTATAAGAAAGATGAGTTTTTCCATTAGGTTTTTAGTTAGTTTATATTTAGCTGATTAACATGTATGTTCAGAGCATGTATACATCAATTTCATTATGATTTGTTAACTAATAATGGGAATAATTATTGTATAACACGTGGAAACAGGAATCTACACACTCCACCTTATTTGGCCTGATGCAGAGCCTCCTCTGAACTGACCTTAAAACCCTCCGATTGTCCGGGGCTCCCATTTGAATCGTGGCTCAAATGTGATGCAGAGCCTCCGTCGGAATGGCTCCCTAACTGATCCGTCAATTTCACTTTACTCGGAAAGCTTTTTTTGCTCTCTCGGGTGCCTTCAATTTGATTGGGGCTCCCGTTCACGTTCACACGGGCGGCCCGTTTTTCCCTGATTTTTCCTGGCTTTTTGAACGTACCTGCTTGGTTTCCGTCGTATTTGACCTTCTATTTTGGTGGTTTTAGCAAGTATACTTACATCTCCATGGCTCTTCAGTTGCCAATCTGGCTACACGCAAGCGCACATCCCTCAAACTCCATTGGAATATGCATATGGCCACAAATGCAAATTTGACACACATCTTTTTTTTCTTTTTGCTTTTTTGTGGGGGTTTCCTTGTCCTTAATGCATACCTTAATCATCTAGTAGTTCCTTCTTCCTTGTCCTTAATGCATACCTTAATCATCTAGTAGTTCCTTCTTCCTTGTCCTTAATGCATACCTTAATCATCTAGTAGTTCCTTCTTCCTTGTCCTTAATGCATACCTTAATCATCTAGTAGTTCCTTCTTCCTTGTCCATAATGCATACCTTAATAATCTAGTAGTTCCTTCTTCCTTGTCCTTAATGCATACCTTAATCATCTAGTAGTTCCTTCTTCCTTGTCCTTAATGCATACCTTAATCATCTAGTAGTTCCTTCTTCCTTGTCCTTAATGCATACCTTAATCATCTAGTAGTTCCTTCTTCCTTGTCCTTAATGCATACCTTAATCATCCGCCGACGCTCCACTTCACCTCTCCCTCCAGGTAGGTCTCTCCTATGCAGGGGGTTCCCACCAGCTTCCCAGCACACTTGCAGGATCCAGGGGATGAAATCTTCAGATAAAGAGTGCTAATACTTGCTGATAAGGCCGGGAGCTGGCAGTGCATACCTTAATCATCTAGTAGTTCCTTCTTCCTTGTCCTTAATGCATACCTTAATTATCTTGTAGTTCCTTCTTCCTTGGATTTAATGCATACCTTAATTGTTTGTGTTTTTTTCTGTTTTATTGTCCCATATCTAAACCTTTTGTGTGTCATGTAACTGTGTGCTGATGTTGTGTGATGGTACTTTTGCAGGAAAGACAACTCTCAAAATATTAATAATTATTTATTAATAACCTTTTTTGGTTTTGCTTTAGTTTTGTTTTTTTGTTAAATTTTTTTTTAAACATACAAATAAAAATATTTACATTTTTAAAGTCATAAAAAATAAATTAGGCCTCGGGGTCTGTAGCCTGTTGTTTTCTTTGATCTGTGAATGAAAAACAACATTACTTTAGCATTGTTTATTGTGTTTGTTTTTTTGGGTTTCTTTTTTGGCACTTTTTAACCCGGACCTTCTGCGTGATTTAATGAAAAGCCCAAACTCTTTAAAAAAATTTCCACAGCATCTTAAACTAATATATATTAATTTTTTAGTCAATCAATTATTATTCTTTCACCCACTGGGCTGCAACTCAGTTCAGGAATTTAGGATACGTGCAACGCCATGTTGACTCTGAAGCATCACAATTACTGAGGAGAGGAGAGTGGGATAAGGTACAGGGGGTGGGTTATAGCTGTGCTTTGCTCACACAGAGCAGAGCTGTGCTCTGGCAAAAGTTGGTAAGATGATTTGTAAGGTGGACAATCTGTATGTACAGGGTGTGGGAAATATCTAAGATAGCCTCTTATTCATATTTAAGGTCCGCTTTAAGGTCTTTTTTGGATAAATTTTTATGGAAATGTTAAAGATTTTTAGTTTTCTAATGGTATTGTTTGCTCATTTTCTTTAGTTTAAATAAACACCACTTACAAGGTTTAGGACACACATTGCGTCGGGGGCGGAGTCTCCCTTCATCCTCCCTCTGTGGCAGTTGGGAATCTGTATGGATGACAAACACACTGATATTAGAGACTGTTGTTCTTTTATGAATATAATATTAAGTTAGGCTTCTAGGTATCAATCTACTCACCTTCCCCAGCAACCTCTTCCTCCTCGCCCCCTTCCTCACTCATCCCTTGGGATGTTCCAGCGACGTCTGAATCTACAACAATAGTGTACATGAGTATCTGTATTTAATGCATGTATTTCCACATATCTAACTATATTTCCCTTACCGGAGTCAGGTTGAGGCTCTGTTCTGCTAGACTCCCTGCCGTCAGATCCCCCCCTCCCCTGCATGCTTAGGTCCAGCGGCTCCTCCGAGCCACTTACAGAGGAGGGGGTGGCCGTTGACCCTGGCGGTGGGCCACCTACACCTTCACCTGTTTCGCCCAACACTGGGCTGCGTGTCCTGGTCCAGGTGGGGCGGAACCATATATTCCATTCATGGGCTGAAATACAAACACAATCATTAAACCACGCCCAGGCGATGCCAGGGTTATAGGTGCATTTACATTTTCAACACTTACATGAATGTTTGTCGAAGTACCGCCTCACCCGGGGCTTATGCCTTCTTTTTAAATCAGACCAGTGTTGGGCGATCTGGGTGAAGGTATAGGTGGTTTGGGATCGGCGTTCTATCGCCTCCACCACCTCCAGGGCCAACGTCTGTTTGGCATAATCTGACGGCAGGAAGTCGTAGCGATTCCTCAGCATCATCTGTTAATAAAAAATACAAGGACACACCATTAATCCACCAAATACATTAACAAGTTTCCTGGCCTAACTCAAGTCACTTTATTAACCTCTTGCTGCCTCACATTGCCCTAGTTCTGCTATCTGCATGTAGGCTAGTTTGTTGCTGCGTACATGTGTGAAACTAAGGTGGGCTGGTATGTAACGTGACAAACTAAGAGGCCGATTCATTAATAGCGCCAGGTAGCGACAGATGAGCGCCAGTAGCGTGATTTTCACAGCGCCCGCTAGTATTCGCTGTGCTTGGCCGTTGTTCGCTTGTTGACAGCGACTCAGTCGGTGTGCGGTAATGTTGAATACGGGGTTAGGAGTCGCTGTTTCACAGGTTCCGCGCTGTATGGGTGCGCCTGACAGCGAATGGCCAGAGCGAACGGCTCCCAGCATATTCATTAACAATTCACGCTCAAAAAATTCTCGCGCTGTGAAATGCTTGTTTAAACCCCAGAGCGCTGGCGGCGATGGCTTAAAAGTAGTTTTTAACCCCCAAACAACCATATTTTTTGATTAAAAAATTAAACAAGTTTTTCTACACATTTTGTAATATGAATACTAGAGATGAGCGAACTTTTGAAAAGTTCGATTCGGCCGATTCGCCGAATTTCACAAAGAAATTCGGGTTCGGCCGAATCGAACTTTTACGAAGTTCCCCATAAAAAATGCCGGCATGGTGGGAGCCGGCCAGCGGGCCGGTAAAGCCGGCCGGCGGGCCGGTAAAGCCGGCCGGCCCGCTCCCACCATGCCGGCATTTAAAAAAAAAAAAACATTTTTGCCGGCATGGTGGGAGCGGGCCGGCCGGTTCCGCGCTGACAGCGGAACCGGCCGGCGGGCCGGTAAAGCCGGCCGGCCCGCTCCCACCATGCCGGCATTTAAAAAACAAAACAAAAAAAAAAAAAGCATTTTTGCCGGCATGGTGGGAGCGGGCCGGCCGGTTCCGCGCTGACAGCGGAACCGGCCGGCCCGCTCCGCTGTCAGCGGAACCGGCCGGCCCGCTCCCACCATGCCGGCATTTAAAAAAAAAGCAAACACTTACCTGCAGGTCCGGAGCGTGGAGGCCGGCGCCGCTCTCAGCTGTCATCTGAGGGCGCGTCATCAGAGGGCGCCTCTGATGACGCGCCCTCAGATGACAGCTGAGAGCGGCGCCGGCCTCCACGCTCCGGACCTGCAGGTAAGTGTTTGCTTTTTTTAAAAATGCCGGCATGGTGGGAGCGGGCCGGCCGGTTCCGCTGACAGCGGAGCGGGCCGGCCGGTTCCGCTGTCAGCGCGGAACCGGCCGGCCCGCTCCCACCATGCCGGCAAAAATGCTTTTTTTTTGTTTGTTTGTTTTTTAAATGCCGGCATGGTGGGAGTGGGCCGGCCGGCTTTACCGGCTCGCCGGCCGGCCCGCTCCCACCATGCCGGCATTTTTTTTTTTTTTAATTTCAGGAAAAATTCGATCGGCACGAACCACAAAATATTCGGGTTCGTGCCGAATCGAATATTTCCTGAAATTCGGAGCGAATTCCGGTTCGTCCGAACCGGTTCGCTCATCTCTAATGAATACATTAATATCAGACCTGTAATATCAATTCTGCACAATTTTTCTTTTTTACCTTAAAAAAAATATCTAACATTGCCGAAGTGGTCACAGAATTTTTGACAGTTAAAAAAAAAACAAAAAAAAAAACAGATTCATATCAATGAATTATGAATATTTAAAGATTGCTCCATTGAAATGCATTGGAGAGCGCCAGGTAGCGAGAGGACATACCTGGCGATGTCATGGGATTACCAGCGGCGCTGTTCGTTGCAGTCCGCTACATGATGAATCCCGCGCTAGCTGACGCTCTCGCCGGCGCTAGACTCATTTAGCGTGATAAATGCGTGATTGTGTCCGCCGCCTGGCGTTCTGGAGTCGGTAGCCGCCGATAGCTGGCGCTACCTGGCGCTAGTGGGACACTACCTGGCGCTATCCCTTGATAAATAAGGCCGTTAGTTGTTTCAGACTATTCTTGTTTCTTTTTTTTTTTTAATTACAAGGAATGTGTGCGCGCACATAAACGCACGCTCGCATACTCACATTCATGATGATGTCTTCCTGCTCCGCGGTAAAGATGGCGGGCGACATCTTGTCTTCTTTACAAAGCTAGATAGCTCTGACGTTCCCCCACGTTGACGTGCGTGCGTGCGTGCAGGCACGCACTCGCTGTTGTGCACGCCCACACGGGAAACATATTTAAAGAACAAGCCACTCCGCTCGGTGTAGGATACCATATCAATATGGGCAGACCTAAAGTGATCAAAAATAGACAAGCAAGGCCAAAGGCACATAGCAGCCACACACATGCCTCATTCTAAATAAAACAGAAGAGCAGGCACAACACACATGCAGAACATGCACCAACTAAAACGGTGGGTACTCCACAGACACAGGCACATTCCCCAAACTGCAGGAGCAAGGAGACATTAACCCATTCACCCCCGCCAGAAAAAAACCTTGCAGACCCTGCAGCATACTCAACCTCAACACACCAAGCATACCCACAAAACCTAAGCACAAAGCATGGCTGTTGCCAATGCTGTTTGGGTACATTATGGGGTTCTGTCCGTCGAGATACTAAACAAATCAAGCGGACAGTTGTGGACCTGAAATCATATAGTTGTCCAAAAATGGACATGCGCCGGCAGCAGAGGTAAAGGCCAAATGCATTTAGAGTCGCTTTTTGACCAGCATGTAACACTTCTTAGATGTGATTTAATCTTCCCCAGCCTGCAGACAGGGGGTGGTTTCAAGAAAATACATTGGCCACAAGGTCGGCACGGATTGTGTGTGCTGGCCCACTTTGTGTACCAGTGTAAGGAGGGGTCTGCTCGTCAGAAATAGGTAAAGGTTCTGCACCCAGGTCAGTATATCCTGCTTCTAATGGCAAGGTTGTGCAGGACCCTACAAGCAATAATTATTTTGATAATCTTGCCAGGCTGATACTGAAGAGAACCCCCACTCTGATCCAGACATCGGAAACGCATCTTCAACAACCCAAAGGCACGTTCCACCACAGAGCGAGACCTCCTATGGGCTGTGTTGTAGCGCTCCTGTGCCTGGGAAGATGGGTGCAGGATGGGTGTGAGCAGCCATGGTAACAAGGGATAGCCTGAGTCACCTGCAAAAATCCATAAGGTGGATGGCTAAAAAAAGGTTTAGGTGTGCATAGAAACATTAGTACACAGGGACAAATCGGTGAGCTAGGTATGGTGGGAGTAATTGACATTTTTAATGAGCCTACAAACACATGCAACCTATACACTCATTAAAAATGTCTGTGTAATGCTACTTAGATAAGAGTGCCAAAACATAAACCAATAGTGGTGAATACTTTCACCCATTAATTTGTAAACAAACTAAATCAAAAACATTTTCAAGTTTCAAGGAAAGGTCTCACAGATTAGTGGGGTAGTGGCAAATCCACATTCAAACCTGGGGGCCAACAAATACAACTTTAATACACATAACCAGTAACCATCCTCCAGAAATATCTCCAGATTTAAACCGTTGATAGAGGCTGGAGTTCCTCAAAATGTGCGCATCATGCGTGGACCCAGGAAAGCCAGCAAACAGACTGAAAAATTGAAGATCAGGGCCCGCCACTGCCTGAACATTGATGGAATGGCCCATCTTCCTGTTCCTGCACCAAGCAAAACAACAGTGGAATTAGTGTGAGCCTTAAAAAATGTTTGTTAACCAGAAAAAAAGCAGAACCAAACCACATACCTGAACAGATATTCCTGGTCCGCAGGGGGGGATGAGCGAGACATGTGTGCAATCGATTGCACCAAGGACGTTGGGCATGTCGGCTATGTTATAAAAGCCCAACTTAACCGCATTCCAGGCTTCCCCTGTTTGAGGGAAAAAAAATGAAATTCGGTGCCAGGGTAGCCATGCCATCCAAAAACTTGGTTAGGCTGCGGCTCAGCGTAGACTGGGACATCCCCAGGGAGAAGGCACCCAGTCTCTGGAACGAGCCGTTCGCCAAAAATTGTAGGCAGCCAACCAATTTGGTCATACCTGCAATTGCATGCACCTTTCTTGTGGTGGGGGCTAACTATGGCCGCAGGTCGCTATACAAGGCATGGAGAGAAACACGGTTAAGGCGGGTGAGCTCGAATAGGTCAACGTCACTCATGCCATCGATGTCCAAAGGCGTGCGCTGCAGCCTGGTTTCTGCCATACTCAGAACTATCAGACGGCGTAGCTGGCGCCTTTGATGTTGGCCCACAGAGGAATGCATTCCCAAAAAGCACGGAGCTCCAATACGGCTGGTCAGACTGCCCGTAAGTGAAGGCTCGGCGGCCCCGTTTTATTAGGCTGATTTCAATCGGAAATCAAGGCTCTGCATCACTGGAAAAAACGGGCCAATGAACGAGGCGTCCGTTTTCCCGGGAAACAGCCTCGTGCGAGCCGTCAATCGGAAAGGCGGCTGAGCGCACACCTGAGCGCATAAGCGCACACTAAAATCAACGTAGCACCCTTTCCTGACCCGATCAAAGCCCCAAACCAACGGGAAAACGCACGGGAGAGCTGAACGGGGAGGCTCTGCATCAAGCCAATTGTCCTCGGTGAAGCGTACCCCATGATCAAAAAACCTCTGTGTCCGAACGCTAATCGGTAGCTTGCACAAAAGTCATATGTTTGTTTGCTCGCTCAAGTAATGGACAATTCATCTGTTCTTAAAATGGAGTTTCTACATTTTAGGGTATAATAATACCATTAGCCCTTTAAACGCCAAGCCCGTTGCTTCTTTTGCCGTCAATAGCCAAGCATGTGAGAGTTACGGGCCTGGTTTTTCCCCCTGCTAGTGGCAAAAAAAAGTAAAGAAAACACTCAGCTGTTCCCTCAATCGATCCGGCCGGGTCTTCTCTTCACCCGGGGGCATATGACCCCCCCGTACTTTTACTTCAGGAAAGGGCCCAAAAGTGCAACTCCCAGTTCCATTGACATCTGCAAAAAAAAATGACATTTACTCACCGGCAGCCACGAATCATCCCGCCAGGTCTCCTCTTCACCCGAGATCCATGAGAACCCTATACCAGTTCACAGGGCTTTGGGGCTGGCAAGTAACCTGTGACTACCCCCATACCCCCATTACCTTCCTCCTCAAAGTTCGGGGGGGCAGAAGAGCCCAGGGGGCATTCAGGTTGTGCAGGCGTGTAGCCTGCAAGGCGAGATCCCATAGCTGGTCCCCGGGCTGGTTATGCTGGGTAGGAGGGACCCCACACCATTTTTTGGGGGGGATTTTTAAGGTTTTTTTTATCAGCCCTTTGTTTCCTGTCACCCCGAAGTTATAAAAGGCTTCCAGAAGCAGCATGAAAGTAGAAGCCAGAGTGGTCAGCGTGGGACACCATGCTTGGGGATGGGAGGTAAATATAAAAAAAATAAATAAATAAGAAAATATTTTCGTGTGTGTGTGTGTGTGTGTGTGTGTGTGTGTGTGTTTTTACATTTTACCCTTTGTGAACTGGTAAGGGATCTATGAGACCCATATACCAGTTCACAAGGCTGGGGGGACTGGCAAGTGATTGGCGGCTGCCATTTTCACTTAAAAAAGACAGTGGAAAAATTACAAACAAGACATTTCATGTTAAAGCCTAAACTGCGTCACAAAAAACAATATATAATTCTTCTGAAAATTCCTGCAAAAAACGTAGTGCAAAATGGTGAAAAATTACCTGTCAACAGAGGGTGACACAATCTCAAGTAGGCTGGCAGTTGTAGGTGTTAAAAGTACCTATGCATGTTGGGTATTGTACTGTTCAGGGGACCTTGTGCTTTCAGATTTAGCTTGTTGTTTTCTTGTTTATTCTGCTTTTTAGCACATTTTTAAGGGAAACCCTGTGCAACCAAAGAATTTGTTGAGGGATTACTTCCAAAAAGATGAGCCCACTACAACAAACTGGATGTACCTAGAAAGCTTACTGTGTGTAATTGCAGGGAATATATGGTTTGTGGGGGTTTATTCCAAATGTAAAGGGTTGTTTCAGTTGAAAAAGCACAAAGTGCACACTTTGTCTGCAGAGCTGAAATTTTTTTTACTCAAAGATTTTTATTTTCATTGAGCATAATAAAGATGCACAAAACTTTCGGTACAGAAAAGGATTCATAGACGAAACATATACATAATATTGCAAACATCATCCAATCCAAGCTTGTATCGAGTGAATATCACATACTACAAAATGTGTCAAATATCGACTTTATATACCCAATACCCCCACCCCCACCCTCCCCTATCCTTATTCCGCAAAATATTGTCATTCTCTTACCTGAGGAAAGGAGAAAAATCCTTCCCTCAGTACACAAGATTCGTGTTGCTTAGTGCTCTCTCAGACGGTGCTGACCAGAACCCACTCTCTGAGGCGGTGCTGACCAGAACCCACCACAAGGGGAAGGAGCTAAATAAAACAAAAAAGAAAAGGAAAGAAAAAGAGAGGAAAAAAGAAAGAGAAAAAGAAAGAAAGAAAGACCCCCCCCCCCCTCACCAACTCTCACTTCTTTTTATAACACCTAACTATCTCCCTCCAAACTATAGGGCCAACAACCCTTTGCAATAGAACCTCCCAGATCCTTCTGCCAACTAGAAACATACCGTGGCTCCCCGGCTGCAGAAGATAGGGACAAGGCCGTGTACACATCTGACAATATGGCTCTCCCTTTAGGATCTTTTAAACAATGCTTCTCAAAGCTTGTTAAAGTTTCTAGACCTGTCTTACCCCGAATCAAGAGTCTCACAAAATGCCGCATTTGCATGTAGCCAAACCACCCGGTCACTCAATCCAAATTTGTCCTTAAACTGTTGGAAAGTTAGGACTCTACCTTCCTGTATCCAATCAAAAACCCTCCCTATCCCTTTTTCTTTCCATCCCAGAAAGTTTTGCGGAGAAGACACAGCAGGTTGGAACATGGGATTATTCCAGAAAGATAAAAGACAAAAGATATTTGACCGCATGCCAAACTGAAAGATAATGAAGGATAATAGGGTTATGACATTTTTGTCTTTCTGCAGGTACCACCCACAAAAGATTTCCTATATCTAACCCTGACATAATTCTTCCCTTCAATTTCACCCATATAGGGGTATCTAGTCTCTCATGATATCGACATAGTTGTGCTATTTGTGTAGCCTGATAATATTTATAAAAGTCTGGGAACCCCAGCCCTCCCCGCCCCCTAGGCCTCAAAAGGGTACACCTCGCAACCCTAGGTTTTTTCCATTCCCATATAAAATCCAAAACCCTCAGTTAAAAGTCTACTAAATGCTTTAATTGAATTTCTATGGGTAGAACTCATTCTTACCGCATTTACTCTGCCCAGCCAAGATAGCCCCAGACCCCTTCAACATCCTAACATGCCAGAGATGCTTTAAACAGAGGTGGATAGTTTGCCGCATATAGTCCAGAGAACTTCCCCGTGAGATAAATCCCAAGATACTTCAGACGCTCCTTCCCCCACTTAAAATGGGGGTGGATAGTTTGCCGCATATAGTCCAGAGAACTTCCCCGTGAGATAAATCCCAAGATACTTCAGACGCTCCTTCCACCACTTAAAATCAAACAGTGAAGTTAACCTCCCCCAAACTTCTTCTGGCAGACTAATGTTTAAAGCTGAAACCTGAACTTGAAACCTGAAATTGCAGATTCCCGTAGGAGTTTGGTCAAATTTGGAAGTGTTATTAAAGGGTTGGTAATAAACAAAATTACATGATACGCGAACAGACATAGTTTATGAAATAGGCCGTCTAAGCTATACCCAGATATATCCCTCGCCTCTTTTATAGCATAAGCCAAGGGTTCCATAACCAGGGTGAAAATCAGGAGGGACAACGGACAACCTTGCCTAGTTTCCCTACTCAACTGCAGCATTTGGGGCTTAAAACCGCAGTATTTAACAAATGCACATGGATCAGCATATAGCACTTTCAGGCTAGCAATAAAACTATTCCCAAACCCCCAGTATTCCAGGAGTTGAAACAAATAATCCCAAGAAACTGAATCAAACGCTTTCCTCACGTCAAGTGAAAGCATAGTACGTGCCCCTCCCTGCTCAGCTGCATGAATCACCTGTGCAATCCTCCTTATGTTGTCCCCTGCTTGCCGCCCTGGGATGAAGCACACTTGGTCTCTTGCCACTAAATATGGTAAGAAGCTTGAAAGTGGCATAGATCTTAACATCCAAATTTAAGAGAGAAATTGGCCTATAATTAGACCAAACTAAATGGTCCGTATTTGGTTTCTGTATCATACTAACAGCTGCAGTCAAAGTTTCCTTTGAAAAGTCCCCTCCATGTCTAACTTTAACCTGCAGAAAATTTATCCGGGCCAGTGGATTTGTTTAGCTTCAATTCTTTAATAGCTTTGACAATTTCTGAAAGACTAAAGTCACTACCCAACCTCTCCCTCATCTCCTCAGATATATGCGACAAATCTATCCCCTGAAAAAAAATGGCTAAGAGCATCTTTAGGCCTCACTGGCGGGGCAGAATAAAGCGCTTTAAGATGTGTGTTAAAAATTTCCACAATTTTCTTAGGATTGCTAGTAGGTGCTCCCCTGCTATCCGTCAACTTAATGGGTTTAAATACCTGATCAGGAGCTTTCAATTTTCGAGCCAACAGAGAATCTGGCTTATTGGCTTTGACATAATACTTATGCTTAATCTATCTTAAACAGTTTTCTGCTTTTGCTGCTAAGGCCAAGTTAAGATTCTCGGCCACTCTCGCAAGGCTAGCCCTTAACGAGGGTGTCATAGCTCCCGAGGCCTGTTCAGCTAAGTCTGCACACTTTTTTTCTAATTTTTCTATATAAGCATTACTCTACCTCCTTTTTCTGGCAGCTAGTTGTATTAGCTTCCACCTTAGAACAGGCTTATGGGCCTCCCATTGGATGATCAATGATACCTCAGGCACATCATTATATTTATAATAGCTTGAAATTACTTTTTGGACTTCCTCAACTAAAGCCTGGGATGAAGCCCACTTGGTCTATTGCCACTAAATATGGTAAGAAGCTTGAAAGTCTCTTAGCCAAGACCTTGGCATAGATCTTAACATCCAAATTTAAGAGAGAAATTGGCCTATAATTAGACCAAACTAAATGGTCCGTATCTGGTTTCTGTATCATACTAACAGCTGCAGTCAAAGTTTCCTTTGAAAAGGCCCCTCCATGTTTAACTTCATTAAAAGCTACAACCACTCTTGGAGCCAATAGTGTGCTAAATCTCTTAAAATAACCTGCAGAAAATCCATCCGGCCCAGGGGCTTTGCTTAGCTTCAATTCCTTAATAGCTTTGACAATTTCTGAAAGACTAAAGTCGCTACCCAACCTCTCCCTTATCTCCTCAGATATATGCAACAAATCTATCCCCTGCAAAAAATGGCTAAGAGCATCTTTAGGCCTCACTGGCGGGGCAGAATAAAGCGCTTTAAGATGTGTGTTAAAAATTTCCACAATTTTCTTAGGATTGCTAGTTGGCGCTCCCCTGCTATCCGTCAACTTAATGGGTTTAAATACCTGATCAGGAGTTTTCAATTTCCGAGCCAACAGAGAATCTGGCTTATTGGCTTTGACATAATACTTATGCTTAATCCATCTTAAACAGTTTTCTGCTTTTGCTGCTAAGGCCAAGTTAAGATCCTCGGCCGCTCTCGTAAAGCTAGCCCTTAACGAGGGTGTCATAGCTCCCGAGGCCTATTCAGCTAAGTCTGCATTTTTTTTCTAATTTTTCTATATAAGCATTCCTCTCCCTCCTTTTTCTGTCAGCTAGTTGTATTAGCTTCCCCCTTAGAACAGGCTTATGGGCCTCCCATTGGATGATTGATGATACCTCGGGCACATCATTATCTTTAAAATAGCTTGAAATTACTTTTTGGACTTCCTCAACTAAAGCCTCATCCTATGAGAGAGATTCATTCAAAACCCGTATGCTCTCTGGCTGCTTAACTAATAATGTGTTAAGTTTTAAGATAACCCCATCATGGTCCGACCATGAGATCTGTACAATCTGAGAGCTACCCACATTGGGAAGAATTTGAAAAGGAGTAAAAATATAGTCTATCCGCGTATAGAGATCATGCGGATGCGAATAATGAGTAAAAGATTGCGTACCCGGATGGCCCTCCCTCCAGACGTCCACCAAGGCATGCTTTTCTAATAATAACCTAAACTCCCGTGCAGTGGCAATTGTTGAAGAGGATTGTCTATCAATGTGCGGGTGGAGAATCATATTAGAGTGTCCATTTATGACCACCAGCCCCCGAGCATGTTTAGGAAACTTTCCATAAAACACATTTGACCCAAATTGGGGGCGTAATATGACGCCACAGTAATTTCTACATCCTGCAGCGTACCCACCAGTATCAAAAACCTGCCATCTGGGTCAGAGACTTCAGAGTGCAAAATGCATTTTTCCTAAACCCAATAAATATCCCCTTCTGTTTTGTCTGTGCACAGGAGAGAAAATACTGTGGGTACGATGTGTCAAAATACCTGGGTCTCAAGGTCTGCAAAAAATGTGTTTCCTGAAGACATACCACTTCCGGCTTGAGCGAACATATCTTTCTGAAGGCCATATTACGCTTTTGGGGGGAATTTAATCCCTGTACATTGAGGGAAAAAAAAGGAGCATGTCATTTTTGTATATTCTGGTCAAAAGCACTATAGGTGAGAGGAAAGTAGACAGAAAATATAAGAATAGAATAAAAAAAAGGGAAAGAGAAAGAGAATAGAGCTTCCTCTCTCAGTGGTAGGTCCTGGCAGCAATAAAAAAAAAAAAGAGAATAAAAAAATAAAATAAAAAAGACAGGCAAAAATACAGAATAAGGATAAGGGAAGAACAAACAAAAATGTACTAACCCTACTGACAATTTGTCAATAAGAGTAGTACTAGAGCGCAGCAGAACAAGGACGCCCCAATGAAAAAGGCGTTTCTCATCATATTTGCAGGGTTATGCCACAAACAATCATTAAATTGCTAATATCCCATCCTCCCAGACACGTCCTCCAGAGGGCAAAAAAGGAAGCTTATATAAGATTATGTCTACCTAAAAAGGAGTTCTCAAAATCTGTTAAGATTTTACCCCCCTCAATTATATAAAGAGCCATGGCCCCAGACTAGTTTTATATTTTTAATCAGGATGCCGAGAAAACCTAGATGTCCCACTAAGAAACATACAACTTACTTACCCAACCTCCTCCCCATTTCTTTAACCATTTAAGAGAGAAAACAACTAAAAGCCCAATAGGTCCTTGCACCTTAACCCTTTAAATGCCAGCCACGTAAAATTTACGTGGTTGCCTCTCCGTCACTTAAGTGCCAGCCACGTAAAATTTACGTGCCTGGCATTTACCCCTGCTAGTGGGCAAAAAAAAAAAAAAGATTACTCACCTGACCCCTCGTTGGATCCGGCCGGGTCTCCTCTTTAATTTGGTGCCATCCGATTCCCCGTGGGGGGTTGGATGGCTCCAGGAGAGCCCCCGGAATAGGCCGCCCCCCCCCCGCTTCTGCAGCAGCAGCTGCTAACTGTAAAAAAAATAAAAATGACATTCACTTACCTGTGTGTGCGCTGGCTCCCGCTGTCCCTCCTCTTCACCTGGGGGGCCTCCGATCGCCCCCCAGGACTTACCGATCTTCAGGAGAGAGCCCGGGAGGCTCTCTCCTCTCTCCTCCTCGATGGCGGCCGCCATCTTGCCACTAAGCCCCGTCCCGCGCTGTCAGATGCCGGTGATTGGCAACGGGGAAGGAGGTGGAAGGAGATCCTCTGATCTCCTGCCTCCCCCTTCTCTGGATGCCGATCACCGGCATCTGTCAGCAGAGCGGCGCGGGACAAAGGAGCTTACAATCGGAGGTAAGTACAGTAAAAAAAAAAATTTTTTTTTTTTAATAAAATACTTTTGTGTGGTGTTTTTTTTCATTTAACCCTTTGTGAACTGGTAAGGGGTCCATGAGACCCCTTATACCAGTTCACAAGGCTCTGGGTATGGCAGGTCACCTGCGGCAAGCGGGTGACATGCCATAACCCCCAGCCCCCCATTACCTGCCTCCCCAACGGCCAGGGGGGGGCAGAAGGGCCCGGGCCACTTAGTGGCTATGTGGGCTAGTAGCCTGCAGGACCAGGGGCCACCAACGCTGGCCCCTGCGCCCTGTTCTACAAGCCCCCATAGCTGGCCCGGGTCGGTAATGCTGGATAGGGGGGACCCTACGTCATTTTTTGGGGGGATTTTTAAGGGTTTTTAACCCTTAAAATTCCCCAAAAAATGGGGTCCCCCCCCCCCCTAGGAGGGGAAACCCTATGTCATTTTTTTTTTTAATTAACCCTTTTGTTTTCTGTCATCCAGCAGCTATAAAAGGCTGAAAGAGTGCTCCACTATGGATGGGAGGTAAGTATTAAAAAAAAAATAATAATAAAATATTTTTTCTCTTTGTCTGTGTTTTTTTTTTTTTTTAACATTTAACCCCTTGTGAACTGGTAAGGGGTCCATGACCCCTATACCAGTTCACAAGGCTGGGGGAGGTGGCAAGTCACCTGCGCTAGCCGGTGACTTGCCATTAACCCCCGGCACCCCCATTACCTGCCTCCCCAAAGCCCGGGGGGGGGCAGAAGAGCCCGGGCCCACTGGCTATGCGGGCTGGTAGCCTGCAGGCCAGGGGCCACAAAAGCTGGCCCCTGCGCCCTGTTCCTCCAAACCCTGCATAGCTGGTCCCGGGCTGGTTACTTTGGGTAAGGGGGGGCCCATGTCATTTTTTTTTTATTTTTTAAGGATTTTTAACCCTTAAAAATCCCCCCAAAAAATGCCCCCCCCCCCCCCTCCCGGGAGGGGGGACCCTATGTCATTTTTTTTTCTCGATTTAACCCTTTGTAGTGTGGATGGTAGTTGTATTTTATTTGTAAATGTTAAAAATTACTTGTTTCAGTTAGGGGGGTCTCCTGGGCAGGAACAGGGGGCTACCCATAAATATGTGGTACCGTTCTAATCGGTAGAAATGGGGCTTTCACATGCAATATGGTTTTCCCTAATCAAATACATTTTTATTTAAAATAAAGGAGGCAATTTCTAAAAAAAATTTTTTTTTTTTTTTTTTTACTTAATAATAAATAAAATTAATAATAAATAAAATTTACAAACAAGACATTTCATGTTAAAGCCTAAACTCTGCTGCAAAAAATATATATATAATTTTCCTGTAAATTCCAGCAAAAATGACGCAAAACATGGCGCAAAACATGGCGCAAAATGGGGATAAATGACCTGTCAACAGAGGGTGACAAAATCTCAAGTAAGCTGGCAATTAAAAGGGTTAATAGTACCTCTGCATGTTGGGTATTGTTCTGTTCGGGGGACCTTGCGCTTTCAGACTTAGCTTGTTTTTTCTTGTTTGCATATTTATATTTTAGGAAAAGGTGTTTTTTATTCTGCTTTTTTATACATTTTTTAGGGAAACTCTGCACAACCAAAGAGTTCTTTGAGGGATTAATTCCAGAAAGATGAGCCCACTACAAAGCTTAACATGTGTACTTTCAGGCAATATATGGTTTATGGGGGATATTCCAAATGTAAAGGGTTGTTTTGGATGAAAAATCGCAAGGTGCGCATTTTGTCTGCAGAGCTGAAATTTTCAAGAAAAATTACCATTATGCTCATGCTTTACTTTGGGGTGTTTGGCAACTCTTCCCTTGACAGAACCTATGCATGTTGGGTATCGTTCTGTTCGGGGGATGTTGCTTTTTCAGATTATACTTGTTTTTTCTTGTTTGTATATAGTTTTTTTAGGAAAATGTGGCTTTGATTCTGCTTTTTTATCCTTTTTTTAGGGAAACTCTTTGCAACCAAAGAATACATTGAGGAATTACTTCTAGAAAACAGTGGCCACATCAACAAGCCTGGTACAAATAGAAAGCCTGAGGTGTGTACTTCCAGAGAATATATAGTTTGTGGGGGGTATTTCAAATGTAAAGGGTTGTTTTTCTGGAAAAACTGCAAGGTGCGCATAGCGCATATCACAGTATTTTTTCTGAAAATCCCCTATAGCTCTGTTTCAGTTTGGGGGAGTCTCCTGGGCAGGAAAGGGTGTCTACCTATACATATGTGGTACCGCTGTAACTGTGAGAAATTGGGGTTTCACACGCAATAAGATTTTATTGACAAACTTACATTTTTTACTACAAAAAAACACTACAAATTGTAAAAAATAGATTTTTTTAATTTTTTTGCACATATTTCGCCAAAAAATATTGAGAATACACCTAAAAAATTACAAACAAGACATTTCATGTTAAAGCTCAGACTCTGCTGAAAAAAACAATATATCATTTTCCTGGGAAATCCCTGGAAATCCCTTCAAAAATCACATTTGAACATGGGGAGTGCAAAATAGTGCAAAATGGTCTGGCAACAGAGTGTGACAAAAATTCCAGGTAGGCTGGCACTTAAAGGGTTAAAGGTGGAACTTATCTAATATGCCAACTAATATGCCAACTATAACTTATTAAGCAAATGATTATTATCCTCTTTCAGCTTAGCAATGTCCTCCTCGTGTGCTTCAATCATTGTGACCACATCACTCAGCCTTTCATCCATAGCAGAGAGACATCTCAAGACTTTAAACAGCTCCTTAGTGAAATGCTCAGTTATTAGGCCCTTGTAAATAGGGAATCAATTTGCTCAAGCAGAGCGGGACTGACCATCGCTCCCACAGCCGCATCAGTGTTGCATATCTGACTCACAGTTAACGCAGGTTCCATTAAAGCGTGTCCCTCCACTGCCTCTGCTTTAGATCCAGCCGCCGCCATCTTGAAGGCCCGACACACCTCCACAATCTGACCAGTTGCTGGCCACACAACGAGGTAGAGACGCTCCGCTCGCCTTTCCCTCGCTCCAGGCCCTCTCCGGAGGACAAGCCAGGTGCTTCCGCGGCTCTGCAGCACCCGTTAGCCGGCGTTCGCCTCTATTTCCGTAGAGGTATCAGAGCCTGCCCGACCGCATCACACGCACATGTGCACTCCAGAGCTGAAATTTTTAAGTAAAATTACTGTTACGCACATGTTTTACCTTTACTGGAGGTTTTGGCAACTCTTCTTCTTGTATTTTATCTGAAAATCTCTTAAAGCACTGTCTCAGTTTGTGGGTAGTCTCCTGGGCAGGAAAGGGTGTCTGTCAATACATATGTGTTACCATTGTAACCGGGAGAGATAGGGCTTTTACATTCAACATGATTTTTATTGAAAGAACATACATTTTTTATTACAATAAAACACTACAAATTATAAAAAAAAATATTTTTTTTATCGTTTTTGTGCATATTTCACCCAAAAATACATTTAAAAAATGACACACACATTTCATGTTAAAGCTTAGATATCATTTTCCTGTGAAGTCCCTGGAAATCCCTTCAAAGAGTTGAACATGTGTCGCACAAAATAGTGAAAAATGGTCTGGCGACAGAGGGTGACAAAAACTCTAGGTAGGCTGGCTGTTAAAGTGTTAATATGCCCAGCTAACATCCTTGTTTTTTTAAATTAGAGTTTTATGACCTGTATTCTCTTATATAAATAAGTTAATGAGTCCAGGTGCTGATGGAAAAAAGAATGGGTCTAATTTACACTGGCATCTGCCAGTTTTCACCAGTTTCCAATATTGGGACTGACATGTCAAAGGAAAAAGTGGCAGCAACCACCAAAATGAATTTAGTTTCAAACAGCAGAAAGTGGATAGGGAAAATGATCTCTAAGAAAAAGATATGATGTTGTGTTGACAATAGTAGCCTTATCATTTTCCATTTATGAGTTCATTGATGAGGCAGATTTAGTGGAGTGGTTAGGGCAATACCCTAATTGAAGAGGATCTTGCACAAGTATAATAGAAAGTACTGATTTGTTGTTTGTGTGTATCAATGAGCTTTGCTGAAGTTATACTTGTATCTTTGAAGGAGGAACATATATGTTATCAGAGAGGGAAGGATGTAGATTCATTGTTCGAGGTAAAGGGTTCATGCAACAGTTATTTTAGATACAAGCCTACCATATATCTGATACCTGAATTGTTTGTAGGTGTGTTTCTAGGCCCAGTTTTTGCTAGTCCACTCAGGAGACTCACAATTAGCTGTGTGAGATAGGGTGGTTGCTTGCATGCCAACCGTGGAGCATCAGGGAATATTTCACACAGTCTTGTGTCCCTGTGCAGAAGGGGTTGGAGCTTCTGCTATCTTCCTCAGAATCTCCAAAATGTGTATTATATGTGACAACCAGCAGGACGAGGTTCCTCTTTTGGTATTTTTTATATTGAAAAATGTTGTCACTGGGGATATAAAGTGCTTTTTTGTATATGGACATCTGTTGTTGACGGTGTATAACTCAGTTTAATTAAATCTCTTTTTAAACTGTTCATGTAGGTGTGCCTGTCCATGGCATGACCCCCCTCACTAAATAAGATGGATCTATTAATTGGTTTGGATGGAAGCTGTTGAGGTATGTAGAGTGAAATCATATATTTTGAAAAAAACTGAAACAATTCCACATCCTGGGCAACTTCTCCTGTGCTACAAAATTGGCTTCTGTAATTGACACAGCTCTACAGTATGTCTGACACCTTTAGGCCAGCATGGGCATCTCCTTTGTAACATATACTGTATCCTTACCCCTGAAAACTCATTGAAAAAACAAATCAGAGGAAGGGTTAGGGGATAGAAATGTGTATGTTGTAGAAAATGTACAATAATCTGACAAGGTTCCTATATGAAAAAGAGAAGAGGGGTCCAAGGGGAAGGATACATGTGTAGGTAGGGTAGGTTGGGATTAAAAATAAGAACAGCCATGACTACTTCTGTCAGGTTTGTGTGATGCATGGGCAGTTATGACAAGAAGAATCCTGTGCCTGTCCAATTCTGTTCCCTTCAGATGGAAGTCTGTGTTTTCTTGTATTTGAGTAACAGTCACTAGTGGCATATATGATTAAGTATGTGCCTTTCACATCAAGCTGGACTGCAAGTCTACATTGTTAAATGCATATACCAATAAAAAAATCAGTCTAAAATAAGCCAGGAGTAGTAATTTGAGTCTAAATCATTACCGTTAAGAGCTATAGATGACCAGCTTTCTACTTGTCTGAAAAAAGTAAGTCTGGCAGATATAAAACTGTTAAACAGAAAAATAAATAGACCTCTTCATGCTTGTCAAAGTACGTTACTAGACATTCTGCGCCTTAGCGATCCTCTTTCTTCATGTTGATACATTTCACTGCCAATATAGTCAAAACAAACTTACCTTGGTATCAAGTAATGGCATGAAGCATTGGATAGCCATGTTGTCATAACACAAAATGATGGATGGTGCTGTTTCCTGTGAGATCATTGAAGGCTGCGGCAATAGCAACTAGAATAGATGGAGCATGCCAGTCAGACCAATTGGATTTTTTTAGTTTTTATGTATACTGTGAATAAATTCTGTCTAAATTAGTGCAGGACCCAAAATAAGACTTATTACCAGAATTAGGTATTATGCCATTATGTGTTTTCCATGATCCTCACTGCTTTCTCTGAGAGCTCTTTATTAAATGTTATTAGTTTTTATGCTCACTATATAAACCTATTTAGTTGAAGTGGACCAACTATCTTAAAGTGGACCAATCATCCCCCAAGTCTGACCCTGGACTACAGGGCTAGCCGACTAGGGCAACCTGATTCTGGATGCCCCACAGTGCGAATTCAGGCATGCTGGATCACACACTCTGGGGGGTTTAACACAGCCTTGGTGATTGGTGCACTTAAAAAATCCATTTTAACTTCCCTGGGGTATTCTGATTAGGGATACCCCACTATGAGAAACACCCTTTTCAGGGCCCCCAAGCCATCCTCACTGGCCACAGGCACACAAGCTGATTGAACCAGAGCTCCTGCATGCACCATGGAAATGTCCGGATCAGAATTGTTATGGGTGAGCCGGTGGGTTTACGGTATACGGCATGCCAAATCGGGGGCAAGGAATCCTCAGGGGCAAGGACCAGAACCCAGGATAGTGAAAAACTTGTTCGGTCCACTTTAACATACATAAATAATCATTTCAAAAATATATAACTGATACGACAGCAAGAACCTAAGGGCATCTGTAGACATTGCTTAAAAAAATTAGGGTACTAACTTTGGTTCCCCTGCCAAACATCTTTCATGATCCAATGCATTTTAAACTCTTTGTTCCTAACGTCCATGTCCAGGTTCATGCTCCTGGCCCAAACCAAACTTTTCACTAAGTTCAGTTGAAACTTGCAAGCCCAAACTTTCATGGGTTCGCCCATCCCCAATTACTAAGCCTTCCAGAAGTGAAGCAATTGCTTCTATTCTTTTATTTCTTAGATGTAGAAGTGGACAATGCTAGCTGTGACTGAGAATGTGAGTGGCAGAAGTGCAGGAAGCATGGCCTGGCCCTGACTGAGTGAGGAGCACACTTTTGCAGCTCCCAAGCCATCTATATTTATTGTCACAATATCCCTCAGATATCCCTCACTTTCCCTCGTATGGTGAGGAGGAAAAATTCAAGAAAAAGTGAGAAAAAATCGCCCAGGAACTCACCAGGAAAGGCTTCTCCTCCTGTGCAATGGAGCGACCACGTTACCAAAATGTCAGATGGCGAAGGGAAAGATGCTGGATACCGAAAAGCTCCCAGCCTGTCGGCAATCACGCTGCCCTCCAGAAAGAAGGTTATCTTACACCTGCCAAAGGGCATGTTCTCTTCCTGGCCTGATACACTCCTCTGCTCTTTACCAGTGGCGGAAAAGGTGCGCTGGGGCACGTGGCAGCCGTTGGCATGAGCGGGTCGGTGGGGGGCCACCACAGCCAATATTGTCTCCCCCCAAAAGCTGCCAGCTGCCTTCAGCACCGGGTACCAACCCAGTCATAAACACTCCCTTCAGAGGGGGCAGCAACACAGGCTGGCAGCAGGGAATCAATTTGCACCTTGGACAGAACCATCTCTTTAATCAATGTACATCTGAAGATTTACGTGAAGGCCCTGTCTGGGAGGCTGCTTCTTGTAGAAGGGCTGGTGTTAAACGATCAAGTGGGCTCTCTGCCAAACCGCAAGGATAAAGTTAATACTTGGTCCACACAGCTCAGTCATGTGCCCTCCCACTCCTTTTGATCTCAACTGATGCTGAAAATTCATGTTTCAAACCCTTAACCATATAGGAGTGGGAGAAAGGATGCAGAGATGGATTGGAGCCATCTACACCACACCCACTGCCTCAGTATGAGAAGTTGCATCCCACTCCTCATCTCCAACAGTACTTGACAGGTATTCTCACCCTTGAACCATTCCTTTGCACTATATGTGCCAATGAATATATTAAATGGGTAGTGACTTCAATCTACCACCACAAATTTTATAATAAATATCCAGAAGTCAGAGGCACTGAATGTCTTAGTCCCACCAAAAAGACTAGAAGCTTTAAAGCCCAACTTCCCTCTTCAATAGGCTACATTGTACATAAAAATACCTCAAGGTTCTTGTACCAGTGGATCTTACCAGCTTTTTAGATCCAGAAATACTGGGCATGGCTGTGATTGGCTAAACAGGACACGTGACACTGCTGTATAAAAGGCGGGGCCACACGTCACGGCTCCATAGATATCAGCGTTGAGTAGATAGGGACAGATTGCTGCTGCTGAGTGAGGGACAGATAGGCCTCATTTTAAAACAGAGCAAAAACAATTGTCCTTTTCAAGACAGATAATTAGGTAAAGGAGACTGGTGGAGCGAGAGGAAAAGAGGTGAAGTGACAAAACTGTCCTTTTTAGGACAGCAAGGTAGGGACAGTTGGTGGTGTTGGCTGGAGGGAAAGCTAGGGAGGCACATAAAAGCACATATGTCTGTTGTCCTCATTGTACTCTGAGGATGGGCAGCTGCTGGGGCACATCTAGTACATCTGGGAATTTAATACAACTCACCTCTGCCTATCTGCATTGCACTTACTGGGTATTTAATACAACACATCTCTGGCCATCTGCATTGCATACTGGGTATTTAATACAACTCATCTATGCCCATCTACTTTGCACTCACTGGGTATTTAATACAACTTTCTTTGGACTGGCATCCTGGAGCAGACAGATGAGCCTAAGCTTGTAGCAGCCTTGGGCCAAATTGGTTTGATGCACATACCTTGCCTGGTGCATGTGCTCAAATTGGTGGTGCAAAGCTTCCTGGCCCATTATCCAGACATGCTGGAGATGCAGCATAAAGTGCATGCCGTGTGCATGCACTTTTGACTTTCCCACCCTGCTGCCTGCCTGTCTGTCTGCACTGGAGAGGAACTTCTGACTCTCCACCCACCACCACATATGTGACGACTTGCCAACCAGATCTAATTCCACTTTGTATATGCTGGAAAGGGTATGTGAGTATCAGCAGGCAATAGTGGAGTTCCAGCTCCAAAATGTCCAGGTGAGTCGAAGCACAGCACTTCACCACCAATGAGTGGGCATCCATGAGGGACATTTGTGCCGTGCTGTAGTGCTTCCAGTATGGCATCAATATGGTCAGCACTGATGGCACCATTGTCAGCGCTACCCAACGGAATCCTTTTTCAAACCCCACACCACAGCGTTTCTTAAACAAGTCATTACTGCATTTGTTGTAGTGTTTGGTATTGTTAGGGTCAGTAAGCAGCATGTGTCCTGCTTTGCACATTAGCATGTAGGAAGAGCTGGCTTAATGGTGGTTTTATGGGTATTTGTTTTGGCAGACAATAAAGGGTCCATAAAATTATATCCTCCTGAACAGCAAGAGAAGGACTTGTGCCTTTTCATTTCATGAGATTTGGCTTGTAACCCTGCACACTTTAAAAACCAACAAATATTTTAAGCTGAATTGTAGGGAAGACAAATTAAGGAAATGATTATAGGTATTTCTGATCAATTACTGATCTCATGTGTAGTTTTTGAGTTTTTCTTACAACTTATAAAAGGATCCTATCATTTGTGACACTTTATAGTCTCTATAAAATAAGATCTTTTTGTTAGAAGTGAGTTGTGTGTCATTGGAGTGTACAGACAGTCTCAAATGTCCCCTGGCTTACTGTCATGTTGTTTTTGTAATTTTAGCCATGGATTTGATTCAAACAGTCTTGGAAATATCTATCTAATAATTGTACATGGCAGATGAACAGACAGAAAAGAAAAATACTGTATAAAATCTGTCAGCTTTAGGGATTTATTGCTCCAGAAGCATTCCAATTACATCCACCTTTAGCCAGAAATATGTCACAAGATCACTAGGTGTCATATACATTCTGGAAGGTGGAGCAACCTAATTGTAGGTTCTCCGACTGTGTGACCCACATATCTATAGGAAAAATGTCGGCTGGTACATGGTCAAGCGTTCCAAACACACTGCTGAGTCTGGGTTCAGGCTCTCCCCAGAAATTCTACATACGCTTTTGACCTCGACCACACCATATAATGTTAAAAATTGATTTATTGATACCTTAATCATTAAAATACGTCTGTTTACAACCGCATACTCTCTGAGCTCACAAAATCATTATTTACATCATATTCATGTTTACATATTGTACAGACATATTGATATGTACATGATGCACTGATCATAATTTTTCAGATGTGTAAAAAATACATTTCACCCTACTGTCTTGTTAATCAGTTGGATTCATAATTCCTTCCTGATTGGGCAGACATGTTTCGCTTTTGGCTTCCTCTGTGCCCTTATTTGAAAGAAACAGAGTTCTCATTATATGAGAGCATTTGTATTATCAAGTGTCATTTTGTTTTTACAGTATCATCACAATATCTTTCTTTGTACTTATGTACCTCTTAAGGAAGTTTCAGGTGCTCTTTATGATTTCCTCATCTTTTTATATCTCGTATTTGTATAGGTTATATCACAGGTTGTTGTTTTTTTGTACCTCAGAGAAATCTGGTTCGTACACCCCGTATACTGCAAATCAGGAGCTTTGTCATCCTTTAATGGATAGGGATATTAGGTTACCCTCAAGGTATGTCATTGGTCTGTATATATCTAGGCTTGCATCTCTACCAGAAAAATCATGTATATACAATGGAATTACCTATCGAATCCTCTCTTTAAATACAGAACTGGGGAACAGCTAGAAGGGGAAAACAATACCTATAAGTCTGCGGGGCCCATCAGGAAGAAACAGGTAATTCCATTGTATATACATGATTTTTCTGGTAGAGATGCAAGCCTAGATATATACAGACCAATGACATACCTTGAGGGTAACCTAATATCCCTATCCATTAAAGGATGACAAAGCTCCTGATTTGCAGTATACGGGGTGTACGAACCAGATTTCTCTGAGGTACAAAAAAACAACAACCTGTGATATAACCTATACAAATACGAGATATAAAAAGATGAGGAAATCATAAAGAGCACCTGAAACTTCCTTAAGAGGTACATAAGTACAAAGAAAGATATTGTGATGATACTGTAAAAACAAAATGACACTTGATAATACAAATGCTCTCATATAATGAGAACTCTGTTTCTTTCAAATAAGGGCACAGAGGAAGCCAAAAGCGAAACATGTCTGCCCAATCAGGAAGGAATTATGAATCCAACTGATTAACAAGACAGTAGGGTGAAATGTATTTTTTACACATCTGAAAAATTATGATCAGTGCATCATGTACATATCAATATGTCTGTACAATATGTAAACATGAATATGATGTAAATAATGATTTTGTGAGCTCAGAGAGTATGCGGTTGTAAACAGACGTATTTTAATGATTAAGGTATCAATAAATCAATTTTTAACATTATATGGTGTGGTCGAGGTCAAAAGCGTATGTAGAATTTCTGGGGAGAGCCTGAACCCAGACTCAGCAGTGTGTCATATACATTTCTTTAAAAATCTAGTAATATAATATATATGTTCACTAAAGCAAATTACTGTGATCTGTAGGGAAATATCCAAAAGTTTAATCCAAGTGAAATCTTAAGCCAAGGCAAGCAACAAAATACATATATATCTTAAAGGGCATCTGTAGACATATGAATAAACATATGAAAGGTTAATGTCCTTGCCCCCTAGCAGTTCATCGTTCACAGTCTACTGCTTGAAAACTTACCAGGCTGATAGACCCTGGATCTGTCCCCTGCTAATAGAGAGGGCACTCTGAAACAATGGATGGAGTTGCATGCCCCCACACTGTGATGACAGCAGAGGGTGGTGTTCTCATTATGATTCTCTTAGCAGGTCAGGGCCAGACTGGAAGAAGATGCATTTCTGCAGACAATTTCAGGTCAGTTTATGGTTAATGCCTAGAAATGCGCTTTAAAGTGGACCAACACCCAGGATTTTGACTATCCTGGATATTGGTCCACTTCCCCGGGGCACCCCGATCGGGGGTGCCCCGCTGTGTGAAACCCCCAAGAAAGCCCCCAAAACTCACCTCTCCCCACTCCCACGTAGCCGCGCCGTCCAATCGGCGCCGACGGACAAGCTGATTGACAGCGACGTACAAGCAGCTTGCCCGTTGGTGCCTCCCGCGCGTCACTCTTGACGTGTGCGCGCCCGCGCCGGCCATTCAGAGACGGCCGGCGCGGGCACGTCTAGAGGAGCGCGAGTGAGGCGGCGGCGGCGGAAGCAGCGGCTGGAGAGGTAAGGTTTTTCGGGGGTTTTGGGGGGTTTACACCCCGCGGGACATCCCGATCTCGGATGTCCCGCAGTGTGTCAGGTGATCGGCCCGGGAATCTTATAGATTCCCGGGCCGATCACCTCAGGGTCTTGGTCCACTTTAAGTTTATCTTTCAAAAGATTTACTTTTCATAAAATTTAAAACAAATGTTTATGTGATGGGCTATGCGACCTGTTGCACTGCACATTTTATTGAAGGTTTTACCATACATTTCTATGTAATGGTATTACAATCAGGTTAATCGTGGCACAAGCATTCTTAATACTATGCTATACACATTCACATTGTCACAATAATTGGCAGTCCCAAATAACAGTTGTTGGCTGGGAGGTTGAGCACAACCACAATCCAAATAAGCTCCATTATGTTGGGATTCCTCTGGATCAGGTACCATATCCTAGAAGTCAGCTGTCCCAACTCCAAAACCTATTGAAGTCACCGTCCCTCCGGGGACGGCCTTGTGAATGATCCTTATTTTTGTGGACTGTGCACATGTTTGTAGTTCTAGACGCTTTGTGAATATTGTAGGCTGATGAGGAGTATAATTCTGGGGAGTATTATTGAGGCAGTTTATTTGCACTTTATTTTCTTATATATTGTATCATATTGCTTAGCAGTGGCAGTAATAGTTGTGTTGCACTAGAATTTTATTAGTTTTCTCATAGTATATTTTAAATTATCCTATAGTGATTTAAATTTTTCTGCTCTTTCACCATTATCGCACCATATTGATATACTATATAAATTATTTCTCACCACCCTTACTTTTTTGATAGTTTGTCTATGTGTGTTGCAGTTCCTTAATAAAGGTAAATTGCATTTGCATTTTATGCGGCCTGCCCAGGCCAGCTTGCAAATTTTGAAATGTATTTGCAATTATCCCATATGCTTAAAGAGTGCTTCATTATAGGGTTTGCTATGTGGGTTCTGTATTGGGTGGGACCCAGAGTAGGTTATCCACATTAATTGGGTTGTTATACACAGCTTCAATGCTTACCCACATGGGCACAGGGATTTCACTGTGCCAAGAAGCTAACTGGGCAACTTGTGCTCTCTTAAAGTAGGTTAAAAGCACATATCATACGGTGCTCCCACTCTTCATCCTGCTGCTTTCTTGCTTCTGTCAGGTGGGCATGGCCTATATACATCTGGTGACCATGTATAGATGCTGTCCATACATAGGCCACGCCCACCCACTGGAGCTAGGATAGCAGCAGCATGTAGAGCGGTGTGGGAGTGCCGGAAGGTATAGGCTTTTAACTTACATATCTCCCTACACACACATTCGCTCCATAAGACACTGTTCATGAAGTAACAGCCCAAGCTCTGGTGGGTGGGGCAGGGCGTATGCATGACGCTCATTCATGGGTGGCTGGAAATAGGCCATGCCCACTCATAGGAGCTCTGAAGGTGACTGAATGAACAGGAGCATGGTAAGGACATTGTGTGTGTGTGTGTGTGTGTTGGGCGCAATACATTGGAGGACCAGTGGGTGAGCAGGTAATAAGTGTAATTACTTTTTTCTGCCCACTTGCCTGTCCTTGATCATCCGACACTCGGATGTCAGGAAACGCGGAGTTGAGGGGAACTCTGCCAAACTGCTTTTAAATGGGGTTGGGAGGAACTCTGCCACAATGCCTATATATGGGGTTGGGGGAAACACTGCCTCTCTGCCTGTATATGAAGGTTGGGGGTATTGTCCAACACTGCCTGTATATAAGGTTGGGGGATGCTGCCACACTGCCTATTATGGAGTGATTTGGGGGGGTTCTGCATGCTGCCTGTTATGGGGTGATTGGGGGGGGGGTCTGCACACTACCTTCTGCAATTATGGAGGTGGTAGTTAGCACACCATTTGGTTCAGAATACCCTTTTCCTCTAAATCCTAGGTGCCTTTTTTTGGTCAGATGCATCTTATAGAGCAGAAAAAATAAGGTAGATGTCCCATTTGATCTCACCTTTCTTCTACATTATCCATAGAAACATAGAAGGTTGATGGCAGAAGGAGACCATACGGTCTATCTAGTCTGCCCTTATGTGTAAAGGGTAATCGCTCCAAGGTTGGTCCTGGAGTCTAAAATCCAACTAAGCCACACACTCTGAGATAATGTTACGCAGAAACTCCAGTGCACTTCCCTGCTACTTCTTCACACCTTGTCTGCATCCACTAGCGCTGATTCTGCAGCCCCACACTACTAACCTCTTCTGGTTTTGCCATGCAAAGCGGCCACCTTGGCTTAACACTGACCTTTCCAGACTGAAACAGCATTCCCAGGTCACTGAATGGCGATGACGGAAGAACAAAGCCAGTGGCGACTTCCTGATATATATAAAAAAGCTCTTCTCTTCTCTTTTACCTTGTGTTTCAGACTGTTTTTTCAGATGCATCTTCATCCACGTCATCTTGCTCATCAAAGACAAAACAATGCTTGTTGTTTTTGCACCATCCAATTCTGCTCCTATCTCCTCAATAACAATTTCTGTCAATGATTAACTATCACAGCACCTTCTCAAGCCCAAAGTCATGGTTTTATACTGAAATTCTCTCTCTTGTTCAAAAAAATCAGTTCCAACTTCTAACCCTAACTTATCAAGCCTATTCCTACATTTCATTGCTAGACCAAAGCTACTAACCCAGATGCAGTCTGCGGTGACCTCCTCTTGTCCTCAACCCTGTTCACCTCCGCCCACTCTCGGGTCCAGGACTTCGCACGTGTTGCTCCGCTCCTCAAAACCAATCTATTTGGACAAGGTTAGCATTTAGCCTAACTAAACAACTTTAAAGTCTTGTCACCCTTTAGAGCACTTGCTACCATGCTTAATACATACTCTTTGGGACCCAATCTTTTAATGATCGCAACAGGAGCACTCTTACCATAAATAATCGTGGTGGGTGCTATAGCCAGTGGTGGCGTTGCAAAATCCAGGAACACAGAGCACTCCAGCACTCCAATTATAGTTCCAAAAGTTCCAAAATGTATAATGAATACTCCATCAAATGAAGGTTATTCAAAAAGACAATCCATATAAAAAGTCCAAATGCATAGTCCATATTAGATTCGGGGCAGCCTGTGCCCCTTTATCAGGGATGGGCTACCAAACAACCATCCACCTTTAGATTGTAAGCTTGCAGAGGCAGAACTTTCGATCATAACATATTCCTGTATATGTGCTTTATTGTATCTGACTCAAAATGCTGTATGTGCGTTAGTATGTTACTTATCCCACCCTCCTGTAATTTATACTTTGTGCAGTTTATTACAGGAAGAAACTTAGAAGACACTTAGAACTGGGCAACGATAGAGCACTTCATGATATACAAGCTCCACTTAGGAATTTAGGAAAATACTTAATGAAGGAAAGTAAAGGTTAATGCAGTATAAATTATCAAGAGAGAACGAGTATATATATATATATATATATATATATATATATATAGAGAGAGAGAGAGAGAGCTCGTGTGAGGAGCCAAAGTCTCCGCTATCAATAAATGCAAATTGGAATCTGTTGGCACAAAATAATATTTTTTTATTAATGCTGCAATTATTCTTTAGAAATATTATATAAATATTAAAGTAAACATCATCAAATAAATAATTATTAGTTTATTATGTAATACTGTATGGTGTGTATTTGGCACCGAACTTCTTTTATTGGCCACTGGGTGTCACTATAGCCAAGTGCAATCCAGGCTGTGCATTAATCTGTTTCAAATCCAAGTGCCTCTTCTCACAATAAAGATAAAAGAAACTTCATCTGCCAAAGAAAAGACCAGTCACATTTTTTAATTCCCAAAGGCAGGTTACTTAATCAAATATAGTTCTTAAACTTTGTATCTAAGCAGCATGCCCAATGTTTTAGTGGTTTTACATAAAGGATTCAGAAACAGGATATGTAAACAAGCAGGCGCGAAGAACATTTCTGTTAACTGTTACATAGAAATGATTTAATTATCAACCAGTTAATTTCCAGGTATCTTAATAGTTACACAATGTACTTCGAAAAAGAAAAGCAAAATACCTTATGTATACTAATGTTAAAGCAGACATATATCCTACAACCACAAATAAAAATATGTGATGCTAATATGATGTAAAATGTAAAGATAACAAGAATGCAATGATCTAGAAATCTCAAACAACCATTTTTCATTCACAATAGAACACATTTGAGAAGATTGAAGCTAGACATTTTTCTCTTTAATTAAAAAAAAAATGATGGCAACGGCACATCATAAAAAAATTGGGATTGTTAATGTCTGGCATTGTGAAGCATCCCACTGCAAGGAGATCATTTGCTGGAGTTTTGGGAGAGGAATGTTGTCTCATTCTTGTCTGATGTAGGAATCCAGCTGCTCAATAGTTCTGGGCTTCTTTAATGGATTTTCTTTTTCATAATGCACCAACTGATTGTGATTGATTATATTGGTGAAGGTCTAGACTGCAGGTAGGCCTATTCATCACCCAGATTCTTCTTCTGCGAAGCCATGCTCTTGTGATGGATGCAGTATGTGGTTTAGCTTTGTCTTGCTGTATTTGCAAGGTGGTATTGGGCTTAATTTAACAAACATGTTGAACCAGTGGCGACTTTCTGATATATAAACAAGCTCTTCCTTTCTCTTTTACCTTGTGTTCCAGACTGTAACAGATGTATATTCATTCACGTCATCTTGCTCAAACTGAACATAGACAAAACAGTGCTTGTTATTCTCCCACCATCCAATTCTGCTTCTATCTCCGCAATAACAATTTCTGTCAATGGTCTGACTATCACAGCAGCTCCTTAAACCCAAAGTCATGGTGTTATAATGGACTCCTCTCTTTTGTTCAAACAAATAATTCAGTTCAAAGTTCTTACCATAACTTACCAAGCCCATTTCTACATTTCATCGCTAGACAAAAGCTACTAGCCCAGATGCAGTCTACCTGTGATCTCCTCCTGTCCTCAACCCTGTTTACCTCCTCCCACTCTCGCATCCAGGGACTTCGCACATATTCCTCCACTTCTCAAAAGCCTTGAAAAGCACCCTCAAAACTTTTAAAAGCACCATCAAAACCTATACATCTATTTTGTAGTTAGCTCCTAATTTGTGCCACCAGTCACTAGATGGCACCCTAATACTGAAAAATTGTAGCACAGTCCTACCATAGTTGTTTTAAAGTGGAATAAAGACTTCATGGCAATCTGCTTGGCTACACCCAGGATCACCAGCAGAACTTATCTTTCCTGGGGCTCCCACAGTGCTTTCTATTAGGGCAGGGTGGGCACGGGGGGGGGGGGGGGGTTTAGTCTGTTTTTAGCTTGGAGAACCTTAATAATTCTGCGATGTTCAGAATCTATAGGTCAGGGGATCTAGTCATAAGCCAAAAATGGTCAGACCAGGGTAGAGCTCTGGACAGTTTCTGGACATGTGTATCAGCCCAACCTCTGGAACTGGGATAATAGGTAGAATTCTATTGCACCTGTTAGGGACTCTAAAAGAAGTAGTGATGTTGGTGCTTATCTCTATTCAGGAACTGACCAAAAAGGTTTGATACTTCCTATTCCCTTCCCATTTTTTCCACTATTGTTTCTCCTTCTTGAAAAATATTTTAAACCCTCCTATTGCAGCGAAACAAGGGGACCCCAGAAAATAATGCAGTTGTCTTTATCCCTGTTTAGAGCAGCACATGTTGGCCACCACCACAAGGTAGCACTAAAAACTGTTCCCTACTTTATTCAAAATGTGTTGTCTGACAGTCTTTAATGTTTAAAAAATGCTAGTGGTCATTAAATTCCTTCCATACAATGCATCTACCCAGCTAAGCAAATAAAACTGTTATTGCCCAAGGCACATAGCTTTGGAAATAGAAATATATAATTTGGTAAATGTACTGTGTGATGTAATTTAGCATATTGTACATATATAAAATTGGAGAATTTTAACACATTTCTAACGCAAGCTGAAAATTAATATTTCAGGACAGAATACCTGTACCTAAGAGGGGGTGCAGTTTCCATTAAGGCAAAACTAAAAATGTAACAGGGATAAGGAAATGCACATTACACAAACATATTAGACTACCATAGCTTTCTTGCTGTTCTGCATGGGCTACACATATTGTACTATGTATCCTATTTTATGGTCAGTTTTTGAATAGTCATATTGTAATTTTTGGTTTTCACTTTTAACATAGCTTACTTTGGTTGCAAAGATGTGGCATGTGTTGCCCTACACTTATTATGTTTTTATGTTTCAAGTAAAAGCAAAATAATGATGTTCATGCTTAGAATTCTCAAACTGGGAAAGCCTATAAATTATCAGATACGAGTAACTGGAAAATGTCCTTCCATATATACATCTGTTTTAAGCAAAAGTCAATGTAACTTCAAAGGCCGTCAGTGATAATATTGAAAGGATGTAGCAACACCAGGTGCAGTATCATTGCTGTCCCTAGTCTAAATTTCTGATACATATGCTGTTCAAATTCCAGTCACAGTTAACATTTCTTTTTACTCTAGAAAATTATGGACATCTGTAGGTTAAGTGCTAAATCAAACTGTGATTACCTTTCCTGCTGCTAATCCCTTCTGATCTGTTGACTCATGAAGGTATTTTATCATTCTATCCCTGTTTTTTTCTTCCTCTCCTAAGAGAAGAGTCATTGTTTGAATACTACCCACTGCCTGTGTACCAAGAAGGAAAGAGCTTACCATACTTTGTCTCTATAGGGAGAGAGATTATATAGCAGCCAGCACCAATAGGACTAAACACCAATTTATTCTGGAACTTTTGGAGTTTGTCTTAGGACATAACCACTTTGTCTTTGATGGCAAACACTACCTCCAGAGAAGAGGGGTCGCTATGGGGGCACGATGTGCACCCTCCGTGGCGAACCTCTTCCTGGGGTGGTGGGAAAAAGAAATTGTATTCGGGGAACCAATGGCAAAATACCAACCTTACATCAGTGGGTGGTTTCGGTTAATTGATGACGCCCTATTACTTTGGCAGGGACCCCAAACCCTATGTGAGGAATTTTTAGAAGAATTGAATCGGAATGATATGAATATATTCTTAACATATTCCATGTCCACCCGACAGGTGGAACCAGGTACATTTTGGAACCAGATGGTACAATTTCTACCACCCTCTACAGGAAAGATACAGCAGTGAACAGTCTACTGGACTATAAAAGCTTTCACCCTAGCCCTCAGAGGAGAGGTATCCCGAAGGGCCAGTTTGCGAGGGTGAGACGCAATTGCTCAAAGGAAGGTGACTTCCAAACTTATGCTGGTGATTTGAAGAGGAGATTTTTGGAAAGAGGATATCCAAAACAACTAATATCTAAAACTTACCAGCAAGTTGCGAGAATCGATCGGGGTACCCTACTGAGACCAAGGACCCGTGACAAGGATAACCATGTAAGATTTATCACTAGGTACAGCAGTAGCTGGGGGATGGTTCAGAACATATTAGATCAACATTGGAATATATTACGATCTGATTCATCCTTGCAGAGTTTGATTGATTGTAGGGTCCGTTTGACGGCTAGACGAGCTCCCAATTTAAGAAATATTCTGTGTCGAAGTCATTTTACCAGGCCACCCACCTGGCTGCGAGATGAAAAGTTGAAGGGAAGCTACCCATGTGGCCACTGTAATATTTGTCGGCACTTAGTGAGGACGGATGTGGTGGAGAATCAGTATACGAAAATCAGGTATCGAATCCAACAATGTATTAATTGTAGAACAAAAGGGGTGGTTTATTTTCTTACGTGTAGCTGTGGCCTAGGATATGTGGGTGAAACACAAAATACACTCAAAGCGCGGATACAGGCACATTTATCGAATGTCCGTTTAGCGGATAGAGACATCAAGCAAAATAAAATCATCACACCTATAGCAGATCATTTTCTTAGGAAACACAATAGTCAAGAGGTTGAGCTGCAGGTCATACCATTGGAAAAGATTCAATTAGGAATCCGGGGAGGTAACCTTAAGAGAAGATTGTTACAATGTGAATTGAAGTGGATGCATAGACTTGATACAATTGCGCCACTGGGACTGAATGAGGAAGCATCTTTTCAATGCTTCCTGGGTAGATAATGGGGCTGCTGACCGAGTAGTGTTTACACAAAGATTGATATATCAAAAGTTTTTTTATTTTTTTCATAAACTTTATTAAATGTATATTCACACATGCATGGTTGCATATTTTTATGTCTTGTTATTACACACTTGTTCATATATATATATTTTTCATTAGATATTTTGTCACGGGTGCGATTGTTACTGGATTACATTGTCGTATGGTGGTTGGGAATTAATTAAGACACTGAAGATTTCCATGTATGGTTGAGGACCTGAGGGGATCGTTGGAGGCTTCTGGAAAAGAGTTATGGAGGTGATCGATCTATACACTTGATTACTACAACATCGATCCTCAGACATCCAGCGGGTCTATCAAGTGGACATCTGTTTTCACGAATTGTGTATTTTTTTTTTTTATTTTTTTTTCATTCGTTTTATTTATTTAATTAATTATTTATTTGTGTTTAATTATATGAAGTTTATTTATTTATTCAACTAATTATTTATTTATGTTTGATCATATGGAATTGGGATATTTATTTATTTAATTAATTAATTATTTATTCTTGTTTGATTACATGAATTAGTTTATTTATTTAAATAAATAATTATTTATGTTTGATTGTATGGAATTTGTTTATTCATTTATTTATTTATTTTATTAATTAATTATTTATTTATTTATGTTTGATTATATGGATTTTTGGATCATATTATTGATATTTGCTATATAGGCTCCTCTGTGGTTATCAACCGGGATCTTATGTGTGCTTTTCCAACATTACATAGAGGATCGTTTGTGTATTTATGTGTGTACCATCATATACATACCTTTGTGAGGGTGCCCATATATGTACATATGATCCTATCTATTTATCTTGTTCATTTGATTGTATTTTAGATTCAATCAATAATACCATTGTCATGATATGACTGGTATCACTTATATAAATAAAAATTATTCATATATTTATCTACATTAGTATGTGCACCAAATATATAAGATCTATTTCTGGTTGCCAACCTTAATTGCATGCATCCTATTTGGATTGCATGTGTCTTCTCCTTCTTGATTTGATCACTTGATCTTACCTATATAGGCATGTGTATGTCCTGCTTCGATTATTTGACCTTACCTATATGGGTGTGATCCTGCTTTGATCATTTGTCTCCATATATATAGGTGTGTGTATGTCTGATTCTGCCCAGACCCATGTACATGACTTTGTAAAATTGATTCTGCCTCTGCATATGCACTTTGCATCTATTTGATAGTGGATAGCTGTATAGCCATGATTGGACAAAAGTTTTATAAATATATTCTATGCTGTTTATATATGTTCATACATTTTTATTGCAGTGATAGATTGAGATGGACAAAAATAAAGGTTTACTGTTTTTATCAGGGGGGTTTTAATTGTAACTGCCTGACTTCACACCCAGCTGGGAATCACTAATGAGCTCCTTCAGTGTGCTCGCGCTCCCTCCCCGCCGCCCCCCGCCCCCTGCCTTGGCGTCCGTTGCCGTAGCAATGTTGTGCATCGGCGTGGCTGGCTGGGCGGTTTGGGGGGCGGGCGGTGGGGAGGGAGGGCGATGACGTCCACATTTTTGGATGGCCGTCCCTGATTGGTGGCGTCTCCTGCGCATTGTGCGGCCGCCGTGTGCTGGAGCGCCGCCCTGATTGGAGATGAGCAGCACCTGTCAATAGAGCTCTCTCCAGCCATCTACATATATAAAAAGGGTATGTGAAGCAGGCATCATTCTCTGGCACCTTTGAAGAAGTGAGCTTGTCTCACGGAACGCGTGGGGGATCAGGACGCCAGTTCTTAGCAGGGACACCTCTCAACTTCCGATTTGGTGATATCTCATGCACTTTAATTATTTACAAATTTATCTTGTTTTGGGGCAAGTTGATTGGCTATTTGTTCTCTCTTTCTATATGGGACACATTTATACAGGTTTTGAATGTTATATTGTAGCACTTAGCACTTTTATATATCAGCATTCAGCACTTTAATATTGCACTAGTCACTTTATTCACTTGTTGCATTTTATATTGTGTGATAGGGATCTATTTTTCACAAGGAGGAAGAGGGATGATTGTCTGTGTCCCTGCTATTTGAATTTTGTTTTTAAAAATATATTTGTGATGGTATTTTTGTAATCATTAATAAATATTGATTACTTATTATATACTTTTGATTCAAGCTATTTGATTTGGTGGTGCCTGGGGACGCCCCTGGTGGTAGCTGGGGCCACATATATTGTGTACTTGTATTTGGATATACTCTTTTTGGGGATTCCCTTAAGGCACACCTATATATATACATTGTTAAAAAAAATTCTTAATTAAGTGGTGCATTGGGGAAAAAAACTCCTTTTGGAGAGAGATTATATAGGTTAGTTTTGCCTGCAGTGTGATACACAACCAACACAGTGTAAAATGCAGAGCTGTTTCCTAGGGGTTATTGGAGCCCTGCCTGCTAGGCCATCATTGCAGCTGGGGGACAGTCAGCAGGGAATGAGGAGGTGGCATAATCATCTAAATTTCACCAACATAGGCCATGACAGGGTTCCAGTGCCTGATGCTGTCCACAAAAGCTGGGAATCTTTAAAGTAGTATAGCAGCCATCTTAGAGAGAACTTGAGATGAGCATGCATACTTATGACCTCCAGGGGGAGAGCTCTAGTGAGGCAGCTTGTCCTTGGACATCAGGAACAGGCAAACATGCTGGAAAAGCCAGTTAACAGATGAGCACTGGTTCTTGATAGCACAGAAAGTGGACCAACTGAAACAAGTGAGGGAGCATGGAAAGAAAAAATATAACCCCCGGCTCCCCAATTACTTGCCTCCCCAGGGGGCTACAAGCCCAGGGGGGCAGAACAGCCTGAGCCCACCCAGGCTATGTAGGCTTGTAGCCTGCAGGGCGGGGGGCCACCATAACCTGGTCCCGGGTGGGCTATGCTGGGTAGGGGGGAACCTATGTCATTTTATCTTTGCATTTTTAAGGGTTTTTAACCATTAAAATTAAAGAAAAAAATGCATCCCCCCCCCCCAGGAGGGCGTACTCTATGTCATTTTTTTTTTTAAATTAACCACTTATCTTCTGTTGCCCAGAAGCTATAAAAGGCTTCCAGCAGCAGCTGGAGAGCAGAAGCCAGAGTGAGGAATGAGTGTGTGTGTGTGGTTTTTTTACATTTAACCCACTGTGAACTGGCAAGGAGTCCATGAGACCACTATACCAGTTCACAAGGCTGGGGGCTGACAAGTCACCTGCTGCTAGTGGGTGACTTGCCATTAACCCCCAGCCTCCTTATCACCTGCCTCCCCAAAGCCCAGGGGTGGCAGAAGGGCCCGGGGCCAATTTAGGCAGTGTAAGCTTGTAGCCGGCAGGGTGGGGGCCACCAAAGCTGTAGCTTGTAGCTGGCAGGGCGGCAAAACTGGCACTTGAGAAAGGGACCACCATTTTTTTCTTTAACCCTTTATTGTGTGGATAGTAGTTCTAGATAGTTATAGACAGTAGTATATTTTATTTGTAAATGTTATAAAGTGCTCTTTTCAGTTTTGGGGTCTCCTAAGCAAGAATGGGGGGGCTACCGATACATATGTGGTACCATTATAATTGGGAGAAATGGGGCTATCACATGCAATATGGTTTTCTTTAATAAAACAAATGTTTTATTTAAAATAAAGGAGATTTTCTAAAAAATATATTTATTTATATTTTTTTTTTACTAAAAAAAAAACAAGTAGAAAAATTACAAACAAGACATTTCATGTTAAAGCCTAAACCCTGCTGCTGCAAAAAAAATTCCTGGAAATTCCTGCAAAAATCACAGTTAAACATTGTGCAAATTGGTGAAAAATTACCTATCAACTGAGGGTGACAAAACTTCAAGTAGACTGGCAATTAAAAGGGTTAAAAGTAGCTGCGCATGTTGGGTATTGTTCTGTTCGGGGACCTTGTGCTTTAAGATTTAGCTTGTTTTTTCTTATTTGCATATTGATATTTTAGGAAAACATGTTTTTTATTCTGCTTTTTTATACATCTTTAGGGAAACCCTGTGGAACCTAAGAATTCTTTGAGGGATTATTTTCGGGAAAGATGAGCCCACTACAACCACATGGGCATGCTTCGAAATCTTAACATGTGTACCTTCAGGGAATAAATGGTTTATGGGGGGTATTCCAAATGTAAATGGTTGTTTAAAAAGCAAAAGGTGCGCACTTGTCTGCAGAGCTGAAATTTTCAACTAAAACTATCATTCCGCACTGCTTTACTTTGGGGTGTTTCGCAACTCTTTCCTTGGCAGTACCTATGCATGTTGGGTATCGTTCTGTTCGGGAATGTTGCTTTTTCTGATTTAACTTGTCTTTCTTGTTTGCAGTAGTTTTTTTTTTTTTTAGGAAAATGTGGCTTTGATTCTTTTTTATTCTTTTTTTAGTGAAACTCTGTGCCACCAAAGAATTCCTTGAGGGATTACTTCCAGAAAACTATGCTCATGTCAAAAAGCCTGGTACATCTAGAAAGCTTGAGGTGTGTACTTCCAGAGAATATTTATTTGTGGGGGGTATTTCAAATGTAAAGGGTAGTTTTTCTTGAAAAACTGCAAGGTGTGCATGGCGCATAGCATAGTTGTATTTTATCTAAAAATCTCCTAAAACAAAAATCTCCCCTTGTCCATGCAGCTTAGCATATTGTCCCAGTTTTCAAAGTGGAGGCTTTACAAGGTGGTTTCCCCCACTGCATGCGGGTGAGCCACTCTGTGCAGCCTTGCTGTTGTCAGGGCACTAGATGGGGGTGGCACTGGCTGAAGAGACAAAGTGAGATTTTTTTTCTCCACCTGGAATTAGATCCAGAGGGGGGGGGGGGGCAATAGAGTCACTAGTTTCCTTCTAAGCTGTTAGCATAGGTTAGTTACATATAATTGCCATCATACCTTTCAAATGTCTCCTACAACATTTTATACACAGAGTTATTGACCCTCAAGATTTTAAACTACTTCTGTGTGAAGGAGCCAGGCCTTTCACAGGGGCCCTATATAACTGTACTTCAGTTTCTAACAGGGAACAATTTCTTCTGTTGGGAATGTCCCAGTGCACTTTGACAACTCTATATCAAGGTACATTTTCTTGGAAAAAGCCTGGTGCATTCCTGAGGACTGTAAATTCAAAAGTCCCATAAAGGATTTAAAAAATGATTTATATAATAAGAACCAACTACTTATGCAGTTTGGACTTTCACTTTAAAATTGTATTTTTAATATTTACTTTTGATCTGATTATATATCTTGACATTCATGCTAGGAATCTGAATTTAAAATGGTAGGAGAATGTTTTGTCTATTTTCTAGTGGATATATTATGCTTAATAGGGGGTTTGTAGGCCAATTTTGGCAAAATGAATATTGACCTTATAAGCCCAAATAATATGGGCTTATAAGGAATTAGAGAATTTTTAAAGCCTATTGTTTATCACAGTCTTTATCTCTTCCAGAGTTTTATTGCATCTGGCTAAATCCACCATGTGTGGAGTAAATATCTAGTTGTATTGCAACACTGGAAACAGCCTGTAAGTTTACATAGAGTATACAACTAGAGATGAGCGAACTTTTGAAAAATTCGATTCGACTGATTCGCCGAATTTTCCGACAAAAATCGCTTCGACCCGAATAAATTCGCGACGAATTGCTATTAAAAACGGCTATTTCTGAGCCTCCTAGAGCCTCAATAGGGTTGTAAACCATTCTGCCTTGCTGTAACACGCACAGGATGCGTGCTGGGTTAGTTAAATAATACTTTGAAGAAATATCACATGCAGATCAGAGGCATCGCTAATAGAATCGCAGAGCGGCACAATTGAATTCAAGAGAGTTGAAGTGGCATCACTATGAGGGGCAGAAGGAGCCCAAACATTGCTTTAAAGAGACACTGGAGTTGGCAGCAGCAGGAGCCCAAAAATTGGATGAATCACACCCTGGAGTTGGCAGCAGCAGCAGGAGCCCAAACATTACTTTAAAGAGACCCTGGGGTTGGCTTCAGGAGCCCAAAAATTGGATGAATCACACCCTGGAGTTGGCAGCAGCAGCAGGAGCCCAAATATTACTTTAAAGAGACCCTGGGGTTGGCTTCAGGAGCCCAAAAATTGGATGAATCACACCCTGGAGTTGGCAGCAGCAGGAGCCCAAATATACACTGGAGTTGGCTTCAGGAGCCCAAAAATTGGATGAATCACACCCTGGAGTTGGCAGAAGTTGGCAGCAGCAGCAGCAGGAGCCCAAATATACACTGGAGTTGGCTTCAGGAGCCCAAAAATTGGATGAATCACACCCTGGAGTTGGCAGAAGTTGGCAGCAGCAGCAGCAGGAGCCCAAATATACACTGGAGTTGGCTTCAGGAGCCCAAAAATTGGATGAATCACACCGTGGAGTTGGCAGGAGTTGACAGCAGCAGCAGCAGGAGCCCAAATATACACTGGAGTTGGCTTCAGGAGCCCAAAAATTGGATGAATCACACCCTGGAGTTGGCAGGAGTTGACAGCAGCAGCAGGAGCCCAAACATTACTTAAAAGAGACACTGGGGTTGGCTTCAGGAGCCCAAAAATTGGATGAATCACACCCTGGAGTTGGCAGCAGCAGCAGCAGGAGCCCAAATATTACTTTAAAGAGACACTGGGGTTGGCCTCAGGAGCCCAAAAATTGGATGAATCACACCCTGGAGTTGGCAGAAGTTGGCAGCAGCAGTAGGAGCCCAAACATTACTTAAAAGAGACACTGGGGTTGGCTTCAGGAGCCCAAAAATTGGATGAATCACACCCTGGAGTTGGCAGGAGTTGACAGCAGCAGCAGGAGCCCAAACATTACTTAAAAGAGACACTGGGGTTGGCTTCAGGAGCCCAAAAATTGGATGAATCACACCCTGGAGTTGGCAGCAGCAGGAGCCCAAATATTACTTTAAAGAGACCCTGGGGTTGGCCTCAGGAGCCCAAAAATTGGATGAATCACACCCTGGAGTTGGCAGAAGTTGGCAGCAGCAGCAGCAGGAGCCCAAATATACACTGGAGTTGGCTTCAGGAGCCCAAAAATTGGATGAATCACACCCTGGAGTTGGCAGAAGTTGGCAGCAGCAGGAGCCCAAATATACACTGGAGTTGGCTTCAGGAGCCCAAAAATTGGATGAATCACACCCTGGAGTTGGCAGGAGTTGACAGCAGCAGCAGGAGCCCAAACATTACTTAAAAGAGACACTGGGGTTGGCTTCAGGAGCCCAAAAATTGGATGAATCACACCCTGGAGTTGGCAGAAGTTGGCAGCAGCAGCAGCAGGAGCCCAAATATTACTTCAAAGAGACCCTGGGGTTGGCTTCAGGAGCCCAAAAATTGGATGAATCACACCCTGGAGTTGGCAGCAGCGGCAGCAGGAGCCCAAATATTACTTTAAAGAGACACTGGGGTTGGCCTCAGGAGCCCAAAAATTGGATGAATCACACCCTGGAGTTGCAAGCAGCAGCAGGAGCCCAAATATTACTTTAAAGAGACCCTGGGGTTGGCCTCAGGAGCCCAAAAATTGGATGAATCACACCCTGGAGTTGGCAGCAGCAGCAGCAGGAGCCCAAATATACACTGGAGTTGGCTTCAGGAGCCCAAAAATTGGATGAATCACACCCTGGAGTTGGCAGAAGTTGGCAGCAGCAGCAGCAGGAGCCCAAATATACACTGGAGTTGGCTTCAGGAGCCCAAAAATTGGATGAATCACACCCTGGAGTTGGCAGAAGTTGGCAGCAGCAGCAGCAGGAGCCCAAATATACACTGGAGTTGGCTTCAGGAGCCCAAAAATTGGATGAATCACACCCTGGAGTTGGCAGGAGTTGACAGCAGCAGCAGCAGCAGCAGGAGCCCAAATATACACTGGAGTTGGCTTCAGGAGCCCAAAAATTGGATGAATCACACCCTGGAGTTGGCAGGAGTTGACAGCAGCAGCAGGAGCCCAAACATTACTTAAAAGAGACACTGGGGTTGGCTTCAGGAGCCCAAAAATTGGATGAATCACACCCTGGAGTTGGCAGCGGCAGCAGCAGGAGCCCAAATATTACTTTAAAGAGACACTGGGGTTGGCCTCAGGAGCCCAAAAATTGGATGAATCACACCCTGGAGTTGGCAGAAGTTGGCAGCAGCAGCAGGAGCCCAAACATTACTTAAAAGAGACACTGGGGTTGGCTTCAGGAGCCCAAAAATTGGATGAATCACACCCTGGAGTTGGCAGGAGTTGACAGCAGCAGCAGGAGCCCAAACATTACTTAAAAGAGACACTGGGGTTGGCTTCAGGAGCCCAAAAATTGGATGAATCACACCCTGGAGTTGGCAGAAGTTGGCAGCAGCAGCAGCAGGAGCCCAAATATTACTTCAAAGAGACCCTGGGGTTGGCTTCAGGAGCCCAAAAATTGGATGAATCACACCCTGGAGTTGGCAGCAGCAGCAGCAGGAGCCCAAATATTACTTTAAAGAGACACTGGGGTTGGCCTCAGGAGCCCAAAAATTGGATGAATCACACCCTGGAGTTGCAAGCAGCAGCAGGAGCCCAAATATTACTTTAAAGCGACCCTGGGGTTGGCCTCAGGAGCCCAAAAATTGGATTAATCACACCCTGGAGTTGGCAGAAGTTGGCAGCAGCAGGAGCCCAAATATACACTGGAGTTGGCTTCAGGAGCCCAAAAATTGGATGAATCACACCCTGGAGTTGGCAGGAGTTGACAGCAGCAGCAGGAGCCCAAACATTACATAAAAGAGACACTGGGGTTGGCTTCAGGAGCCCAAAAATTGGATGAATCACACCCTGGAGTTGGCAGAAGTTGGCAGCAGCAGCAGCAGGAGCCCAAATATTACTTCAAAGAGACCCTGGGATTGGCTTCAGGAGCCCAAAAATTGGATGAATCACACCCTGTGGAGAGTCATGTGGAGAAAAAGTAGCTTAGTTAGTAATATCTACATAAAATTATGAATAAACAAATGCAAAAGTATTGCCAAAGTGAAGTTTTGTTTGAGGGTGTGTTTCCACCTTTTAATTAAATCAGAAACAAGAAGGTATCATTGCCTCTGACTAATTAGCCCTCAAAAATTCTTGGAATTTTTAATCTGGAATCATGTCTGATCCGTCTTATCCGAAGAATATTAATAAAAAGTAAGCGTAACGTAAAGGATTTTTTATTAATACTTACTTGTGGTCCGATGCGGAGGAATGTCTGTAACTGGAGAGCAGCGCCTTAAATCTGTTTTGCACGATCCATCTTTCTTTAGTGTAGGTCTGGCCCCGTCATCAATCTACTGGAATACATCAGGCATTGTTGGGAGGAAAGCTTGGATGATCCATGCGCCATTCATTTCCACGCAGGGCAGTCTCTGGAAAAAAAAAAAATCTGTATAAACCAGGGTCTTTTTCATATAAAAACAAATGGTTATTCTTGCTTTTCAACCATATGTTCCACAGCTTTACCAGTCATTGTGTCAGCCAATGAAGCAACTTTGTCTCGAAGTGCTGCAAAAGCAGTCCACTGCATCACAAGTGGCATCTGACACCCCCAGTCAACTGTCTGCCTGTTATGCTTTGGGTTCAGCTCCACTATCCATTGATGAAGATCTGATAATCATAAAATTCCGCAGCTACTGCCCAGCCAAGAAGTGGAGGAGACACTCGCCTCTTCTTCCACTAGCCGGCAATTAGTGATGAGGAGAGTGTCGTGGGAGGAGGTGTTGCAAGCCGAGGTAGTGGAAGAGGGTCCCTGGAGTCTGCGGCGGTGGCGGCGGCAGCAGCAGCAGATTATTGCGGACTGTTGTTCGGAAAAATCAGCTACTCAGCGATGTGGCAGTGTTTCATGCAGCATCCTGTGGAGAAAAAGTAGGTTAGTTAGTGTATATACATAAAATTATGAATAGACAAATGCAATGGTATTGCCAAAGTGAAGTTTTGTTTGAGGGTGTGTTTCCACCTTGCAATTAAATCAGAAACAACTAGCTATCATTTTTTTAATCTTGATGTCTGAGGGATTTCTCCTCTCAGACAGCGTCACCATAAGTCCAGCCTGCTGCATTACACTTGGAAGAACATCTTGTTTGCGCTGCGACAAGGAAGCCAGAGTCATGCGTCCTGACATGGCACACGTGTTCAGTCTAGTTGTCAAGCGTTTTCTGAAGTCTTGCCCCCATCTGAAAGACATCCGAACAACAGGAAAGAAAGTTAGCATGCACTTCTGGCACTCCTACACCACCAAGCACAACCTTATTGAGCCTCAGCGTCACAACGGTGTACCCCACCATAGTCTGATTTGCGATGTTTCCACCTGTTGGAATTCCACCCTCCATATGCAGGATCCACTATAGCAGTGGTCCCCAACCCTGTCCTCAAGGCCCACCAACAGGCCAGGTTTTGCAGATCTCCACAAAGATGCACAGGTGGAGTAATTAGTGCAGCTGCAGAGCAATAGAGCTGGCTATTTGGAGATCCAAAAAACATGACATGTTGGTGGGCCTTGAGGACAGGGTTGAGGACCACTGCACTATAGGAACAGAGAAAAGCCATCACGGATTTCTGGATGATCCAAACGGATAGGGGGACACCCCTGTGTAAATTCAATGTAAACCATTGGCAGCTCATACGTGACACCGACCGTTTGCTCAGGCCCTTTGAGGAAGCTACATTATTAGTCAGTTGCCAGGACTATGAGATGAACGATGAGATTCCACTGCTTCATGTACTACAACACATGTTGGAAACCATGGCTGGTCAGGGCACTGGAGACATGGCACATACATTTCACAGCCACATGAAGCCTGTGGGGGCTGAAGTGGAGGAGGAGGAGGGGGTGGGGCACAGCAAACCACTGTTTAGGTTTCACAAAATTACCATTTTATCTAGTCATCTGACAGGAGAGGAGGAGCAGGAGCAGCCACAGGAGCTAGAGGGTTGTGAGTAAGGCGAGACAGAGGACCCAGACACACCATGGCAGTTTACAGTGGAGATGGAGACAGGTAGTCCCTCCGAGTCATTTGCACAAATGGCACGATGCATGCTCACATGCATGCGTACTAGTGAGCGCAGAATTGTCTCCATTTGTCAGCGGGAAGACTTCTGGCTCTCCAACTTATTGGACCCTCGCTTCCGGCACAAAATGGGGGCATTTTTTACGCCCACTGAGAGGGAGGACAAACTGACCTACTACAGAGACATCCCACGTAGTCAGTTGGGCGATGTCTATCTGCGCCATGGCCCATACTCCCGCAGGTCTGACTCGGGGGGAAGTCTGCGATCACCTTCCACTGCCATGGCTGCTGGGGGGGTGGAAGGAGCAGCAGCAGCAGCTCCATCAGCAGCAGCCTCAGTCTTCAGTCGCTAGTGAGTAGCTTTCTACACCCGCATAGTGAGTCTACTCATGAGCAGCAGGAAGACCTGGAGCTGGACCTCAAACAGCAAGTCATGTCATACCTTGACATGACCATGCCAACACACCTTCAAGATCCACTGGATTTGCTGGGAAGCCAAACTTGACTTGTGCCCGCAACTAGCAGAGTTTGCCCTGGAAAATCTGTACTGGCCGGACAGTAGTTGATTTAGATGGCAACTGGGCTGCTCTATATAACGAAGCAAAATGGCAAATTTACCTCACTATATAAGCTATTGCCCCTCAGATTTACACAGGGGCTGCTCTATATTATGCTGCAAAATGGCAAATTAACCTCACAATATAAGCTATTGCAGCTCTATATAAATAAAAATAAATAAATAAAAAAAAGGGCCTGTAGAAGCTTATTTAGTATAACAGATAGGGTGACATGTGCTGGTTTGGGATGCCCATATGGGCTAGTGTTTTGGCAGCAGTACAAAAACCAATGCAAAATGCAATAGCTTAATAAAGCTGATGCTGATCAACGCTTATTTAGTATAACAGATGGGGTGCAACATGCAGGTTTGGGATGCCCTGCGGCCTGGTGTATTTAAAGCAGACCAAAACCAATTCAAAATGCAATAACTTAATAAAGCTGAGGCTGTAGATGCTTATTTAGTATAAACAGGTAGGGTGCAAGGTGCAGCTTTGGGGTGCCCTGCGGCCTGGTTAAATGAAAGCAGTCAAAAAGGAAGTGCAAACTGAAGTAGCTTAATGAAGCTGATGCTGATCAACGCTTATGTTGTATACCAGATAGGGTGCAAGGTGCAGCTTTGGGGTGCCCTGCGGCCTGGTTTATTAAAAGCAGTCAAAAACAAGTGCAAACTGAAGTAGCCTGATCAACGCTTATGTTGTATAACAGATAGGTTTAAAATAGCATGTGCCTTGGGATGCCCGTGTGGCCTGTTATATTTCAAGCTGAACAAAAAGTAACAATAATCCAAGTATGAGACATCATTTTTGACCTTCTTTACAGCGCCATACTTTGAAAAAAAAAAATTAATTTCATGCCGATCAATCCAAAGGTCAATGCCCCTAACAAAAATAGTGTTCGGCATAAGTTTTCCTTCTGGAAGGACGTAACCTTTAGTTTACATGGTTGGGGTAGGTTATCTTACAAATTGGGATACCCCAGGCAGCAGTGTCATTGAAAGAGACAGATTGTAATGCAGGCCATACGCAAGCAGAGAAACTCAGGCTGCAACAGGCCTATTTAGTTTACATGGTTGGGGTAGGTTATCTTACAAATTGGGATACCCCACTGTATATGAAACCGAATATAAATGCACACCCAAAAGTGGACAACCAGCCTCCAAGAGGCCTGCTTAGTTTAAATAAGAGAGCTGCTTAGTATGGTAGGTAGGTTATGTTATGTTACAGAATGGGATGCCCCCAGCAGACTTGAGATCAGTATATATGCACACAGCAGCAGTGTGTTAGCAGGCTCATACAGGCCAAATTTCTTTAAATAACTGTGCAGCTTACAGTTAATGCAGAGGCTAATGGTATGTTACAGAATGGGATGCCCCAAGCAGACTTGAGATCAGTATATATGCACACAGCAGCAGTGTGTTAGCAGGCTCATACAGGCCAAATTTCTTTAAATAACTGTGCAGCTTACAGTTAATGCAGAGGCTAATGGTATGTTACAGAATGGGATGCCCCAAGCAGACTTGAGATCAGTATATATGCACACAGCAGCAGTGTGTTAGCAGGCTCATACAGGCCAAATTTCTTTAAATAACTGTGCAGCTTACAGTAAATGCAGAGGCTAATGGTATGTTACAGAATGGGATGCCCCCAGCAGACTTGAGATCAGTATATATGCACACAGCAGCAGTGTGTTAGCAGGCTCATACAGACCAAATTTCTTTAAATAACTGTGCAGCTTACAGTTAATGCAGAGGCTAATGGTATGTTACAGAATGGGATGCCCCAAGCAGACTTGAGATCAGTATATATGCACACAGCAGCAGTGTGTTAGCAGGCTCATACAGGCCAAATTTCTTTAAATAACTGTGCAGCTTACAGTAAATGCAGAGGCTAATGGTATGTTACAGAATGGGATGCCCCCAGCAGACTTGAGATCAGTATATATGCACACAGCAGCAGTGTGTTAGCAGGCTCATACAGGCCAAATTTCTTTAAATAACTGTGCAGCTTACAGTTAATGCAGAGGCTAATGGTATGTTACAGAATGGGATGCCCCAAGCAGACTTGAGATCAGTATATATGCACACAGCAGCAGTGTGTTAGCAGGCTCATACAGGCCAAATTTCTTTAAATAACTGTGCAGCTTACAGTAAATGCAGAGGCTAATGGTATGTTACAGAATGGGATGCCCCCAGCAGACTTGAGATCAGTATATATGCACACAGCAGCAGTGTGTTAGCAGGCTCATACAGGCCAAATTTCTTTAAATAACTGTGCAGCTTACAGTAAATGCAGAGGCTAATGGTATGTTACAGAATGGGATGTCCCAAAAACCAGAGAGCACCTGGCAGGCAGCAGTAAGACTATGCACAGCAAAAGTGTCTTTATCATGCCTAATTTCAATTAGAATAGGTGCAAATGGTTAGGTTCTTAAATAGAGGCTGGTGTAGTCACAGAATGGGATGCCCTAAAAACCAGCAGTAAGTACACCTGGCAGGGACAAGTAGTGCTATGCCCAGCAAAAGTGTCTTTATCAGGCCTAATTTCAATTATAATAAGTGCAAATGGTTATATGGTCTTAAACAGAGGCTGTTGTAGTCACAGAATGGGATGCCCTGGCAGGGTCCAGAAGTACTATGTCGAGCAAAAGTGTCTTTATCAGGCTAATTTCAAATATAATAAGAGCAAATGGTTATATGGTCTTAAACAGAGGCTGCTTTAGTCACAGAATGGGATGCCCTGGCAGGGACAAGTAGTGCTATGCCCAGCAAAAGTGTCTTTATCAGGCCTAATTTCAAATATAATAAGAGCAAATGGTTATATGGTCTTAAACAGAGGCTGCTTTAGTCACAGAATGGGATGCCCTGGCAGGGACAAGTAGTGCTATGCCCAGCAAAAGTGTCTTTATCAGGCTAATTTCAAATATAATAAGAGCAAATGGTTATATGGTCTTAAACAGAGGCTGCTTTAGTCACAGAATGGGATGCCCCCAAAAAAGATCCAGTAGTACTATGCCCAGCAAAAGTGTCTTTATCATGCCTAATTTCAATTAGAATAGGTGCAAATGGTTAGGTTCTTAAATAGAGGCTGGTGTAGTCACAGAATGGGATGCCCTAAAAACCAGCAGTAAGTACACCTGGCAGGGACAAGTAGTGCTATGCCCAGCAAAAGTGTCTTTATCAGGCCTAATTTCAATTATAATAAGTGCAAATGGTTATATGGTCTTAAACAGAGGCTGCTTTAGTCACAGAATGGGATGCCCCCAAAAAAGATCCAGTAGTACTATGCCCAGCAAAAGTGTCTTTATCAGGCCTAATTTCAAATATAATAAGAGCAAATGGTTATATGGTCTTAAACAGAGGCTGCTTTAGTCACAGAATGGGATGCCCTGGCAGGGACAAGTAGTGCTATGCCCAGCAAAAGTGTCTTTATCAGGCCTAATTTCAAATATAATAAGAGCAAATGGTTATATGGTCTTAAACAGAGGCTGCTTTAGTCACAGAATGGGATGCCCCCAAAAAAGATCCAGTAGTACTATGCCCAGCAAAAGTGTCTTTATCAGGCCTAATTTCAAATATAATAAGAGCAAATGGTTATATGGTCTTAAACAGAGGCTGCTTTAGTCACAGAATGGGATGCCCTGGCAGGGACAAGTAGTGCTATGCCCAGCAAAAGTGTCTTTATCAGGCCTAATTTCAAATATAATAAGAGCAAATGGTTATATGGTCTTAAACAGAGGCTGCTTTAGTCACAGAATGGGATGCCCTGGCAGGGACAAGTAGTGCTATGCCCAGCAAAAGTGTCTTTATCAGGCCTAATTTCAAATATAATAAGAGCAAATGGTTATATGGTCTTAAACAGAGGCTGCTTTAGTCACAGAATGGGATGCCCTGGCAGGGACAAGTAGTGCTATGCCCAGCAAAAGTGTCTTTATCAGGCCTAATTTCAAATATAATAAGAGCAAATGGTTATATGGTCTTAAACAGAGGCTGCTTTAGTCACAGAATGGGATGCCCTGGCAGGGACAAGTAGTGCTATGCCCAGCAAAAGTGTCTTTATCAGGCTAATTTCAAATATAATAAGAGCAAATGGTTATATGGTCTTAAACAGAGGCTGCTTTAGTCACAGAATGGGATGCCCTGGCAGGGTCCAGAAGTACTATGCCGAGCAAAAGTGTCTTTATCAGGCCTAATTTCAAATATAATAAGAGCAAATGGTTATATGGTCTTAAACAGAGGCTGCTTTAGTCACAGAATGGGATGCCCTGGCAGGGACAAGTAGTGCTATGCCCAGCAAAAGTGTCTTTATCAGGCCTAATTTCAAATATAATAAGAGCAAATGGTTATATGGTCTTAAACAGAGGCTGCTTTAGTCACAGAATGGGATGCCCTGGCAGGGACAAGTAGTGCTATGCCCAGCAAAAGTGTCTTTATCAGGCTAATTTCAAATATAATAAGAGCAAATGGTTATATGGTCTTAAACAGAGGCTGCTTTAGTCACAGAATGGGATGCCCTGGCAGGGACAAGTAGTGCTATGCCCAGCAAAAGTGTCTTTATCAGGCCTAATTTCAAATATAATAAGAGCAAATGGTTATATGGTCTTAAACAGAGGCTGCTGTAGTCACAGAATGGGATGCCCCCAAAAAAGATCCAGTAGTACTATGCCCAGCAAAAGTGTCTTTATCAGGCTAATTTCAAATATAATAAGAGCAAATGGTTATGTGGTCTTAAACAGAGGCTGCTTTAGTCACAGAATGGGATGCCCCCAAAAAAGATCCAGTAGTACTATGCCCAGCAAAAGTGTCTTTATCAGGCTAATTTCAAATATAATAAGAGCAAATGGTTATATGGTCTTAAACAGAGGCTGCTTTAGTCACAGAATGGGATGCCCCCAAAAAAGATCCAGTAGTACTATGCCCAGCAAAAATGTCTTTATCAGGCCTAATTTCAAATATAATAAGAGCAAATGGTTATATGGTCTTAAACAGAGGCTGCTTTAGTCACAGAATGGGATGCCCTGGCAGGGACAAGTAGTGCTATGCCCAGAAAAAGTGTCTTTATCAGGCCTAATTTCAAATATAATAAGTGCAAATGCTTATATGGTCTTAAACAGAGGCTGCTTTAGTCACAGAATGGGATGCCCTGGCAGGGACAAGTAGTGCTATGCCCAGCAAAAGTGTCTTTATCAGGCCTAATTTCAAATATAATAAGAGCAAATGGTTATATGGTCTTAAACAGAGGCTGCTGTAGTCACAGAATGGGATGCCCCCAAAAAAGATCCAGTAGTACTATGCCCAGCAAAAGTGTCTTTTACAGGCCTAATTTCAAATATAATAAGAGCAAATGGTTATATGGTCTTAAACAGAGGCTGCTTTAGTCACAGAATGGGATGCCCTGGCAGGGACAAGTAGTGCTATGCCCAGCAAAAGTGTCTTTATCAGGCCTAATTTCAAATATAATAAGAGCAAATGGTTATATGGTCTTAAACAGAGGCTGCTTTAGTCACAGAATGGGATGCCCTGGCAGGGACAAGTAGTGCTATGCCCAGCAAAAGTGTCTTTAACAGGCTAATTTCAAATATAATAAGAGCAAATGGTTATATGGTCTTAAACAGAGGCTGCTGTAGTCACAGAATGGGATGCCTCACAGCAGACTTAAGATCAGTTCAGTATATATGCACAGTTAGTTAGTATAAGCAGCCTGAAAACGCTAACAAGGCTGGATGAAAAAAAAAAAAAAAAAAACTGACAGCCTCCGATTTTCCCTTCCTTTCCCTGTTTTTCGCTGACTTTCTGTCTGTCTCCTGTCTGTCTCCTGCCTGTCTCCAGCCTGTCTCCAGCCTGTCCCTGCCTGTCTAACTGTCTAACTGTCTCTCCCTCAGCTACACAGCGTTCTGTCTCTCACGAATGCAATAGAGAAATGAGGCAGGAAAGCAAGATGGCCGGCCTTAAATACCGCTGTGACATCACCGGGCTTGCTGGCTGCTGATAGGCTGCATGTGACTGTCCCAGCATACACTGCCCCAGCTTACATGTCTGGACATGTCCCGTCCGCCATCTTAGAATGCCTGTAATGTAAATGAATGGATGTTAAAGGAAAACTTCGAGCGATCGAATCGCGGGGAAATTCGGATTCGATCCGAATCGAATTTTTCCTGAAATTCGGATCGAATCCGGGTTCGTCCGGATCGATTCACTCATCCCTATATACAACGGATAGAATATGAATTTGAAATTTGTTTCTGTCATGCATAACTAAAGTTTAACAGAGTTTAAAGCCTTATATTTGCCCTAAAGCAGACAAACATCCAGAAACCAAAGCCACCAATGCACCACCAAGTGGATTAGGTAAGCAAGTAAACTGGTAACAAGGGTCTATCTAGACAAAATCATGAAAACTCCATTCCCACTTACAGCTGTTCTGTCCTGCCCCGGTGTCGCACACAACGCACAGGATGCCCAGATTGAGTTCTGGCCCATCATATATTCAGTGGTGAGATAAAGAGCTGCCCCCTCCAGGACAAGCGGTCCCCCTCCCCCACCATCATTCACTGGGAATGGCCACACCCTTTCTATTAACTGCAACGAATGTAGTGGACATGCTTGAGTTCCTGAGACTTACCCAGTGGAGGAGGGCGGAGCATTCATTCAGAGCTTACTGGTAAATGCACTGGACTCAATCACAACCGAAGTTTTATGACACCGCAGTAGTACAGAACAGCTGTGTAGGGACAAAAGGTTAGTACTGTTTTTTATGTTCTTGCCTGGACAGACACTTTAAGGACTCCACACTTAAGCTTAAAGGAGCACTATCGCGAAGTTGTGTAATATTAAAAATCCATATAAACACATCAGGAGGGGTCACTTATACACTGGAACTGAATAAAACTCCCACTAAGCTTGTGATTCTTTTCTCATGGTAAGAATAAAATCTAGTGGTGACAGGTTTAGTCTATGAGGGTGTCCTTTTTCTTCCATCAAAATAAAAAAAAAAACATGCCTGGCTGGATATATCTTGATGCGGGGTGTAAAAGTGACCCTTTCTCCCGACATCCATTATATTTATATGGATTTTTATGATTGGGACTTTTTTTTTTAACTAGTTAATTTCCCTCCCCTTCAGCCACGCCCACTCCCCCTCTCTGTCAGTGTGATGTGTGTTGCTGAGGCTGACAGCCTCATTTACCAGGAAAAAAAACAGTATTGAGCACCTGTATAGTGAAGGTGAAACAGGTCCTCCCTCCTCCATCCTTGGTGTCCCACCAAGCATATGCCAGGCCACTGGGCCACGGAGGCTTTCATACAACATAGGAGGAGCCTCTGCGGAATCTTCCCATTTGACTAATGACATCTCTGTAACGGAGAGACATGGAAGGGGATATACCGGCAATGTCAAATGTAACTCAGGGTAAAATAAGCCATTTCAAAGCATCTTAAAAGCTCAGATTATATGTGAATACCTTTTGATCACTTCAATTTCTGTGTCATCACTGAGATGGCAAGGACATGTCATGCTGCAGCTTTATGAGTCATAAGCATTCTTGCTTTGCTCAAAAAAAGCTTAGGGACCATTTTTTGTGTGGTCCAAGAGAAATATAATTAAAAGGTGTTCAAACTAGAGCCTTGTTACAGCTTCAATCTAGCACTGCAGAAAATGCACATGGGACAGATATTAGATGAGCTGCCTGCTGCCTTTTTATTGCCATTGGGCTTACATTCCCTTTAAGCTACTTAGTAATATTTCTCCAAAATGATGAGGACATATTTATACAGAGGTTATATTCAGCATGATCCTGCCGAGGGTCCATATGAAAAAGGCATGCACATTTTGCAGCACACTTTGTTTTAGAAAATCATTTCACCATTAGATGATAAAAACAGTTATGCACCTTTCAAGTGTTGTAACTTGTAAAAGAGCCAAACATAACAAGATAGTGAAACTGCATTTTGATGTTCCAAAAGTTGGGAGATAATTTTGAATCCTCCTATTTTGTTATTATCAAGGACACGCACCTGCTATAGTATTTGTCTGGTTATTTTGTCTGCCCACAATGCAGGTAGAGTAACCTTGCATACCTGTGCAACATATACATAAAATGTAGAAACCTATAAAAATCATATATGTATGTGAATAAAACTTTGTCATAAAAAATCTTTATTTCAGAATAACACCCATTTAACAAAATGAAAACTCATGCCCCAATTATGTTGAAGAGCCTGCAGCACCCCTGAGAGAACATCATTCAGTGCATAGAGGCTGAATCAGCAGGGTCAGGGGTCGGCACCAGTGCCTGGTGCCCGGGATGGTTTGCTCTGGCAGGAGTGGGGTGGAATTTTTTATATTAATCTTTAAACTAAATGATAAATAATTAAACTATACAGAATGTCTTTTTCAGTGAAAAGAAAAACATGCAGGAGTTTTCAGAATGGCTTTTTTTCAGTGAAAAATGCATGCCAGATTGTGGAGATGACTTTTTACTTCTTTTGGCAGAATTACCTGACTCCAAATAATTTCTGAAAAACTTGCAAATTTTGTCCACATGTGTGATATTATATGCACACGAAATCTGTAAAGAAACGGTCTGCAGAATGGAGAGACTGGGAAACGTGCGGAGATTCATTCTCCCACAGTGTTGAATCCTTATTTGTGAGACTGCACGCTCTCTTGTTTGGTATAAAGAAGGAAAGGACTTTTAAACTTAGCCCTTCCCCCAAAAAACTTGAAACCGCATGTACATATGCAATATCAATGTTTCCATTTGTGCATATTTTCTGTTGAATTTAAGCCCCATAGAACAATTATTAAGAAATTTCCCTTTGTATCTGCAGCTTAAGCAGTTACCCAGTTTGCTTACAAACATAAATGACTACATCCAATCCAATCCAACTTTTTCACTGATAAGATTAGTGGGACTGGGGGATAGCCATTTCTGAAGACTTCCAACTGGATAGTACCTAGTATCAGGCATTTTGTACTCACGGCTTTTTGTACTTGAATGCAATTCAAGTCTATGGGAGGGGAAATCTGGCCAAAGCATGTTGCCATTTTTTACTTTATGAAGTGTACCCCTCCTCCCCATGGGCTATTAGCTTGGTGCATCAGGCATAGGGGCCTCCAGCCCCTACGCCTTTCAGCACAAGCTTGGTGATCTACCACAGGAAATCCACTGTATATACCTCCTGTCCATTGATGGAGATAGTGATGGAAAGTAATTTCACAGAGGCCCCGCTTCTGTGCTATACAAGCTTCCCTCCCCAATGGCCAGCATTCCAGAATTTTTTCCAGAACAGTTTACATTTGCTTTGGTCTAACTTTGCAGTGTAATGTAAAGGGTTACTTACCCACCTAAAAAAAACAGGCACTCACCTTGGCTCCCATGCAGCCTGTTTCCGGTTTCAGAGAAAGGAAGCTGGGGTCAGTGATGGGGGGTGCTCCATTCAGCTTTCACTGGCCATTTATTCATTACAATGGAGCCATGTTTGTCTGAAGGGCGAGGCAGCGCATGAGGCACCAGGAGTGCCGCTCTCGGAAACTAGAAGGTTTTTTTATGTCGGACTGGCCCGGGCGAGTGAAGGTGAGGACCTGTTTTTTGCTTTTTCTGGGTTTAGTAAGCCTTTAAAAACACAATAGGAGTGTTTTGGGGGCCAAAATAATCCCCCAATAATCTAATTCAGATTAGATTTATTCAAGCATTGAACATACAGTAACCAGTATTCAATTTATAAACAAGAGTAAGAACTAAAGATAGTTCAAATGTGCTAAAAAAGGGTTGACATGTAATAAAAAAATAAAAAGGAAAAAAATGGCTCCTTTACAATAGGAAGCTACATAGTATGAACAGCAACAACCACCTGCCACTGTGACACAACTGACACCTATTTTGGGTAATGCAATGCATGAACTGGCAGGCAAATTATGCCTCCACCAGCTGTAAGCAGCTGCTGAATATTTAGAAGACACTGTATGTATAATATAATGCTGGTGCCTACTGTCAGCACTGTGGCTGGTGCATATAAATTGTCAGGAATGGGTGGTCAGAATCAATTAATCAGTCACAGCAATCACTGATGTTTTGGAGCAGTGATGACCTCCTGGGTGATGAGGAAGCATGGCCTGCTGTCAAAGATAGTATCAACATTCACCCAATCGTGTTACTTTTAACACAACTGTTTACAAAACTGTTTTATTTATATATATATATATATATATATATATATATATATATATATACCTTTAATTAAAATTTATTTTTTGAGGGTTTGCCTCACTTAATTTAAACAGGACCAACAGCACATTTGGAAAAGAAAGGTAGCGGCCATTTTGGAGCTTTCTCTCCCAACTGACATGACTGAAATGCACAGTAACAGGGAGCCCAGCATGACTTCCTGTTTGCAGGTGGCCTGTAAGCCTAGGAGCAGCCATATTGTTTTATAAATTTACCCCAGCAAGTGCAAGTGTAAGTCTCAATGAGCGTGCCACATCTTGCCACTGGAAATATTTGCCCATTCCTCAAGGCAAAACTGCTCCAGCTCCTTCAAGTTAGATGGTTTCCTCTGGTGAACGGCAATCTTCAAGTCTCACCACAGATTTTTCCCTAGGAATAAGGTCTGGGCTTTGACTAGGGCATTCCAATACACCTACACATTTCCTCTTAAACAACTTAAACCAGTGTAGCTTTAGCAGTATGCTTTGGGTCATTGTCCTGTTGGAAGGTTAACCTCAGTCGCAGTCTCATATCTATGACAAGAATATCTCTAAACTTAGCACCTTCCATCTTCCTATCAACTTGAGCCACTTTCCCAATCCCTGCTGCTGGAAAAACATCCTGGAGCATGATGCTGTCACCACTAATTTTCACTGTAGGGGATGTTTTTTTTGGAAATGTAATGCTGGGATGATGAGATATTTGTTTTGTGCTAGACATAACATTTTCCTTGGCCTTTTGGTTTTAGTCTAATCTGACCAGAGGACCTCCCTACATACATTTGGGAGCCTCCTGCATGCCTTTTAGCAAACTCAAAATGTGTCTGTAAGTAAAGGCTTTTTCTCGACACTCTTCCATAAAGCCCAGCTCTATAGAGTGTATGGCTTATTTTGGGCATATGGACAGTTACTCCAGTCTCTGCCTGGGAACTCTGCAGCTTCTTAAAGGTTAGCTTTGGTGTTTGCCTTTATGACTAATGCCCTCCTTGGCCAATCTGAGAGTTTTGGTCTGGGTCTTGGTCTGGGGGATCATCATTTTGTTTTTGTTTTAAAAGCCAACACTGACTTATATTTCTCAACAACGTTGGCGCTGACTTGTTTGGAGAGCCCCTTTGCCTTCATGGTGTTTGGTCAGTGGTGTACCTCGCTTGATGGAGTTGCAGCCATTTATTGACCGATCATGTAAAACTTGCACCTGCACTTGCAGTTTGCACACTGGATTTCATTTCACCCAATGTGTGACTTCTGAAGGTAACTGGTTACATCAAAAGTCTTTTGGGGCTTTATAGCAAAGGGGTAGATATATAGAGTATGCACAGTTTGCATAGTTTTTTAATTCCAAAACTTTTTGTAAGCTTACATAATTTTTGATTTCACTTCACCATATTAGACTGTTTTGTGCAGATGCCTCACACAAATCAGATTAAAGAAACACTTAAATACAGGTTGTAATATAGCAAATCAGAAAAAGGCCAAGGGAAGTAAATACTGTCGATGTCCAATGTCAGGAACATATTAAATTAGACAAATGACATGTTGTGCCTTGTGCCAAACAACTCAGATTTTGCCCACATGGTCTTGGCTGGAGTAATGTACTACTTAATATAATGCGTATATATGAATAGAAAACATACTGAGTAACAAAAAAGTGGTAGAACTAAAGGAGATGAGGCTTCCAAAGTAAAATTCATTAGGGCCCCAGAGTGTGGCCAGTTTGATTCCCCTGATAAATGGCTTACACGTGCTTTTCAGAAATACATTATGTAACCATTACATTTACTGTATCAGATTACCATCTGATATACTCAACACACCCAACCTAGGAGGTAGGATTTGGAGAGAGCAGTATGTTCTGAGAAATGTTCTTTAATTTGCATGAACTCTTGAATAAATGTTTACAGATGTTTTATTTAAAAGGACTCTAAATATACACATTTAGAAAGATAAACATCTATTATTCCAAATGTATTACGATAATATGACAAAAATGCAATTTATGAAAAAGATCAAAATTCTCCTGTTTTTTTTACAAAGTAATGACAGCATAATAGTAATAATCAGTAAATACTCAAAATGATTTTAATATAGTATAATTTATATAGTAATTAGCTACAGATTTCTGTTTGTATCGTGATTATTTTCATAACACTGTAGTTTGCCCTAGTTAAATTCTAAGCACAGTTAGAAATCCATAGACAGGAGTCAAGATAAATGAATGTAGCTTAGGTAGATATTGATCCAGGTACAGAAATATGGTTCAGGTGAGTAAATGAAAGTTGTTAGGGGTCCGGAAAGACATGCAGTGTTCTTGTAACTTTGCATTTACACATTGCAATGCACAGACTTTAAAGGAGCAGTATCGCAAAATTTGCATTAAAAAAGATAAATAATTAAATAGCCACACAATAGCTTCTAACATGTGTATAAATAATCTGGCGATAGAAAATGAAAAAAATATATGCCTCTCTTTTAAATTGTATAATGCCAATGGCTCAGTCCATTTCCTGAATAGGGGGATCTGCTGGGTTGTTTTTAGTGAGCTGCTTCATTTAGCCCACTGGTCTCCTAGCAACACTTTACCTCAGAGGCTGACACTGTAATCAGTGGTAACGGCTGTGTGTGTGTGAGGTGCTGCTTTTGTTATGAGACCAGGTGACTCAAATGTGTAAAATCTATACAAAATAAACTAAACTGACTGAAAATGACTGAAATTCTTCTTTGAATAACTTGCAGGAAAATCTAAAGGTATTAAAGTGGAATAAAACCCTGAGTGGCCGACTGTGAAGTCTATAAGACCCGGCCATTGACCTTGCCCCTTGGGCATTCTAAATCAGGATGCCCACTGTGTGAAACGACCCCTGGATAACCACAGATCCCCCCATTTTCCTGGCGCGCTCATGCAGATAGTCATTTAGACAGGCCGGGTGGCCAGGAAGGTTACTGCTCAGGCTCCCCATCTGCGTGCAAACAGCGCTGATTGGATGAGAGCCCGCGCATGCGCTGTGGGACAGGGAAAGGTACGTTTTCACAGGCGAACTTGGGGATTTCACATATCGGGGCACAAAACAAAACTCCAGATAGTGAAAATCCTGGGTTGGGCTTTGCTCAAAACACACAAAGCTGAAAGAAAGATCATATGGAAAAATAAGAATATGAAAGAGAAAATGGTAAACTGAAAGATTCTGCAGCAGAGCCAACATGAAGGGAAAACTGTCAAAATCAGCTAAATGACTTCTAGAGCTTTTCTCTCTGTTTTAGATATGAGTTCTGGCCAGGCAATGTTGCAATGTTGTTATCTTATGCTGGACGGCTGCCAGCACTGAACAGCTGATACTTTGATACATTCTCCTCATTGTGGAACTGATACATTGTTTCTCCCCTCTCCTCAGCATGGAACAGGCGAGAGTGTCGGCTCCCGACACTGACAAGACATAAACATGAGCTATTAGTCTCCAGCTGCTCAACACAGTCATCATTTTTTTCTACATTTGTATTTCTTACTCCCAACACTTACCTACATTCAAAGTACCATTTAAATATAAGTCACCAAGAAATATTCGCGATACTGCTCCTTTAATACCCCATAGGATGCGTTTAGATTACACTTCCCTGAGGATTCCCTGTCTCCCAGTACCTTGTACCCTATTATCCTGGTCTTTAATCCTGTCCTGGTTTTCTGCTCCAGCTTCATCCTCTGGTTCCAGTCTGTCTCATCCTACCGATCCTCTGGTTTTTAATTGTCATATTCCAGCTATTCCCTTCCTTGCTGCAGAGCCTTATATATTGTGTATATAAAGCCTTGTATATTTGTATAAAGTGTTATTCTTCTGATGTGTATTGTTAATAGCGAGGTGTGCATTTGTTTATTAGAGGTGTGTTTAGTTCCAGGATTGTGGTTAGCTGTGCCTATCTTATATACATAGTCCTTTTTCAGCCTTCGGTATGACACCTACAACATCCAAGTTCATACACAATATTCTGATAGTTTGAGATTTTAGTCCAGCGTGGTAAAGACATTAGAGTTTGTACTGTATTTAATTGTTGCAATCAAATGAAAAAAACAAACAAAATAACAGATGTTTAAAAGGCATGAGAGCAGCATTTCATGAACTGCTTAATCCATCATTTATGTTTTTCCTCTATAATTTAGTAAATGGTATATTGTGCAATGTGCTGCATGAAAAGTTGTTCATTTCCTCCTTCTACACTTCAAAAAGATCAAAAGCAATTGCAAACTGGGATTTTTTGCAGTGTATAAGTTTAACCTTTACAATTTTTTTATTCTTTTTTTACCAATATCCATATTGTTGTTGTACCTTGGTAATGAAAATATAAAAATATAAAAATCATTTCATTACATAATGAGTGATTTGCTTTCTTTGTATATTTATAGCAAAATTGGGATTTTTATCCTAAATTTGAAAGAATTGTAATCAACTGTTACACCAGTGCCACGGTGCATGCTAGGGCTCTCATCCAATAAGCACTAGGTGCCATGCATATTGACATACAGCTCTGTAACAGAGCATCCGGCATATTGAAGCAGGAGCGGCCACATCCCCAGCCTACCTGCAGTCTGTGCCCCTCAGAGATGCGGTGTGGGTTTGCAGAAAATGTGAGTTTTCCCAAGGTGATGACTTTTATTTTATGTACCCTAATGCCAAAAAAACATGTTTCCCCCCTTAAATTAGTTACATTAATGAGTTAATAAATCAGTAATAAAAGCCAAATTGATTTTGGCAGTCTTTATAGCCCGGCTATAACTGGAGGCTTGTTATTTTAGAGGCTGTTTCTATTTCTGAAAAGGAGATCAGCAGAGTAAAGGAAGGCCATTTCTGGGCATCCATCTCACAGTACCTATTATGAGACAAAAATATATACAAAATATAAATAATATATAAAAAATATAACACAGGATGTGTGTTCTATTCACAGTGACTGGAACAGGTGGTGACATTGTGGCCTTGGTTCCGCTCTCAGCAGACAATGATTGGCCCTCAGTAGCCAAAGGCTAGATTTTCAAGAAGCAAATGTTTTTCTGCACTGGACCTGTGCAAATCCGATGCCAAGGTGGGTATTCATTTTTACCTACAGACGGTGTTTAATTATGAGGGATGAGTCACAATAAGACAATGAGTTTGTCTATAGTTTAATCTGTAACTAAATCTATAAAAAATTGTGAATTCACAGCTGATCTGGTATCAGTAAGTTAGTTGGCATATCTGGGATTCCTCTCTTTCTGTACTGTAGATATTATCAGCAAAAAAGCCAGCACAGTCCATAAAGCATTTGTACAGGTGGGGGCTGGTGTATGCGCTTGGGGATGCCCAACTAAAACATTATTCAAATTGAGCCCAGGGGGTTGGCCAGAGACAGGACATTGTACTCACAGTCCATGAAATGATGATCACCTTGATTCTCCAGAGCACAGCAGATACAGCAAAGGTGTTCTTTACAGGATGCCCCTTCTTTATTAAAAACTTCACTCTCCAGCACATTCTTATTCAACACAGTTCAACAGAAAAACATGGTTTCTTCCACAATACCTCACAATGGGGTCTCCTCTTGTCCTCTTTCCTCCGCAGGCATCCCCTCCTGGGATCCCAATGAGCCTCACTCCAGGGGCATCTTCTCGTGACTCCTGACTTCCAGGTCCCAAGCTGGCTTTCTCACCTCTCTCATGAAGACTCAACAGGAGTACCAGACACTAGGGCCTAAGTCCTCTTCCATCCTTCTCCCAGGGATCTCATCGAGCAGTGCTCCTGTGGTGTCCCCTTCTAACCCCCCCACTTCCGTGGTCCCAAGGCAGTTTTCTGTACCTCTCTGCAGGGCCTTCTTCTCTGAGCATCCACTCCACAGCATCTTCAGCAGCTACACTTCAGGGGCGCACTCCACCTGCCCCTCACCTTCTTAAAGGAACCATTGAATCACCACGGATCAGGAACTTAGCACTACATGGTGGCTTCTCTGCATGGCTCTATTCCCATGCCTTCTGGAACTGAAACTCTCTAGAATCTCTTCAGCTCTCCTGGAACCCCCACCCCTAGTCAGGGGACTATGATGTTACATATTTAAAGGAGCACGGAGTCATACAGTGAAATGTATACTTCATCTTAAATATTTACTATTTGCAGCTTTGAACTAATAATCACATGGCCTATAAGGCTACATGGCTTGTACAAGTTACCTTCTTACCTACCAGTTAAAGTGGACCAAAACCTAGGATTCTGACTATCCTGGGTTTTGGTTCTTGCCCCCGGGGCAACCCGATCCGGTGCCCTGCTGAAACCCCACAGGTCACCCGAACAAACTCACCCCTTCCTGGTCCTACAACATATGTACGGCTGCTCGTCCAATCAGCATTCTCGGAGCCGCTCAAGCCCCTTCCTCCAGGAACTCATCTAACGCAAGTGGATCTGAGCGCACTGGTGGCCGCATCCCCCACTACCCTCTAACAGGTAGTGTCCCCGCGCCAGCCATTCACAAAGGCACGCGCCCTGCTAAAGGCATAAGAGGGGATGCGGCCGCTGCTCAAGCATGCGCTATTGGACCGGGAAGGAAGGTGGGTTTCCGAGCGACCTGGGGGGTTGACCACACCATCGGGTGCCCCGGGGGGAGTGAATTAGCCTGCCCTGGAGTCTCAGACACCAGGGTGGGTTTTGGTCCTCTTTAATGGTCACAGCCCTTTCATGGTACCTGATAAATGGGACCTGAATCACTATCACATGACACCTCCTACAATAGCAAGAACTACATAAATCATCTGCAATCTAAAGCGAGTTTGAATCTTGGGTAGAAGCAGGTAGGGGAGCATTGGTCAAAAATTATTTTTGCATGGAGTTAAGCTTTAAATTAGTTGTAATAGTAAGTTAATAAATTAGCAGTGAAAACCATATTGATTGTGGCAGCCTTAACTGTTGAGTTTGGAAGAGAGTTAACTATTTCTTTGAAATTTTGTGCCTGGTATTATAATTGTATCTAGAAATCCCACACATGCTTAATGTGATAAACACTTGAAAAGTTAACTTGAGTGAGCTTGGCAGTCCCTAAAATCTCTAAATGAAAATTGTTTTGTCTGGAACAATTTAGCAACTAGGAGTCACTAATACCAGGGGCCAGGAGTACTACTGACAGCAGAGAAGAGTTAAAAAAAAAAAAAAAAGCTCAGAAGAGTTGAGAGCAGCTTGGGATAGAGTAGAGCAGATAATATATGACAGATTTAACTCTGCTTAATTTTTTTAAGGATTTTTTGTAGTCTTTTTACTCTACAGTTTGTCTTTTTGTGATTATATCATTAAAGTAATCAAGTAAAACAAGTGAAGGTCTGAGACCAAAAAAACAAGAGAACTATCAAAGATTTAAAATCGATTACCTAGCATCAGTGAACCAATACCAAGTTCCAATACTAAGAGCCTGATTTATGAAGAATCAGCACCACACAGCACCCCTTTTTTTGCCTCAGCGGCACTCAATGTTTGATTTAAGAAATGAAAAAAATGCCCTTACTTATAATACAGCCTCACTTGAAGATGCAATCAGAACTCGCAAAAGCTCCTAGACTCACTTAAAAACAAACTTATTTAGGGCAAAGCAATACGTCCCTTCACCAGTGTTAATCTCTGGCTAGTCTGGCAAACAGTTAGCAGTCTGTCCACAGGAGAAATAAATGGGTTTCTAATTAGGCACCAAACAACCCCACCCAATTAACTCTGCTCTGTAGCACAATGCAATACAACCAATGGATTTTAAGGGCTAAACATTGCAATACAAGAAAAAAAAAAAACAGTAAACAGAATGCTTTTTTTCCCATAATGAAAAGTCGGCTCACCTATAATACAACCTCACTTGAAAATACAACCAGTAGCTCTCATAAGCTCCTAATCTCGCTTTAAAAAACTCTTATTTATAGCAAAGCAGTACCTCCCTTCACCAGTGTTAGCCTTTGGCTAGTCTGGCAAACAATGGTATAAAGGTTTTTACAAATGTGCTCCCTATGGGCTACTCATCAAAATTTGCAGAATACATTACCCATAGGGTGCTGTTATTTACACATCTGTAAAGAAAATACCCAGGTAGTCTTTAAAGATTGTCACCCAAAATATAGAGAGCCTCTCTAAATCTTATTGAATTGTCCACAATGCAGCTTTTGAGTTTCATCCAACTGCTAGATTGGAATAAATAATATTCACGTTTCCTATGTTAATTACAGCAAAACAGTTCACATTTTACACATTATTATTAAACACAATATAGTTTCATGTTTTAATTCAGAGAAAAAAAAACTATACATTAGTTTTCATGCTAGTATGGATTCCTAACTCTTTTTCCCATTATGGAGAAGAGTTTAAGCAGTTGTTTACATTCGTGAGATTTTAACTCATGGTGGAATATTTTCAAAGAAACGCCTACAACAGCACATTCCTGGAATTTTATTTTATTAGCGATGAGGCTCTGCAGTGCATACTATACACAGTAGAATAAATTCACAAGCCTACAGCGGGGATGCCCCTCTTAGTAAAACATAAATACCTCCATGACACTGCATCATTACACTGTCACTGTGCATTACTCATGTATGTTCTCAGCACACACACCAAATCATTGGCTAAGCCGATAAAATAATGCAGGACCGTAAGTGGTGTCACATTATTCTTTCCTGTTGTAACCTTCTGTATATTTATACAAATTCAGATGAAGAACTTTAAACATTGTGTTTAAGACACGAGGACCCGATTAAACACCATGAATGTGTTAGTTTATATCCATAACCATTAAGTGTAATGAACTGTAATAAATAAGGGTGCATTTGACCCACTTTGAAGTTGAGCTATGTAAACATCTTCAATAGTTCAGGTCACCGGATTACCATTTATTAGACACCTTTGCCTTTGTGGAAGACCTATGTCAAGATCAAAGAGTATTTGTATCTAATCTGATTAGGCACATTTCCTAGCCTCAAATGGGTTTACACACTGATAGAAAAGATATGAAGATTTGACATGAGATTATAACTAAGCACAAATTAATTATATGAAAATTAAAAATAAACATTTTTATAAAGTTAAAATCTTTATTTGAACCAATGTTGAAAGTCAGTGATAAGAAGAGATAAGCAAAAATATAACGGCTATGACTTTTCAGACTGCTTTTTGTTAAACAATAAAATAAACACCCTAGCAAATACCATATTTTCCACCCTGTAATAAGCACTTCCCCCCCCCAAAAAAAAAAAGTGTGTGTGGGGGGCAATGTCAGTGCATCCTATCGGGCGAATGTACAAAAAAATAATAAATAAAATAATGTTAAAAAAAGTAAACCTACATGAGCCTTGCTCCCACGCTGCTGCCATCGGGAGGTTAGCCGATGGAGAAGCGGCAGGCAGACAAGGAGAGGGCAGGGTAAAAGAACCCTCCTCACTGTCCCCGCTCTGGCTGCCACTGCCACCACTGCTTCCGGACGCTGAGAGAAAAAAAGTCAACTCACATAAGCCTCACTCCCGTGCCTATGGAGAATCAGTGCATACACACACCCGGGCCCCATGCAGCTGGTGGGTGTCATCTGCATCCATGTCCATTGAGGGCAATGGACGCAGAAGCAGGCAGCCTGAGAAGCTGCGGCGGTGGCGGCAGTCAGAGTGGGGACAGAGGGGGGGGGGGTTCCACACTGCCTATGGGGAATGGGAAGGGAAAATTCCACACTGCCTATGGGAATGCGAGGGGGGGAATTCAACACTGGCTATGGTAATGGGAGGGGGAATTTTGCACTGCCTATGGGAATGGGATGGGTGGAATGCCACATTGCCTATGGGGAATGGGAGGGGGAATGCCACGATGCTTATGGGGGGTGGGGGGAATGCCACAATGCTTATGGGGGATGGGATGGGTAGAATGCCACATTGCCTGTATGGGGAATGGGGTAGGGGAGAATGCCACACTGCCGTAAATGGGGGATTATGCACCTTGCCTATTTGGTTCTTGGGGGGGGGGGGTTGTTTATTTATTATTTATTTTTTTTCCTCCTCCGAATCCTAGGTGCGTGTTATGGGCAGGTGCTTCTTATATGGAAAATGATACGGTATGTATTTTTCAGGATTACCTGCAATTTGGTTGCAAAAAAATATTCTTTTTATTTAGCTTGGGAAGTACTATCATGTTACACAGTGCTATGCAATACATTACAAATTACCAACATATACAAGTATATGTTACAGGCAATATGTAGAAGGCAGACCTCCTAGGCAATATATAGAATTTGGAAACATCCGCTTTCTACATGCTTTAAATAAGCATTGTATGTAACACCTAGATGTGTCGTATGTCATATGCAATGCTAAATGGTCTTTAGGCAAAGTGCAGGTATGACATCCAACCCCTGGGGAAAGGCTGGGTCATCTTGCCGGATCTTGCCAGATTCTGTCGATCCATCCGAAGCCCTTGTCTTTTGCCTTTTTGTGGAACTCTTAGGAAAGGAAATGTGCGAAAGACAACAGACTTTACACTTTGTCCCGGCAGGTGTGAACCATTGGTCAGGGATTGTATACCATGGCTGCATTTGCATCCAACCCGCCTCCTAGAACAATGCCAAGAAAAAGAAAAGGTTGGTGGAGATGATCCAAAAACCAGCAACAGACACTAGAGACCAGAGAAGATAGATGGGAGGCAGCAGTAAGTTTCTAACTGCAACACAATGGGGTGCAGGTAAATCATTATACAGGCTTGTTACCTGTGGTGCCCATAGACCACTATTGGCTGCATTAGATCCACACTATGGGCATGTGAATGCAACATTACCCATTTAATTATTATTATAGTATTAGTAATAATAATTATAATGTGTCTACATTTTCTATATCTTTGGTAACTATATTTTAAAAGTGTTGTACCTTATAAGTTTGACATTGATTATGGGAAAACTGCTTCAGGGTTCAATAAGCGACCCTGTATAGGGACACAGCTTAAATGAAAGAAAAGCTTGGCTGGTTTATGGCTCATTTAGCAGCTGCTATCTTACATTAATACTGCTCTTGCTTCAAAAAGAATATAGATAACATCGCAAATTTACACAGATAACAGAATCAAGTGGCAAATAATAAGAAAAATGTATCCCAAGAAACCATTCTGGTGTTTAGTCTTATTTTAGCAGCAAGTAACAGAGGTAGCATTCTGATAAACCAACATTTTTTCCTTACAGTCATTCAGCAGGTTTGAAAAAACAAAAGGGTATCTACCTTTTGTCCCGAGCAGTCAATCTGTGCCAGTCTAGCGATCAGCAACTCACCTGATCACAGAGCCTGCACTGCAGCCCACGATCTCCCACCACCAACTCCATTCACCTGCACTTCTGTGCATGGTCACACCCCCATGTTCTCTATAATGCCAAAAACTAAGAAATAAAGCTCCCTTCTTTCTTGTGAAGTACTGACCCCACCCTAGCAGATACCCTTAATTTTTGGAGGGGTTGACCTCTGACCGTATGGGTATGGATTAGATTTATTGAAAAGTGGGCTGGCCCACATTGACCTCACTAGTCAAATTCCAAACCTCCTCAACCTAACATCAGAAAGGTTTCAGATTGATTCATAACGTTTACTGCACTCAAATAAATACAAAACATTTATATTGAACTTTTCTCTATAAAATACATTACACAAATGTTTATTCTTAGGTTCTAGCTGGTTCAGTTAGGATTTAAAGTGCTCTTATCGTGTCAGAGTCCTCCAACACATTTCACCTATCTGGCTTCCACTGGGAGGATTGCAATCCAGCATTGTTACAGTTTCATATCACTTTCTGTTTTGTTACAATTTCATATCACTTTTTGCTTTTAGGGATTATATAGTTTCTTCCAATATTTCCAATATTTCAAATTCTCTGTCTTTATATCACATGGAGTCCCTCTTTGCAGACAAAGAAAAACAGATCTTTTATATTCAATTGATGTTTGAGATAGATCTTTTATTTCTCTTAGAACCAGGGCTCCCTCCGCCATGTGTCTGGTCAGCTCCCCGCTCACATTTCCTGCACTGTTATTCTCTATAACCAAGGGGAGCATGTCAGGCCCCAGACCATTATCTCATACATTTTGCAATGAATGGATAGGGCGTGGCGGCGTGTCTGTGATTGATGGAGAGTCGCAATACCCACCCACCATCAAACCCATCTACATGGTCAGACACTGGAGATGGCTGCAGCACAAGATCGGTTCCAGCAATCAGGTGAGTTGCTGATCGACAGACTTGCACTGATCAGCTGCGTGGAAAAAAGGTAAGTACCTTTTGTTTTTTTCGAGCCTGCTGAAAAAAGGACCACCATATTTGGGTTAATATTATATTTCTGAGCTACGGGTCTTTCTGCTTTTTTTTGGTAAAATTTCTACAATTACAACTACTAAAAAACATTTTTCATCACTAGTGGGAAAAAGACGTTTTTGAGAAGAAGGAAAAGACTACTCGTGACACCCCATTGGGCTTACAGTCCCTTTAAATGGTATCACATTAAAGGGTAATTCCACTTTAATTCGACAATAAACGTCCATTATTGTGTGCCAAAATGATGTCCTCAGGGTGTTCAGCTTATCTCATTTTTTCTTTGTTTGCAACTCTGCAACTCTGTGTTATACAATAAACAATTTTCTCTAGCAACCTTACAACCTTACACAAACTGGTGTGTTCCGTGTACAGGGCAGATACTTCCTAGCTCTTTAACTCTGGGGTGGGGCTCACCATTGCCAGTGGAAGGATTCTGGAATTTGTAGTCAGAAGCTATACTAAGAGGTTTACTCAAGGTCAGGAAAACCACTACTGCTTGAGCAACACAGAGCCACAATGGGGAACTTGGTAACAGCATGCTGATAGGTAAATCCAGCAGAGTTAAATAGTATAGAAGAACACCAGGAACCTGACAAAAATTGAGCCTTTTACTTCAGATCTTGTAGTTATCTTAACCTATGACCATCAGAGCTCTTCACTCCTTCTATGGTGCTAGAGGTGGTTAGAGTATATAGTTACATAGTTACATATAGTTACACAGTTAGTACGGTTGAAAAATGACAAATGTCCATCAAGTTCAATCAAGGGACAAGGTTGAGGAAATGTTTTTTTTAACAGATAATAGTAACTGTTAATCTTACTTTCTTATGGTAAAGAAATGGTTGTCACCTCCGGAAATTGAGACAAGGTAATGCCCCCTTGTCTTTGTATTTTCTAATCCCGAATACCACCATTTCCCCAATAAGTGTCAAATGCTTTTGCAAAAATCTGAAAAACTGTATCTACAGCCACCCCTCTGTCCAGGCTTCTACTCACCTCCACATAGAAGCCAATCAGGTTAGTCTGGCAGCTTCTGCCCTTAGTTAAACCGTGCTGGCTGTCACTTAGAATATTATGCATAGTTACATAATCTTTTATGTAGTCTCTTAGAAGACTACATATGTAGTATCTAAGGAGCAATATTCCTGCAGAGGTGCTGAACTAACTGAGCTTAGTTCTTTAAGAACTCTTGGGTCCATCTGGTCCTGGAGTCTTATTCATCTTTTAATTTTTTAGTCTTTCTTGGATGACACCCATATTTAGCCAGTTAATAATTGTGCTTGGGGTATTGTTTGCAGTGGAAATGCCTAAATTGGTACCTTGTGCCTCATATGTGTACACAGAGCTAAACAACCCATTTAGCAGCTCTGCCTTTTCTTGGTCCCCAGTGACCAACTCCCTATTGCCATTAATTAGGGTACCTACCTGTTCTGATTTTGGTTTCTTTGAGTTTATATATTTATGTTATATTCATCTAGTGTCCCATTATGGATATATTTTACTCCTGGCAATGTTACCTAGATCATATTTCAGTGGTCAGGTGCACTCTGCCCTGGCATTCATGAGTTTATGATAACATTTTTGAGCAAACCTGGGGTAGGCATCTTGTATTAGGAAATTGTGCAAGACACAGTAATGGATTATTGGTTATGGTCAAAGCAAATGGCACCTTCAACAAACTGAAGTAAATTAATTGATTTGCCCCTTGAGTGCAGTAAAATACATTTTGCCATGACAAACAAAAACAAATGAACATTTTTTCCATTGACTGCAATAGATATGTGCCTTGTAAAAGCTAAAAAATGTTTGTAACAAGTGCTTATGGGCTTTGGATCTGGGCAGAGGCTAAATTTGACTCCATTCTGGGTACTGACACAATCTGGGTCAAATTAACCGGCTTGCCATCCGCTGATGCTGGCAAATGGCATGCTGGCCATTACTACCCTGCAAACTGGTTCATTGGACCCCATTTAAATAGAAAAAAAATACTGTTTTCAAATAATATAAAGTCAGTCAAATGGAGGGACATGGGGGGAGATTCGCCTATAATTCCCCATCCATACCAATCCCCTTCAGTGACATCTAAGTCACATGAGGGGGTTTCAACTAGGCTCCTACTCTGTGGCATAAATGCCTCCTTTTCATTTTAAAACTGATTTTTATGTGTTTGAGAACTGACAAGGTGTCCAAGGGACCCCTATACCATTGTGGTGGCTGGAGTGTCTAAGGAACCCCTATACCAGTTCACACATTGTGGTGGCTGGGGCTATTGAATTCCTCATTTGGTATTCCCAAATGCCATATACTGGGGACTATCCAGCTGGAGGGCATCCGAACCACACTGGCACATAATAAATGTTGCAGTTCCTGTAATGTACTGCTTGCCTTAAACTAATTATGTCAACTTTCTGCAAATACTTTTATAAAACTACTAAAAGTTGCACTACTACATATTGCCAAAATAATCAATTTAACACTCTCCTCTTGTGCAAGACAAATCCTGATCTATCAAGCTAAGATATGACATGGAATAAAATTGACCACAGCCCAGCTGTTACATTATATATTGTCCTTGGCTATTGGTTGCTGCCCAGAGAAAATGGCAAAGCCTGATGATTTTATATTGAATATCAATAATATTCAACATGGTTAAGTCCAAAATAAAGAGCCTAATTTAAGATGCGTCAGTGTCACGCAGCGCAACTTTTGGGCATCAGCAGCACTCAGCGTTTGATTTAAGTAAATAAAAAAGATGCAACCGCCAGCTAGCGGCTTTTTTAACACTAGTGCCGAAAAGATTGCAGTGCCGGGAGCTCTGGTTGAAGCAGCGCCAGATGTAACCTGGCGCTGCACGTCAAGTTCCCATAGAGCACAATGGGAAGAACTGGATTGAAGTGTTTACTGCTTATAATTAATATTACAAACAACGATTTGTACAGAACTTGCATTGTGACTTGTCAGTAATGAAAATGCAGGACCTAGATGTCACAAAAGGTTTTTTTGTGGGTTATTAAAATTGATTTTAATGGCTTCTTTTGCTTAACAAGGAGGCTAATTTAAGACTTGAACCACGTATTGCCATGTAAACATCTATGTAGCGGCGCTTAGAGCGACCGCTAGTAGACACTGCAAGCAGGTGTCGGGCGCTGTGACCTAGCTTAGCGGATGGACAAGTACTATCCTGTCCAGCATTGATAAATGTGATGTCTGCAGGGTGCTGTAGAAGAGCTCTCCCTGATTCACTGCAGAGCCAATCACGAACGCTAGGTGGTGTCCCGAGGTCAAAGTGTCCAAGACAACGCTACATCTAACAATAGGACAAGGCTGCAGCGAGTGAAAGGTAGTGCCAGTTAAGTGCGTCCATCACTCAACGCTGAAGCACGTATTCAAGAAAAAAACTATGCACAACTCGCGTCGGCGCTCTAAAACTGGGCCCTCTAGCGTTGAGCACCAGAAGCTATGTGATAAAAGTCTGTTTCTCAACACATATACACCAATACCAGAGCGAAAACACATGGAATGACCTTGTTTAACACTGTGACAATGACACTGCAATGGCAGACCTGCACATACAATTCTGCATAAAAAAATAAAAACTGTTTGTTTGCTGGGCAAGAGAGGCCACACAATGATTTGAGCCAAACATTTCAAATTTTAGTTTAGCAACCTGCTATTTAAACACAACCAAATGAAACACCATTGAAATGTATGGGAGAGCACTACTGAGCGACAGGTACTAAATGGTGTTGCTGAACCTAGAGCACCGACACTATACATTGAGCCACGGTAGTGATACATGTGATGCTACATGATGCTTTTAGAGGTGCTCACCAGATTGACTTTCTTGGTTTTCACATACAGCGCCCAGTGTTCACCCGGCTCTACGTGGCCCTACCTGGAGCTATTGTTTCTTAAATAACCCCCAATGTGTAATTTGGACAACAAAAAACAAAAGCAGTCTAAACACACTGTAAATTTGTCTCCCTTGTACCCAGTAGTGATTTCAAGGAGAATCAAAATCACCAATATGCTGGGGAGCAATAGAAAAATGGTGGTACAAAGTGGCGCTCAATGGTGTTGGGATAATCTGCAGCTTGGTCCAACAGGTGCTGACCTTGGCCGGTCAATACTTAGTGCAACAATCAAAGTTAGTTAGGAAGCAGCGTCTGCTAGCGCCAATGTAGTCCACATCACAGTGCCAGATAGGACAAAAATGACGGCGCTCCGAAACTGGCGCTATAACCACAAGAAAGATGCTAAAAATGCTAAATAACGCCCAAAATGTCAGTAATGAAATGTTGAATTTAGCCATGACCCAAATAGGAACCACAGCATCATTAATTACCTATGAACACATTGTTCCTAGTCATTTTTGTTTTACAATTACACACATGATATAATTCTACTTCAAGCATTGGCCTGAAAATATGTCTTGTTATGCAGTAAAATTGCCAACCTTTAATCAAGCAATATCTATTATATACAATTATCTAGACACCACTTCATATCCAATCTTTGCATAACAGTCCCAAAAGATGTCAGTACAGAGCTAATCCTTGCACCGGTCTAAATGCACCCAAGAGAATAATCAACCCAAGGGTCATTTCAGTTGTCTGCAACCCATTCTAAATGTCATCTTTCATCATATTACTAACATGCAGAAATACAGGCAAAGCAAAAAACTGCAATGAATAAGATTAATTTAAGGACAGGGGCACTTTTGGACTTAAAAACATAACATTAAAACCGGCAGTGGAAAATTTACACTATTAAATGCCATCTGTTATACAGCCTATGTGTTTATTTTAAATGATAGAAATAGCTGCTCTGGAAATGTATTACTGCTTTGGAAGGAGCAGAGTGAAAAAGCCTAACAATTATATTCTAGTATTAAAGCGGTCCTTCACTCTGAATAAGAGTCTATCTTGTATGTTTCCCACACCCTGTACATACAGATTACTCACATTAAAAATCATCCTACCTGCATCTACTGCATGTTATGAGCCTTTAAACATCCAAGATGGCGGCTCATGGAACATCAGGCAGCCTGCAAACAGGAAGTGCCTTCTGACTGTGCTGCTCTGCATTCTGGGACTGCTAACCTTTTCCTGACCCCAGCTCTGCACTGTCTGAGCAAAGCACGGCTATAAGCCACCCCCTGTACTTTATCCCACTCTCCTCAGTATGTGTGATGCTTCTGATTCAAGATGGTGGAATGGATGGGGAATAATTTAAGGGTTTGGGCTTTTCATTAAATCATGGTGAAGGTCCGGTTTAAGCAAAGATGGCTGCTTGGGGGTATCAGCTGCAGCTAATTGGTCTGTATTTGCCCCCTAGTACAACACATTACACCAAGGGGCTGATTTATAAAGTGTGCCAATTTCCACTCCTGTACGCTATCTCGCATATCGACGGCAACGCTGCTGATGTCCCGTTGTGGCGCTTATAACCAGTGCACAAGAATTGAAACCAGCAAAATATGACATAATCCAGTGTTTGACATCCTCTGCTACTTTCCATACCTTTGGCAGAAGGGCTACTTTTAGGGTAATAAATATGACACACATTGGAGGTTGCTGGCGTACACTGGTGCAAAGTGGCATTTCTGTTCGTAATTCAGGCCCTTAACGGATATGTAGTTTTAAAGATTTGTGGTGTTACTTTTAAGCTACTACTAACTTTATTATCTTTAAGAAATACATTTGCACTGCATTTTAAAAGCTTGCCTAGCACACAATGAAGTGCAAAAACACTTAAAACTATATTTTATACATTTGAGGACCAAGAGGCCTGGAAGAAAGCCTTTGACCATTAAAGTGATCCTAAAGTAAAAAAAAAAACAAAAATAAAAAAGTTAAAATAAATGATAACAAAAATATAGACCAATAGACAAATGGAGGAACTGTGCAGCGTCCCCTATACAAAACAATGTCATTTGTGTATATGTTTTTAATGGTTTTTAGGATTGTCCTTGCGTGTTATTTGCCCTGATGATAAAATTATATGTAAGCTCGCAAGGGCAGGGCACTCCCCCCTATTGTCTCCTGTGCTCACAACACGGGGAGGCCGATTCATTAATAGCGCCAGGTAACGACAGATGAGCGCCAGTAGCGTTATTTTCACAGCGCCCGCTAGTATTCGCTGTGCTTGGCCGTTGTTCGGCTGTTGACAGCGACTCAGTCGGTGTGCGGTAATGTTGAATACGGGGTTAGGAGTCGCTGTTTGACAGGTTCCGCGCTGTATGGGAGCGCATGACAGCGAATGGCCATAGCGAACGGCTCCCAGCATATTCATTAACAAATCACGCTCAAAAAATTCTCGCGCTGTGAAATGCTTGTTTAAACCCCAGAGCGCTGGCAGCGATGGGTTAAAAGTAGTTTTTTAACCCCCAAACAACCATATTTTTTGAAGAAAAAAAAACATGTTTTTACAAACATTTTGTAATATGAATACATTAATATCAGACCTGTAATATCAATTCTGCATTCTTTTTTTTTTTTTCTTTACCTTAAAAAATATATCTAACATTGCAGAAGTGGTCACATAATTTTTGCCATTTAAAAAAAAAAACAACATTAATAGCAATTAATTAAGAATATTTAAAGATTGCTCCATTGAAATGCATTGGAGAGCGCCAGGTAGCGAGAGGTCATACCTGTCGCTGTTCAAAGTCGGACGCTGGCGCTGTGGGGTGAGGCTGGAATAATGATGAATGATTCGCTATCTGGCGCTATCTCAGTCGCTAAGCAGGATCGGCTTGATAAATGTGTGATTGGGGAGGGGAGCCGGCGTTCTCGTGGCGGTGAGCGTCATTACCGTTCGCTCACCATTCGCTACCTGGCGCTATCCCTTGTTAAATAAGGGCCTTGGTTTTAACCTGTGGTATCTAATTTTGTATTCTTCTCTGTGCTATATGTTTTACCTTGTCTGTATTCTTACCTTGTAAAGCGCTAGGGAAATTGATGGCGCTATATAAATAAACATTATTAATAATAATAATAATAATAATAATAATAATAATAATAAATTGTAGAATAGTTCAGTGGTGCGGTGGTTTGTTTCTGGCATAAACAGGGGGGTGTCTGGGCTGCCCCCACCTTCTTTTGAAAAATCTAATAAAAATATAACATGACAAAATGTACCATTTAAGCCCTCCATGAGTGAGAACTGTATATCTGCCAGCTCTGAGGTCTCACCCATCTCAGAAGACTTCCAATAATCTCCTTAATAGGGTTGATTCAGCACTGTAAGTGGAATTGAATGCGATTCAGAAAGTGCTTTGTAGGGGGAAAAGTGTGAGCAAATGGGTTTTTATTGGCCAATATTTCACACTTGTTAGTAGCATGAGTAAAAGGTGGACTTCTGTAACTTACTTGCTTTTTCATTGATAAAACCAATTTTGCTGGCAATTGCCACATGGTTTAAATGACAGCTGGCATTTAATTTATTTATTTAATTATTATTTTTTTATATGAGTTCCCCACTCCAAGAGCCAACTAGCCTGGGCACCAGGCATAGGGGCTTGTAACCCAAAACTCAGAGGGTGCCCGGATGGCTCCTGCTGGTATACCCGCCCTTGTGGGCTTTGGTATGGGATCAGGGATCTACCAGGGTGCTGTTGCCACCCCCTATACCAATGGGCACAAGGCTCTTCCCCACCCCCAGTGTCCCAAATGGGGATGCAGGTAATCGGGCAGGGTACCACCACATCACCCGCTAATGTCGGCAGGTGACATGACGGACCCCTACCCTGTGAACTGGTATAGGGGTCTCCTGGACCCCTTACTAGTTCACCCCAAGTGTAAAAAGTAAAAGACACAAAACTAAATAAATGCAATATTCTAAATGTAACTACTTACTGGTCCCCATCTCCTTCCACCCATCTACAGAGACACCAATGTGACAGGCAACACCTGGGAGTTTCTGATGCGGTAGTAACTGCGCAATGATTTTAAAGCCCTTGCGATAGCCACTCAATGGAGTGGAATGACCATAGCTGCAGACTAAAATCGCTGCAGATGAGCCTTTTGCAGGGCTTTGTGATCACAATCGCTTCTGTGAATACAACCATAGAGTACTATGGGCAACGTTCTACAGGCAATAGGGAGCGATCCCAATCGCACCGCAATCAAAGTGAAACACCCAAGTGTGAAGGGTTCTTTTCTCGCTTCCTCTTTGTTCACTGGACCCAAAATACCTGTTTACCAGAAAATCCATGTGTATTTTTTTTAGTTTTACGAACACTTCACCAATATTTAATAAAAGGAAAAAAAGATTGACGCATAATGGGACCTGCTTTTCAGTGTGGCGGACATTTCTAAATAGCAACCAGACCTGAGAGCAATACAAAATTAGTTTATAACTAGCAAGAAGAGTTGTGTTTTGTTCTAGATCAATATTATAAATATATTGAACGCAAGGGTCATATTAAGAACCACTAGTAGTCTGTTTCAGCATTTATAGTGTCATGCTGTGTCCATTTTTGTTAGCACATGGACAGCATATGTAAAGAGGCAGCTTTTAAAGAGCAAAGAATGGCTCTATTTCATTGAAATCGCAAGCTCTCACTGCCAGCATCAATGTTTTCAGTATAAATCTTCCATTTTCCTCTCCAAAGTTTTGTTTCCATTTGAATAGCTGGATCCATATGTATGGAACATATGTTACCTGTTAGACGCTAACAAACGTCTACTTTCCATGTGGTGCTATTATTTTATCTTCCTTACCCCTAGGGGGGTTATTTAAGAAGGGATAGCGCCAGGTAGCGCCTCGTAATGGCAGGCAGCCTCTGGTGAATGCCGGGCACTGTACGCAAAAGCACATTTTTGAAAGCGAATCTGGTGAGCGCCATGTTGCGTCACATGGGTCCAGGGATTGGCACATTTGTTTTTCCTCAGGTTGATGATAATTGGGAGTGGTGCTAGACATTGCACATTGTGCAAAAGGTTTCTTACCTAGCGTCACATGTATTATTACAGGTGGCTGTAATATAGCGCCGGCACTCTACCTTCCACAGCGGCAGGTATTACCTTTCGCTCAGTGTTGCTCTCCCATACATCTCAATGGCTGTTCATTTGCTTGTGCTTAAACAGAGTGTTTGACATTTTTTATTGCTCAAATCATTGTGTGACCTCTCCTGGCTGCAAACAAACATTTTTAGAAACTTTTTTGACTTTTTATATTTTAATGCAGAATTGTCATTACAGGTCTGGCACTAAAGTGTTATTGTCACAGTGTTAAAACAATGTCATTCCATGTGTTTTCACAGGTGTATATGTGTTCAAAAACAGACTTAATCACACAGCGTCTGGCGCTCTATGCTACAGCGACCAGATTTAGATCGCCGACGCTGTGTGTGTGTCCTTTTTTTATAAGTATGGTGTGGAGCGCCAAGAGTCGGTTGCACTGAGCTGGCGCTACCTCTCACTCGCTGCAGCGCTGTACTAGTGTTAGAGCGCCCAACATACATCACATTCAGCGACTGAGGCACTTTGTTACAGCGCCGGATACTCACTTACAGCGTCTACTAGCGGTCGCTCTAAGCGCCGCTATACACACACTCATCTGCTGATACCTGCGTTAGTAATGAATCAACCTCTAGGTCTCTCTCTGCTTTCCTTGGTTCACACCACCACATTTTATTGTTATACTGTCTATATTTTACTGAAGCCTGATTTGCCACCGCCGCCGGCTCTGCCATATCGTCTTGTGCAGTGGACACTGGACCGTCCCATGCCATTAATCACAGGAAATATGGCATGCCTCTCTCCTTTCACTGCAATGAATGAATGGTGCAGGGCAGTCCATCGCAGGTGCACGGAGGAAAGAGGCTTGACATTACGGCAGAGGCAGTGGCACACGGCGCAGAACTGATCAGGCGATCCGGTAAGCATGTGAGTGCTGGACTAGCATAGATAGCCTTCAGGGGATGAGAGGTGAGTATAGAGTGGTTTTCATTTTTGACTGAAGAATGACTTTAATTCCACTGGTCGAACAAGGAGTAGGTAAAACTGCCAGGGCTTTTGAGGGTGTAAGGGGACAGGAAGGGGGGACCTGGGCAACAGCAATCACTCCAAAACCCATTTTTGTTAATAGTTTATAAAGATAATATACTAAGCGGAAATGTGTTACAAAGTTTGTCATTTAAAATAACAATGATAACACACAAAATGTCAGATGCTAATGGTTATGTAAGTGTACTTTACTAATCCCTGTGTATCTCATGCCTGCTGATATAGGAAAAGAGGCATGTTCACATATGTTGTGTAGATAATATTCGGTTGGGTATTAACTAAGAGGTGGCAATGCTATGATGGACGCTATGATCATGACTTCCACTTTGAAGGGAATATAGCCAAGGAACACAGTCTGTGTTTTGTAAGATGTCTTTAATTAAGATAGTTTCATGGAAAGTTATAAAAAAACAAGAAGAAATGTATTTTAAATTAGTTTTCTAAATTAAAATAACTTGGTAGCATATGAAAATACCACTTTAAATGATTATGTATTTCTGCAGGGAACAGAAAATGTATACATTCTATATAAGAAATATGAGAGAAATATGAGACTACAGGGGGTAGGGTAGAAAAAAATCAGAAATTTATATCTTAAATGTGTCACTATGCCGGAACCCTACTTTCGTGTTTAAAACAATGCCTCATCCTTTAAGTTATGGAACCACTGCTGTTTGAGACTAGTGGAAGGGAATCCAGAATGGCGATGTCCCAGGTCGTATTGACTCCCCACAAGCTAGCGTCCCAGGATCTCAAATAGTCACCTCCTTTCAGCGTGGCAATCAATCCAGTGGCTAATACAGTAAGTCCCGAAAGTACAAGGCCTTTTGGCCCTCCATAGGAAATTTAAAATTCCTGTTGCCCCCCCCCCCCAAAAAAAAAATATGCAAAGAAGTGCAAAAAATGTATAACAAATCCCCTGCACCTTATTGGGTGTCATGTTTTCAACAGTGCAGGTGCAGAGCATTTTCAGTGCGGCAAAGCTTATTTTTTTTATAGATTTGCAATTACCCAATCTTTACCTCCATGGAAAATGTCGGTGGCACACCTGTAGAACTTTTATTGCATGCGTGTTGAGTAAAAATACTTCCACAAGCCTCTCCAAATCTTTTGCATTACCCCTTTTTATTTTCCATGTTAGCTCTTTAGCACTGACTTATGTAGGCCTGAATATCATGTATGCCACTTGGCAGTTACAGGCTCCCAATTCTGACAGGGGAATAGAAACTCAGGAGATACTAAAAGGAAATAAGTTAAATGTGTGTATGTATATGTGTTTATGTATATAAAAGGCAGCTTAAACTCCAATCTGAACATTCTGGTTTAATCCTATTGAACTTCAGCAGGTACTTGTTGTAATTCATTTGTTTTGCTTGGGGGAGAAGAATAATTATGCCTCATCTTATGGTTGAAAGAATCTGAACAGACAGTCATTATACTGACAGGAAGCATGTTACATGTTTGAACATCTTATCTTTTTCAATAACTAGTGTAATTCTGCAGAAGCAAATTAAACCTTAAGGGCTATTTCCCCATATTTGAATAGACCAAAACATCCTAGGCAATTATTTTCAACTTTTGACCTGCCTTTGAGTAATGCACCTGATTACCCAGCCAGAGAGTTTCTGTGTCTGCATTATTTTGAGTCTTGTTTGTAACATTCCTCAGGTTTTCATATAGTCAGATATTTTTTGCTTCTCATAATACATCGCAGAGCATGACTGTGATACAAGTGGGGGCTTGTCTCCTCCCTGTATGGTGTAGAGGATTGTAAATGAATGATCAACCTGTTGCTTGCTCCAACTTTCAGATAAGCATTTTATTTTATTTTCACCTTATTGCTGTTGGATAAATGAACTCTGTGGTCTCTCATATCTTCTTTTTATCATCTATTAAACTATAATACCTATTTGTAGCACTTAACCCTTTCGCTGCCAGCCTACCTGCAGCATTTGCCACTCCATGTTGCCAGACGATGTTTCACTATTTTGCGCTACACATGTTCAACTGTCATTTTTGAAAGGATTTCCAGGGATTTCCCAGGAAAATGATATATTGTTTTTTTCAACAGAGTCTGGGCTTTAACATGAAATGTCTTGTTTGTATTTTTTAGGTGTATTCTCAATATTTTTGGGTGAAATGTGTGAAAAAAAATTTTAAAAAAATATTTTTTTACAATTTGTAGAGTTTTTTTGTAATAAAAAATGTAAGTTTGTCAATAAAATCTTATTGCATGTGAAACCCCAATTTCTCCCGGTTACAGCGATACCACATATGTATAGGTAGACAGCCTTTCCTGCCCAGGAGACTCCCCCAAACTGAAATAGTGCTTTAGGGGATTTTCAGAAAAAATACAACTGTGATATGCGCTATGCGCACCTTGCAGTTTTACCAGAAATACAACCCTTTACATTTGAAATACCCCCAACAAACTATATATTCTCTGGAAGTACACACCTCAGGCTTTCTAGACGTACCAGGCATGTTAATGTGCCCATAGTTTTCTGGAAGTAATTCCTCAATGTATTCTTTGGTTGCAAAGAGTTTCCCAAAAAAAAGGATAAAAAAGCAGAATCAAAGCCACATTTTCCTAAAAAAACTATATACAAACAAGAAAAAACAAGTTTAATCTGAAAAAACAACATCCCCCGAACAGAACAACACCCAACATACATAGGTTCTGTCAAGGGAAGAGTTGCCAAACACCCCAAAGTAAAGCATGTGCGTAATGGTAATTTTATTTGAAAATTTCAGTTCTGCAGACAAAGTGTGCACCTTGCGATTTTTCAACCAAAACAACCCTTTACATTTGGAATATCCCCCATAAATCATATATTCCCTGAAAGTACACATGTTAAGCTTTCTAAGCGTACCCAGCTTGTTGTAGTGGGCTCATCTTTCTGGAATTAATCCCTCAAAGAATTCTTTGGTTACGCAGGGTTTCCCTAAAAAATGTATAAAAAAGCTGAATAAAAAACACCTTTTCCTAAAATATAAATATGCAAACCAGAAAAAACAAGCTAAGTCTGAAAGCGCAAGGTCTCCCGAACAGAACAATACCCAACATGCACAGGTACTATTAACCCTTTTAATTGCCAGCCTACTTGAGATTTTGTCACCCTCTGTTGACAGGTCATTTTTCCCCATTTTGCGCCATGTTTTGCGCCATTTTTTCTGTAATTTTCAGGAAAATTATATTTATATTTTTTTGCAGCAGAGTTTAGGCTTTAACATGAAATGTCTTGTTTGTAAATTTTATTTTGTTTTTTACAATATTATTAAGTAAAAAAAAAAAAAATAAATAAATAAAAACATTTTTAGAAAATTGACTCCTTTATTTTAAATAAAAAATGTATTTTATTAAGGAAAAGCATATTGCATGTGAAAGCCCAATTTCTACCGATTAGAACGGTACCACATATTTATCGGTAGCCCCCCGTTCCTGCCCAGGAGACCCCCCAAACTGAAACAAGTAATCTATAACATTTACAAATAAAATACAACTACCATCCACACTACAAAGGGTTAAATCGAGAAAAAAAATGACATAGGGTCCCCAATCCCTGGGGGGGGGGGGACCCCATTTTTTGGGGGGGATTTTTAAGGGTTAAAAACCCTTAAAGTGGACTGTCACCCAGGGGTGATCGGCCCGGGAATCTATAAGAAGCCGGTGATCGATCGGGGCCCCAAGGGGGCGGGGCTTAGCGGCAAGATGGCGGCTGCCATCGAGAAGGAGAGAGGAGAGAGCCTCCCGGGCTCTCTCCTGAAGATCGGTAAGTCCTGGGGGGGAATCGGAGGCCCCCCAGGTGAAGAGGAGGGACAGCGGGAGCCAGCGCACATGCAGGTAAGTGAATGTCATTTTTTTTTTTTTTTTTTTTTATAGTTAGCAGCTGCTGCTGCAGAAGCGGGGGGGGCGGCCTATTCCGGGGGATCTGCTGGAGCCATCCGATCCGCCCACGGGGGATCGGATGGCACCAAATTAAAGAGGAGACCCGGCCGGATCCAACAAGGGGTCAGGTGAGTATTTTTTATTTTTATTTTTTAAACTAGAAGCGGGGAAAGTCAAGCACGTAACACCTACGGGCTTGGCACTTAAGGCCCAGCCAAGCCAGCACGTAGGTGTTACGTGCTTGGCAACAAAAGGGTTAAAGAGTAACTACGGTCAAAAATGACCAAAGTCCATTATTAGGTTGGGGCTGCCCATACATCAGCTTGCATGGCCAGCACCGGCCATGTTGTTTGCTCGACCACAGGCTGAGCTGATAGGCTGCCCACGGTCACATGGGAGCACAACCCAGAAGAGGTGAGTATTTTTTTCTTTTTAGCAGCACGATGCACAGAGGGTTGGGTCGGGCTGTCCCAGTGTTGCATATTATAGATGGACTATGGTCATTTCTGACCATAGTTCTTCTTTAAGTGAAAATTCTCAAATTTGCTGACTACCATCTTGGGGCTCATCGGAGACAATGATGAACAGGAGTATTGGAGGGAGGTTAATAACATAGGCAAGTGGTGAAAAAGAGGAAAAGGTGAAGGAAACTGGGAGCCCGATTTATAAAGAATGCCAGTCAGCGTCATTTCACCACCTTCCAAGTGGCGGAAAGAGTGCTAACCCGTCTGCAAGTAAGAAATGGCGCTGACAGCATTTTTTGTGCAGCTAAATTGGCACTGTGCCTTGTGAGTGCCGATAGATGGATGTTATCAGTGGTGCTAGTCTACTCACATGAAAAAAAGCAGTGTCTGTTTTGTTCAGCGTGTAATCATTCTATAGTAAGGCACAATCAGCAATATTTCTGCATCATAAAGCACTGAAACATTTTTAGCATTTAATGTTTTTTTACTCATATGTATGCCACATTTTGTACATCATCCAAAGATAATATACAAATCATGTAATAACAGAAAATCCAAAATGTGGAAGATTTATCTGCCCTCCTCAATTTTCTTTAATGCTTGAATAATATAATGGCATAATGCAACAAATACACAGCAAAAAACTCATGTATGTGAGGGAAGTGTAAACTACTATGTAACAAGTAACAAGTTAACAGCGTTGCTAACAGCACTAGATAACAATACTCTGTGCCTACTTGCTCCACTGTGGTCAGCTAAGACAGCGTAGTACAATTTACATGTCAACGCTGATGTTGGCGGTAGTTTATGTTGGCGCAGACGGGCTCTGCTTTGGTTCAATGTAAGCAGTGATATGGACAAACAGGCATGTTTCCATGCAATTTTACATTTGGACGTCCTTAACAACATCCCCCGTTGTGCTTTAGGACAACAGCAATCCAAAAGACGCTATGGGTGTACAAAACATGTTGGATATTTGGTGGCCAACAAACACATCTATAATGTTGCTTAGCAGCCCATCAACCAGCTTTGCCATGTTTGGGCCGAATGCTGAACCCAAACATGGACTTCTGGTTTCTGGGAACCCAAACTGGCAAAGCTTGGCATGTACCAAAACTTTGCGGTTCGGGTTCACCCATCACTATTTAAAGCGGACCTTCACTCTGAATAAGAGTCTAACTTATATGTTTCCCCCACACTGTACATACAGATTGCTCACATTAAAAATCATCCTACCTGCATCTACTGCATGTTATGAGCCTTTAAACATCCAAGATGGCGGCTTATGGAAGCCGCCATTTTATCAGGCAGCCTGCAAACAGGAAGTGACTGTGCTGCTCTGCATTCTGGGACTGCTGACCTTTCCCTGACCCCAGCTCTGCTCTGTCTGAGCAAAGCACAGCTATAACCTGCCCCCCTGTACCTTATCCCACTCTCCTCTCCTCAGTAAGTGTGATGCTTCTGAGTCAAGATGGCGGCGCCCGTATCCTAAATTCCTGAACAGAGTTGCAGCCCAGTGGGGGAAAGAATAATAAGTTAGTGACTAAAAATGTAAAATATATTAATTTTAGATGCTGGGGAACCGTTTTTTAAGAGTTTGGGCTTTTCATTAAATCATGGTGAAGGTCCGGTTTAAAGTCATACTTCTCATACAGTCAAAAATAAAAAAAAACTATACTCACCTTTCATCCTCCCCTCATCACAGGAACTATGGCACACCCCTCTCTACTGAAGTTTGGGGGGCGAGGTGGCAGAGCGTGCAGGTGATCTGGTAAGTGTGTATACACCAGACCAGCAGTGATAGCCTGAAAGGTGAGCATAGTGTTATTTTATTTTTGGCTGAAGTAGTAAACCACGCTCATCTATTAAAGTCTGTGGGAGATCGGGTATTAGCGCCAGTATAATCTGGTGCTTGTACATACTACATGGCGCTGGTGATAAATGAGATGCCGAATGGCGGACCTTTCGGCATACATTGCTTTTAATCGAACATTCAGCGATGCTCTTGTGATCGTATTGGCACTGGATGGCATTGAGTGGCTCTATCCCTTTATAAATAAGGCCCTAAAGGGGAAGAAAAATGTCTTGTTATAAACATTACTTGCAATGGGACAAAAATACAACCATGACAACCAAACGAAGATACATAAAAGACTTTAAGGCTTTACTACCTACATGACCAAAACGTGTGCAGCTAGAATTAAAAAGGATGCTTTTATCCTTAAGAACTGGGCCATTTAATAAAAAACTTCCATTCCCCCCCCCCCCCCCCTCAATGTATCAAGACTCATAAACAGCTGTTTACTAATAACCACCAAATTATAGAACTCTGGCTTAATTTGTAAATTTTATTCATTTGTTTTATTGATTGCTGTTGTATACATTTTTCAATTTCTACGATTACCCTTCCCCCACATCCAAGTAATGTTTGTACTTGGTGAATTAACTTATTCTGAATCTTATTTTGAACTATAAGAAGTATAAAGTAAGTGGAAGTGTAGCTGACAGAGAGGCATATAAAACTAAACAGAGGGAAGCAAAACTGATTATACGGACTGCTAAAGGGCAAAAGGAGGAAGAAATGGCCAAATCTATGAAGAGGGGAGATAAAACCTTTTTCCGATATATTGGTGACAGAAAGAAGACAAACAATGCAGTCTCAAAAATTAGAAATACGGAAAATTAATATATTGACAGAGATAAGGCTGTGGCTGACCATCTGAATAGCTACTTTTGTTCGGTATTTTCAGATAGTAGCAGGCATGGCCATAGCACAGCATCCCGCTGGGAGGGCACAGCTCCGGAATTTCAGGAGGCTGATGTCTTAGCCGAGCTGGCACATCTAAAGGTAAGTAAGGTGATGGGTCCAGATGGAATCCACCCCAGAGTTCTAAGGTTCTAACTTAGGTTTGTGATTGCAGCCCCTCTGACTGATTTACTTAACCATTCCCTTTCAACTGGTGAGGTTCCAGATGATTGGAGAATGGCCAATGTCGTACCAATCCATAAAAAGGGGAGTAGAGAAGAAGCCAGTAATTACAGGACAGTTAGTTTAACATCTATAGTGGTCAAATTAATGGAAACACTCTTAAAAAAACAGATAATTTCCCATCTAAAAATTAATGACCTATTGGACCCAAAACAGCACGGCTTTACTGAGGGCCGATCACGTCAGACCAATCTTATTGATTTCTTTGATAATGTCACCAAAGTGTTAGATGAAGGCGGTGCTGTGGATATCGCCTATCTGGATTTTAGCAAAGCCTTTGACATTGTACCACATAAGGAGCTCATAGATAAGTTATTGAAGGTAGGACTCAATCCCTGGATAGTTCAGTGGATTTCCAGTTGGCTGAGGGATCGGTATCAGAGTGTTGTTGTAAATGGTGTGCAATCTGAACAAAGGCGAGTTACAAGTGGTGTGCCGCAAGGCTCTGTCCTAGGCCCCAATCTTTTTATTATATTTTTAAGAGACATAGGAGAAGGCTTGGTAGGAAAAGTTTGTCCTGGAGGTGTCTGCAACATGGAAAATGATTTAGCTTTACTGGATAGATGGTCAAAACTGTGGAAACTAGAGTTTAATGTCTCTAAATGTAAAATCATGCACTTGGGTAGAAGGAATCCCTGCTCTGAGTACCGTATGGGCAGCACTGTGTTAGCCAGGACCTCTGGGGAGAGAGATTTAGGGGTACTGATTACTGAGCTGCAAGATGAGTGGACAGTGTAGCCAGGCAGTGGGAAAAGCAAGCAGGATGCTCGGCTGCATAGCTCGAGGCATCACCAGTAGGAAGAGGGAGGTTGTGATGCCGCTGTATAGAGCCCTGGTAAGGCCACAGCTAGAATACTGTGTGCAGTTCTGGAGACCTTACCTGCAAAAAGACATTATTCAAATAGAACGTGTCCAAAGGCGGGCAACGAAAATGGTGGAAGGACTTAAAACTTATCAGGAGAGACTTAAAGAACTTAATTTGTACAGTCTGGAGGAAAGAACAGCTTAACTCAGAAACATTGCTCTCCCTGATGAATTTTGCTTTGTTTTAGTGGAAATACAGTTTTGCAGCCTTAACCCACGCTGACCTGAGATTCTGGGTGCTTCAGTTAAATGTCAGATTTTATTGCAAACTACCCCCTCAGAACATCCATGGCTACTTCCTCCCGACTAATTTAGTGACAATAATGTAGGATTTCTGACTAATTTAGTGACAATAAGTCAGAATTTCTGACTGACCAGCCTCATATCGTTTTAAGTTCTTACAAAAAAATTATGAATTTGGTACTTGAAACAGACTACATGCATTTTTTTAAAGAGCTCTTCAGAGATTGAAGATCCCCCTCCATGCAATATAATATAACCCCTAACCATTGCACTTACACTAACTACTAACTATTTTACTAACCGCTTTGCTTGTATTTGCCTGATATTTAAGGGTATTGTGTTTAAAGTTGTGGACGAAATCCGATGAACCCTTGAGCAGTACGTCAGATTTTTCCAGCGAATCCCATTGTAATTAAAGGTTGTTCTTTCAAGATTGTCTCTTTAGTTGAATTTTGCATTGATAACAGATATTCTGAGACGGAACATCTAATAGCTAACTAGTATTTGGAAAACGACAAATGTAATGAAACGTTTCACATTAATTTTGCATTTTTTGTTAAACTCATTAAAAAGGGTTTCCAAATGATCAAGACAATCTAGTATTGGGTAATGAAATACATGGAGGCTGATTCATAACTAACAGCAGGTATCGACAGATGAGCATCTGTATAGCGGCACTTAGAGCTAGTAGAAGCTGTAAGCTGGTATTGGAGAGTGCCTCAGTTGCTGTAGTAACCTGTTCTGCATTGATGAATGTGATGTATGTTGGACGCTCTAACACCAGTACAGCGCTGCAGTGAGTGAAAGGTAGCGCCAGCTCAGTGTGACGACTTATCAAAAAAGGACACACACATCGTTGGCGCTCTAAATCTGGTCGCTATCATAGAGCGCCAGCCGCTGTGTGATTAAAAATAAAAATGTAAAAAGTCAAAAAAGTTTCTAAAAGTGTTTGTTTGCAGCCAGGAGAGATCACACAATGATTTGAGAAAAAAAAAAAAAAGTCAAACACGCTATTTATACACAAGCAAAATCGTTGGCGCTCTAAATCTGGTCGCTATCATAGAGCGCCAGCCGCTGTGTGATTAAAAATAAAAATGTAAAAAGTCAAAAAAGTTTCTAAAAGTGTTTGTTTGCAGCCAGGAGAGATCACACAATGATTTGAGAAAAAAAAAATAGTCAAACACGCTATTTATACACAAGCAAATGAATGTCCATTGAAATGTATGGGAGAGCGACATTGAGCGAAAGGTAATACCTGGCGCTCTGGAAGCTAGAGTGCCGGCGCCATATTCAGAGCAGCCTGTAATAATACATCAGACACTACATGGCGCTGTTAGAGTCGCTCACTGGATTTACTTTCATAAATGTGGTTTTGCATACAGCGCCTAGCGTTCACCAGCCGCTGCCAGCCGCTACGAGGCATTACCTGGCGCTATCCCTTCCCTGAAAAACTCCCATAGCAAACAGTTGTTTCGGGAAGAAATGTGAAGCAATGGTGTACGTTTCATTACCCAGTACTATATTATTTATGGTCCCCTGGAATAGGGAGGGGACCACCTGAAACAGCACCCTATTTTTCTCTCCATATTGTGTCTTCATTAGCATGCTCAACCTAAGACTTGATATTCAAATAACTAAGACACTCAAATAACCAAACAATTTTTTAAAGCAACTAGTAACTTCAGCTTGACAAAGTTCAGCGAAACCCAGCAAAATGGCTATATTTGCCATTATAATTATAGCACTGTTTGCTAGAATTATAGCTCATTTCATTGCTATGTTTCACATTTGAAGTACATATATCACACTGAGCTAGTGAAAACCCACAAACATAATTCAGGCCCTTTATGTTATGAAAATAGTCATAACATCTAAGGGGGTTATTTAAGAACGGATAGCGCCAGGCAGTGTTTTGTCCGACAGGTAGCGTCTGATGAATGCTGGGCGCTGTACGCAAAGCCACCTTTAAGAAAGTGAATCTAGGGAGCGCCTCTAACAGCGCTATTTAGCGTCACATGTATTACTAGATGCGGCTCAGTGTATAGCGCCAGCGCTCTAGGTTCAAGAGTGTAAATTAATATTTTTTTTTTTTTCTCAAATCATTGTGCTACCTCTCCTGGCTGCAAACAAACACGTTTATACATTTTTCTTTTTTTTTTGTATTTTTATGCAGAATTGTATGTGCAGATCTGGCACTAAAGTGTCATTGTCCCAGTGATAAAACAATGTCATTCCATGTGTTTTCACTTTGTTACAGGTGTATATGTGTTCAAAGACAGATCACACAGAGCGCTCAGCTTTAGAGCGCAGACGCTGTGTGTGTGGTTTTTTGTTAAATATGGTGTGGAGCGCCGAGTGCCGGACGCACTGAGCTGGTGCTGACTCTCACTGGCTGCAGTGTTGTCCTCTTGTTAGATGTGTTGTAGTCTTGGGCACTTTGACCTTAGGATACCACCTAGTGTTCTCCAATGGCTCTGAAGTGAATCAGGGACAGTGCTTCTACGGCGGCCACCACACATTAAATTAATTTATGCCGGCCAGGATACCACAGCGATCACTACGCTAGGTCACAGCGACCAACACCCACTTACAACGCTATACAGACGCTCATCTGGCAATACGTGGCACAAGTGTAAAAAGGCCAGAAACTTGTTTGAACATTTTAAAGCAGAAGCAAATACAATGTGTTGCCATGTAAACAGCAATAAAAACACATGTGTGTGTAAGGAAAAGCTTGAAATACTAGGATTTGCAAACAGGCAGGCTACTTAGATTGCTGGTGTTTATTTAGAGGTTTTCAGACCAAGTTCTACTACAATAACTTTCTCATTACATAATACAAATGTTTGTGCTTGGTACAATGGGTGTCAGCTGTATATGTTTTATTATCCTCATGAAATACGATTTCAAGGAACAGACCAATTTACTTTGACTTTTCATGGCAATTTGGTAATTAGCCATACTGATCATAGGGGTAAACAGAAATTCGACTGGTTTCCTTGAGTTAAATTACTTAAAATAATACAAAAAGGAAATTCCTCATACTGTTTATAGCTAGAAAATGTACCGTGCCCTTTTTGAAAAAAAATGCAGATAACCTTCTCTTAAATCAAACCAGTGCAGCCAACGTTGAGTTACGTTTTGTGCTAATTGCCTTACTAAGGAAACCACTTCCTACAAATCATTACTCATAATATATACTTTATAATAGAAATACTTCAGAATAAGTTAGCTAATTAATACCCACTTATAAATGCCATAGATGGAAATTTGCCTCAGTCATTATATGAACAGCGTTGTGGCCTGAGCAAGGTGCCACAATGAGACAGGGACAACAGAGATCTATACATACACAGGAAAAGTAGGTGCGGAACAAGGATAGGCAGAGATAAATGTTCAGGAAAAAAGTTTAGAAGCCTAGTCAGGCAAGTCAAAATCATTAGAAGTTCAAAAAAAGAAGCAATTCCAGAGATCATGACTTGTAAAAAATATCTATCTATCTATCTATCTATCTATCTATCTATCTATCTATCTATCTCATTCTCTCTCTCTCTCTCTCTCTCTCTATATATATATATATATATATATATATATATATATTATTCAGGCTTGCCCAAAATAATATCAATATATATAATAGACAGTGAGTTTCCAAACAAAGTCTTACAGACACCAAAATTGATGTACTGAAGGACAGTGATTGTATTTAGGTGCGCTTTAGGATGTGGTTAAGTGGTCACAATCTTTTTGCTTTCACCATGTATCAAAGGTGATTAAACTGTAAAACAGTTTCTTTATAAAAAGGTCCAAGAGGTTAGAACATCTTTGTGGGCTTGGTGAAAGCCAATTAATCTCCCAGCTGAGCTTATTATGTATTTGACATACATTTTTTAATTCAACGTCTAACTCTCTGTGATAACATAATTGATATCATATAAATTGGATTATGTAAGTATATAAGTAAGTTAATTCAGTAGATATTGTTGGTAAAAATAATAAAGAGGTAATAAAAGGTTAAACAGGTAATTAAGGTAATTAAAGTAATTGAACGGTAAGAAACAGTGAAGGTGACTCACCGCCGAGGCCCGGGGGTACACAACCTGCCCAGGGCCTTTGAGGGTACGTCTTGTGATTTTTGGAATGTTGAATCAGTTGCACCTGGGTTCTCCTTTAGGGTCCTTCCAGGTTATTTCTTAATGATTACCCAAATTCTTCTTAATGGTTAGATATTTATTAACGTATAAATAAAAAGTCTCTGTAGTGGTTATAGATATATTATATATATATAATATATATAATAGGCTTATTCAAGGCAAAAGTCCATGTTGGAGGACTTCCCCTAAGGACTTCAGATCAAAGTGCCAGAGGGCACAAAATGATACATACCTGCCTCCCACTCCCGTGCCACACAATGTTCACCTGCCAAGCCGGTATGAAAAGTCGGTCCGGTGGGTCTCGGTCTGGAGTGCTTCAAGCGTACAAGATAATACAATGGAAATTAACAAGACAGTCCAGCAATAGCAATAATAAGGCAGTAGGAAGCTTAAAAGAAGTCTGTCCCATGTCCCTCTCTTCCATTTCCTGCAGCACATTGTAGATCCTGTAGAAGGTCTCCAAAATGTGTCCCTCCTTTTCATTCTATTCTTTCATGACTAAGCACAAATAAGGTCATATGGCTACCCCATCCCTCTCATCCCAGCAAGCCACAGTGAGAGACTGGGGCAGCCGTGCAACCAAATTTGGACAATGATCATGGTAAAATGGAAATGAAATGCGGCACAAACTATGGAGACCTGCTACAGTATCTACATAGGAGGTGCATGGGGCAGGCTTCAGGTGAGCTGCTTGCAGCATTATTTTTGCTATTGCATGGACTGTCCCTTTAAGTAATAACATAACAAAAATAATTCACAATATACAGATTCTAAACTAGCAATATAAGTAAATGTATACATTTGTATTTAGTTTTTTTTTAATTCCCAACTGTTCAGTATTTTAGCCATTTAAAAAAATGTACATTTGTGTCTGGTAAGGGCACATTAATTAGACAGACATGTGCTTAAAATAAACTTTTCTACAAAAAGTTTATCTATTACTAAGATGACATTTATCACTGGGTCAAGTGAAAATAAGACCATTACAACACTGAGTAACCGTAATCGGCACAAAAGTAACCATACATATTCCCCAACATCTGTTTTACGAGTGGATTCCAAAGTAATCTAAACAGGAATATAATGTGTTATTTCAGTTTCAATTTCACCACCTCCTATACAATAACACAGAGGTGTAATATAATCTGCTAGCTCGCCTGCCACTGTTCTGTTTCACTTTCTGAGAAGCTAAGCATATATACCTAGCTAATCCTGACATTTTGTTTTGATGGTTAATACCCTAAAGTGTGCCTCTCAAAGAAAGATAGAAAAAATATGCACATTTAAGCTGAATAAACAGCATTGTAATTGTGTGCAGAATGGGATTGATTCAAAGCCTGGTGAAAAAAACTCACCTCTTTTTTAGGAGAGAAAATGACCATTCACTTTCATCGTCTATTTTGGGGTTGATTCAGAGCCAGGTGAAAATTTACACCCGGTAGACAATAAAAGTGAATGGAAGTTTCTCTCCTAAAAAAGAAGTGAGTTTTCTCACTGGGCTCTAAATCGAGCACATTGTGTAATTTATGTAATGTTCTTATACTGTTTTCTAGTAATGTAATGTTGCTTTAAAACTCTGATGGTCTTCTGGGCAATAACTCTCTCCTTAGATTGAAATGCCCTCATCATTGAAGAATGGGGGAGGTGGTTGCTCATTTCCGCTTGTTACTCCATGCAAGAATCCATAGGGTAGTTAAATAAAAACAAAAAGGCTTATTCATCACTAACACCAGGTATCGGCAGATGAGCGTCTGTATAGCGACGCTTAGGCCCTTATTTATGAAGGAATAGCGACAGGTAGCGACTGGTGAGCGGCCGGTAATGACGGGCACCGCCACGAGAATGCCGGCTCCCCATCACAATCACACGTTTATCAAGCCAATCCTGCTTAGCGACTGAGATAGCGCCATATAGCGACTCATTCATCATTATTCCAGCCTCAGCCCACAGCGCCAGCGTCCGACCTTGAACAGCGACAGGTATGACCTCTCGCTACCTGGCGCTCTCCAATGCATTTCAATGGAACAATCTTTAAATATTAATAATTAAGTGTTATTAATTTATTTATTTTTTTAAATGTAAAAAATTCTGTGCCCACTTCTGCCATTTTAGATAATTTTTTAAGGGAAAAAAATAAAAAAAAATGTACAGAATTGATATTACAGGTCTGATATTAATGTTATTAATATTACTAATTATAATATATTATTAATATTACTAAATTAATTAAAAAACTTGTTTTTTTTGGTTTCCAAAAACATGGTTGTTTGGGGGTTAAAAAACTACTTTTAACCCATCGCCCCAGCGCTCTGGGGTTTAAACATGCATTTTACAGCGCGAGAATTTTTTGAGCGTGATTTGTTAATGAATATGGTGGGAGCCAGTCGCTAGGGCCAGTCGCTATCATGCGCTCCCATACAGCGCGGAACCTGTCAAATAGCGACTCCTCACCCAATATTCAACATTACGGCAAACCGACTGAGTCGCTATCAACTACCGAACAGCGGCCAAGCACAGCGACTACTAGCGGGCACTCTGAAAATGCCGCTACAGTCGCTCAACTGTTGCTACCTAACGCTATTAATTATAATTCGGCCTCTTAGAGCGACCGCTAGTAGATGCTGTAAGCTGGTATCAAGCGCTGCAACAGTCGCTCAGTCGCTGTAGTAACCTGGCTGGCATTGATGAATGTGATGTATGTTGGGCGTTCTAACACCAGTACAGAGCTGTAGGGAGCAAAAGGTAGCGCCAGCTCAATGTGACTGACTCTCGGCGCTCCACATCATGCTTATCAAAAAAGGACACACACACAGCGTCGCTACTCTAAATCTGGTCGCTATAGCACAGAGCACCAGACGCTGTGTGATTAAAGTCTGTTTTTGATCACATATCCCCCAGTAACAAAGCGAAAACACATGGAATTACATTGTTGTAACATTATGACATTAATACTTTAATGCCAGACCTGTAATGACAATTCAGCATAAAAAAACAAAAAATTCCAAAAATGTTTCAAAAATGACTATTTCTAGGCCAGGAGAGGTCACACAATGTTTTGAGAGAAAAAAAAACCCTGTTTAAGCAGAAGAAAAGTAACGTTCATTGAAATGTATGGGAGAGCGTCAGGTAGCGACAGGTAATACCAGGCTCTCTGAACGCCGGCACTATACACTGAGCCATCTGTAATAATACATCGGACGTTACATGGCGCTATTAGAGTCGCTCACTAGATTGGCTTTCATAAATGTGGTATTGCGTACAGCGCCCGGCATTCACCAGACGGTACCTGCCGCTACGAGGCACTACCTGCCGCTATCCCTTGATGAATAACCCCCATAATAAAGATGACCTCATGGCCCCAATATTACAGCATATTAACCCCCTAACTGTCCTAGTGAAATAAAAATGAAAACAAAGCAAAATGGCCATTAGTAGGGGCAGCTCCAATCACAGTGCAGAGTCTGGGTTCTTGGCACACTGGGTGAGGAGACGGAAAAGGTCAACAGTCAGCAAAACAGAAATGCTCCTTTGACACAAGGGGAAAAATGGGAAATGCAGAAGGTGAAATGCATGTGTTGATAACTAGGGATGAGCGAATCGGTTCTCCCGAGCCTGAATTTGCTCCGAATTTCAGGGAAAATTTGATTCAGCACGAACCCGAATTTTTTGTGGTTCATGCTGATCGAATTTTCCCTGAAATAAAAAAAAATGCCGGCATGGTGGGAGCTTCCGCCGCCTACTGACAGCGCAGCCGGCCTCCCCGCTCCCACCAAGCCGTGAAATGGAAAAAAAATGCTTCCTCTGATGACGCGTCCTCTGATGACAGCTGACAGCGCAGCCGGCCTCCTCGCTCCCACCATGCCGGTAAGTGTTTGCTGAAAAAAAAAATGCCGGCATGGTGGGAGCGGGGAGGCCGGCTGCGCTGTCAGCTGTCATCAGAGGAAGCATTGTTTTTCCATTTCACGGCTTGGTGTGAGCGGGGAGGCCGGCTTCGCTGTTAGCGGGCGGCGGAAGCTGACAGCGCAGCCGGCCTCCCCGCTCCCACCATGCCGTCATTTTTTTTTTTCCATTTCAGGGCTTGGTGGGAGCGGGGAGGCCGGCTGCGCTGTCAGCTTCCGCTGCCCGCTAACAGCGAAGCCGGCCTCCCTGCTCCCACCAGAGATGAGCGATTCGCTAAAGTTCGATTTGGACGAACCCAAATTTCTTTGAGAAATTTGGCGAATCGCCCGAATTGAATTTTTGAGACGTTCGCTCATCTCTATTGATAACTAATAATTTACCTTTTTACTAAGATTTACTCTATACATTTTATCATAATAGATTCTTTATGCTACTTTAAAATATTGGCATCCAATTGGCCCTTTACATTTAAACCATAATCCTCTGACCTCTGACCCTTCCAAATCCCCTGGAAATGCCCAAAATATGATCAGGAAACTCACAATCTGAGCTTTCAAGATGTCCGTGTTGTGTGACAGCTGCATAGTCTGCCAGAGTGGCCACCAGCAACATATGAGTTCAATGGGCTGGAACATGGACCACAGTAGCCACCGAGCACTGCAGGAGTAAGTACAGGGTACGATTCTGCCGGTATATTTGGCCTTTTAGTTTTAGGGATAGTGTGCTCAATCACATAGTGGCTGAAGGTTGCCGCTTACAATTCTGCAGTTATGCCTCATAATAGTGCTTGTATAAATATATAACTTACACATTTACCTAAATATACTATTCGTTAAATACAAAATACAACTGTAAATCAATCTGCTAAAGAAATATAATGTTTTTAAATACTATTAGAAAAGGTTTTTTTGCTTTATATAGCTTGTGCGACCGTTTCATGTTACTGACATATTAACTGCAAATGTATTGATTAGCTGGATAACATTGTTTTGTGTAAATGTCTAAATATGTACAGCTACTTAAGCATTCCATTCCTGATGGTAATCCATCATAATGTATTTTTCTTTCCTTCAGCAGCCGGGCTTCATTGGCATCTTCGGTATATCATGGTGCCTGGTACGAGCTGCACTTGTATACTTGGTTTGTCATGCTCCCCCCTTTACACCATATATTCCACAAGGTGCATACTTACATACATCTTTACACACTGGTGTTCCCTTGATGACTATTGAGACTTTATGATTTTTTTGCTCAGTTCAAAGTTATTTCATATTTATTGAAATCAAAAAGTTGCAAATAAGACAAAATTAATGGAACAAAAAAGTATGCAGCTTTTAATTTATGATATGTTTGCATAGTTTGAAAGAGAAAACTGTAGAATTTGTTCCATTTTATTTGAAATTACAAAACCAAATTTGCATTTGTTTTTCTAGTATACTTCTTTGATTGTAAATGGTTCTAGGAAATAAGGATATCATTAAATTATAATTAAATAGCATGTCATAAACATACATTTCCTTTTTTTTAGCATACATGTTTCTTTTTTTTTTTTTTACTCATATGTTCATGATTTGTTTATAATGTAAATTAAATGAGGTGATAACAGCTCTGGGCTGGTGTAAAAAAAGGCCCTTTTACAAATCTATTTGTGTATGTAAATTGGTAGAGGAGTTTAGCTGGTTTCACTAGTTACTGTGTAACAAGATACTAATTGTGAGCAGCCCATAGGCATTAAGCAAGGTGAGTTGTGGAGGCTGAATCACTACTAGCGCCACGTATTGCCAGATGAGCGACTGTATAGCGGCGCTTAGAGCGACCACTAGTAGCCGCTGTAAGCGGGTATCAGGCACTGTAACCTAGCTTTATGGTCGCTGTAGTAACCTGGCCATCATTGATGAATGTGAAGTGAGTTGGGTGCTCTAACAACAGCATAACGCTGCAGTAAGCGACAGGTAGCCCCAGCTCAGTGCATCCGGCACTTGGCGCTCCACACCATATTTAACAAAAAACTACACAGTGTCAACGCTCTAACGCTGGGTGCTGTAGCATAGAGTGCTAGATGCTGTGTGATCAAAGTCTGTTTTTGAACACATATACACCTGTAACAAAGCGAAAACACATGGAATGACATTGTTTTAACACTGGGACAATGACACTTTAGTGCCAGACCTGTAAATAGAATTCTGCACAGAAATGTCTAAAAGTGTTTGTTTGCAGCCAGGAGAGGTCACACAATGGTTTGAACACGCTATTTATACACAACTAATGAAAGCCCATTGAAATGTATGGTAGAGCAACACTGAGCGAAAGGTAATACCTGGAGCTCCTGAACCTAGAGTGCCAGCGCTATACGCCGAGCTGCCTCTAGGGATACATGTGACGCTACATGGCGCTGTTAGAGTCGCTCACCAGATTCGCTTTCTTAAATGTGGATTTGTGTACAGCGCCAGCTTTTTCAAGGTAAAGTTCTCTGGCCCCCACTTGGGAGAAACCCCTTGTAGTGTGCATGTATTTAGTGTGACTTTCCTTTCCCCCTTGGTTCCATAAGGGACATTCCAATGTAGTGTGTATGTATGTAGTGTGACTTTCCTTCCCCCCTTGGTTCCATAAGGGGCATTCCAATGTAGTGTGTATGTATTGTGGTAAATTGTATCAAAATGTCTATTTCTTCCCTGCTTGGTTGCATAAAGCACAATTCCCTAACGGGTTGTTACATGTTCTAAGGCCTCCACAAGTGTGCACGCTGATTACAGGAGAAGCCTGTATAAGAAGAGACCACACGGCCTTTCCTTGGTTGATGACCAGCCTGTTGGAGTGAGCCCAGGCTGAGCTGCACCGTGGTGAAGGATAGCACTGGACATTGAGCAGAGGGCTGATACGCCCTGTAAAGTGGACTGGAATTGATCAGCTTGCTGGAGTACCCAGCCCAGGACTATTTGGTTGGTGAAGTAACCCTTTTTGCTTACTGCATTTATGCTGCAATCTTTGGACTATCTACTGAACTTTGCTGAATAAAAGCCGTTTTGCCGTTCAAATCCGTTGTCGTCACTGCTGATTGTTTGCCCGCTTACAGTATGTAGTGGGGCTTACCTTCCCCCTTGGTTTCATTAGGGGCATTCCCTATAGAGTACATGTATGTAATGTGACTTACCTTTCCCCCTTGTTTCCATAAGGGGCATCCCAATGTAGTGTGTATGTATGTAGTGTGACTTTCCTCCCCCCCTTGGTTCCATAAGCTTAGAAGCTCTAAAAATCTCTGTTTACATTTGTAACAAAAATATAAACTTTGTTTTAAATGAACTTTTGAGGTGGACCAACACCTTTAAAGACAAAAGAACTACTTGGTAACACCTGTTTAAACACATGTGTGCCAGTTGATGCCCCCCCCCCAATGCCTACCTTTGTCTGGATCTGGAATGAAATGCCAGCAGATGTTATAAGTCTATTTGTGTTCTGCTTGTGTAATGGTCTGCTTGATTTGCTTTCACCCATCATGCGCAGTACCAGTCTCAGATGGCATAATCACGGCATTTGCACCCCTGGGTGAATCTGAAGGGATAGAGAAGCACAAGACACAAGCACTTCGCGCACCTGTCATTTTTGAAACCCTTCCCCAAACCTTTGTGTTTTCTATTGGACTACTGGACGGCTTCTGTAATGTGGGCGACTTCAAGCCCAACACCTCCTCCTCTTCACTTCCGAGGCTGTTGGTGGGGATCCTGAAGAGGAGGATGAGGATGTTGACAGGAGTCAGGGCCATGTCTTACACCCACACCCCATCTTCTTTGCTAGACTGGTCAGACCCCTTGCCTCCGGGTGGACTTTATGTGCAGCCAGAACTCCCCAGCTACAAGAGAAAAAAGAAAAGTCACTTTTAAGTCTGGCCCGATAGCTCACCTTATCTCTTTCCCATCCCCTTACCTGGGAAGTCACGTTGTATCAAGGATTATAACAAATTCATGGGTAGCGTTGATCAGACTCACTAAATACTAACATTACAGTGCCACCCAAAAATCCAGAGCCTGATACAAAAATTCATTTGGTCCAACTAGCAACTTTTAACTCCTTAGTTGTCTTCAAGGCAGCAGATCCAGGCTCCAATTTGTCTTTTATAAAGTTCCAGCAGCAGTTGCTCCTTGCTTTGTTTGGGGATACAGAGGAGACAACACAGGTGACAGGCAATGACAAGGAGGCCTGGTAATTAGGGAAGCCTTATAAAGTGTGCTCCCCAGATGAGTGCTAAGAGGTATCCTCAGAAGGCTTGCAGGTTGGGCAGGAAGCATGGCATGGCATGGCATCGGGAAGGATGTGCGGTACTACTGCCCGATGTGCCCCAACCAATCCTCTTTATGTTTTTACCATTTGTTTGAAGCATACCACACCCAGGTAGATTATTGATTTTTTGGCAATGCATTAGTTTCATTTTCAGTTTAGACTGTAGGTGGACCCCTACTATCTGCTGGGATAGCTAGTTGGGTGTGGTCAATGTATTTTCTTTTCCTTTTGGTTTCTTTTGACATGTTTACTGATGTGATAGGAAGTGCTGGAGGAGGAGAAGCGGGTTACTTGTGGTGCGTGATGATTAAAACATGGGCCCCTTTTCAGGATCTTAATAGCTGACCCTGATCACTGATCTTATAATCTGATGCCACAGCTACTGTAGCTTATTTGCACCTCACAAGACTAATCCATATTACCATTAAGATATGTAAAGGGTGGTTTTGTGCACTTTTATAGGGCATGCTTTACTTTGAGGTATAAAGTGTAAGGGGTTGTTTTGGTTGAAAAAGCGCAAGGTGCGCACTTTGGGGGTTATTCATCAAGGGCTAGTGGCAGGTAGTGCCTCGTAGTGGCCTGGCTGGTGAGCGCTGTATGCAAAACCACATTTATGAAAGCGAATCTGGTGAGCGAGTCTAACAGCGCCATGTAGCGTCCGATTCATCATTACAGGCGGCTCAGCATATAGCGCTGGCACTCTAGCTTCCAGAGCGCCAGGTATTACCTGTCGCTACCTTTCGCTCTCCCATACATTTCAATGGACGTTCCTTTTCTTCTGTTTAAACAGGGTTTTTTTTTTCTCTCAAATAATTGTGTCACCTCTCCTGGCCTAGAAAGAGTTATTATTGAAAGCTTTTTAGATTTTTTGTATTTTTATGCAGAATAGTTTTTATAGGTCTGGCACTAAAGTGTTAATGTCACAATGTTAAAACCATGTGTTTTCGCTTTGTTACTGGTGGATATGTGTTCAAAAAGACTTTAATCTCACAGCGTCTGGCGCTCTGTGCTATAGCAACCAGATTTAGAGCGCCAACGCTGTGTGTGTGTAGCTTTTTGATAAGTATGGTGTGAGTCGCTGAGTGCTGGACGCACTGAGCTGGCGCTACCTTTCGCTCCCTGCAGTGCTATACTGTTGTTACAACGCCCAACATACATCACATTCATCAATGCGGGCCAGGTTACTAGAGCAACCGAGACGCTCTGTTACAACGCCCGATACCCGCTTACAGAGTCTACTAGCTTGGAGTGCTGCTATACAGACGATCATCTACTGATACCTGGTTAGTAATGAATAAGCCTCTTTGTCTGCAGAGCAGCAATTTTCAAAGGCAATGACCTTTATGTGTAAGCTTTACATGATGGTGTTTGGCAACCCTACCCTTGGAGGTAGCTATGCATGTTGGGTATTGTTCTGTTCAGGGGACCTTGCCTCTTTAGATTTAGCATGCTTTTTCTGGTTAGTGTATTTTTTCTTTTAGGAAAATGTGATTTGGATTCTGCATTTTTGCTAATTTTTAAGGAAACCCTGTGCAACCAATGAATTCCTTGAAGGTTTGCGCCCAGAAAGCTGCACCCATGACAACAAGCCTGGTACACCTAGGAAAATGTGGGTTTGATTCTGTTTTTTTTATTTATTATAAGAAACCTAGACATCTGTGGCTAATACAACAAGCCTCTTAGCAAATGTGTGCTTTTGGAAGCAGTTTCCACTACCTCCAATCTGTTGTTATTGGTAACCATACACCAATGCTCTTATTTAAGAAGGGATAGCGTCAGGTAGCGCCTGGTTAATGAGAGGTAGCGACAGATAGCGACTGGTCAACGCCGGACACGGCACACAATCACACATTTATTAAGCAGAATCTGTTTAGTGACTGGGATAGTGCCATGTAGCGTCTGATTCATCATTTTCACAGCCTCAGCGAACAGCGCCAGCGTTCAGCCTTGCACAGCGCCAGTTATGACCTCTCGCTACCTGTCGCTCTCCCATACATTTTAATGGATGATCCTTTTCTTCTCTTTAAACTTTTTATTTTTTTATTTTTTTTCAAAAAAATCACAAATAATTCTGTGACCTCTTCTGGCATTGAAATAGCCTTTTTTCATATTTTTTTAATTTTTTAAATATTTCCTCAAAAATGACATTACAGGTCTGGCATTAAAGTGTTCATGTTACAATGTTGTTACAATGTAATTCCATATGTTTTCGCTTTGTTACTAGTGGATAGATGCTGAAAAACAGACTTTAAACACACCGCCTCCTGCGCTCAAACAAATATTTTTCAGCGCCAGAGATTTGTGAGGCTGTTTTTTTGCTTAATATGGTGTGAGTCGGTCACTATGAGCAGTCGCTAACATGCGCTCCCATACAGCGCTGTACTGGTCAAATAGCGACTCCTCACAATGTATTCACCATTACTGAACAGCGACTGAGTCGCTATAAAGTAGCGACTCATGGCCGAGCACTGCGACTACTAGCGGGCGCTCTGAAAATGCCTGCTACAGACGCTCATCTGTCGCTACCTGCCGCTAACGATGAATCAGCAAGCAAGTCTGTACAGCAAGAAGAGAGAAGTGATCCCTGTGCACATTGCATGCTCACTTAGGCTTACACATGCCCAGAAGCAGTTATTATGGTAGATCTTGGTGCACCACTTGCTCCGAGGTTAGGCACCCTCAGAAATTTTTTACAGGCTTGAGATTATGACCACACCAAATTAGTATATAAAATTCTATTTATTAGAAATGTGCATAGGAAAATCATACAACTTTATACAAAAATATCATTGTCTTAAAAATGACATCAAACCATTCATGCAATTACCCCACTTACTATACAGTCTTATCACATATTAGTATATGCTCTATGTGCATTGATTCATATTGTTTTTCTTAAGGGGCAGACATGTATCATGTTTCGCCGATCCCGGCTTTCTCAATACCCCTGGAAAGCTATGACAAACAAATATGAACCATTAGTTTATATTTGGTGTATAGATCTTGGTGTACAGACTTTGGGCTTAATTCCAAAAGAGTTAAACAAAATGATCATGGTAGTAAAAAAAAGTGTCTTTAGGTGAAAAAACCCGATAACCTCACTGTTACTGAATCACCATCTAGAAAAAACATTGAAAGTCAAGGGCACTTTTTACTACAGTGTAAAAAGGAATAAAAACGTTCTTTACTTTTTCTAGGAGTAAACAAGTACCTCTGTTGTTTTCTTGGCTGGTGATACAGCAAAAGTGAACATCTCAGGCTTTTTTCTCATAAAGTGAATATTTTACCACTGTGGGAATTTTTTTCAACTCATATTGAATGGAGGCCTTTGTGTACGGTTGCCAAAAGCAACAGATTACAGTTTCTAAAAACTGCTTCCATATACACATATTTTCTAACATAAATAAATTAAAAAAATACCAGATCAGCTCAAAACCTTGAGAACATAATTTGCCATACAAAAAAATAGTGATGAGCCAGTAGAAGACAGATGCTGCAAATCATTTACAAGGACCTAAGAAAGGATTATGGAGAAAGATAAACCCTAAGTGGGGATAATATGATCACGGGAGAAACATGAAAGATGAATAGACATTATGGAAATTAACTATACATTTGATTAAAGAAATCAGATTCCAGATGGCAGGGGGGAAAGAAGATGATATGACCTAGCATTTTCTAAGGGTTTAAATTGTGAGGTCAGAAGGCCAAGAGTGGAAAGAATTTAGAAGCCTTAATTCATAGTGAGAGAGTAGATCAAAATGTGGGTGGAAGTGATTTACCAAGAATAAGCGCCAAAGACCCAATACACAAAAATTTGCGGTCCCAGTACACCGCAAAAAACGGGACTTGGACCAAGAAGGCACCACTCTTTCCCTAATAATAATTCAATAACACCATCTATAATTAATATCCATCAATTTAATTCATCAAAAATATTTTAAAACACATTAAAGACAATACAAAATCATCACAAACATTTAAAAAACACACACAAACCAACCTCAGCAGGAGTGACCTAAATCAATCCCCATTATCCATACTAAATCTATAATATTCCTCCCATTCAAAGACCCGATACAAGATGTCATGTGACTGAACACAAGTTACTGGAAGGAAATATGTAACTAAAATGTTATAGTGATCAGTGGCAGTGCTTTTGCTGCTTATTTACTTTGTTGAGAGTTCTGATATGAAAAAGGCTTTCAGTTAGAACAGAGATTTTCTTAAATCAGATTGTATGTGGGAAGCAATAGGTGTTTGTTTACTTTAGAGAGACGTCCTGATTGCTAGGATCCCCCGATTAACCCCCATGTAACATATCATACATCTTACATTAATCCAAATACAATCTTAATAATACTCAATCATTGTCAGCACTTTATAGCATATTTGCTCTTGCACTCTCTCAAAGCTGAAAAGGCACCTCACTGATCTTCTCCTGGTAGCGGCCAATTTGGAGCTTCCTCTCGCAGCATTTCAGTTGTGTTGATGTCTGGACATAACTGACATAACCCACAATGCATAGTGGCAGGAACACCTACATCACTTCCTCTTTACAGGGGGAATGCAGCTCCATGGGAAGCCATTTGGTTGCAAAATTGAGCCCTGCAATAGTTACAAAAAAGATAAGAGATATATATGGGCAGCAAACTGAATTGCCCTGGGGAGGGATGCATATGACTCATATGCATCCCTCCCCAGGGCAATTCAGATGATATGAGCACTGTTCCTTGTAAGGGTGTTGGTCCAGTTTAACATGGTCACAGGCACCTGGGAGTGTTCTTGTTACATTGGTATTTATGCATTATGATAATAATACATGCATTCAAAATGATTTCTCCTGATTAGTTATTGTTGTTCTATTTTTTATATAATCTAATTAACATATATTCATTTGTTGCGCTTGTATAAGTATATCTTGTTTTTTATAAATAAATGCACATTGTTTGTCATGATACTAATATAACAATTGTTTAAATTACTAAGTTTGAGGAATAAGGTATATGTGCCATCCCCCAGAGCCCTAGATGTCAAACCCTTGGGACAGGAGATGTGGTCCAACCTCCCCCTCCCTGCTTCTTCATAGTATTCTAAATCATTAGAAATATCTAACCTTTCAGTGGCATTCGAAAACCCCTCCCGGTTAAACACCATTTCCTTGTTCCCACATCCCCCATCCCCCCTGATTGTAGTACAGAACACTATACTTACATCTGCTGTTCTCCAGCGCCGGACAAAGTCTGTCAGTCTGTCTGGTGGCTACTGTGTCTGCTGGCAGCTTCTGTCCAGCCATCAGCAGTGATCAACGCTGCTGCTGGCATTTGGGTAACAATGGTTTCCCCTTGCTTATACCCTCACAAGGGCTAACGCTGGCCACCGAGAGGGGGGATCTTATATACTACATTACTGTAGCTGATTCAAAAAATAACAAAAGCTTTGCTGAATCTCATGGACCAGGAAATAGGTGTGAACATGAATTCATGTTTTTTTCTTATCAAGGCCTCTATAGTGAACTTTCCATCATACTCACAGCATATGTTGTGCTCCCATGGGCCCAGCATCTCAGTGATTTGCATGCTGGGCTCTGCACTTCTGGCTTCAGTCTCACGTGTTGAAGGAGTAAAGGGCCAGGCCAAGGTTCCCATGGAGAATAATTTGGCACTCTGAGATCTGACTTTATGCACACCCACCCTGAAGCCATAAGCTGGAATTGTGGAACCCACATCTAGATCACCAAGACATTGAGACCTTGGGAGAATAATAGATGCTGTGGAAAAATCCTGCAGGTAAGTGGGCGACCCATGTGCCACAGAAGAAAGGGGTCTGTGGGTAAAGTGCTTCAAAGTTGGCACTCCTTTTACTGCCAGTCACTTACCTTTAGATAATAGCGAAGGTAAAACTCAGCTAACCTTTTTTTAAAAAATGGTTTTCCGTTTGAGAGGCAGTGAGAGGTTCTAGGAGTTTTCCTTCACTTAGAACAAAATAATGTGAAAAAAAAAAATTTATTCATTTATTATATATTTCCTATCCCCTAAGCCTTTCCATCCTAGTACAGTTAATTAAAAGCTTTCAAGTCCAGAGATTAAGTTCCAGGGTAGGCAGGCCAATGTAAGCAACTATCACTGTGTTGTAAGACCACCACATCTGTCAGTCACAGTGATGTCCCTTACATTAAAGGATGTTCATTGATAATCCCTGAACATTTTTATGCTATTATATTACATACCTTGTACACAGAGACATGGCACCAATATAATATAATAAAATCTTTCCTTCTACTTTTTTCCCACCAAAAAGTCACAAAACTTCAGCAGAAAGTACAGAAGGATTTTTTTTTTAATTGGTGAAATGTTTCTTTTCCCAAAATCTAATATAATACATAATATAAGAACATAACATTTTTTTCAGGGGTTTCAAATGATACCTGTCCTTTAACCCTTAAGTACCATCCTACCTAGAGATTTTGCTGCAAGACCATTTTTCACTAGTTTGTACTATACATGTTTAACTGTGCTTTTTGAGAGATTCCCAGGGGAAATTATATATTACACTTTAACATGAAATGTATTGCAATATTTTTGTGTATTCTCAATATGTGCAAAAAAATAAATATTTTTTTTACATTTGTAGTGTTTTTTGTAATAAAAGATGTAAGTTTTTCAATAAAATCATATTGTGTGTAAAAGCCCCATTTCTCTCAGTTACAGCGGTACCATATATATATTGGTAGCCACCCTTTCCTGCCCGGGAGACTATCCTAAACTAAAACAGCACTTTAGGAGATTTTCAGATAAAATACAACTATGCTATGCGCACCTTGCAGCTTTTCAAGAAAAACAACCCTTTATATTCGAAATACAAGCTAAAAACGATATATTCTCTTAAAGTACACATCAAGCTTTCCAGGCTTGTTGACAAGAGTGCAGTTTTATGGAAGTAATTCCTCAATTAATTCTCTGGTTGCACAGAGTTTCCCTAAAAAAGAATAAAAAAGCAGAATCAAAACCACATTTTCCTAAAGAAAATAAGAAAAGCAAGTTCCGTTTGATGCCGCAAGGTCTCTCGAACAGAATGATACCCAACATCTATAGGTGCTGTCAATGTAAGGGTTGCCAAACACCCCAAAATAAAGCATGCGCATAAGGGTAATTCTACTTTAAAATTTCAGCTCTGCAGACAGTGTGCACCTTGTGTGTTTTAAGTAAAACAACCCTTTACATTTAAAATATTGCTAACAAAGTACACACGTTAAGCTTTCTAGGAGCGCTCAGCTTGTTGTAGTGGGCGCATCTTTAAGGAAGAAATCCATCAATTAATTCTTTGGTTGCACAGGGTTTCCCTAAAAAATAATAAAAAAGCAGACTGAAAGCCACATTTTCCTAAAAAAAAACAATATGCAAACAAGAAAAACGATTTAAATCTGAAACATTAAGGTCTCCCAAACAGAACATTACCCAACATGCATAGCTACTTTCAATGCTAGGGTTGCCAAGCACCTTAAAGTAAAGCACGCATGTAAGAGTAATTTTACTTAAAAATTTCAGCTCTGCAGACAAAGTGCACACCTCTGGCCTTTTCAACCAAAACCTTTTACATTTGAAATACCCCCCAAAACTATATATTCAGCGAAAGCACGCACCTTAAGCTTTCTAGATATACCCAACTTGTTGTAGTGGGCACACCTTTTTGAAAGTAATCCTTCGAAGAATTCTTTAGTTGCACAGGGTGTCCCTAAAAATGTATACATAAGCATAATATAAACCACAATTTTCTAAAATGTCAATGTGAAAACAAGAAAAACATGCTAAATCTGAATGTGCAAGGTCAATGTGTAGAACAATAAACAGCATGTATAGGTACTTTTAACCCATTTAATTGCCAGCCTACTTGAGATTTTGTCACCCTCTGTTGACAGGCCATTTTTACCATTTTTTTTTCACCAACTGTGATTTCTGTAGAAACTCCCAGGAAAATTGTATTTTTTTGGCAGAATTTGGGCTTTAACATGAAATTTCTAGTTCATAGTTCATAATACATTTGTATAAATATTTATTAATTTTAAATGTCGTGTTTTTATTTTGTTACATACATTTTGTTAAAGAAAACCATATTGTGTGTAAAAGCCGCATTCTTCATGATTACAGTGGTACCTCATATTTATTGGTTGCCCCTTGTTCCTAGCCAGTAGATCCCCCCCAAACTGAAAATAGTGATTTATGACATTTTCAAATAAAATATAGCCACTATCCGCATTATCAAGGGTTAAATGTAAAAAAAAAATTAGCATAGGGTCAACCCTCTTTGGGGGGGGGGGGGGGGCAGGCTTTTCTTTAATTTTTAAGGGTCAAAACCTTTAAAAATTATTTTAGAAATGGGGTGTGGTACTTCCCAGTAAAACCAGCCCGGTACAAAATATGCAGGGCTTGTAGACCAGGGGGCAGAGCTCAGCCTCTGTGGCTCCCAGCCCTGAAAGCTACAAGCCTTCACAAGCCGCAGGCTCTTCTTTTTCTCAAGGACCCTTACCAGTTCACAAAGGATTAAATGTAAAAAATTACACCACACACCAGAGAAAAATGTATTTTATTATTTTATTATTTTATACTTACCTCCCATCCATCCCCAAGCCCCATTTCCCATGCTAACAACTGGTTTCTGCTCTCCTGCTGTTGCTAGCCTTTTATACCAGTGGAGTGACAGGACATAAAGTGTCAATTAAAAAAAAATTACATAGGGTTTCCCTCCTCGGTTAAAAACCTTCAAAAAGAGGGGCGTGGCTTGACCGGCGGGCAAGATGGCAGCCTGAGAGCGGAGCTCGTGGCGGAGACCCCCGATAGCATTGCATTTCGCATCCCCAGCCGACCATGGGGAAGAGCAACAGGTCGGGGTCGACAGGAAAGACTCCGAGGGTACCCCAGGCCCTGAGCGGGAGCTCCAGGAGTGTACAGGACATGTTCAAATCGCAGAGGCCGGACGACGCTGGTCGGCGCATGTCCAAAATGGCGCCCTCACTCTCACTCTCGCCGGACAGCTCACCAGATAGAGCTAGTGTGGCCCCCTCCGAGCGAGAAGAACTAGATGTGGTGGCCCAGTTGAGTCAGCTTCCCACCCGGTCGGAGTTGGCGGACCTCGCAGGGGACATCAAGTCCACCATAGCAGCGGCCATCGCAGATTTAAAAACCGACATGAGAGCCCTGGCGCGGAGGATGGATGGCATGGAGAGAGAGGAGGAACGTACTAAACGCAGTTTGCGGCTGGTGAGTGAAGTCGTCACAGCGCACAACCATTATATGCTCAATGTGCACAGGCACCTAGAAGACCTAGACAACAGAAATAGGAGGTGCAACATTCGAGTGAGAGGGGTCCCAGAAACAGTAGGGCAGGATCAGATTGGGAGCGCACTACTATCTATCTTCAACGCCCTCCTCGAACGCCCTCCCGGTACCCCTATTGAGCTAGTTCGAGCTCACAGAGCATTGCGCCCGAGGAATTTGGGTGACACGAATCCCAGGGACATTGTCTGTTGCCTGCAAAGCTTTGTCCTGAAAGAGGAGATCATAGCCAAGGCCAGAGCACGGGACACGATCCAGCTTAACAATGATGAGATACAGATTTTTCAAGATCTTTCTGGCATAACCTTACAACATCGAAGGGCCCTGAGACCACTCACATCGCTACTGCGGGAACGAGGCATTCCCTATCGCTGGAGATTCCCTTTTGCCCTCTCCGCTACAGTGAACGGGAAAACTGGCACACTGCGTGTCCCTGGAGACTTGGCAGATTTTTGTAGCTCCCTCCATCTCCCTCTGGTTTCAGTCCCTGACTGGTTTGCTGACTTCACGATACCGGACTTATTGACAGTCTCCTCTGGACCAGGAACACGGGGGGAGTCCCCAAAGAGAACCTCCCCGGCACACTCCCCCAGTGGCATCGCAGACCGAATCAACCGTGGGCAACGGCAGGAAGGCAGAGACTGAGAACACCTCGGCGCAGACTTGGAGAGGGGTGACATTCTAGAGCCCTGATCTGGGTCACCTAGGTGGCCTACACCACATGCAATACGGTGATGTTTGCTCTCTTAACACGCCTTGCTGACATTTGACTAGCGCATCCCATTCCGCAACCGCGGCGAGGGCGCAGCTGGATATCAGCGACGCGGTAGGCGATTTCATGCTGAGTTTGGATGATATTGCATATGCTCTCTTGGTAGGCTTTATCTGGGTTAGCGTTGCTGAGGGTCGGAAGCCCCACTCTCTGATTCCCTGAAATCTGTGGCAGGGGCTTGGCCTCAGCACATCAGGGGCGGGAGGGACGGGCCGGAGGGGTTACTGTTTATTGCTATTGTTATGGTTTTCATCTTCACGAGCACTTGAAAGTTTCCTAATGTGACAGACTGAGTTTGGGTGCCCTCCTCTTGGAGCCTGCTTCTCACGCTTGGTTGGCGGTGGGGAGGTTCCTGGAGGGGGCATCCTTCTTTTATTATTATAAAGATGCTATAGGAGCAGAGCGCATCCTAATCTAAAAATATTTTTTATGCTGATAAGATATTTGGAATTGTGGGTTAACTGACAGAAGTTAAGATGGGCCCTGGGCCGTCCTCTCGCTCTCTCTTTACACCTGTTGCACTTGGGTCAAAGTGCATGAGAGGGACTCCTAAGCCGAGTGTGTTGTGCGATGGATGGCTCCTCTGTGCCCAGGGGGTGGCGCTCCAATCTCTGCGAGGCTGGCTTAAGCGCTGACTGAGGGGAGCGGGACACCCAGGCAGTGCGCTACCGAGATGGGGGGAACTCCATCGGACGATACACGGGATCTTTTTGCTGGACTAGAAATTGGGTGCCCTCTTGCTCTGCCTGGCTGACATCCAACCAATGCATTTAGCTCCGCGGTGGCGAGGGGGGAGCGGTTGGCGGTCGGCGGGGCGGCGGGAGCGGGCGCGCCTAAGATTGCATGTAAGAAATCAGGCACAGGTGAAATTGCTGTGACTGGGGAGGGGGCCGCCTGCAGCTGAAAACATCCCGCTCATGCGGCGCTGACGGGAGAGGGGCTAGTAGAGGAGGCGGCCTTGACATACTAATTAGCTGGTGTCCCATTTTAAGAAGTTTTTTCTTTTTTTTAGAAGCCAGGTGTCATCACCCGCTTACCGATTCCCCGTTCCAGCGGCGTCACGGGTCCTCAGCCGCCCGTTCCCGCTGCGCAGCCACCTGTCCGACGGCCGCGGCGGGCGGCGGTCTCTGTCTCGGCTGGCGCGCACGCGCCTGCCTCCTCAGCTGACGGCCCCAGCGTCAGCTCTCGTGCTCGCGCGCGTGCGCGAGCACGTTTTGTTTATAGCCTCCGGCGGCGCTGCTCTCAGCGCGGCCGCCGGAGGAAGATTAAGTAATCTATTAAAGGCCCAGCTGCACCAGGGGGAGTGCCCCACTGGGACTGGGCCAATCAGCTGCCCCTGAGTTCTGGGCTGCACGCCCTGTGTTACCAATCCCTGTGAGGTTCTTAAGTTGCACCAATCACCACACCGATTCTCCTGGGCCAATGATGCCTGTTCCCTATTTAACCTCAACCCAGTCAGTCTGTCGTTGCCTGTTATAGCGCCTAGACCCTTGTAGCTGTTTATCCTCGATTCTGATCCTGATTCCTGTTGCCGACCCTTGCCAGTTTGACCATCCTCGATCTCCACTCCTGTTGCCGACCCTTGCCAGTTTGACCATCCTTGATCTCCGTTCCTGTTGCCGACCCTTGCCAGTTTGACCATCCTCGATCTCCACTCCTGTTGCCGACCCTTGCCAGTTTGACCATCCTTGATCTCCGTTCCTGTTGCCGACCCTCGCTTGTTTGACCATCCTCGATCTCCACTCCTGTTGCCGACCCTTGCCTGTCTATTGGACTGCCATCCTTACGCTCACATACCGGCTACCCGATTCCACTTCCAGCCGCGGGCTCTCCAGCACTCTGTACCGTAAGACCTCATCCTTTGAGCCATAAAGTCCTGGGGGCAACCGATCCCGAGCAGGCGTGTTCTGCGTCTCGGCAAGCGGGGGCTCCTATAGGTGAAGCTGGCTGCGGAGATTGGGGGTTGAGGCCCTTACCAAGAGAGCTGGAGTTGTCCAAGTGGTAATTGAGGTTCCGGGAGCGTGACATTATAACAGGCCCAAAAATATCAATATGGAAGACCTGGTACAGCAAGTGCAGGCGATGGCCACCGCTATCAATCAACTTGCCCAGAGGGTGGCCAACCAAGAAACCCGCCAGACTTCAACACCCGCTGTATCACCTCATATTCCTGAGCCTAAGGTTCCTTTGCCCGAAAAATTCTTTGGAGACCGGGCCGGCTTTTCAAATTTCAAGAATTCGTGTGAACTCTACTTTAGGCTGCGGCCTTTATCTTCTGGCACAGAAACCCAACGGGTGGGTTTAATTATTTCTTTGTTACAAGGAGATCCCCAGTCATGGGCTTTCAGCTTGCTCCCTGAAGATCCTGCCTTACACTCCGTGACATCTTTTTTTTCTGCTATGGGAGTGTTGTATGCGGATCCAGATCGTCAGTCCACGGCGGAAAACAGGCTTCGGGCCTTGAAGCAGGGTCGGAATTCCGCCGAGGACTACAGCGCTGAGTTCCGGCGCTGGGCAGTAGAATCTACCTGGAATAATCCAGCCCTGTGTAGCCAATACCGTTTAGGGCTGTCCGAAAATATTAAAGATGCCCTGGTCAACTTTCCTACTCCAAAAGATTTGGACCAGCTTATGCAGGTCTCCATCAGGATCGATAGGCGTCTTAGGGAGAGAGCCAGGGAAAGGGTTAGAGCTACTACGCCCTTTAGACCTTCACAAACTCCCAGCCCTTCAACCTCTGGTGGGGTAAACTCCTCCTCTCCCTCTCAAGAGGAGCCAATGCAGGTTGGCAGAGCCCGTCTTTCTCAGGACGAGAAACAACGAAGACGGTCTTTGGGTCTTTGTCTCTACTGTGGGTCCCCGGGGCATTTTGCCAGGTCTTGCCCAAATAAGGGATATCCGGCGGGAAACTTTCTTGCCTAGGTCAGGAAGAGGGTGCTGACCTAGGTGAATTGAAGCATTACCCTCACCATGATAAGATGTTAATCCCTACAGAGCTTTTCTGGGGTCCTTCCAAACAGGCAGTATCTGCGTTTGTAGATAGTGGAGCTGCAGGTAACTTCCTGGATCGGAACATAGTCTCCATCCTGGGAGTTCCACTGGTACCTCTAGAAAAGTCTCTTCAGGTTTTGGCCATCAACGGGAAGGCCATCCTGGGAGGGCCGGTCAGTCACAAGACCCCCCCTCTCAGATTGGTGGCCGGCTCATCTCATACTGAACTTATAGAATTTCTGGTGTTTGATTGTCCGGAAACACCAGTAGTTTTGGGATACCCATGGCTAAAGCTCCATAACCCCGTATTCAATTGGCAGTCCGGTGATCTGATTAAGTGGAGTAATTTCTGCAGATCACATTGCTTCTCCACCATCCTTAAGAGTGTGCAGATTTCGCCCCAAGAACTGCCTCTGCCTTATATAGATTGGGCAGATGTCTTTTCTGAGCGGTCCGCTGACAATCTTCCCCCACACAGACCCTATGACTGTCCCATCGACCTACTTCCTGGAACCATTCCTCCTAGGGGCAAAATCTATAATCTGAATCGAGCTGAAGAGCAGGCCATGAAAGAATATATTTCTGAAAATCTGAGTAAAGGCTTTATCCGCCCATCTACTTCACCGGCGGGTGCCGGCTTCTTTTTTGTGGAGAAGAAGGATGGGGGTTTAAGGCCTTGCATAGATTATAGAGCCTTGAATAAGATCACTATTAAAAATCGTTATCCTCTTCCCTTAATAGGTGATTTATTTAATCAGGTAGTGGGGGCTCGAATTTTTTCTAAACTAGATCTAAAGGGGGCCTACAACCTGATCCGTATTCGGCAAGGGGATGAATGGAAAACGGCGTTCAATGTTAAGGATGGCCATTACGAATATTTAGTGATGCCTTTTGGCCTTTGTAATGCTCCTGCGGTCTTTCAAGACTTCGTTAATGACGTGTTTCGTGACTTTTTAGGTAACTTCGTTGTGGTTTACTTGGATGACATCCTCATCTACTCTAAGAACCTTTCCGAACACAGGCAACATGTAAAACTGGTCCTCCAGAAGTTGAGAGAGAATAACTTATACGCTAAAATTTCTAAGTGTATGTTTGAGGTCGCCTCCGTTCCCTTCTTGGGATATATTATTTCTAGTCAGGGGTTGGAGATGGATGGGGGAAAAGTTTCGGCAGTACGGGATTGGGTGCAACCCAAATCCTTAAAAGAATTACAACGCTTTTTAGGGTTTGCCAATTTCTATCGACGCTTTATCAAGGGTTTTTCTAGTATCGTCGCACCTCTCACCAATCTCACCCGCAAAGCCGCGTTCACTGTTAACTGGTCACCATCAGCTATTGAAGCCTTCCGTGTCCTAAAACAGGCTTTTACTTCGGCGCCAGTTTTAGTGCACCCTGACGTCAACAAACCTTTTATTGTTGAGGTTGATGCGTCTGAATTGGGTGTGGGGGCTGTTTTATCGCAATTCTCTGGATCTCCTGAACGTATGCATCCATGTGCCTATTTCTCTCGGAAATTTAATACCGCGGAACAAAATTATGACGTTGGCAATAGGGAACTATTAGCTATTAAACTGGCATTTGATGAATGGCGCCATTGGTTGGAGGGTTCCCTACATCCTATCACTGTATATACCGATCACAAAAATCTCGAGTATATAGGCGCCGCCAAGAGGTTAAATTCTCGACAGGCCCGTTGGGCATTGTTTTTTTCGCGTTTCAATTTTATTATTACCTTTAAGCCGGGCGTGAAAAATACTAAGGCCGATGCTCTGTCGCGCATGTTTGGTGAGTGTAAGGATCGGGGGGATACTGGTGAGCCTATCTTACCTGTAGGTTGTGTAGTCGGGGCCTTGCTCCCTGATCTCTCTAATGTTTTGGCACCGTTCCAAGATGAATCGCCTGTAAACACACCTATGGGATGTCAATTTGTACCGCCGCATTTGCGTTCTGATGTTATTCGCGAATTCCACGACGCAAAGACTGCTGGGCATCTGGGAGTTCGTAAGACTTTTATTTTAGCTCGGCGCCACGTATGGTGGCCTTCTATGAGACGTGATATCACTACCCTTATCAACGCATGTTCCGTCTGTGCACGAAGTAAAGGGGTACACAAGGCCCCTAGTGGTTATCTTATTCCCCTTGAGATCCCTAAAGAACCTTGGTCTCACATTTCGATGGACTTTATTGTTGATTTACCTCTTTCTCATGGGAACACTGTGATTTGGGTGGTCGTCGATAGATTCAGTAAGATGGCTCACTTCATTGCTTTACCCAAGCTACCCTCGGCTCCTGAGCTTTCGCGTTTATTCGTCTCGCATATTTTTCGGCTCCATGGTATTCCAGTAAATATTGTTTCCGATCGGGGTGTGCAGTTTATATCACAATTTTGGAAAAAATTTTGTTCACGTTTGGGGATTCAGGTTTCTTTATCCTCCGCATATCACCCCCAGTCTAATGGGCAGACTGAAAGAACAAATCAAAGCCTAGAACAATATTTAAGATGTTACATCTCTGACGCTCAGGAGCAGTGGTCGGAATTTATTGACTTTGCCGAATTTGCGTATAATAATGCGCCGAGTGACAGTACTAAAATATCCCCTTTCTTTTGTAATTACGGAAAGAATCCTAGGGCTTCTTCTATTTCTGCAGCACCTTCTGATTTTCCGGTGTTAGAAGAGTGGCTTCAGAAACGCAAAGATATTTGGGCACGCGTCCAGGAAAATTTAGAAACTATGCGCACTAAATATAAGAAATTTGCTGATCATCGTAGGTCTCAGGAACCTATCCTTCAGTGTGGGGACCTTGTCTGGGTTTCCACGAAGAACATTTCGCTCCGGCAGCCTTCTTATAAATTGGGTCCTAAATTTATTGGTCCTTACCCCATTATCAGGAAACTTAATAATGTGACCTTCAAAGTTCAGCTCCCTCCTACTATGAGAATTTCCAACTCGTTTCATGTATCTCTGTTAAAACCTGCTAAAAACTCTTCTCCTGCTGGTCCTCCTCCTGTTTTAGTGGATAATGTACAAGAATATGAAGTGAACAAGATTTTGGATTCGCGTAGGGTTCGCAATACGTTACAATATTTAATTGATTGGGTTGGTTACGGTCCTGAGGAAAGATGCTGGGTTTCTTCTTGTGATGTCCATGCCAGGGCTCTTGTACGGAAGTTTCACCGTGACAATCCGGGGAAACCGGGTGAGGGTCCGGAGGCCCCTCGTGAGGGGGGGGGTAATGTCATCACCCGCTTACCGATTCCCCGTTCCAGCGGCGTCACGGGTCCTCAGCCGCCCGTTCCCGCTGCGCAGCCACCTGTCCGACGGCCGCGGCGGGCGGCGGTCTCTGTCTCGGCTGGCGCGCACGCGCCTGCCTCCTCAGCTGACGGCCCCAGCGTCAGCTCTCGTGCTCGCGCGCGTGCGCGAGCACGTTTTGTTTATAGCCTCCGGCGGCGCTGCTCTCAGCGCGGCCGCCGGAGGAAGATTAAGTAATCTATTAAAGGCCCAGCTGCACCAGGGGGAGTGCCCCACTGGGACTGGGCCAATCAGCTGCCCCTGAGTTCTGGGCTGCACGCCCTGTGTTACCAATCCCTGTGAGGTTCTTAAGTTGCACCAATCACCACACCGATTCTCCTGGGCCAATGATGCCTGTTCCCTATTTAACCTCAACCCAGTCAGTCTGTCGTTGCCTGTTATAGCGCCTAGACCCTTGTAGCTGTTTATCCTCGATTCTGATCCTGATTCCTGTTGCCGACCCTTGCCAGTTTGACCATCCTCGATCTCCACTCCTGTTGCCGACCCTTGCCAGTTTGACCATCCTTGATCTCCGTTCCTGTTGCCGACCCTTGCCAGTTTGACCATCCTCGATCTCCACTCCTGTTGCCGACCCTTGCCAGTTTGACCATCCTTGATCTCCGTTCCTGTTGCCGACCCTCGCTTGTTTGACCATCCTCGATCTCCACTCCTGTTGCCGACCCTTGCCTGTCTATTGGACTGCCATCCTTACGCTCACATACCGGCTACCCGATTCCACTTCCAGCCGCGGGCTCTCCAGCACTCTGTACCGTAAGACCTCATCCTTTGAGCCATAAAGTCCTGGGGGCAACCGATCCCGAGCAGGCGTGTTCTGCGTCTCGGCAAGCGGGGGCTCCTATAGGTGAAGCTGGCTGCGGAGATTGGGGGTTGAGGCCCTTACCAAGAGAGCTGGAGTTGTCCAAGTGGTAATTGAGGTTCCGGGAGCGTGACACCAGGTCATTCCTGGAATGTTAGGCCTATATGGCATGGGAAGCATGAGGTCAAGGACTAGAATAAAATAAAATAGAATAAAATAAAATAATGCTAAGATGAATCGGGGGATCCATCCTAGAGCGGCTTGGTATTGGAAATTCAGGCATGCATACCGCAGAACAACATGGTGGGCAGGACCCGCCTTTACACTGTGAGACCAATGAGTAGGAGGACCCCGGGGTTGCTGTTTAGTGCGGGTCGGCTGGGGGGGTATGGAGACCTGGGATCAGGGTGACCCGTCACGAAATGTTGCTTAACAGTACTATAGTTTTACAGTTTACAATATTTACTACTTTTCTTGGTTCAGATTACACTTTACAAGGCTACTTCCAAGGCTTTGCTCGGGGGCCCGCTGTTGCCTGTTCTGATCCTGCCCGTTGCCACTAACATTGCCCTTGTCTCATTAAAGGAACCTACAGGATCCCAAGAGCTGGGGTTTTGCCTCTCACAGGACGGTGAGTATAATACCACCTCCAGGAGAGGGTGAGGGGAGTGGCCCTTCGGAGACGCTGGTGCTCCACTCCTGATTAGTTCCTTTCCAATTAAAAGATCTTATCTGAAGGTCAGGTGAGTTGGTTGTAATTTTGTAATATAGTTGATTTTCCGTTCCTCCTTTGTTGTTGTTCCTCTATCCTTCTCTTTTTATTCTCTCCTCTCCCTTTCCTTTCGGGGGCCTGGCGGGGGAAGCTTCTCAGGTGCTAGTCTTACTCAGCGCTTGTCACCCTCAGATCCCTTCCTAACTGTACACCTCTTCTCTTGAGCTGTTAATCCCTTACTGTTCAGCCTATTCCTTCCTGCTCTAACTTTTTTCTGTAGGTGGGGGAGGGAGACCGGAGGTGGGAAATTAGACCTTAGCCTTAGGAACATTAGGGGGAGGAAGATGAACAATCAGCTTAAAATTAATGTTATGTCCATTAATGCTAGAGGCCTAAATATACCACAGAAAAGGCACTCCCTGCTAAGAGACCTTAAGAGACAGAGGATCCAGATTGCCCTGATCCAGGAGACCCATTTCCAGAAAGACAAGGTGCCAAAGCTGGGGGATAAGAATTATAGTAGTCATTACTGTGCCCCCTCACCAATATCTAAAACAAAAGGGGTCTCAATTTTGCTGGCTAAATCACTTCAGCTATCTGTGTCTGACGAAAGCATGGACACAGAAGGACGATATATATTTTTGAAGGGCAGATTACCATCGGGGAAGCTGGTTACTGTCGCCAATATTTATGCACCAAACAAGGGTCAAAAGGGATTCATGTTAGCAACGATGAAAAAATTGAGAAGGTTTCAGGAGGGCATTCTGATTCTGGGGGGGGACCTGAATTGCGCACTAAATCCTTTGGTGGACACGTCAGATGCCAAATCAACTATCACTTATAGAGCACTAAAACAGATTAAAAGCTCCCTTTCAAATACGCAAGCAGTAGATACATGGAGATTGCTGCACCCCACCGGGAAAGACTACACGTTCTATTCCCCCATCCATGGCAAATATTCAAGGATAGATTACCTATTCCTGTCTCAAAGAGATTTAGATAAGTTAAAATCGGTCGAAATTGGATGTTCCTCCATTTCAGACCACGCTCCAGTAACTATGTGTCTGGAATTTCCCGGGGGGGTGCAGAAGGAGTGGCACTGGCGGTTAAACGGGGGGATTCTAAAGGATAGCAGGGTAGTGGATAGGGTCAGGGAGAGCCTGTTACATTTCTTTAGGGAAAACATATCGGAAGATGTGAGTCCACTGACAGTCTGGGAGGCCCATAAGTGCACAATCAGAGGCATTTTAATTCAGGAAGGGACGAGACTCAAAAAGGAGAGAGGGGCCAAACTAGACGACTTGATTAGGCAAGTGACATTGTTAGAAGCCAAACATAAAAAATCCTTGCTGGAGGCTTACCTCCAGGAACTCGAGGGGAAAAGGAAGGAACTTAAGGATTTAATGGAAAGAGCAGCCAGAAGATCATTTACTTACAGGAGTGGTCTATACTATGAGCTGGGAAATAGACCGGGATACCTACTGGCTAGGGCTTTGAATCCCAGAGGTGAGAGGAATAGGATAGAAGGGATAAGAGATAGCAAGGGTACACTCCACCAGAGGGACAAGGATATTGCAGAGCAATTTCGAGCTTACTACACTACACTGTATAACTTACCAAGCCAGGGGCAAGGGGAGACCCTTCAGGCTAAGATGCTGTCTTACGTGAAGGATTCTGGAATGCCATGCCTGACAGAGGAAGCGATTGCTTCACTGGAAGCCCCAATCACAGCTTTGGAGCTCCAAGAAGTAGTGAAGGGCCTGAAACCTGGAAAAGCACCCGGGCCAGACGGCTTTACAAGTCAATATTACAAGTCATTCTCTCCGCAACTCCTGACACACTTAGCCAAAGCCTTTGATACGACGGCTGAGACTGGGGTTCTGCCTCCCTCAGCCCTGGAGGCCCAGATTACTGTCATTCCTAAGGCTGGGAAGGAAGCTACAGATTGCAGAAACTATAGACCAATAGCCTTATTAAACGTTGATTTGAAAATCTTTGCTAAGGCCTTGGCCACCAGACTCTCCAAACTTATGCCTAACTTGGTCTCACAGGATCAGGTGGGCTTCATCCCTTCACGGGAAGCTAGGGACAATGTAATTAAGGCCATAGATGTGCACTGGTGGGCCTCAAATCATGGATGCCAGGCTATGCTACTCTCAACAGATGCCGAAAAGGCGTTTGATCGGGTTAGGTGGGACTGGATAAGAGTAGTTCTGGCACATATAGGCCTAGGGGAGGCAACCCTTAATAGGGTCTTGGCCCTCTACTCTGGTCCAGTTGCAAGAGTCAGGGTTAATGGTATATCCTCCCAAAGTTTTGATATAAGAAATGGGACGCGTCAAGGGTGCCCACTGTCCCCCCTGATTTTTGCAATATCACTGGAACCCTTTCTTAGAAAGGTAAACTTGAACTCAGGGATCAGGGGAATCAAGATTGGGGAGCAGGAAAGGAAAGTAGCAGCATATGCTGACGATATGCTTTTTTTCATTGAGTCTCCTAGGATCTCGATTCCGTCACTTTTACAGGAACTAACTATATTCGGCACCATCTCCAATTTGAAAATCAACTACAATAAATCCTCGGCCATGAATATCTCTTTGCCCAAATTGGAAGCTGATGCTCTGAGAGGGGCCTTCCCATTCGCCTGGCAGGAGCACAGCATAACATACTTAGGGATACAGCTCCCCAGAGAACTGAATAGGCTCTTTCAGCTAAACTATGCCCCCCTGGGGACTCAGCTGAAGAAAGACCTGGAAATCTGGAATAGGTTAAAATTGTCTTGGTTTGGTAGAATAGCGGTCCTGAAAATGAATGTTCTGCCCAGGATTTTGTACCTCCTCCAGTGTCTCCCGGTAAAAATACCCCCACAGTTTATTAAAACTCTGAATAAGGCTTTTAGGGAGTTTGTGTGGCACAAGACACCTGCCAGGATTAAGAGAGAGATTTTGATTTGTAGCAGGGGGAGAGGTGGCACAGGCCTCCCCTGTGTTGAAAGCTATGTCAGAGCGGTCCACCTAGGCAGATTCTTGGACTGGCATCTTAATCACTCCCAGAAAGACTGGGTCAGAGTGGAGGATGAGGTGGGCAAACAGAAACTGAAGGACCTCTGCTTCTTAGCAAAGAGAGATGTCCAGGACACTGTTGAGACTCATCCGTTGATAGGGGAGACATTGCGGAAGGTTAGACTATTGGGGAAACAGCATCCAGACCTGCTTTCAATACCAGGCCCATTAACCCCGATCAAGCGCAACCCAGCTTTCCCCCCAGGAGTGGAGGGTGGCTTTTTGGCACAGTGTAGCAAAATGCAGGATCCCAGGGTCTACAATCTCTATGATAAGGGTAGATTTTTAGATAGAAGGGATCTACAGGAAAATTGGGGGGGGCCGATTCCCACCTTCTCGTACTTCCAAATGCGGCACTTTGCTGGAAGTGGAGAACTCAAGAGAGTAGGAGAGAGAACCCCATCTGCAGTGGAGAGAGCATGCCTAGGGGATGGTCCAACTGATCACCTATTGTCATGGGCTTATTCTGTGATAGGGGAGGCAAGGCCAGCAGCCAGGAGACCATGGGAAGATAGGTGGCATAAAGACCTGGATTTGGAGCTTACACCAGATGACTGGGAAGCGATCTACAAGGGGCTGCATAAAGGGGTGGCTAATAGCTCCCTACAGGAAACTAACTATAAAATTGCCACTCGCTGGTATAGAACTCCTGCAGGTCTCCATAGGATATTCCCAGAGGTCCCAGATCAATGTTGGAGATGTGGCTCTCGGGGGGCCACGTTTATTCATGTATGGTGGTCATGCCCTAAAATTGCTACCTTCTGGGAGAATGTGCATGAGGTCACAGGGAAGATTTTGGGTGATTCCTTGGAGTGGGGCCCAGCTGGGTATCTACTGAATTGGTCGGCTGATGGGAAGGGGATAGGAGGAGTGAGCCCACTGGGGATACACCTTATGAACGCTGCTAGAGTCCTGATCCCCAGGAATTGGAAAACTGAGAGAACCCCCTCGCTTAAGGACTGGTTCAGCCAGGTGGACCACATAGAGGAGATGGAGGAGATTCTTCTGACAAAACAGGATAGATTGGAACACTTTAGAAAGACATGGACCATTTGGGATATATTCAAGAACTCGGAGGCTTATAGGGAGGCTGTTGAACCTTGACATGGTGATCTGTGCCTTAGGCGGGATGGCACGTTGAGTTCCTGGGGGACCTGAGACTCTTGAGCTTGGGGAGACGTATGGGGGAGATCGTAGAGGCTCTGCAGATCACTGGGGATTAGCCTGGTTTGATGAGGTGACCTGCAGCTCATGAAGAGCGTAGTGATGATGCGGAAATTTAGGAGGTGGGTGCTAGTTCTCCCTCCCCCCCCCCCTCTTCTTCTTCTTTTTCTTTCTCTCCCTACCCACTCCCAATCTATCTAGGCCTTTCTTTCCTTCACCCACCCGTTCTTGTTGACTCCTGGCCCTCCCCCTCCCCCTCTTTTTCTCCCTTTCCCGTTGCCCCCTTGCCACCTAGAAGATTATCGGACACCTCTGTGTCGTTGGGTTGGGGTTCCCGGTGTTCTTCCTTTACCCCTTTCAAATCCCCTACCCACTGCTAAGTTATGGGCCCCTCTTTCCCTTCCTCCCCGGACTCCACTCCGGTCCATGGGCTGGGTGGGGGGCGGGGGGGGGGGACGGGACACGGTGGCCACTGAAGTCGGTTGGCACTACAGGACGCCTAAGAAATGAGCACTTTTTGCAGATGTGGAGTTGTGGCAACAGCGAGCCCCGGACCGATAATGTGAATAGTAGGGGGAGTCTTCCCCTTCATCCAACAGGGGACATGTAATGCTTACTTGCAATTCACTCGCCTCAGAACAAGGTTACCTGTAAATCTGTAGATGCTGTATTTTTGTATATGACATTGTATACTTGAGATGGGTGGCTGCTGTGTCCTACACAGGAGGGCATTGGCCGCATGCCATAGATTATAAGTACTAAGCTGTATACTTTATGATGTATGCTTTCCCTTGTTCTTTTTGTCTTTCGCCTGATTGGGCGCTTTGTACAATATGATAACTTTAATAAATAAAGTTTGTTTAAAAAAAAAAAAAAAAAAAAAAACCTTCAAAAAGTTAAATAAATTGCGTAGGGTCCCCCTTCCCAGCATAACCAGCCCAGGCACCAGCTGCGCAGGACTGGTAGACCAGGGAGCAGAGGCCAGCCTCGGTAGCCCCCGGCCCTGAAGGCTACAAGCCCACGTACTCTTCTGCCTCCCCAGGGGTTTGGGGAGGCAGGTAATGGGGGCCAGGCATTGGCAGGTCACCCGCTTGCCGCAACTAACTTGCCAGCCCCCAAGCCTTGTGAACTGGTATAGGGGCCTCATGGATCCCTTACCAGTTCAAAACTCAATGGAGGGATCGCGGGTGGGGTGAAGTCCTATCTTTTCATTTTTTTTTCTCTGAGCAAGTGTCAGCTATGTGAGCCTCACATGGCTGGCACTAAATGGGTTAATTGCAATAAAGGCTAGACCAGTGTACATCATGTGATGTGTATTGCCAGTCACTGATGGAGCAGGGGTGGCCATTCCTCAAGGCGCTCGGGACAGATATGTTTTATTCATTCGGACTAAGGCCGAAAATATATGGGGGAGAAAAGGTAAATATCAATTTTTTAATGATATATAATGTTATTACTATTGTCCTCCCATTATATCTGCAAAAGCAGAGTTCCATCTAGAAAGTATCATTACATTTGTTTAGAATTTCTGACTTCATCTTTGTTTCAAACCAGCTGTTGGATGTATAACTGACCTACAAGATGGAGCTATTTTTTCAACCTTGTATTGCTAAATAGGAGATATATGACATCTATTTGTGAAGCAATTCTGCCTTGCAACAGCAATATCTAGTGTTTCAGAAGGTGTTTAATAAAACATGTTCACATGGTAGAGAGCTTTATAGTTACATTTGGCCCACCTCCCCTTAACCTTAATGGATACTCAGATCTGCTATAAAAAGTAATAAGTGTTTTATATTTTACATTCCTCTATGTGTTTCTCCTCCACCTAAACCTACCTTTAGGTTAGCCCACAAGGCGCTATAATAACCCACAGACCTATTTGTATTGTACATAGAAATGCTGCACACACCACATACATATCAGTTCTCTAACCCGATACAGCAGTGCATAGCAGTCAAATGTATCAATTTTAACAATTTACCCAACAAATTAAGCAAATCCTTTGAAATCTGTTCAATCATCTGGTAACAATTGTTACGATTTAGCAATGTGTGCAATCCTGGCCAGCCAAGCTCTGTATGGGGAAGGAGTTCTGTTTATCTTTTGATAATACATATGGAATTGGTTAATACCAAAAGGCAAGTTAAAAATTTCTCGATTGATAAAAGAAAACATGGGCATTGGCTAGGAGACGGGAGAAGATGTCAGGAATTTCACACACGCTATAGAGACTCCTCTAAGAAACATTCACTGCAGCAAGCGATGTCTCTCTCCATATCCTTGCTAGGAAATGGCTCTGCCACCTCTAATCAATCAAGAGAAACTAAACTACTGCCATAACAAGGTGATCTGGCTTTAGTGATTTCAAGTAGAGATTAGATACAAAAACCTTTTGTGATTCTTGCCCTGATTTGAACTTGCATTTTTCTGTTGTGAACACTCACAGTGGCAACATTGTGGAAAGAAAGGCGCTGTTTGCTTCTTCTGTTTTTTCATTGACCCACAACTATGCCTACATTTTAAGGACAGTAGAATTTCTGCAGCTTTCCTTTAAAAACAACTCAAACAACTGAGAACCTGTTTAGATTACAAATTGAAGTGGTCATCAATATGCTGGGTAACAAAGTAGCACATTGCTGACCCCAAAGGAATGCAGCATCCTCAGGGTGTGGTTCCCAGCATGCTATTTGCTATGCTATCAGATATTTTATTTAACTTGAAATTTAAAGCAGCTCTATCATGAAACATTATGAAATAATACAAATCAGAATAAATATGCTACATAGCAAAAGGGGAGCTCAAAGAATTTCAGCCAACCTTGTTTTTTTTTTTCTTTTACTGGAAAAAGCGGTTTGAATGTATGACTCTTCTTTTAGAGGAGGGGGCTGACCAACCGGCCTGTTTTTTTAAACCAACTTGGTGCATGTAGAAGCTTTACCCACCATGCAATGCTTTGGTCAGATGTGAGGGCAGGTAATGCTACCAATAAGAGTTTTCTTCTTTAAAAGTGCATTGGCATGTGCAAAAACCTGTCACCTTTGGTTCTTCATTTCTGCTTGTCTGATGTAAAGTAAAATTGTACCTTAAAGGAGCTCAATTGCAAATTGATAAGTAAAATACGTTTAACATGCTAGATGGTAAGAAGAGGGATTATTTATCTACTCAATATGAAAAAATATGTGAAGGCTGATTCATTACTAGCGCCACGTCTTGCCATGTGAACGTCTGTATAGCGGCGCTTAGAGTAACCACTAGTAGACGCTGTAAGCGGGTGTCGGGCACTGTAACCTAGCGTAGCAGTCGCTGTAGTATCCTGGCCGGCATTGGTGAATTTGATGTGTGGTGGGTGTTGTAGAAGTGCTGTCCCTGATTCACTGCAGAGCCAATGGAGAATGCTAGGTGGTGTCCTAAAGTCAGGGAGGCCGATTCATTAATAGCGGCAGGTAGCGACAGATGAGCACAGTAACGTTACTTTCACAGCGCCCGCTAGTATTCGCTGTGCTTGGCCGTTGTTCGGCTGTTGACAGCGACCCCGTCGGTGTGCGGTAATGTTGAATACGGGGTTAGGAGTCGCTGTTTGACAGGTTCCGCGCTGTATGGGAGCACATGACAGCGAAAGGCCATAGCGAACGGCTCCCAGCATATTCATTAACAAATCACGCTCAAAAAATTCTCGCGCTGTGAAATGCTTGCTTAAACCCCAGAGCGCTGGCGGCGATGGGTTAAAAGTAGTTTTTTAACCCCCAAACAACCATATTTTTTGAAAAAAAAACAAAAACATGTTTTTCAAAACATTTTGTAATATGAATACATTAATATCAGACCTGTAATATCAATTCTGCACAAATTATTTATTTTTTTTACCTTAAAAAAATATCTAACATTGCAGAAGTGGTCACAGAATTTTTGACATTTAAAAAAAAAAAAAACATTAATAGCAATTAATTAAGAATATTTAAAGATTGCTCCATTGAAATGCATTGGAGAGCGCTAAGGAAGCGAGAGGTCATACCTGTCGCTGTTCAAGGTCGCTCGCTGGCGCTGTGGGGTGAGGCTGGAATAATGATGAATGATTCGCTATCTGGCGCTCTGTCAGTCGCTAAGCAGGATCGGCTTGATAAATGTGTGATTGCGAAGGGGAGCCGGCGTTCTCGTGGCGGTGAGCGTCATTACCGTTCGCTCACCATTCGCTACCAAAGTGTCCAAGTCTACACCACATCTAGCAAGAGGACAATGCTGCAACGAGCGATAGGTAGCGCTAGCTCAATGCGTCCGTCACTCGGCACGCCACACCATATTTAAGAAAAAAACTACACACACACAGCATTGGCGCTCTAGCATAGAGCGCCAGACACTGTGTGATCAAAGTTTTTGAACACATATACACCAGTAACAAAGCGAAAACACATGGGATAAAATTATTTTAACACTGTGACAATGACACTTTAGTGCCAGACCTGCACATACACTTCTGCATAAAAATATAAAAAAACATGTATAAAAATGTTTGTTTGCAGTCAGGAGAGGTCACACAATGATTTCAGCAAAAAAAAATAAAAATTAATTTTAATTGCCCAACAGGCTATTTAAACACAACCAAATGAAACCCCATTGAAATGTATGGGAGAGCGCTACTGAGCAAAAGGTAATACGTGGCTCCCCTGAGCCTAGAGCGCCGGCGCTATACACTGAGCCACCTCTAGTGATACATGTGACGCTACATGGCGCTATTAGAGACGCTCACCAGTTTCGCTTTCTTAAATGTGGTTTCACATACAGCGCCCAGCGTTGAGCCGCTAGGTAGCATTACCTGACGCTAGCCTTTCCTAAATAACCGTCTTAGTATATAAATAATCCCTACTCTTGCCATCTAGAAATTTTAAACATATTTTTCTAATTAGTTTTGAACCATTTCACGATTGAGCTCCTTTAAGGTACAATTTAACCTAACAAAAGACAAGCAGGAAAAAACTACCAACTTTGATTATTAGTGACATTAAAATAAAACTTCAACACTGGTTGTTATGCCAAAAAGAGGATACACCAGACAGCCTTTGCAAGGTAGGAATTACCGTATTTTTTGCCCTATAAAACGCACCTGCCCATAAGACGCACCTAGGATTTGAGGGAAGAAAATAAGAAAAAAAAATATTTTAAACCAAAAACGCACCATTACAGACAGTGTGGCATTCCCCTTTCCCATTCCCATAGGCCATGTGGGACGCCCCCATTCCATAGACAGTGTAGCATGCCCCCATCCCATTCCCCGTATACCCAGTGTGGCATCCCCCCCTCCCATTCCCCATATACCCATTGGCTGTGTGGCATCCCCCTCTCCCCCCATTAGTATAGGCTGTGTGGCATCCCTCTCCCCCCATTCCCATAGGCTGTGTGGCATCCACCTCTCCCCCCATTCCCATTGGCTGTGTGGCATCCCCCCTCCCCCCATTAGCATAGGCTGTGTGGCATCCCTCTCTCCCCATTAGTATAGGCTGTGTGGCATCCCTCTCCCCCCGATCCCATAGGCTGTGTGGCATCCACCTCTCCCCCCATTCCCATTGGCTGTGTGGCATCCCCCCTCCCCCCATTAGTATAGGCTGTGTGGCATCCCTCTCTCCCCATTCCCATAGGCAGTGTGGCATCCCCCTCCCCCCATTAGTATAGGCTGTGTGGCATCCCTCTCTCCCCATTCCCATAGGCAGTGTGGCGTCCCCCTCCCCCCATTAGTATAGGCTGTGTGGCATCCCTCTCTCCCAATTCCCATTGGCTGTGTGGCATCCCCCCTCCCCCCATTAGCATAAGCTGTGTGGCATCCCTCTCCCCCCATTAGTATAGGCTGTGTGGCATCCCTCTCCCCCATTAGCATAGGCTGTGTGGCATCCCTCTCCCCCATTAGTATAGGCTGTGTGGCATCCCTCTCTCCCCATTCCCATAGGCTGTGTGGCATCCTTCTCCCCCCATTCCCATAGGCCGTGTGGCATCCCCCTCTCCCCATTCCCATAGGTTGTGTGGCATCCCCCCATTCCCATAGGCTGTGTGGCATCCCCCTCTCCCCATTCCCATAGGCTGTGTGGCATCCCCCTCCCCCCATTCCCATAGGCTGTGTGGCATCCCCCTCTCCCCATTCCCATAGGCTGTGTGGCATCCCTCTCTCCCCATTCCCATAGGCTGTGTGGCATCCCCCTCCCCCCATTAGAATAGGCTGTGTGGCCCCTCTCCCCCCATTCCCACCCCCCTCCCCCCATTAGTATAGGCAGGCGCCATGTATATATAAAAAAAAAAAGTTAAACTCACCTGTCCGCTGACACCGCTGCGCTGAGCGGCCGGCTCCGTGAATGGGGTGGGCGTGGCCTGTGCCACAGCGTCGGTGCAGGCCACGCCCACCCCATTCACGAGCTAGCTCTGTCCCGGTCCCGCCGCTGCGATCGCTATCTTTTCAGGCAGCCATGACAGCGGCGGGGCCAGAGACAGAGCCCCTGCCACTCCTCCATCTGCTGTTCCTGGGCACATGCGAGCACGAAGGTCCGGGCAGCGGGTGGGCGTGGCCTGCACCGGTGCAGGCCACACCCACCCACTGCCTGGACCTTCGTGCTCGCGTGTGCTCTGAGCCCGGAAGAGGCAGCAGATGGAGGAGTGGCAGGGGCTCTGTCTCTGGCCCCGCCGCTGTCATCGCTGCCTGAAAAGACAGCGATCGCAGCGGCGGGGCCGGGACAGAGCCCCCGCCACTCCTCTGGCCTCTTGCAGTGTGGCAGACAACGCGGGAGCGCCGGGAACGGGTGAGTTTTTTTTTTTTTTTTACATACGCCCGATAAGGCGCACGGGCATTTTCCCCCCACTTTTGGGGAAAAATAAGTGCGTCCTATATGGCGAAAAATACGGTACTAACCATTGCATCAGTGTTGGAATAAAGGTTTTCTGGATAAAAAGAAAGCAAAAATTCATTAAACTGAAAGCCTCCATACTCTTGGAAACAACCAAGGTTTTCCCAGTGCCAGGGACAACATTAAGCTCTCTCTAAAACCCATGGGGTTTCTTTACCACTGACACCCAAACTAGTATGCATAGAGTTGATAAAACACAAGGAAGACTCATTTCAGAACTTTTTCCACCCTCAATGTAATAATACTAATTAATGTAATAATACTATAATAATTAATAACAATAATCTGTACAATTCCATTGAAAAAATATCCTCTATCTTCATATGCCTGGGTTGTGGTGTAGGGTAGCAGGATGGAAGCTTTTTCTTACAAAGAAAAGCCCGGCTATGTTTTGCCAAAATCTACCTCAGGTCCACCAAAAGCAAAAAGAGTCTGATGGAAACAAGGTTGAACTTTTTGGCCAGAATTCAAAAAGGTATGTTTGGTGCAAACGCAAAGCTAATAATCACCAAATGCATCACAGTGGGGGCAGAATTAAGCTCTGTGGTTGTTTTTCTTCAGCTGGAACTGGTCAGGGTAGAAAACATGAACAGTCCAAAATATCAGTCAATTCTGGGGAAAAAAGCAGCCCTCATCTAAAAACTGTAGCTCAAGAGGAATTTCACCTTGAGCATGGCAAAGACCCAAAGCATTCCTCCACATCAATAGAACCAGAAGATCAAAGCTTTGGGATAGCCCTACCAGAGCCCAGACCTGAATCCAGTCGACAGTCTGTGGGTTGATCTGAAGCAGGCTGTACACAGAAGATCCCCTTGCAATCTGACAGATTTGGAGTGTTTTTCTTCAAGGAAGAATGTCTTCTAGATATGCTAGACTCATACCCGAAAATACTGATTGTATGTATTGAATACATTCAAAGGGTAATTAAAAAAAATGTTAGTTTGGGAATGTACATTTTCTATGCAACCACATTTTTTTTTACTTTTTTTTTTTCCAACTTAAAATATTTCAGTTTATTTTTCAATTGAATTTTACAGATTATATTGAAAAAAACTGTACATAAAATATGGGAGTGTAGACTTTTTATATCCACTGTATTATTTTTCCATATTGTAATTAGCTTGTGGCGGTTTAAGTGGATTTTCATAAATTGGAACATATCACCCATTTTTCTACTATACAGATTTGAATTATGGGGGTCATTTTAGAACAGATAGCGCCAGGTAGTGCCTCGCAGCGGCCGGCAGCATCTGGTGAGTTCCAGGCACTGTATGCAAAACCACATTTAGGAAAGCTAATCTGGTGAGCGCCTCTTACAGTGCCATGTAGCGTCACATGTATTATTACAGGCGGCTCAGCGTATAGCGCCAACGCTTTAGACTCAGGAGCGCCATGTAGTACCTGTCGCTCTGTAGCGCTCTCCCATACATTTCAATGGGGTTTCATTAGTTGTGTATAAATAGCCATATTTTTTTTGCTCAAATCATTGTGTGACCTCTCCTGGCCTGCAAACACTTTTAAGAATTTTTTTTTTTTCATTTTATATTTTTATGCAGAATTGTATGTACAGGTCTGGCACTAAAGTGTCATTGTCACAGTGTTGAAACAATGTCATTCCATGTGTTTTCACTTTGTTACTGGTGTGTATATGTGTTCAAAAACAGACTTTGATCACACAGCGTCTGGCGCTCTTTGCTACAGCGCCCAACTTTAGAGCGCCGACGCTGTGTGTGTGTAGTTTTTCATTAAATATTATGTGGAGCGCCGAGTGCCAGACTCATTGAGCTGGTGCTACCTATCGCTCGCTGCAGCATTATACTGATGTTAGAGAGCCCAACACACATCATATTCATCATTGCTGGCCAGGTTACTACAGCGACCGCAACGCTAGGTTACAGCGCCCAATACCTGCTTACAGCGTCTACCAGCGGTCGCTCTAAGCGCCACTATACAGATGCTCATCTGGCAATACGTGGCACTAGTAGTGAATCAGCCTCCACATCTTCTGAATCAAAGACATATCACTCTAGGAGTAAATGCCTTGTTGATGTATATTGGTGTTGAATGTGATGGAGAATCTGCTAACCTTTCATTATAAACTAACTGTCGTATCACTAACCAGGATAGCAACCACTTAAAGCTGGTATCACTTGATTGAATTGGCAGACTGCTGATGACTAAGGACAAGCAAAACTGCTTGGACAAGATGCACTGGCCTCGTTTCACAAGTTGAAAAAACATCTCATGGTAGTAAAAAATGTGATACATGAGAAAAAAAGACAATGAAAGTCAATAGTGCCATTTACAACGGAGTAAAATGGAGTAAAAAGTTCAATATTGTTTTTGTTAACAAAAGAAAAAGTGAGTGAGTGGCACCATTTAGCACAATGCAGAGTGTGCAGACATAGGACACAGTTATTATGAGTATGACCAAGGCTTGAAATGTACAATAACTTTACTGATTACACAAAGATAGCCTACTACACATTGGCTAACAAAAATCCCAACCCACACCGGAATAAAATACAACGTTGTTTAAGATAAAAAATTGGCCAAAAAAGAAAAACTGCAGGAACTAGCAACAGCAGAGATGAATCCTTACTCCAAAGGAAACTTTCATGCTCACCTCATTAAATAGTTTGATACTTAGAGGCCGATTCATTAATAGCGCCAGGTAGCGACAGATGAGCGACTGTAGCGTGATTTTTTCAGCGCCAGCCAGTATTCGCTGTGCTTGGCCGGCGTTAGCTTGATGACAGCGACTCAGTCGGTGTGCGGTAATGTTGAATACGGGCTGGGGGGTCGCTGTTTCACAGGTCCAGCGTTGTATGTGAGCGCCTGACAACGAATGGCCAGAGCGAACGGCTAGCTTCATATTCATTAACAAATCACGCTACGAATGTGCTGTCGCTGTCCATTCCTTGTTTAAACCCCAGAGCGCTGGCGGCGATGTGTATTAACTAGTTTTTAACCCCTAAACAACCATATTTTTTGAATGTAACATTATACATGTTTTTAGAATCATTTTGTAATATGAATACATTAATCTCAGACCTGTTTGATCAATTCTGCACAATTTTTTTAAAAATTTTTTTTTTACTTAAATCCTTTTGACATTAAAAAAAAAAAAAAAAAAATTAATACCAAATAATTATGAATAATTATAGATTGCTCCATTGAAATGCATTGGACATCGCCAGGGAGCGACAGCTCATACCTGGCGCTGTGAGGGAATTTTCAGCGGCGCTGTTCGGTCCAGGCGGCTTCATGATGAATGCCGCGCTAGCCGTCGCTCTCGCCGGCGCTAGCCTCATTTTGCTTGATAAATGCGTCATTGTGACCGCCGCCGGGCGTACTTGAGTCGGTAGTCGCCGTTAGCTGCCGCTACCTGGCGCTCGTCAGACACTACCTGGCGCTATCGCTTGATGAATAAGGGCATTAGCATTAAGGAGCATATGACAGGTGCTCACCTGAGGAGTAATGAAAGGTAGCAGCAATGTAGCAGAGAGACATTCAAACCTCACATTTCATGAGCTGAAAACCATGGAAGACTTGTTCCCGAGTTCACTGTAAGTACTGTCCGGTGTGGGTTGGTGATCAGTCCTTGATATTAAGGACAGCGTTTGTTTTGACCCCAGTTCCCTCTATTTTAAATAGTTGTGCAGCAGATAGAAAGCTATTGTACATGTATGTGAATACATGCAGAATCAATGCGCTCAGCTCCATTCAGTTATGCAGGATTCTGTGTCATCACAGCAGCTAACAAGCTGAAGCCACAGGTTGAATCTCCACTCACATCTAGCTTGGGGGTAAGCCTAGGCCAGCCAATTACAAATGGCTGCCCAGGTTATGCATCTTGCAAAAGGTATAGCAATGCCGTTGCATGCGCATGCATCATTGGAGCAAGGTTAGGTGAGTGGGGGTTCATACAGGGGGGCATCCTAGTTTGGGATGGCACAGGGAGTAGAAATTGGATGGTCATATGGGCAATTCCCCGTGCCATGGACGGACAATTTCCTATGCCAGGATGTCCCTCTGTGTGAAACCCCCTAATGCTCCTAGCACATGACCAGGCCCCAGCTACTTTCTCAACGAGGTGCATTAATATTGTATTTTGCTATACAAAATGTATCTTTGATAAGGGCCCCCAGACCAGGGCCGCCATCAGGGGGGACTGCCCAGGTCTTCCAAGCTCGGATCTGCCAGCAGCCACATGCTAGGGGGGCTCCTTATCATTGCTGCTTCTCCCCTGTGTTTATCTCATTTGTGAGCACTTGGCTTCATTTACAGAAAGGAAGCTCCATCTGTCTCTGCTGTTTCAGTCTTTAGTCGTCTGGCTGGATCCAATTTAATTAAAAGGCAGGATGGGGCCCCCATTTCTCCACATGTAATGAGGCCCCTGTAATAATACATGGATGAAGTGGCCCATTTCCACCACACCTGATGGAGTCCTTGTTATGGCACTTGGATGGGGGGACCATTTCCACACACTTGATGGGGCCCCTGTAATGGCACAGGGGTGTTGTCCCAATTGCACACACCTGATGGGGCCCCCATAATGGCACATGGATGCGGGGCCCCATTTCCGCACACCTGATAGGTTAGGTTAGGGACCTTTTAAAAGAGCCTACCTTGACATGGTAGCAGGCTTAAAGGGCCACTACAGCCCCTGGGTAGAATATTAAGATACCCCCGCCCTGTCCTCTCCAATTAGCGCTAAGTCACATGTAATAGATTAAATAAAAAAAGACACTCACCTTCACCCCAATTCTTGAAGTCCCAGATGGAAACTGGAAGCTGACATTTTCCGAATTGCCCGCGCTCCTATCCGCCTATTGTGGGCTGGAGTGGCCCTTTAAAATCTTTCGGGCACTTTTTTTTATCTTTTGTTTTTGTAAATTTAAGCTGCAAAATATATTGTGTTTGTGTAGAATCTAACAGGGGGGGGGGAAGACTTTGTGGCTGTATGGGTAAGCCCACTCCTGACTACAACCTACCAATAAATGGCTCTCCACCTATACTGACAGCCCAGGCAAGAAGAGCACTTATTACAGAAGCAGATTACTTTTACCACTACTTGAACCACTATGGAGGAGTTGCTGAGATCAACAGCTCAGGTGGGAGAATCTGTCCACAGGACAACGATTAGTTGTGTACTGAAAGAGTGACAGGAAGAAATCTTAAAGCAAACCATAAGTAGTATCTTTCCGTGTAGTTAACCTCAAGCTATGTAGGGGACACAGCAAACAGATGGAAGAAGATGCTCTCGGCAGATTACACTAAAGTTAATCTTTTTGGCCTCAATTCAAAATGCTATGTTTGAGGGCAGGGGTGAACCTAGTCTCTCTGCTGCCCAATGTCAACTATAGAAATTTGTCTCCTGCCACACAGCACGTCCTGAGCAAGTCTGAGTGAAAGAGTGTCTGACTGTACAGCGCTGTTATGCGCTAGCTGCCAACTGGAAGTGCAGTGACCCAGTGAGCATATTGTTGGGGCAACAGCTGTCCGTCAGGAGTACAGGACAATCTGCTCCATTTATTAGAGCAGTATACTTTGTCTTGGCACACCTGAGACCTGAGATCAGGTCTTTCACCACATTAACAGGCTACAGCACATAAAGTACTGTTCAAGCAAGGAACTTTTAGTGCATATGCCCCATATCAGTCTGCCTTAGGAAAAACCTGCAGTTGCCTATTTACAATTGATCCAGAGCAGGTCTACGGGAGGCTGCATGGTATGGGTGCGTGCACACGTTGGCCCAAGAAATACCAGCGATTTCGGCAGCGGCCTGGGTTCAGTTACCCTGCCCTCTTCCTGCTTGCCACTCTTTCATCAGCCTCAGGGTGAGGCCCCGGGACGCCAGCAGGGTAACTGAACCCCGCCCACACACCTGTTGCATGCAGACAGAATGCCCACTGGCTGCATGGATAGGGTGTGTGTGCACTCCGGCCTGAGAAGCAGTGGCAGTGCCGGGTGTGTGCGAGTTCCGGCCCGAGAAGCAGCAGCAGTGTGGGGTGTGAGAGCTTAGGCCCGAGAAGCAGCAGCAGTGTGGGGTGTGAGAGCTTAGGCCCGAGAAGCAGCGGCAGTGCCGGGTGTGTGCGAGTTCCGGCCCGAGAAGCAGCGGCAGTGCCGGGTGTGTGCGAGTTCCGGCCCGAGAAGCAGCGGCAGTGCCGGGTGTGTGCGAGTTCCGGCCCGAGAAGCAGCGGCAGTGCCGGGTGTGTGCGAGTTCCGGCCCGAGAAGCAGCGGCAGTGCCGGGTGTGTGCGAGTTCCGGCCCGAGAAGCAGCGGCAGTGCCGGGTGTGTACGAGTTCCGGCCCGAGAAGCAGCGGCAGTGCCGGGTGTGTGCGAGTTCCGGCCCGAGAAGCAGCAGCAGTGTGGGGTGTGAGAGCTTAGGCCCGAGAAGCAGTGGCGGTGCTGGGAACGAACAGAGCGAGGACAGTGGGTGGGATTCAGTTCAGCATTCAGTAAAGAGCAGGGCAAAGACTTACACTCATAACAGATCACCGCATATCACACAGACATGCCCCCCTCCACACCAGACCCCCCACTGGAAAGTTACTGTGCCTAACCTGTCACCTCTCTAGCTTTGCCATGGCTTCAAAACTCAACTCTAAACTCCGGTGGCTTCATTCCAATCTACTATACATCCAATTCTTCTTCCCCCCCCCCCCAACTACTAGACCAGCAGTTATAAGATAGCAGGCCTGTGACCTTGCCCTTGTCCTCCGAAATTGTGCATACTGGTAGACCCATGCTGGCTGACTGCCTGCATTGTACTGTATATGTGCCTCCCCTTTCCCCACAGCCTGCCAACCCCCCCCCCCCCCCCCTTTTGATGCCCAAAGCAGCAGCCTCAATTCGTCTTAAAGTTAAAGAAGCACTATCGCGAAAAAATTGCCCAGTGATAAAAATCCATATAAATATGCGGGATGGCAGGGGAAGGGGTCACTTATACACCAGGCATCAAGAAATATTCATCCTTGCTAGTATCTTTTATTTTAATGGATGGAAGATGATGTCAGGGTGACAGGCTCACCCCTCATAAACTAAACCTGTCACCCCTGGATTTTGTTCCTACCAGGAGAAGAAAACCTCAAGCTTGGCAGGAGTTTTATTCAGTTCTGGTGTATAAGTGGCCCCTCCTCTCATTAGCTGACATGTTTAAATGGATTTTTAATACTATGCAATTTTGCGATAGGGCTCCTTTAACACTGCACATAACTCTGAACACACCATCCTCACCATGAAACATGTTAATAGCAGCATCACACAGTCTGGAAAGTTATATTCAGTGGGGACTGGGGAGATGATCAGAGCTAAGGCAAGCCAGAGGAAAACCTGTCAGATGCTGCAAAAGACATGAGACTGAGAAGTAGGTTTACATTTTAGCATGATAACAACTCTAAACATACAGACAAAGCTACAATAGAGCTTAGCCATGTGTTTGAATGGCCCAGTCAATGTCCATGCTTAAATCCCAGTGAGAATCTGTGACATGACTTGAAAATTGCTGTTCACAAGCGCTCCCTAGCTAGAGCTATTATGCTAAAGAGAACACCTTTAGATGTGTATAGTTTGTTGCGACATAGGCCTATAGACTTGCAGCTGTAATTGCAGCTAAGAATGATCCTGCAAGGTATTGACTAAAGGGGTCTAAATCCATATACAGGGCCGGATTATGAGGGGGGTGCAAGGGGCTAGAGCCCTGGGGCCTGCAACACTTGCCCTGCAAAGGGGGCCCCCACCAACCTTTGGGTTATTGTCTGGTCCAGGAGGCTTTTCAGTCTTTGGTCTGATGGGCCACAGGGCCAGCAACAAAGCCATCAGCAGCAGTGGGGGGTGAGCCTGGACAACCCTTTTTTTGTTTTTGCAATCCTTCAGCCCAAGCCACCACAGGGCAGGACAGAGAGTCTAGAGCAGCAAAGCCGCTGTCAGCAATGCTACAGTGATGGGTGTGTGCAGAGCTGTCACTGCACATAAGCCACCAAGCACAGCCTCTGGCAGCTCAATGCAGGAACTGTTTTCTGCTGGACCAGCTGGGCGACTACACTACCCAGAATGGCAAAGCAGGAGTTCTCGAGCAGCACGCACCCACACAAGGGTGGCACAAGGGACTCAATCTGAGGTTCCAATAAGTAAACGGATACCAGAAAACCACTAATCAGTTAATTGGCTGGACTATTATTTTAAAGAAAAAATACTGCATCTGGGGCCTCCACCAGAATTTGCGCCCAGGGGCCCCCACCACATTTAATCTGGCGACAGGTATGACCTCTCGCTACCTGGCGCTCTCCAATGCATTTCAATGGAACAATCTTTAAATATTCATTATTAATTGTTATCAATGTTTTTTTTTGTTTTTTTTTACATTTGAAAAATTCTGTGACCACTTCTGCCATGTTAGATAATTTTTTTAAGGTAAAAAAAAAAAAAAATTGTGCAGAATTGATATTACAGGTCTGATATTATTGTATTCATATTACTAAATTCTTTCAATTTTTTTTTTTCTTTGGTTTCCAAAAATATGGTGGTTTGGGGGTTAAAAAACTACTTTAAACACATCGCCGCCAGCGCTCTGGGGTTTAAACATGCATTTCACAGCGCGAGAATTTTTTGAGCGTGATTTTTTTATGAATATGGTGGAAGCCGGTCGCTCTGACCAGTCGTTATCATGCGCACCGTTACATCACGGAACCTGTCAAATAGCGATTCGTCACCCCGTATTCAACATTACTGCACACCGACTCAGTCACTATCAACAACCGAACAATGGGCAAGCACAGCTGCTACTAGCGGGCGCTGTGAAAATACTGCTACAGTCGCTCAACTGTCGCTACCTGCCGCTATTAATGAATCGGCCTCTAAGTCATTATAAGTCAGAAGACCAAGTCTTATATTCAGGTAACACTTGTGCATGGACAAAGAGATAAAAATACTTGGGACTGGCTGCTGCCTGGAGAAGTACTTTGGGGGCTATGGGATGGACAGGTTATAGATATAAAGATTTTCTCAAAAGTCTGTTTAAATCATTTCAGGCTTTTTCAAATAAGCAACCACTCAGGCACCCGGTCTCATTCTGAAAATAACAAAGCTTTAAACTATGGGAAAATGTCAATTTAAAATCTAAGCAACACCAAATCTGTCACTTCTGTTCAAGATAAGACAATGCATTAGTGAACTAATTATTTTAGGGTTTAGGTAAAAAATAAACAGCCTTTAAACATAATATGATGATTAATTGCTAAAAAAACATTTGCCTCCTTTCAGTGACTTTTATTGAATGCTATTAACTAAATCAGAATAAGATGGCTAGTGATTTTGCTATGTATGTAGCTGAAAATTATTTTTAAAAGCTTTGAAGTTGGGAATATCCTTGGACTGAAAAACAGTTTGCAGGGCCCACAGGGTGCATGCACCCCCGATCATTATCTTGTTCTACATTTTTATAAATTAGCTAATTATGCACAATTATTACAAAGATTGACAGCATTTTTGAAATAATAAAGAATGTAGTAGGGCCGAGGTTCCCAAAGGACCTAATGTTGTATCCATTCAAAGAAATTACAATTGATCATACTTTCAGTGTATTAATTGCACATGTGCACATCAAAATGTATTGATCAGTTCATGTACAAGATGCCCAGCTGCCACTATGTTTAGTATCTGCCTTTCACCACGATGAGTCAACGACATGTCTTCCAGGAACATTTCCGGGGGGATCCCCATCCATGTTCCTTCCCTCCAGTGACGTTATTAGTCACATGTGGGGATTTAACAAAGTCTCCACCTTTGAGGTATAAAAGGTTCCTTAGGAGGTGGGCCTGGCATTAGCTTGGTGGGCCGCCAAGGAAGAATAAGGGGGATCTGTGTTCCTCCCTCACTACAGAAAGCAGCAGAATGGCTTCAGTAGCGGCACCCTGACATAAAGAAGCCGACAGCTGCCAGACCAGGAGGGAGCCCTCTACCCAGTGGATCTGTAGAGAGGACGTCGTCCAACAAGGGAATGATGAAGGGAGATATGGTGGAGCGCTTTTGTTTTTGTTTAAAAACTGCACTTTTATTGTATTTTGTAACTGTTTGTGAACTAGTAAGAGGTCCAAGGAACCCCTATACCAGTTTGCAGGGTAGCCGGAGCCCGAGGTATTGTATACGGTATTCAGGAGTACTGAATGCTGGAATTTACGTAGCTGGATAACTTGCCGACCATAGAGACCCTGCTCATCACTAGTGATTGGTGGTTTGTAGTTAGTGGAATTGGCAACTAGTGAATATAACTCCTGACTTTCCCTAGTTTTTTAAAAAAAGTTCATTCATTTTAGAATTGCATATTCCACAGGGGTGAAGCATATTCTCCAGCAGCACATTGAAAGAAAAAGGAAAAGGGAAAAAATAGTAGTCTGCCAGGTGCTGCCTGTGAGGCATGGGATTTTGTCAAGCCAGACAAGCAGACCTTGATTGATGCAAAATAATCCAAAATCATTTATTTCAAACTGACCTTCTTTCCATCAAATAAAAAATGCTTCCAAAAGTTCATACATGGTATTACAGAATCCATTCAGAGTTCCTTAAACCGGACCTTCAGCATGATTTATTGAAAAGCCCAAACCCTTAAAAAGCTATTCCCCAGCATCTAAGATTAATATATTTTAAGTTTTTAGTCACTTACTTATTATCCTTTCCCCCACTGGGCCTCAACTCTTTTAAGGATTTTAGGATATGGGCGCCGCCATCTTGACTCAGAAGCATCACACTTACTGAGGAGAGGAGAGTCTGATAAGGTACAGGGGGGCGGGTTATAGATGTGCTTTGCTCAGACAGAGCAGAGCTGGGGTCAGGAAAAGGTCAGCAGTCCCAGAATGCAGGTCAGCACAGTCAGAAGGCACTTCCTGTTTGCAGGCTGCCTGATGTTCCATGAGCCCCCATCTTGGATGTTTAAAGGCTCATAACATGCAGTAGATGCAGGTAGAATGATTTTTAATGTGAACAATCTGTATGTGCAGGGGGGAAACATATAAGATAGACTCTTATTCAGAGTGAAGGTCCGCTTTAAGACAGCAGGAACATGCACATCTTTTCAATCTTCATGTTCAAACTTAACTGTGCCCCTTTTTACACAAGTTAAATATCCCACAATCCTATGCAAATTTTCCTATAAAGTCTCAGCGTTGTGGCTGGCCAGCCCTTTATATCTGTTGTATGATTAAGGGTCACTCCAGGCCTGAAACATGTCACATGATCCCTGCAGCAGGACAAACTTGGCTTTTCTCATGATTCATCTATAACTCTTTTGAATTTTTTGGTTTTGGGCTATTTTTAATCTGGAATATTTTTTAAAGGACAAGCTGGATAATTTAGTGCTATTTCACATTCAGGAGAACTGGCAGTGGGATCTTCTTTTCCTGGCTGCTCTTGTGCAGGCAGAGCCAGATTATGAAGAGGGCGAAAGGGGTTCCCCCCCATGCACCTGGGCAAGCCTTTTTTTGTTTTTGCAAAAATGCAGCCAAAGCCACCACAGTGCAGGGCGGAGAGTCTAGAGCAGCAAAACAGCCTCCAGCAATCCTACAGGGATGGGTGGGTGCAGAGCTGTCAATCAGCGGCTGGTCATTTCCCATAAGCCACCAGCACAGCCGATGGCAGTCCAATGCACGGGAACTGTTTTCTGCTGGACCAGCTGGGCGACCACACACACACACCCCTGCTCAGAATGGCAAAGTAGGAGTTCCCGAGCAGCACGCACCTGCACAAGGGTTGCACAAGGCACTCAATCTGATGTTCCAGTAAGTGCGTGGGTGCCAGACAACCACCAATCAGTTACTTGGCTGGATTACTATTTTAAAGGAAACAAAATACTGTATCAGGGGCCTCCACTAGATTTTGTGCCCAGGGGCCTCCACCACACTTGATCTGACCATGTATGCAGGTAAGAAACTCATACGGGTAATAAAATAGCTTAACATATCCCTGGAAGCATCTCCTTAAGTTTTGCTAGAACATTGGCTGGCCAGCCTAATGAGAAAAGCATGAGATAAAAAAGAAGTGCCATTCACGTAGAATGATTGCTTATGTACCACAACCATGGTTACCCAGACAACACTGTTATAAACAAAGATTTTTTTTCTTTCATCCTTACACTGCTTACTAAGAAAAAAAGATCTATATTATACTGTAGCATAAAAAAGATAATAGTATAGACAAGAGCATAGTACTAGCTGGCGGGTTTGGTTGTGCCCGTCAAATGACTATGCATACAGACAGATTAAAATGTTATTTTCTTTTATTTGTATTTCATTTGTAAACACTGGTGTGGGAACATTGTAGCTCTGAGACTCTGACATTGAAAGGAGTCAGACTACCTTTTGTATACTTACAAATGCTCAAGCTTCACTATGCTCATAAGACGTGGACCCGCTTTGTCTCTCACAGAGATTATCAGCACTCTAATAGAAATACAGTTATTGCAACAGTCTTTAAAAAAGTCTCTGATTAAAACTAAACCTGGGAACAATGGTGTCCCTTTATAATACTCCTCATAAAAAATACTTGCTTGGTTTTACATGTCTCTGGCTTCTCAAAAGTTCTGCTTTGACGTGGCCCTGTTTGAAACTTTCTGGAGCAAGGAGACTGCAAAAGCACAGCGGGGCAAACCTGCCTATCTGATTCCTCTAAAGAATTAGGTCATTTTGGCCAAAAGACCATTCCATGTAGTTTTTGCATCATATTTAAACTGCTCTTGAAGAGGAACACCTGAGGCCCTGAAATCTAAAAGACTCCTGGGCCATCTGTGTTCCTGTCCTTGGGGCCCCCAAATTGGGGTGACTCAAAGTGTGAAACCCTCCAGATGCCCAGATCCACTCACTTTCTCCCGCACCCTCGCTGTGTCTCTGCACTGTGGTCGCATCCCCGCTCACCTCTAGCCATCTTCACGTCCGCTCCCGGCCTTTCTGAATGAACACTGCGGGCACACCACAGCTGCAAGTAGGCGGCGCACTCGGCTCCCTTCTGCGCCACTCGGGTGCTTAGCCATCTAGCCGGCTTAGCCGTCAACAGCGCTGAAGAGAACTGCGTGACAGTGAGCTTGCCACTAATGATATGGCCGGGTGCAATAGTTAGTGGTGGTGCCGCATATCACAAAAATAGCAAGAAAGCCAGCACTCCGTTTTAAATTTCATTTATATTGTGAAAATGTGAATCAAATAAATAAATTCCATAAGCAAAGTTGCGCCAATATTTGTCCATACGTCCATGTGTCCGACGTTTCGGGGCCACGACGCCCCTTCATCAGGGACCAACAAAGCAGAACACAACCCAACAAGGGTTAAATATGTAGAGGTCGCCGAAATCCCACCTGATGTCATCAGTGACGTCAGCGGGTCTGTACTGAATCAAACCAATACTGCACAATACACATTCATACTGCAAAAATCCATGTGCCCCCTCACTCTTTTCTAGCGTATAGAAATTGAGTGGAGCTCCTGTCACTGTCAATGAACCCTCCTACAGTGCAGGCTGCAGACCTGAACAGCAGCTGGATCCCAAAATATACGGGTCAGGCCGTTTCCAGTGATCCCCCCCCCCAGCGGTTACTGCATGGGTGGCAATGAGAGACTATCATGGCTCGGGGAAATATAAATCGGAACTCCAAGCAGCACTAGAAAAAAGGGATTCCCCTCAAATACAAATCTGGACTACACCATAAAAACCGGGACTCTCCTCAAATACAAATCAGCCAATCAGTGCACTCGCTCTCCCCGAGTCTGAGCCATGGAAGTGGAATCAAGGTGAGTGTATGTGGTGAGCAGGGGAAGAAGCACAGCTGGGAATCCCAACTGGGAATGCCACCACACAGAGGAACAACAATCAGGAAATTTGCAGCATTTTTCTATGCTCAGTACAGTATCAGTCTGCACCACACAACGTTTCTTAACTGCAAATACATCTCTATGGTTTGTGGCCAATCTAACTTCCTATGCTCAGTCCTGTAAATCCACGTTTGCGCCCTTTCCTTCTTGACAAAGCTGAAATGAAGTTTAGTACATCTTGGAACAGGAATAATCTTCTGATTTGGTCATATTATTATTTTCAAAATTAATATAATACATAGATAATTTGCAAAAATGAAAGTTTTTATGGTATTGCTAGTGAGTGACATATCTAATATATATTTTTTAATTGGCATGTTCTTGATTGATTTGATACCCTGAGTTTTTGATATTTTGGCCTCAGAATTAAAGACTGTCAACAAGTGTTCATTGCAAAAGATTATTTTACTAGTAATCTTTTAAATAAGCCTTCTTGATATCCTATTTGTTGACTGATGTGTATCACAGATAGTACAAGTACAGATGGCTATTCAACACACCTTCTGCTAATTAAAATCAATATAAGGGCTTTTGTCAAGCTAAAGTGGGCTTTTTAAAAAGAGATAAGGGGTCATCGGATAACCATTTATTATGTGGTGAGAGCTCAAGCAATTGAAGTGTTTTTGTAAATTGCACAATGGTGCAAATATTTGCATCTAACACAGAAATTAAATAGCAGGAAGCCAGCATTGCAGTACTTGTGTCTGGCGTCTGCATGTTCTTTGCAATGTCATAGTACAACTCAGGGTTCACCAAAGATAAAGACACAAACCCCTCTAGTTCATTATATGTACACCTAAAACATAGAAGACATGCAGGTGAGCAAAGCCCTACCCAGGGAACGTTTTAATAATTGAACAGCAATATATAGAAAAGGTTTATGTAACTAATAAAATATTAAAAATAGTAGATTATATTTATTTATATTTAATAGATTAGTGCACTTTTTTCAAAGCACAACTCGGGTGGACTTTTAGATGGAAGACTGCATGCAAACTTTAGACCCAAAATGTCTTGTTGCATGTGGCAGCTGATGGAAATCTGGGGTAATTCCTGCAGAGACAAAGGGGGTTATTTAAGAAAGGATAGCGCCAGATAGTGCTTCGTAGCGGCAGGTAGCGTCTGGTGAACGCTGGGTGCTGTAAGGGAAACCACATTAAGAAAGTGAATCTGTTGAGCGCCTCTAACAGCGTCAGGTAGCATAACATGTATTACTACAGGCGGCTCAGCGTATAGCGCCGGCTCTCTAGGTTCAAGAGCACCACATATTACCTTTCGCTCAGTGTCGCTCTCCTATAAATTTCAATGGCCTTTCATTTGTTTGTCTTTAAATAGCGTGTTTTATTTTTGCTCAAATCATTGTGTGACCTCTCCTGGCTGCAAAAAACACTTTTATACATTTTTTGGACTTATTATATTTTTATGTAGTATTTTTGGTACAAGTTTCCCAGTGTTAAAACACTGTCATTCCATGTGTTTTTCGCTTTGTTACTGGTGTATATGTGTTCAAAAATAGACTTTGATCACACAGCGTCTGGCGTTCTATGCTAGAGCTCCCAGTTTTAGAGCACCGGCGCTGTGTGTGTGTAGTTTTTTGTTAAATATGGTGTGGAGCGCCGAGCTGGCGCTACCTCTCGCTCACTACAGCGTTGTGCTGTTGTTAGAGTGCCCAACACACATCATATTCATCAATGCTGGCCAGGTTACTACATGGACTGATAATGATTTTTTTAAGCTAATATTAAAAGCTATGTTTTAATCTACGTTTGGCTGGACAACACACTGGATTTTTCAGGTTACTACAGGGACTGCAATGCTAGGTTACAGCACCCGATAACCGCTTACAGCTTGTACTAGCGGGCGCTCTAAGCACGGCTATACAGACGCTCATCTGGCAATACATGGCGCTAGTAGCTTCAAAGCTGCAGGGGAGGAGGGCATCAAATATCAGAGACACATTTCAGAATTCCATATCAAAATGCCCAAGCTCTGAAGTACTAATTTAGAAGTTCTAGTGCCATGTAGTGCCAGATGAGCATCAGATGCAAAAGGTGTATTTATGTAGTTAAAATTCCATAGCACCTCTGATAGTGCCAGGTAGTGTCCCATCTATCAACACACCGGCAAGTATATGAGTGCTGGTGCTGTGTATTCTACAGTGCCATATAAGACCAGGTGCACATCATGCACTGTGTGGCTTTATCCCATAGATTTCAATGGGCTGGGTTGGTTATCATTTTTGGGCCATTTTTTTGGGGGCATGTGTCACGGGATTCCTGGGATGTTTGGTATTGTTTATGTATGCATTTTTTAAACTTTTGGGTTGGGCTGAAATCTTGCGATTTGGGCCAAGCAAAACCTCATGTCGTGTCATGTCATTCAAGTGTCTCCAATGATATTCCGTGTGTTTCCACATTGAAATTGTGCTGTGATCTCCCAAAAAAGAGAAAAACGGGGATTGCATTAGGCGCTGTATGCCTGTTTTCTCCTTTATACAGTGCCCGTGCGGGCTCTGTGTGTTTGCAGTATTAAATGTACTGCAATGGTGGTGCTCCCAGCCAGCATTAGGGGCCGCTGGTGCATAAAATATAATAAATAAAGCTGCCTGTCATTAACTGATACTGAAACAGCAATGCAGAAGGCTTAAAGTGGACCAAAACCCAGGATTTTGACTATTCTGGGTTTTGGTCCACTCCCCCGGGGCACCTCGATCAGGTCAGATTGCTGACATCAAATCACCTGACAGCGGTCCTGCGGTGCATGCTCGTCCACTCGTCCAATCAGCGCGCTCAGAGCCGCTGAGCTATACATGTCTAAAAGATCTTGCGCTTCCCTCTAACAGGGATGTAGCAGCGCCAATGAGCACTACACTGTTCCACCAACATCTTGGCACTGTATGCCATATTTGCCCATATTTAAGACGTGGTGTAGGTTGGTGGTCGACCTTATAAGCCCCAGTTGCTATAATATCATTAAAGTTACACTTTTGTGACAAAAATGTGGAAACCTTTGTAGTGCATTTAATTTCATTTTTAATTGTTGAGGTTAGATAAACACAATGGTGTAAAAATCTGGAGGAAAGACAATATGTAAGAGAATAGCAGGAGAAAGAGCTGCTGTCGACCCTGGAACCTTTTAAATTGCTTGTTCCACTGGTGAGAGGATTAGGGACAGAAAGCTGGAAGTTCATTTTGGCTTGCAGTGTTTGTTGAGACATGTTTGTAACATACTGTATATCTGAATGCTGAATGTAAAAATAAAATACGTTGATGTCAAATATCCTTCTTGGGTGGCTTCCTTTCATGAAGATACCACAGTGCTTTGGGCAGGAGTTGAAATATAAAATATTTATCTGTAACAGAAGTTAGTTTGCTCACTGAAATCTGGAGAACAGTAGTGTCTGCAGGCAACAATAAAGCATGATGGATGTTCTTAGTTAGGGGCTGCATTTCAGCAGATGAGGTTAGGGATTTGGTCAGGGTTAATGGTATCCTCAATTCTAATAAATACAGGAAATTAATTAACTACACCATGCAATGCTACCAGAAAGGCATCTGAATTGCTCCAAATTTATTCTGCAGCAGGACAACCCCAAATGCACAGCCAACGCCAAAGCTCTTTGGCATAAGGAAGAACAAGCAGTCCTGAAAATGAACATATGGCACCACAAAGTCCTGATCTCTATATTTGGCCTGTGTGAAAAAGGCCATGCTATGGATAAAAATGAATGTAAATACACCGCAATGCAACCAAGCTCCCTTGTTTTCCCTCAACAGACTTTCATCATGTTGACTTTCCTATACATGCATGTGCCTCCGAGTTGGATCCTTGCATCAACTCTCCAGAGTGTAGCTGTGTTCTCCAACCCTCTGTATACTACTTTATCTTGAATCCTGTATTGGGGCCCATGCCCTTTCTTGAATCATGTATTGGGGCTCATGCCCTTCTTGAAGTATGTATTGGGGCTCCCACCCTTTCTAGAATTGTGTCTTGGAACTCACACCCTTCTTGAAGCATGTATTGGCTGGGCCCTTTGTCATACTATTGTCTGTGTTGGGCTCATGGCCCTGCATTGTCAGTGCTATTGTCTGTCCTGGGCCCACGACCCTTCATTATTCATGCTGTTGTCTTGTAAGTGTCTGTACTGGGCCCTCCATTGCCCACTGGGGCCCAGATCTTCCATTGTCTGCACTGGGACCCACTTTTTCCTACACTGCATGCTGCTCCATTTGGGATGCTGCTGAAGATGTGGGTTACAAACTCTCCATCAAGTGGACATCTCATGTCCCAGCGGGTCAGTGGATTGCCTCTCTGGTGGCACAGACAAGTTGTATTGTCATGTGTCTCCATGTTCCTAGTTAGATATGCCGCTCTGCAGTCCCTAACCCGTGTCCTGACTTCCGCACCAGGAAATTCCCAAGCCTCCCAAAACGGCCAGCAATTTAGTTTGCATGGGCATGACAAATGTGGCCTAAAATATGGCAGATAGTTGCATCTTCCATACAGCAATTAGGAAGTATTCTGTCTCATCCAAGACAGCAGCTGGACAGCATAGATGTGGAGTGCAAACTGTTAGTATAGATTTTTATCTGGACAAAACAGACTTTTTATCAATTACCTCTTTTCTATTATCTAAGTACTATACCACTTGATTAGTTGTCAACAGATCAGGTTGAGGTACAGATCAGCCTGTAACTTTTGCCTACTACCATGGGATAGGATGGAATAGGACACTGATCTAATATAATCCTCATGGCTGTCAAAAGGACCAAATGGGCATCAACGGCACAACAACAAAAAAATCCTGAGTTCTGTACTGACCAAACAAAAATCTATTCCAATGGATTCTCAGAAACAGAACAGTAACTAAATAAATGTACAGTAGTTTTAACATTTCCTCATTATTGTTTAGAGCTTGGGTTATATATTTTTTCCATCTGCTTTTTGAGTGGTGGATAGTTACAGTTTTAGAAAAAACTCACAGATTGCGGCACAGGACAGGAACATTTTATGAAACAGCATAAATGTTTTATCATATTATTACATATCTATTTAATGTAAATCGTGTTGTAAAACATAAAGAAATACAGCTAGGCTATGTTCACACCTGCCCGGCTGCATTTGCGGCATATATCTTGCGGTAACAGTTAGTGTTTTGCTGGCAAATATATATGCATTTGACTTTTTTTTTTTCAAAACTGGCCTCAGGCCAAACCAGACACATCAGCCTTGATGCACTTACTGAGCAGCCAATCAACCAACTTCTAGCCATCCTCTTAGTAAATCAGGTCAGCTAGCATGATGCTGCCCCCTGCCCTGCACATGTCCAACCCAAACCCACCCCTCAACCAATCAGAAAGGGGAGTAGGCATGGCACAGGTGAGCCCAGACTGGAACAGTGGATGGCTGCAAACTGGCGTGGACTACAGAACTCAGCTTACGGCCAGAGAGAGCACAAAGGGGGGTGTTCTGACACACGGTATGCTATGGGGGTGATGGGGGCCTCTGTCCCAAAGTCTGCTATTGGGCAACTGGGAGATTCTATCACACAGTCTGCTATGCGGTAGTGGTTGTCTCTGTCACAAAGTCTTTTATAGGGGGATTGGGGGTTCTGCCACACAGTCTGCTATGGGGTGATGGCGGGATTTGTCATAAAGTTTGCTATGGGGCAGTAGGATGGACTGTTACAGTCTTTAATGAGTAGGGGGGCTCTGTCACACAACCTACTGTGGGGAGATGGGGGAAACTGTAACACAATCTGTTATAGGGTTATGGGGGGTTCCAATTTTTTTCAAATAAAGAATGCATAATATTTGTACTGTCCCTATCCCATTTTGTGCAGGGCAATCACCCCGGTTTTACCCCCAATTTGCAGCCCTCTACCCCTTACTACCCAAAATTAACAGCCATCTTTGTGCCCTCAGGTTCGGGTCCCTATTGACTTGGGTTTGGGTTCAGGTCAAGTTCGGGTACTCAAACCAAACTTTTGTTCAATGTTCTTCCAAACTTGCTGAGCCCGATCTTCTACGGGTTCGCTCAACGCTAGTGTTGACAAAAAGACAGCAGTTACAGCATGCAGCATAATAAAGGTCTTCTAGGTGGCACCTAATTGGAATATGTCTTGATGGTAGAAATGCATTTTGCTTAGGTGCTGGCAGATCTGTTAGACCTGTCATGATAGGAAAAGAACTCTACTGATAGAGCACAAGAAAAGAAATCTTGCTGTCATTGTCAAAATCACCTAACCATTAAACCCATAGCGCATATTTTTTTCAGCTCAGTCATAACACATACGTGGAGAATTAATCTTCTCTTGTCTATGGCAAGTCACAGAAATCTGCTTAAAATTATGATACTACAAACATATTTGAACCAGGAGCACTTTGTTTCATATTAGTGTTCACAGAGGATTATGCATTTACATTCGTAACATAGCCTGAATGACAGAAGCCATAAATTCTATTTTGCCCTGAGGATAACTATTGGATGACTGGTAAAGGTGATTAACAAAGAAGCTAAATAGCTTAAAGCAATAATAAAGAAAAAAAGCAAGATTGAAAAAAGGAGAAAAAGCCAGACAAAAGGTCATGTCAGGTCACTTTGAAGATATCTCAAGAAAGAAGTGTCAGCCTGTTTAGTGGTAGATATATGAAACAGCCTGCAGATAGGCATGCTGAGTCCCTAATTGAAGGAAGCATGTAGTAAGTGCATGATAACCCCTCAATAGGGTGAGACTACCAGAAAGAGATTCTTCTCTCTGCTGTCATATCAAAAGTTTACCTCTGTAATGTAAAGTGGCAACAGGAGAATGCTACAGTGGAGGGATATTCATTGTTATGTATCCTCACCTCATCAGCAATCCCGGGGCACATGCGCATGCTCTGGTCCAATTAGGGGTCGTGAAAACTCACTTCTTTTTAAGAAGAGTAAACTGCCATTCATTGTCATTGTTTACCAGGTATAAAGTTTCACTAGGCTCTAAATCAGCCCCAAGGTAGACAATGATTTGAATGGCAATTTTCTCTCCTAAAAAAGAAATTAGTTTTCTCATCTGGTTTTGAATCCCAATCCCTATGTCCTGCATATTAATGTTCCCCTCTGTCTTGCTCCCACATGCTTCCACATACAGCCTATCTAAATGGATAGTAGCAGGAGTGCTCATCAGCTGAGGGAAGCTGGGTATGTAGCGATCCCAGAGGGCTTTACACACATATGGAAATGCTCTGGAGCCTTTTAGACTTTGGTTCTTTTAAAAGTTTGGGAGAACTAACCTCTCAAAATCTTAAAGAGTTACCAGAATGTTTTAATACTAAGGACCCCTATGAGTTAGAGCTAATCGGCTTGGTCTGCCCCACAGGGCAGCAGGGGAATCCCCTAAATTCATCCCTAAAGAAACCCCATACATTCACTTCTCTGACTCACATAACAGCCTCAACATCTCTCTGATGAGCACCAGAGAACAGATTTACTAAGACCCTAGTGATGTACAGTATGAAATGTGTGCCTGGTAAGGTTTTTTTAAATAGCCTTTACAGCTCATATTTTCCAGACACCCAAATTGGAGAAAAGATGTATTTATTTTTTTTTATTTCTGGAAGAAGCACACTAATTATTTCACCTTTATAAGTAGCCTGTTGATGGAAAAGCTTAGGTAATGGGCGCTAAACTGTAATAACAAATTTGCCATTGTCTCATTGCCTAATTTGTAGCAGACTTGTACACTACTTTGTTACATTTCGTAGTAGGTTAGATTGATTAAAATTCTTTTAAAAAAACCAAAAGCATTAGTCAGTCTGACACAGAGCTCCTTTATCCACCTTGGATATAAGCATAATGCATGTGGTATGTGCAGGAGGCTATGCTGTCCTATTGCTTGCTCATATATGTTTAACTGATGCTATGGTTTCACATCAGTGTTTCCTCTACAATCTGCACATCATAATTTATATTAACAACATTTATCTACAAAGTGCTAAAAGGTCCTCTTGCACTGTTCACATATCAGACATGAACCCTTATGTGAGAAGACAAAAGATAACCTTGTTGTCTTGACTCATCTGTTCACGCACCCAAGACAAGTTCCTGTACTCTAAATAGAACTAGTTCACATACTCCTACTACTAAAATGTAACCAGTGCCCTAGTCACCATGTTGACTGTAGGAATTCTCTCCTCTGGGGCTTCCGAAAAGACTGCTGCTCATCCATTCTATAATTACATCTTCAACTGCTTCTCTCTTTCAGTTCAGTTTCTTCACTGGTTACAGTCTAAATATTTTCTCATAGGGAGGCCATAAACCATTTTAATCCTGGAGGTCCAGTACACATTTCGCCATATCCCAGAATGTATTTACCGGCAGTGAAATCGTGTTTTTCTTAGTCATAGTGAATAATTATATAGGGGCTGATTTATTACGCCATTTAGTGCTGATGATTTGACCACTGTGTCACTCTATGACTATTAATATGTGTGCCTGAGCTACCATAGAGCACAATGGCAGGAAGAGTATTGAAGTGTTTTATAGTGAAAAGAAATAAGAATGTCATCTAACCTCAAAACTAAAAAATGGTCCCAAATGCACTACAAAGTTTGCCACATTTTCATCACAGCAATTTTTCAGATAACTTTAATGCTATTACGGCAACTAGTCCTATAGAATCCACTGCCAACCTTCACCTGCCATGAAAAGTAGCAAACAGAGCATGCAGTGTCAAAGTCAAGAGCAGCGTTCATTGCCGCAGTTAAATTCAGCTTAAAGGCCCAAAAGTAAAATCACTGAAAAAGACTGGAATATGGGAAAAAATCTAGGGGTTTATTCATCAAGGGGTAGCGCCAGGTAGTGCCTCCTAGTGGCAGGCAGTGGCTGGTGAACGTTGAGCGCTGTACTCAATACCACATTTATGTAGGCGATTCTGGTGAGCGACTCTAACAGCGCCATGTAGCGTACGATTCATCATTACAGGCAGCTCAGCGTATAGTGTCGGTGCTCTGGCTTCCAGAGCGCCAGGTATTACCTGTCGCTCTCCCATACATTTCAATGGACGTTCCTTTTCATCTGTTTAAACAGGGTTTTTTGTTTTTATTTTTATTTTCTCTCAAATAATTGTGGCACCTCTCCTGGCCTAGAAACAGTCATTTTTGAAAAATATTTTTATATTTTTGTTGAATATGGTGTGAGTCGCTGAGAATCGGTCGCAATGAACTGGTGCTACCTTTCACTCCCTGCAACGCTGTACTGGTGTTAGAGCGCCCAACATACATCACATTCATCAATGCCGGCCAGGTTACTACAGCGAGGCGCTCTGTTAAAGCGCCTGATAGCTGATCACAGCAGTCGCTCTTAGCATCTCAGTACAGATGCAGATGCACCTAGACAGGTGCTAATGTAAGCAAAATTAAGAAAAATGGCGCAGCATGCCACACATTATAAATCAGGCTCAGAGTGTAGTTTCAGGATAAGCATTGTGACTAGGAAGCTAAAGAACCATCAAAAGCAGCACTCAGACCTTTTCTACAACAGGTGATCATGATATATGATATACTCTACCCAAAACTTTTTGGTTGTTCTGGTTAGAGTGGTTAACGCCACACCCCCCCCCCCCCCCCCACCACATTAATGATAAGTAGGTGACTGCTGTAATACATTATATTTTATGGCCTCCTGATCAATCTTCACTGGTCCCCCACTGCTGTCTCTGTCCTCTAGTCCGGCAGTGCTGCATCCAGCTTCCCAGTGGAAGGACCCCAAGCAAGAACCCAGTGGAAGGACCCCAAGAGGTGGCTGCAGCACTGCCGGCCCAGAGGAGAATACTGATCCTGCCACCAGCTGCTGCCGACAGGAGCCAGAGCTCCTGTCACTAATGCCTCCTCGCTGCCAATGTGTGCTGTGTCTGTGCATTTCCTCCACAATACAGTGGAAACTCACAGTGTAAAAGGGGCCTTAGGGTCTTCTATATTTTCCTTTTATTAGTTTGTTTTTTGGGTACACTTTCTAATTGCAGCTAACGACACACATACTGACCGTGAGCAAGAGCCCATAGGGGGCTCGAAACGCGTTGGTCTGCGCCTGAGGGGGGCCTTCCTGTCACCATACTAACAGTAAGCACTTGTTTGTTGTGTGTTGTCTGTGTGCCCTTGCTCTCTGTGAATGGGCTTAAATATTTTGCACAAGGTTCTATTTGTGATGGAAGCACTGGCACTTTATTAGGGTGAGGATATTAATTGTGAATTGTATATTAAGTTTTAGTATAGTTGTATATATATGAATTTATTGATAGATTAGCACAGAATCACTTTGAAATTACTTATATGTATATGAGATTGTATTGTTGATGAGGGAGTGCGCCCCCTGGTGGCTTACCATGCATATGGTTCCGTAAAATTGTTTTTAAATTGGTTTTAAATAATATGCTACAATAAAATGGATTTATAAATTGATTGAGTGCAATAGTGAGTCTCTGTTGGGCTTTTTGGCAGGGGGTGTAGAGGTTACCCCAAACTAATACAATATAATTGCAGCTAATGGCGGCCCTGCAAAGTAGTGACTCAGGGGACTGAATATATAGGCAAGCCACACTTTCAGTTTTTTATTTTTTTTCATGGAAAATAATGTATAATTTTCTTTACACTTTACAAATACTTGCTATTTTGTCTTGTTCTATCACATAAAATGTCAATTGAATACATTTAGGTTTGTGAAAAGGTCAAGGGGTATAAATACTTTTCCAAGGCACTGTACATAGCATTAGGGCTAATGCCTGCAATCTCTATATTCTGGCTGCATGGGTGTAGTTATTTAGAATATCTGTTTCATTGTTCATAGTCATAGTATATATTTCCAACAAATTCTTACACCGATATATTAAAATCCATAAGACATTGTTATTTAGCAGAATATAGTGACGTAGGGTATAAAAGAAAGTTTACATCCTGAGGAAACCACCATGGAATATAAAAACAGAGAACGTGATTTGATGGTATGCATCTAATTTAAACATGCTGCTTTCCTTTTCTATTCTATGTAACAATGCTTTTGCAATCACAATTACCCTTTCTCATATATCAAAGCGGTGGTCACGCAGATGTGACCCGTTCCAATGCATGTAATGATATCACTGTGTATTCGAGTTGCTCTATCACACCCTAATATGACATAATAGTCTCTGGTATGGGTCAAAGCTTCAGGTTAACTGAACGCTTCATTGTCATGACGTAACAGAAGAATTCTCTTGCAAAGCTCATATAATAGTCATTTGCTTTCTTAACGTGCAGACAAGTATCTCGGGAGCTGACAATAGCTGTTTTGTGTTCCAAGTCGATATCAACAGTTGTGTCTTTGTCAGCCATTGTGCTCAGATAGGTCTCTTCAGTTTACCGCTGAAATAGTTTCACCCTTCAGCAGGACATCCATTTAGGCCAAGTATCTGCTGACATGCATTTTGCTGGAGATATGAAAAGCTTGTTCTGCTCTGCGGTGTATGTTTGCTTCATGGGTCAGCAGCATAGGTGGAAAGACATTTATTTTCACAGTGTTCGACAACAATGAATTGCAGATTACAGAGGGAATGACCTGTAAAACATAACTGCATTAAGAAGCAAAACAGAGATAAGACCATTTAAAAATAAGACAAATTAATCCCCTATTTATCAGGTTATTTAAGACATTTTAATTGAGAAGCGTGGGCTTAATCTTTAAGGTATTTGGCACTATACTTAGTGTATTCTTCAAGCAGAATCTTTTCTGGCACAAAATGGTTATTTGAAATATGTAATTATTTTGGGAAGAGGGATCATGGATGGCTTAGCAGTGAGTGAGGGGCCGAAGGTGGACATGCAATGTAAGCATGTCTAGATGGTGATAAGAGGATGGGAATGTTAAACAATTATTAATTACATTATCCATGTGCTCATGAGAGGAAGGATGACAACTACAGACTTGTGCCATTACTTAGGTCAGTCTTAGAAACAACAGGGGCTGATAGATTAAGTCGCTGCACAATTTTTCACTGTTTAGTGATAGTTTGACCACTGCATATCACTCACATTAGGTAGGCTGGCACTGAAAGGGTTACATTTAGCATAAGGGCCAATAGGTACGCAAACATGCACAGACACAGAACCATGATGCACAGACACAGAACCATGATGCACAGACACAGAGCCATGATGCACAGACACAGAACCATGATGCACAGACACAGATCCATGATGCACAGACACAGAACCATGATGCACAGACACAGAACCATGATGCACAGACACAGAGCCATGATGCACAGACACAGAGCCATGAGGCACAGACACAGAACCATGATGCACAGACACAGAGCCATGATGCACAGACACAGAACCATGATGCACAGACACAGAGCCATGATGCACAGACACAGAGCCATGATGCACAGACACAGAACCATGATGCACAGACACAGAGCCATGATGCACAGGCACAGAACCATGATGCACAGACACAGAACCATGATGCACAGACACAGAACCATGATGCACAGACACAGAGCCATGATGCACAGACACAGAACCATGATGCACAGACACAGAACCATGATGCACAGACACAGAGCCATGATGCACAGACACAGAACCATGATGCACAGACACAGAGCCATGATGCACAGACACAGAGCCATGATGCACAGGCACAGAACCATGATGCACAGACACAGAGCCATGATGCACAGGCACAGAGTCATGATGCACAGACACAGAACCATGATGCACAGACACAGAACCATGATGCACAGACACAGAGCCATGATGCACAGACACAGAACCATGATGCACAGACACAGAGCCATGATGCACAGACACAGAGCCATGATGCACAGGCACAGAACCATGATGCACAGACACAGAGCCATGATGCACAGACACAGAACCATGATGCACAGACACAGAGCCATGATGCACAGACACAGAGCCATGATGCACAGACACAGAACCATGATGCACAGACACAGATCCATGATGCACAGACACAGAGCCATGATGCACAGACACAGAGCCATGATGCACAGACACAGAGCCATGATGCACAGACACAGAGCCATGATGCACAGACACAGAACCATGATGAACAGACACAGAGCCATGATGCACAGGCACAGAACCATGATGCACAGACACAGAGCCATGATGCACAGACACAGAGCCATGATGCACAGACACAGATCCATGATGCACAGACACAGAACCATGATGCACAGACACAGAACCATGATGCACAGACACAGAGCCATGATGCACAGACACAGAACCATGATGCACAGACACAGAGCCATGATGCACAGACACAGAACCATGATGCACAGACACAGAGCCATGATGCACAGACACAGAGCCATGATGCACAGACACAGAGCCATGATGCACAGACACAGAACCATGATGCACAGACACAGAGCCATGATGCACAGACACAGAACCATGATGCACAGACACAGAGCCATGATGCACAGACACAGAGCCATGATGCACAGGCACAGAACCATGATGCACAGACACAGAACCATGATGCACAGACACAGAACCATGATGCACAGACACAGAGCCATGATGCACAGACACAGAACCATGATGCACAGACACAGAACCATGATGCACAGACACAGAGCCATGATGCACAGACACAGAACCATGATGCACAGACACAGAGCCATGATGCACAGACACAGAGCCATGATGCACAGGCACAGAACCATGATGCACAGACACAGAGCCATGATGCACAGGCACAGAGCCATGATGCACAGACACAGAACCATGATGCACAGACACAGAACCATGATGCACAGACACAGAGCCATGATGCACAGGCACAGAACCATGATGCACAGACACAGAGCCATGATGCACAGACACAGAACCATGATGCACAGACACAGAGCCATGATGCACAGACACAGAGCCATGATGCACAGGCACAGAACCATGATACACAGACACAGAGCCATGATGCACAGACACAGAACCATGATGCACAGACACAGAGCCATGATGCACAGACACAGAGCCATGATGCACAGACACAGAACCATGATGCACAGACACAGATCCATGATGCAGAGACACAGAGCCATGATGCACAGACACAGAGCCATGATGCACAGACACAGAGTCATGATGCACAGACACAGAGCCATGATGCACAGACACAGAACCATGATGCACAGACACAGAGCCATGATGCACAGACACAGAGCCATGATGCACAGACACAGAGCCATGATGCACAGACACAGAACCATGATGCACAGACACAGAGCCATGATGCACAGACACAGAGCCATGATGCACAGACACAGAGCCATGATGCACAGACACAGAGTCATGATGCACAGACACAGAGCCATGATGCACAGACACAGAACCATGATGCACAGACACAGAGCCATGATGCACAGGCACAGAACCATGATGCACAGACACAGAGCCATGTTGCACAGACACAGAACCATGATGCACAGACACAGAGCCATGATGCACAGACACAGAGCCATGATGCACAGACACAGAACCATGATGCACAGACACAGAACCATGATGCACAGACACAGAGCCATGATGCACAGACACAGAACCATGATGCACAGGCACAGAGCCATGATGCACAGACACAGAACCATGATGCACAGACACAGAGCCATGATGAACAGACACAGAGCCATGATGCACAGACACAGAGCCATGATGCACAGACACAGAGCCATGATGCACAGACACAGAGCCATGATGCACAGACACAGAACCATGATGCACAGGCACAGAGCCATGATGCACAGACACAGAACCATGATGCACAGACACAGAACCATGATGCACAGACACAGAACCATGATGCACAGACACAGAACCATGATGCACAGACACAGAACCATGATGCACAGACACAGAGCCATGATGCACAGACACAGAACCATGATGCACAGACACAGAGCCATGATGCACAGACACAGAGCCATGATGCACAGACACAGAACCATGATGCACAGACACAGAGCCATGATGCACAGGCACAGAACCATGATGCACAGACACAGGTGTCGAATCAGCCCTTTTTTCCTGGGTTCATGCATGTGCTCTTACTTCAAAGAGTCCAATTTGGTGACAGCTATATTTTAATTATAAAAAATTAAATTATAGGTATTTAGAAGGAAAAGGAGCCCTTTCTTAAAACAAAATGGCACATGCTCACCAAGAATAAAAGAAATATCTATCACTCTTTGCAAGTAGGCAAAGTCATACACATCATCTCTGTATGTCTTGGTGCACAGGCCCGTGGAGCATCCAATGATTGGGCATAGCTTGTAATACAGCTATTGTTTACCATTTGTCCACACGTGTTTTAGGTTTTTGGCTTTGTCTGCACAAGGCTGGGATTGAATTGCTGTATTGTACGTGGAGACTGATTTAATATTTGCGCCATGTATCACCATGTAAGCGTCTGTATAGCGGGGCTTAGAGCGACCGCTAGTAGATGCTGTAAGTGGGTGTCGGGCGCTATAACCTAGCGTAGCAGCCGGACAAGTGGCGCTGTACTATCCTGTCCAGCATTGATGAATGTGATATCTGGTGGGTGCTGTAAAAGCACTCTCCCTGATTCACTGCGGAGCCAATCGTGAAGGCTAGATGGTGTCCCAAGGTCATAGCACCCAAGGCTATGCTACATCTAACAACAGGACAACACTGCTGTGAGCGATAGGTAGCACCAGTTAAGTACATCGGCACTCGGCACTGAAGCCCGTATTCAAGAAAAAACTACACACAACCAGCGCCGAGCACCAGACACTGTGTGCTAAAAGTCTGCTTCTCAACACATATACACCAGCACCAGAGCGAAAACATATGGAATGACATTGCTTTAACACTGTGACAATGACACTGCAATGTCAGACCTGTACATACATTTCTGCATAAATAATTAAATAAAAAACAATAAAAGTGCTTGTTTGCAGGGCAGGAGAGGACACAGCCAAAAATGTTAAAGTTTACTAGGTCAACACGCTATTTAAACACAACCAAATGAAACACCTTTGAAATTTATGGGAGAGCGCTACTGAGCGACAGGTAATACATGGCGCTCCTAAACCTAGAGCGTTGGTGCCATACACTGAGCCACCGCTAGTGATTCATGTGACGCTACATGTCGCTGTTAGAGGCGCTCACCAGATTCGCTTTCTCAAATGTGGTTTTCAAATACAGTGCCCAGCTTTCACCCGACGCCATCTGCCACTACCTGGCGCTAGTGTTTCTTAAATAACCCCCTAAATGTATTTTTATTTACTGGCATTTAATGTTAATGTATTCAATCCCATATTTAAACTGCTGTAACATAATCTGTAATATGGTAGCAAACCACCATAGGGGAATACCCATATTTGGCCTAATATAGTGCACTAAAAAAATCCTTTATTCATATGCATAAGGTAGTTAATTCTTTCTTAAAACAAAAACGGTATTTACATGATACACAAGTAGGTCAAGCCATGCAAACCATTTACAGTATTCATGTCCTGTTCGATACCCACTTTATCAAGCCTTACATCTCTATAAGGTGACTGTTCATTCAGGTGATTTAATGAATATCTTTCCCATTTTATTTTTGACAAATGTATTGTCTACTGGTAATAAAAATATGTATAATAAAAATTTGAGTTGCATAAATATTGCCTCCACAATATTTGCAGATAAGCTTAATTTTTCAAAAGATTCTGGATTTCTGGCATCATATATAATGCTATTCAAGTTTATACCAAGTATACAGTTTTTAACCTTTACAGTAATAAAAGCAATAAATCTCGCCAGTGTAGTCCTAGGTAGTCATTAGAAATTTGCAATTTCACAGTAGCTTTCCATAATGTTGTGTATATGTAATTTACTGTCCAGAACACACACTAATGACACTTGACAGTTTACTCAACACCAAAGCACAGTTATTTACTGTATCTACAGCTCACCTATATTTTCCACAATGAACCTGTCCTTTGGCTGTTTGCTTCTAATTCTAAAAATGTACCAACCATGAAATGCGATATTGTGAGGTTAGTATATTATTGGATCTATTACCTCCCATTTATAATAGTACCCCCATGTTATCAACAGAATGGCACTCTAACAAGCTCAGCCCACTCCCTCCTTCCTTCAGGGGGAGCTGTGGCTCCTGACTCGCTAAAGCAGCTTTTAGGACAATGCATCCTACTGTTGGCCATGTTTTAAAAAAGTAAAAGATCTGAAGAATGCTGGCATACGTGACCAGCCTGCTGGCCTTATCCCCAGTTTTCCTGTAGACAGGGGAGCACTCCCATCCCCATCTAAATGGCTGGGTGCTGGAGTGCTCTCAAAGCCAGGCATGCTACCACCGGAGAAGACAGCATTAAGGGAACCACTGGCAACCCCGGGGGATTTCTCACAATGGGACATTTTGATTTCAGATGCTCTAGTGACAGCAGTCATGGTCATTGCTCCTTTTGAGTGAATAGGAGCTGTGTGGAAGGACAAGGTGACAACAGAGGAAAACTTAAAAAAAACATATAAATGATGCAAGAATAGCATCATACACCTTTGTGGATACAGATGCTAGACTAGGACATTAAAGTACAGGTTAGAAAACAACTGCCCAAACCAGTGCATAGCTGGTTGTACCTGGTGGGGTCCTCTTTGCAGGGCCACCTGGTCAGGTTTGCCTTCCTGGTCCAGCGGGCTGTAATCTTCTTAATGTTGTAGCCACTTTTGTAGCCATCCCACCGGCATCTGTAGTGAGAGGGGACATAGATCCCCCTTCCTTGGCAACCCACCAAGCTAATCCCAGCCCTCTGGTGCAGGGAGGCCTGCATACCACATAGGAGGAGCCTCTCGGCAGGGGACTGTGGTCAATAGCAATGGTATCTTTATTGTATTTTAAAAATGTATCTTCTTTTTATATTTCTTTTGTGAACTCGTAATGGACCCATACTCCATACTCACAGGGTAGTTATGAACGGCCTGCCACCTGCAAGCATCAGTGGGTGGCAAGCTGGATAATTTGATCCAGATCTTGCCTGTATCTGGAATGTGGCAAACCAAAAAAAATCGTCAAGATCCAGGTTGAGTCTAGCTTCCCAAGATCCCAGCTGCAGAGCAGGAAGTGCTATTTGAAAAGCCAGAAGCTCAGGATTGCTAAACAGATTAATAGGTATTTATTCCAGTGACGCTTGCCCAACTACACAAGTCTATCCTTCAAGTAGTGCATGGAAAGTGAAGCCTGGCTACTTATTACTTATAGCAAATTGTATGTACAGTATAGAACACTATAAAAAATGTCTTTGCTCTATTCAAACACAAAATCCATCACAAGGTGAACACCTTTTGTGTAATTATGTGCTATGTGATTATGTGATCGGACATGTTATATACATGGTGGATGCTTCCTTTGCTATTTTTGCTATTTGTCTTTTTGCTATTTTGTTTTAAATTCAGTGAAATTATTTTTTATCTAAGATTTTTGTGAAACATACAGTAGCTGCAAATGGTGATTGACTTAGGTGTCCACAGAAGCTAACCTAACTGCTGCTCCTCCTTTATTTATAGCGTGGGTGCTTTGATATTGCATTCAGCACAAAATAAATCCACATTTTCCCACATCCGTTTCATACCGTCTAAATTCTAAACCTTAAGCAGGCTTAGTATGGTAATGAAAAAAATGACATGAATTCCTAATTCAATATAAATGAGTACCTCAAGGGGGAAATGGCAAAGTCAAAGGTTTTTGTAAAAGATATGAGAGGTCTGGTTCAAATTTTACACCAGAGCTTTGTGGCTAGCTATGCCTCTATTCTACAAGATGAATTCAAAGAGTGCCAGAAGCAAATGTTCAAAGGACAGAAAAATGAAATAAAAATACATTCTTATATAATTCTGAATTGGAAAATAAAAATATAATTAAGAACAGGAATATAAAGCTGTGAAATGCCTAATTATGGACCTCACCACCATGTAAAGAGCAGTCAGAAAAGCAGGTGGATTATAGCAATTAAAACTGCTTATCTGACTGTCTAAACTAGTTAGAGCAGGTCCCACTGCCCTAGCTATAATTAGACTCCGTTCCTAGAGGATTCCCCATCAGCCTCATGTGGTTTTTATAATACTGACATACTAATGCCTTGTGGTTGCTAGAACAGTGATCCTCCTAAAATGAAAGACAGCTTCCCCAGCCCTCATATCAGACCCTCACTGGGTAGCAAGGATGGCAGAAGGGGTGACCCCCTTGATCCAGGTGGCAGTGGAAGGCTTCACACCAGTCGCCCCCACCACCATAAGAGTCAGCAGAGGGGGCAAAGAAGAGCCCCAAAGAGCAGAAGAGACTGCCGGGGGTCCCCAGAAGCACTGGCAGAGGAGAAAGAGGATGTCGCCCAATGCTGGAATAATTAAAGGGGACAGGACCAGTGAGTAGTTACATTGAGATTAATACAGTTTATTGTGTGGTGTCTTTTTTTTACGCTTGGGATGAACTGGTTAGAAGTCCAGTTTGTTTTCCAGCACCCCCCAGGCTATATTGCTGCTATGTACATCTCTAAAATGTTGTGATACCGTAGAGATGTTTCTAGTTTCCAATGCTCTAATGTGCTCCCCTATACGTTTTTAAGGGGTCTGATTCTTGAACCAATGTATTGCATCTGGCAGAAAAAACAGGTAAAACCCTTTGCCTCCCACTGACATCCATTGTTTTTCTTTCCTAGTCCCACCCTCCCCCGCCTATTCCCAGTGTCTACCTCTGTAGACACTTTTTCACTTTTCTTAAACTACAATGATTTTTATTTGGTGGTAACTCGGAGGCAGAGAGACCCCCCCCCCCCCCCATTGACTTTCATAGTGATTAGGGGCCAAACAGACAGTTTTGTGTCGACTTGAGTAGTAAATATGGTTCACAACAAATGGTGTTGTGAATTCAGGCTGTGCATAGCTCAATCTATTGTACACCAGAACAGCCCAGTGCAGTGCATTAGTAAATTAGGCTCATGATGTATTATTGGCACATAGTTTTTGAATAAGAAGCTGGAATAGCCATTATATCCCTCTTGGGTTCAATGGGGTTACTATCACCGCACCCCTTATAAGCTATTTTTTTTTGTCAGATTTAATTTTTTTCTTTACCTTGATCAGAAGCCAAATTAGGTAGAGACCCATATTAAGCCACATAGCACTATCTGCCTTTAACTAAATCGGAGGTTTTAAACCCCCAACACTATCCAGAAAGTTCTTAAAATTGAGCACAGAAATGTTAGTGCGCTAGGACAAACAGGCTCAATCCTATTACGCCTGGGTATGTCTGTCATCCGGCTGTCACATACACATATATGCTCACGTCTCATGAGAATATATGTTTATGTGAATGCAGAGGGGTTTAGGAAGATGCTGAGAAAACAATAGAAAAAAGATTTTCTTACTTAAATATTTCTTACTTGTCTATATGTTCCCTAACAATAATTTGCCAGTGGAAATCATTCTCACCACTATGGGGTTGATTCAGAACCAGGTGAAAATTCTCGCTCCTTTTTTAGGAGAGAAAAATGCGATTCACTTTCATTGACTACCGGGTGTAAATTTTCACCTGGCTCTGAATCAACCCCAAGATAGACAATGAAAGTGAATGGCAGTTTTCTCCCCTGTAAAGGGAGTGAGAATTCTCATCTGCCTCTGAATTGACCCCAATATATCAGTCAAAAAAAGATGCATGAATCAGCACATCAATGTATAATGTCCTTCAAGCAATCAATGCAGTGAACAGAGCCAGAGCTACTGTTTAAAGGTCATCTCAATGGCATCAATACAATTAACATAATACATAGAAAAGTTCATTATAGTAATCGATTTATCAGAAGCAACATAATTATTATATTTATAATCATTATTAGATATAATAGTGTTCATTTTAGATTTGGGAGGAAGCAGCCCCACCAAGGGCAAAGCTCATTCTCATTTTGACTACAGCGTTCTAGCTTCTAGTTCTTAGCAGCTGCACATTGTCCGTTGTTTGTTTTTTGGGGCAGGGATTCTACTCAGGACTTAAAGTGGACCAACACCCAGGGGTGATCGGCCCGGGAATCTTATAGAGATCACCTCCCTCACCGCGGGGCATCCGCGGGGTGAAACCCCCCCAAAAGCCCAAAAAAACCTTACCTTATGGGCGACGGATCAGCCGCCGCCGCCTCCTGCGTGACGGATCAGCCGCCGCCGCCTCCCGTGTGCCCCTCTAGCAGTGCGCGTGCTCGCGACGGCCGTTTGTGAATGGACGCGCGAGAGGGGGCGGCGGCTTGTCCGCCGCTTGTCCGTCGCCGAAAAGGTACGTTTTTTGGGGCTTTTGGGGGGGTTTCACACAGCGGGGCCTCCTGATCTCAGATGCCCCGCTGAAGTGGACCAACACCCAGGATAGTGAAAATCCTGGGTGTTGGTCCACTTTAAAGCTATTTTATAGTACTTGCAGGATAATGTAAAATGTAGTGAGAAATCAGGTTCAGGCTGTCAGTGTTAGTGCAGCATATAGCCTGTGTATGGTAAAGCACTCCATTTTCCTCTATAGACTTGTGGATTTAGGGTATGTTGAAAAGTTTGGACAAATTCCATTAAACAGCTACAATCTGTCCATCAAACAGGCCACTTATAATCTGTTCATAAATTAAAACATAGTAAGTAATCAACTGATTCTAAAGAGTTTCACACACCCTTATATGCGGTCCGCAGACAGTTCAGTATTTTAGTAAGATGTATTAAACGTATAGGATTTTTTTAGTGGGTATGTAGCTATCCTAAGAAAGGTGTTACTGCAAGAGAGTTGGAAAGGATTTCAGCTTATCCACATGATTTGCATCTAACACTCAGTAAGCAAGAAAGATATCCCTGTACTTAGAGACTTTGGGTCTCTATTTCCAACCATGTGCAATTTGTTGCAGTTGCCCAGGAATAATAAATAATTCTATAGAAAAATAATGGACCAATGTTACCCAACCAGTGAGACACATACCACTGGTTTTATAACTGAGAGATAAGCCAGCTTTAGTGCACGTAAAGGGTTACCACGTGCCAGGGCCTATGAGGAGGATGCAAGGGGCGCGAGCAAAGCTATCAGTGGCACGTCTGGGAAAGCCTTTTTTTGTTTTTGCAAACCAACAGCCAAAGCCACCACAAGGCAGGATGGAGAGTCTAGACACTACAGCAATGAGATGTTAATCGTGGGCTGCTCACTGCACATAAGCCACCAAGCAAAGCCACTGGCAGCTCGATGCTGGCAAACTGTTTTCTGCTGGACCAGCTACTACAACCCCCCCCACCACCCAGAATGGCAAAGCAGGAGTTCCCAAGCAGCACGCACCCGTACAAGGGTGGTACAAGGGACTCGATCTGACGTTCCAGTAAGTGAGCGGTGCGTGACAACCATCAATTAGTTACTTGGCTGGACTAATATTTTAAAGGGAAAAAATAATGTATCTGGGGCCTCCACCAGATTTTGTGCCCAGGGGCCTCCACCACACTTAATCTAGCCCTGCTGCTGGCCCCAAATGATCCAACATAAATACTGACAAGTCCAGCATAGAAGCAAACAGTCAGCATCAGTGAGATGAGTGAAAACAAAGGTAGCCTTTACTTTGTAAATTTTAAAAGATAGTGCTTCCAAACTAGAAATATCTCATTCCCTTTAGCAGCTGCTACGTGTTTCTGGAGAGCCCCATCATGGGGCACCTGCCCAGCACCCCAGCCAAAAACAAGAAACGAGCAGGAGGACAGAAAATATGTTCCCACCCACCCCGCATGATGCTCAAGCAAGCTGAGCTCACACTACCCCACCCAACCAAAGACACATCAGTGGGAAGCGGAACCGGGGGCGGCCAGAGTAGACTACAGCGACGCATCAAACCAAGGGATTGCCGCAAACCCCACCACCATTCGGCAAGCGCTGGTCAGCACCAGCCAATCAGTGACCTACCATGGACCCAAAAAGGAATCGTCCTGCCCCACTCACCACCCTGTCCACAGATGGACGAAGGGTACCAGCACTCTGGGGCACATCAGGAGGAAAAGAGCAAAAAGTTTATATATATTTAAAATTCAAGTTCTAAAACCAATTAGAGAAGAATGACAAGTGGGAATTATATTTCCAAACAGTACAAAGGCTGGAAACAACTATTCCTATGAATTACTAGTAATAATAATCCCTTCTTGTTTTCTTAGTCTGTGGCCTGGGAGCATTCCTTTTTAGGCTCATAATAGGTTGCTGATTGGCTTCCGCTGACCACTGTTTGCCCAATGGTGGTGGGGTTTGCAGTGAGCCTGTGGTCTCCTCTGCTTGCCACGGGCTCCACCTCCCGCTGATGTGTCTTTGGTTGGGTATGGTGGTGGGGCTGTGCTCTCTGCCCCCTATGCCCAGCTTGCCCGAGCAGTGTGCGTGGTGTGCAGGCACATCTTTCTTGTCCTCCCACCTGCAGCTTGTGGTTGGCTGTGGGGCAGAGCTGGGCACCCAGTTCCACCACTCGTTCCTTGTAGTTCTTGGGGATACAACAGGAGCGAGGAAGGGTAAGTATTCATTGCCTGATGATGGGACTCTCCTGTAGTGCATAGCAGCTGCTGATGTAATGGGATATATCTAGCTTGGATGGAAGTCTGCATTGTATTATCCAGCTGTGAAACCCCATAGAGTGAGCATTGAGGCTGTTCTGCTGGTACCTTTCTTGAGGGTGGATGGATGATGTCCCACACATCCAGTTTACATGTGGATGAAGTTGTATTTCATGCACTTTGGATAAATGTTTGTTGTGTATTTCAAGAGGAATTAAAGTCAAGTCAGTCAATACTTACTACCCCCATTCTTATTGTATGGGAGTGTCCTCACCCCGGGAACTGGTGGCCATCTTTTTATAGCCCTGGTTAGGGCCAAATTAAAATGCTTCTACCACCGCCCCACCGACGCCGCTGCTGATGAAGAGAATCGGGGATGAGGTGAGTTCAGCCTAATATCCGTACACATCAAAATATTTCAATACCCTGACATAAACTCTATTTTTGATATGTAAATGCAACCAAAAAAGCATTAATTGTGCTATAAATTGATGACAGCCTCATGGTTTTGTAAGGGTTTTACTTGGCCTCAATCATTACAGAGCAGTCTATTTAGACACATGTAACGCACATGTCAGAAATGGTAATTGAGCAATGACACAAATAGCTACTGCGGAGTAGGAGTTGCCTGGCAATTGACTAGTGAAGTCTATTCCCTCATCCTTTACTGATCTCTTGCTGAAGAGCGCAGCTGACATCCCTAGACAAGATCTAACTACACTAACGATATTTTGTTTGTAATTAGGAAAAGTGAAAGGTGAATTAGGAGTAAATGTCTGGCACATCGTAGTGAGGAAGAAATTTGGAAGCAGTGTGCAGCAGCGAGGAGGAGTTTTATTTAAATGATGTGTCTTTAGCTGCCTGGTAATAGTGAGAACAGAGCTAGGAGACAGCACAGCGCTGGGCAAGCCTTAGGAATGACATGGCATATAAACAAATGTCATGGAAAGAGAGCCCTATGTGTTACTCATTGTAATGAAGCATGACAAATAGGAAGCGTGTTCTAGGAAGAGAGGGCATTCCTTAGGGAGACATTGAAGCTGAAAAGAGAGAGCTGCTCTGTAAAGCCCAGCAGTCAAGCAGAAGCTCATAACAAGGAGAACTACTTGGAACTGACTTGAAAGAGCATGGCACTTTCCCTGATTAAAGCCCTTCTTCTCTTTGGACTTCTTGTGTGTGGCTCCACGGCGATTGACACAAGGCAGCCCAGGCTACGACTTTCCCATAAAGGTAAGATGCATCAAACTGTATATGTTACCTTGAACGGATATGTTAAAAGAAAAAAATCCTTGTGCAATCTATCATATGTATTCAATAGACTGTAAGATCATTTTCTATTGCATCATCATTAGCATTTTGTTTTGGTGGTAAGCATATGTATATCCCTGATTTCTCTCATATATTCTGCTCATAAACTTAATTAATCCCTAAAAATATGATCACTACATTATATATATATATATATATATATATATGTTTTTTTTTATTTATTTATTTATTTATATTCATAACTATACATACTGTATATATCATTATATATTTAATAACTATCCAGTTTAGATTTTTGATAGCAGCTGGGTTTACTAGCAGCAAATCCTGGATTCAAATATCACCCTGAACACTATTTATACGAAATTTGTATGTTACCTTCTTTTTGTGATGTAGACTGTCTACATAAAATATGAAGGTTATTCAAATGATTTAGAGACTTTAGAGAGGCTGAGTTTCCCACCAAACACTGCAACTGAACAGTTCTACAGGTGAGGCACATCATTTAACATTATGGTATATATTTTATTTATATCAAAACTCAGCCTCTTTAAAATTGAACAAATCATTTGGCTAACCCTCCATGTGTGCTAGATCAGGGTTTTCCTTAAGTACCACTTCTCATTTTATAACTAACTCAAGTACTACCTTGGTGGTACATGGTGGTTGTTGGTCACCTAAAACTGTATAAAAATGCACAAAACAGCCATTTAAAGTTTTGTACTTATTGAGCCAATCAGGCTTGAGTAAAGTATAGATGGAAGCAGATGGTGGGGGGTTAGTCTGCAAATGCTCTGAGTACCATCCGAAAGGTTCTCAAGTACCAGCAGTGGTACTCATAGTAGTAGTTGGGAATTCAATCAATGAATCAAGTCAAGTCAAATGGAATTGCTAACTTTTGCTAGTCATTCAGCTGGAATCAGAATTTCCAATGAGAAAGCCATTTGCATGACTAGCAAAATGTCTTCTATAAAAACACAGCAAATCCTGTTACCTTGATCCATGTAGACTGAGCTAAATGTTTGTCTGCAGAAATGTGTAGATCAGATGAATGTCTCACAACTGTCATTGCTTTTTTATTTTTTTCCCATGCACATATTTGAGATACTAGTACTTTATGCTGAAATGGTTATTGTTTATCTTTCAACATACTGGCAGGTCTTCCTATCCCTTAATTAAATAAGTATCAATTCTCTCTCTCCCTCTCTCTCTCTCCCATACAAATATATATATATATATATATATATATATATATATATATATATATATATATATATATTCTCAATATGCTGTTTCAATGATTACATTGAAAGAGAGCAGCAATTTGCACCTATGCTTATAAGGCATTATATGAGTTTGTTGTTATCACAACCCAGTGATAAAAGAAGTATTTATGTGTTAGGTGTAATTACTTCACTGAACCTGTTAATGAAAGGAAATGCAGTGGTGTAATTACAGATACTCCTAGGCTTCCAAGTGCTTAAAAGGTCAGAAGTCTGTGATGTGCAGCAGACTGCTTCAAGGCTAACAGGATTACAAGCAACACACACCCTTCTGCATCTTTTATGTTTCGTGACAGGTAGAGAAAAACACCTGGCTGTAAAAATGCTAAACAACTCCAGTCATATTCAGCTGCCTATTTTTATCTCTGCTCTACATTCCTGTCATAGGATTCTTATTTGTTTGTGCATGTTACACTAAACTTGATACCCAATCTAGCTCATTCAAATCATCATTTGTAGTGCAGTTGCATTATTTGTGCTAGTAGGTTATAATAACAGTAACATGTAACTCTTTAACGCTACATGTTCATACATCATACTAGTAAAATTGATTTTGTAAAACAAAAACAGCTTCATCCATAAAGCTAAATAATATTAATGTTGTCATAGTATTCAGTTGTGCAAGAAGATGCCTCTCTTTCTGTATGGTCATGCCTTGATTTCCATTAGGTAGTTGAATTACATTTCTCTACTTGTGAAAAAATGGTCTAATAATAGCAATATGCAGAAATATGCAAGATAACAAGGAGATGGGTTCCTGATATGTCCACTATAGTAGTGGTCTTGTCTAATATCCCTAATGATTAAACGCAACAAATTGTTATGTTTAACAGTTTAATGTTGCTTAACATTGACATTGTACATCAATCTATCTCCATATCTAAGATTTATTTTGCAGCTATCTAGTTGGTGGATTAGACATCTATTTATCTTTTCTCACCTACCCCCTACAACCTTTTCTAAGGTTAATTTTTAAGGTTAAAAGTTGCTGAATTTCACCTTACATAAAACAAGATGGGTATCCTTTACAATGTACACATTCAATTTAATGCAGCAACTTCAGCAACTAGGCGGCTTCATTCATTTTGGATAATTGGTTAAGCATTGACACTAGTAGGTTTTTGGCTGGGATTCATATTGTATTATATTGCCTCAATGGTAGTCTTGTGCACTTGCACATTGTCATGCGTAGTACCGGGTCAGTACTATTAATTTATTTAAGACATAAGTAAAAGAATGAAGGTTTTAATATGAGCTATACAGAGAAATAATATCAGCCCACCACCTGCCACCATCAGCTAATAATTACATCTCATTTCTTACTGCATGCAAATTAACTATAAAGCATATTATATAAAACATATGGTCTGTGACCTGTTCCAAAACCGTTAAACAGTCTGACTGGCCAGAGATTAGGTTTTAACATCTGAGGACTAAACAAAATGTGTGCCCACCATACCAATTTAAATATGGGGAGCCTTATTTATGAAGCGTCATTGTCACACAGCACCACTGTTTTAGCCTCACCTTGTGTGTGCAATTTAAGATCTAAATACAGGCTTCGCTGATGCGGTTGCCAGCTAGCACCTTATTTAAAGTGTCTCAAAACCCACGCCGATTGGCACAGGGAATATAAGATTCCCGGGCCGATCCATTCCCCCCCCCCCCCCCCGGGGCATCCAAAACCGGGAAGTCTCCCTGTGTTAAACCCCCAGGTCACCCCATTCACACACCTCGTTTCCCGGTCCCACAGTGCGTCTAAGAGCAGCAACCACATCCCTCAATCCCTCTAGCAGGTCACGTGCTCGCGCCAGGCATTTGTGAATTGCTGGCGTGGGCACGCTCCCTGTTAGAGGGAAGTGGAGGATGCGGCCACCAGGGCGTTCAGAGCCACTGCTCTTAGATGCGCAGTGGGACTGTGCGTCCTGGGAGGTTTCGCGCAGTGGAGCACCCCGATCGGGGGAAAGGACCAAAACCCAGGATAGTCAAAATCCTGGGTTTTAGTCCACTTTAACACCAGCGCCCGAAAGGTCACAACACCGGGTGATCTGGTTGAAGCAGCGCCAGTTGTAACCTGGTGCTGTAGGTCAATCCGAGCACAATGGGTAGAACTAGATTGAAGTGTTTTATGCTTATAATTATTATTACGTACATTTATTTGTTACAAACATGCATTGTGACTTGTCAATAATGGAAACACATGACCTAGATTTAGCCAAATGACATTATCATAGAAAAAGATAGATAATCAGCAGTCGGGTCCAACAGGTGCTGACATAGGTTGGCCAATACCTAGTGCCACAATCACAGCTAATTAGTTAACAGAGACTTCTAGTGTCATTGGAATCCACAGCACAGCACCAGAAAAGACAAAATGCAGGCACTTCATAACTGGAGCTATAGCCAGTGCTAAATGGCAGCCATCATATATAAGGCTCAAACCTTATCATCTTGGGTCCACCTTGTTCCTAGCCATTGCCTGGTGACATAGCTAAAATGTGGCTTAAAGCAGCCAACCACATCCTATGGTTGGCTGGTTAAATAATGAAAAACATGTATAAACTCCCCTTAGTGTCCTGGTAATGAATTGAATAAAATGCTTACAAACATGCTGGCTTCAAAGGAAAAATTTGGGGAAAATTCAATCTTCTTTTGGCTCTTATCTTCCCTCTAGCACAAATTTCAATAGGTCGCATTCGTTCCCCACAGTAAATTGTGAGGTTGCAGGCTTAAACAGCTAGTTTAGAACAATGGTATCCTGTCAAAAACCAATGACATACAATGGGATACCTGTGGAAAATCAAAATATAACAGAAATACCAAGCAGAACAGGGATGGGGAAGCAAAATAGTATGAGTTGTTTTTGACGGATTTGGTCCTCTTTAATTGCTGCCTATCAGCTCAAACTGAGCTTAGATAAGGATCAGGTTCAGCATTTTCAAGCATTGAGCACTGAGTTCAGGTCACATACATTGACTGAAAAGAGTATGTTGCCTTTGTTTTCTTTGTTTTGGAGTTCTCAATAATTTTATTGGATAGAAATATATTTCTGTACCTGTAAAAAATGTTATTTACACATGTAACCGTATAAAAAGTGTTTCCCTCAAATAGCCCTACACCAATCACCTAATCAGAAACCACTCTGTACAACAAAAAGAAGGCCCTGCTTCTGTATGAGAGCACTTTGAAAAGTCAAAAGCACTTCTAACTGCTCCCTTGGGAAGCTATAAAATGTCAGGGTTTGTCAGCATTGCTTGAACTATGGCATTTTATGGCCATTCTAAATAATAGCAAAAGCAATTGAGGTTCAAGATAGAATTTATTCACTGGCATTGTTCTTTACAGTGCTTTATCTAAGCCCTGATGCAGTTTTAAAATCAAATTTCACAGTTCTTCGTACACTGTACAAAACCTTTTTAAAATTCTTTAGAAATTAAAGTCCTTTCATTAATCTTTCGGAAACTATGGTGTAAAGCTCTGATAAATTCTATTATGGCCTGAAAGAAAAGCTAGCTTGTACTTCTAACCCCCACAATGAATTATTTGTATTCACTATGCTGTGCCTAGTTTGGATGTGAAATAATTATGTTCTAACTGAGGAAGAGCTATTACACTGACCTTCTATGTTATAGCCAGCAATAAAAACACTATACAGTTCTGATGGCAGTGTTGGCAGTAGCACTTCATTATATATTTGCCCCTAATAAAGTACAGCAGATGTACTCCTCAGTGGTAATACTGTACCTATAATGACAAGGCAATTTACAAAACCAATTGGTCAAATTATGTGATTAGAGTATAAGGTGCAGTTGGTTGGCTGTTTGTAGTTATTCAGATTTAAGGCTAGGTTTAAATACTTAATAGCTCTAGTTGAGGCTTAAGATTATACTTGTATACTAGTAAGGTAGCCTCAAGATTATGTATGTTATTTAAAACATACTGTAACAGCAGTCTCTAACTGTCCCCAGTGACTTTGCAGTACTATTATGATATAGTGGAAGTAAACGCCAATACAGACGTTGCAGGTAAGTTTGTGTTATTATAATGTCTAAAATAGTTAGAATGTTCTCTTTATGCATTGTGAAAGTTACAGCGGAACAAATCCTGGGATTTTGACTATCCGGTGTTTTGTTTCTTGCCCCCATTGCGATTTATGTAGTTTCTGCAGTGCCCTGGGAAGGTTTCACACAGTGGGGCATCCCATTCAGGGTGCCCCAGAGGAAAGGCCATTGGCCGGCTCTGGAATCTTTTAGATTCCATGGCTGACTGCTTTGGTTTTGTTCTGCTTTAAAGGGACCATCCAGAAAAAAGGGGCACCTTTTGTCCCTTGCAGCTCTTTCATCCAGCACTGGCATTGTAAAACTCCATTTTCAAACTCCTCCAGGACAGAATCACACCCCTGTGCATGCCCACTCCATTCATTGCAATGGAGGGAGCATGCCTAGGTGGTAAGTGGCACACCCTCTCCATTTCAATGAAGGCAAAGAATGGAAACAGGTTTTTTAAAGTTAACTCAATGCATAGGTGATTGATATATATATATATATATATATATATATATCCATAAGGCAAATTTTAGAAACCATGATTCAGGTATAACTTGACTTTCACAGTTCCAATGCATTGAACTGAAGTCTAATTTTGCATAGATTAGAGCCCATGCTGTGCTCTTTCTTTCTTTCTTTCTACTTGATACCTAGGTATATGTTCTATTTGCTATTCATCTCTGTTGAATAGTGATCAGCTACATTTTTGTTGAGGGTTATCCACAATGCAGGTATCACCCTATATCAGGGGCATAACTTAATGTGACTGGGTCTTGATGAAGACATGTTGTCTTATTGTTTATATAGCGCCATCTTCCTCTGTAGCACTGCACAAGGACAGGGCAAAACATACAGAGACCATTACAAGCTAGATGTATGACAATGTTGTGAGACTAGGAGACAATAGGAAAGAGAGCCCTTTCCTTCCGAGCTTACAGTCTAAAAGATAGGGGATGGAGACAAAGGGGGATGGATCAAAGGGGTAGTCTGGTGGCATAAGTCAGGTTATATGCTTGTCTGAAGAGTTGAGTTTTGAGAGTACTTTTAAAAGCTCTGTGGGTTTAACTGAATTGGATAAAGGTAGACAAATAAAGACTCAAACAGCAGATACAAAAGATGATTCTTTTCTGTACATAATGTCATGTAAGTACAAATCTGAGAATGATGGTGGGGGAACATCAATGGCGGGCCCCTTGCCTTTTGAACCTCACTGCAAGCACTGCCTCTGCACCACCGGTAGTTACGCCCCTGCTCTATATGGCCAAGAACTCTACAGAAAACATATTCAAGTGAATGATCATCTTTATAGACCTCATACTTTCCAATTTTGGCATGTGAAGAGACCCATCTTTATATATTCATGACTTTTCCCCTAAAATGACATTTAAATGTAACATTTAAATGGCATTAAAGTTCACTCTTACTACTTTCAGCTAAAGATTTGATTGTTTGCCAGTTATCCACAATGCATTTAGCATTTTAGCATAATATATGGTCAGAAGCAGCAAATCTCTATAGAGAACAAACTACCGTGGATGCCTGTCATTATAAACCTTGTAAGGAGACACATCGAACTACCACGGCTTTTCCATTAGAAACAGGGGCAATAAAATAAGAAGATATTTGGGAAGGACGCTTTTGAGCTACTTAGCACAGAGTGATAACCTGGAGTAAGGTACCTATAGGTATAAACAGCCTTGCACAGTTGAAAATCAAACTCCCCAAAAATTCCCTTCCCCCATCTGCAGACATGAATAATGATGACATGAATAATTGTCAGCACTTACATCTGCTCTTGCATTCACTCAAACACTGCCTCACTGGTTTTCTCCTACTGAAGTCCATCTTGTAGCACCCGGGTGGCTCCTTATTTTCCCAGCATCCCAGCCATGCTGCTGCCTGAACTGCAAAATGCAAAGTGGCAGGAAACCCAGCAGCACTTTTTTTTTGCAGGCCACTGGCAGATCCATAGGTTGCCAGTGAGGTGGGGGGATAGACCACGGCACGAGTTGCAAAGATGTGAATGAATTTTTATGTGCAGCAATCTGAATTGCCCTGAGGAGGGATGCAAGTAAGCCCTGTTTCTTGTTGTTGGAGTTAGACTCTTTTTTTCCCCGTAAGCTGAATTTGTGGCAGGCTGGGTAAAAGATAGCCCTTGTAGTCACTCAGGTTTATATGGCCAAGTGTTTGAGAACTAATGGGCCATTACTAGAAACTGAAGCATAGCACATTCAATTCAATTCACTGTATTATCCACCAAGAATATCAGCGATGGACAAGGAAATTCCTTGTGGCATACATTACAGAGTGGGAAACATTGTACAGAAAGAAACCACATACAGTAAATATCAAATTTTAGAAAAATGTCTACAGCAAAATGCAAAGAATAGCCACAAGCAGTAAATATCAACAAAATAGAGAAGGTCAGTAGAATAAAAAAGAATAAGAGGCCGATTCATTAATAGCGCCAGGTAGCGACAGTTGAGCGACTGTAGCTGCATTTTCAGAGCTCCCGCTAGTAGTCGCTGTGCTTGGCCGTTGTTCGGTAGTTGATAGCGACTCAGTCAGTTTGTCGTAATGTTGAATATTGGGTGAGGAGTTGCTATTTGACAGGTTCCGCGCTGTATGGGAGCGCATGATAGCAACTGGCCCTAGCGACCGGCTCCCACCATATTCATTAAAAAATCACGCTCAAAAAATTCTCGCGCTGTAAAATGCATGTTTAAACCCCAGAGCGCTGGCGGCGATGGGTTAAAAGTAGTTTTTTAACCCCCAAACAACCATATTTTTGGAAACCAAAAAAAACAAGTTTTTTCAAATAATTTTGTAATATGAATACATTAATATCAGACCTGTAATATCAATTCTGTGCAATTTGTTTTTTTTTTTTTTATCTTAAAAAAGGTAATGGCAGAAGTGGTCACAGAATTTTTCACATGTAAAAAAATAATAATAATAATAATAACAATTAATTATGAATATTTAAAGATTGTTCCATTGAAATGCATTGGAGAGCGCCAGGTAACGAGAGGTCATACCTGTCGCTGTTCAAGGTCGGACGCTGGCGCTGTGGGCTGAGGCTGGAGTAATGATGAATGAGTGGCTATCTGGCGCTATCTCAGTCGCTAAGCAGGATCGGCTTGATAAATGTGTGATTGTGGTGGAGAGCCGGCGTTCTCGTGGCGGGGCCCGTCATTACCGGCCACTCACCAGTCACTACCTGTCGCTATCCCTTGTTAAATAAGGGCCTAAGAATAGATGACTTTCTGTTTATGTGCCATGAAACTTGTCCCAAGCCTAATGCAAAGTATACAGACTGATTCATTACTAGCACCAGGTATCGGCAGATGAGCGTCTGTACAGAGGCGCTAAGAGTGACCACTAGTATACGCTGTGATTGGGTTTCAGGCACTGTAACAGAGCGTCTCATTCGATGTAGTAACCTGCCCAGCATTGATGAATGAGATGTATGTTGGGCGTTCTAAGACCAGTACAGCATTGCAGGGAGTGAGAGGTAGCGCCAGCTCATTGCGACCGACTCTCAGCGACTCACACCATATTCAACAAAAATCAGACACACACACAGCGTAGGCACTGGATCTGGTCACTATAGCATAGAGCGGCAGACGCTGTGTGATTAAAGTCTGTTTTTGATCACATATCCACCAGTAACAAAGCGAAAACACATGGAATTTCATTGTTGTAACATTGTGACATTAATACTTTAATGCCAGACCTGTAATGACGATTCTGCATAAAAATATAAAAAAATCAAAAATGTTTTCAAAAATGACTTTTTCTAGGCCAGGAGAGGTGACAAATATTTGAGAGAAAAAATAATATTAAAAATAAAACCCCTGTTTAAACAGAAGAACAGAAGGAACGTCCATTGAAATGTATGGGAGAGCGACAGGTAGCCACAAGTAATAACTAGCACTCTGGAAGCTAGAGCGCCGGCGCTATACGCTGAGCCACATGTATTAATACATGTGACGCTACATGGCGCTGTTAGAGTCGCTCACCATAAATGTGGTATTGCGTACAGCTCCTAGCGTTCACCAGATGCTGCCTGCCGCTACGAGGCACTACCTGCCGCTATCCCTTGATGAATAAATCCCATAATTGAGTTTGTGCCATTAAACCATAGTGGCTACTGCTACTGGTATGCTTCTGTTCAGTAAATGGATAGCAGTGGGTTAAATCTCACATCTAGTGGGGTAAAACTCGAATCTCAAGACGCTCATGTCAGGAGTCACAAAAATAAGGCATGACCCTGGTGTGTAGGACCCAAAAGAATGTTCTCTGCCCTTCCCTTAATTCTTTTTTCATGTAATTCCTGAATGGGCACAAATGGAACTCCAATGACCTTCTCTGCCATTTGAATTGTTCTCTGGTAGACCCCTCATACCAAACAGAAAAGGCGAAGCAAAGCACAGAACTGATGTGAGGTAAAGTCTAGACAAGTAATTCGTTACTCAGCAGAATAAGCAGTGTTACCTAGTTTGCAATGTCACAGATTGAATTATGCTATGTTATATTTGGCCAGTACTTGGGTTATTGCAAAAGTGGTAATTACAGAAATCCCTCAGAGTTGTATGAGGGGAAAATTGCTGTGCAAATAGTGAAAATTACCAGATTATGGAAGTCGGGAATAAAATGTACATAGTGACAAAGTCACCTTTGTGAAGTGCTTAAATGAGCTGTCTATTTTTGAAAAGAAAATCCACTACATTTGGCTGATGGTCTATTTATTTGCTCTTAACTTCATTTGCTGGAGTTGCTGGACTTGACAGGTTAAGGTGCAGTGAGGCTATAATAAAACCTGCTCTAATCTGTATATATAAATAGTTATGCCTGCCATATTGCTCACAGTTTTGCTTTAACAGAAGTGGACTCTTAACTGAAAATACACATGGGAACTGTATAATATAATGTAACAAACAGGACTATGAGCCTTTAACTGAGCACAGCAAAGACTCCAGGATGTTCTATGCTTATTAATAGTTATATGACTCTTTAGGACCATTTCTGTTGCTTGCATCATAGTTTCAGCACAGCAAAATACACGTTTTAGCAAGGTTGTTTAAGGTATAATAAATGGATCAAAATGTTCCTCTTTGGTTTCATTTATTATTTTACCTCAGTGAATTCCTTTACAGAGTTTCTTTGGCATATTTACTTTTCTCCTTCTCATGAATGTGTCATTTATTTGGAGCCAGGTCATTTTATGCTTTTTGAAGTTTCCCACTAGCACATTCCAGCAAACAGGGGAGGACCAGGCAGCCATTTCAAGTCTGCAGTTGTTTGTTTAAGCGCCAACCTTTCGTATTGTGATCCATAGTTATCTTCAATCTTTAATTCACTAAAAAAGAATCTAATTGAAGTGGAGCTGGGAGGCAAAACTTTGTAGTTATAGTGGGAAGGTTTGGCCTCCCAATCCCATATTTTCCCATAGTTTGTTGTCTACAATGACAGAAAAAACAGTTCCTTAAAGGGCAATTTGGAAAGTGCATGGACAGGCTGATTCATTATTAGCACCAGCTATCGGCAGATGAGCATCTGTACAGAGACGCTAAAGCGACCGCTAGTGAAAGCTGTGATCGACTATTGGGCGCTGTAACAGAGCACCTCAGTCGCTGTAGTAACCTTGCCGGCATTGATGAATGAGATGTATGTTGGCCGTTCTAAAACCAGTACAGTATTGCAGGAAGCGAAAGGTAGTGCCTGCTCAGTGCGACTGACTCACACCATCTTCAACAACAAAAATAGACACACAAAGCGTAGGCGCTCTGGATCTGGTCGCTGTAGCATAGAGCTGCAGACGCTGTGTGATTAAAGTCTGTGTTTGAACACATATCCACCAGTAACAAAGCGAAAACACACGGAATGACATTGTTGTAACAGTGTGGCATTAATACTTTAGTGCCAGACCTGTAATGACAATTCTGCATAAAAATATAAAAAATCTAAAATGTTTTCAAAAATGACTCTTTCTAGGCCAGGAGAGGTGACACAATTATTTGAGAGGAAAAAAAATAAAAACAAAAAAACCTGTTTAAACAGAAGAGAAGAAAGGTCCATTGAAATGTATGGGAGAGCGACAGGTAGTGACAGGTAATACCTGGCGCTCTGGAAGCTAGAGCTATACACTGAGCCACCTGTAATAATACATCGGACGCTACATGGCGCTGTTAGAGTCGCTCACCAGAATCGGCTTGATAAATGTGGTTTTGTGTACAGCACCCAGCGTTCACCAGACGCTGCCTGCTGTTACGAGGACTACCTGCCGCTATCCCTTGCTGAATAAATCCCAATGTTTTGTCCCAAAGGATGACTTAAAAGTGCTTAGTTTATCTAGTAATTATTATGTTAGCAAGTGTATCTGTTGCTATTGGCTATTAACTGTACACCAAGATCTGCAAGAAAATAAAAGTGGGTCCTGTGCACAGCGGACATTTCTGCTATGGTGCTGCTGAGCTGAGGGAGCTCACTGAGCCTGGCACATGCCCAGCAAATACAGTACTCACTTATCTCTACTTGTAGATCCTGGTGGTTTGGTGTACATTGGCCAATAGCAACACAATGCATGTTGTAAAAACTTCTTCCATAAAATACACATTTGCCAACATAAGAAAAACCAATACTAGATAGGCTCAGCACCTGGAGGACATCCTTTTGGCACACAGTAATATACACTTTCCATTGAAAGTGGACAATGAAAGAAACATCCACAGATGTCACAGAATTTATGCAGCTGTTACTAGCAAAGAAATTACCCGCCTGCCTTTCCCCTGAGAAAATTCTAAAGTAGAGGATACAATTAGAATGCCTCCATGTTTGAAGGTAAAGCTGAGTACACTACATGACATATCGCATCTAATGCCACAAAAAGGTATGTGAGGCCAGTTTATCACTGTGTAGGGAAAGAGAAGGAATACACAGCTCATCCTTTATTAAAGTGAACCAAAACCCAAGATTTTGACTATCCTGGGTTTTGGTCGCTAAAGTCAACTCACCTCTTCCTGGTCCTACTGCGCATGCGTGGCCGCTTGTCCAATCTGTACGCTCGGAGCTGACGTCACATTGTCTAAGGCTTTGTCTAAGACTCCAAGCATGCTGATGGCCACATCCCCCGCTACCCTCTAGGGCAGGCCATTCACAAATGGCTGGCGTGGGCACGCACCCTGCTAAAGAGATAGCGGGGATGCGACCGCGGCTCGCACATGATCTGTCAGACCGGGAAACAAGGTAAGTGTATGGGGCGACCTGGGTGGTTTCACACAGCGGGGCATCACAATTTTGGATGCCCCAGGCGGAGGGAACTGATTGGCCTGGGAATCTTTTGGTCAACTTTAATGATGGCCCTCAATTAATGGTGCCTAGAAGGGCAGCTGCACAACCCAAGGCAGCAACCTCAAAGTAAAAGTTCAGCGGCTCTATTCCCAAAAAACCTAATAAAAAATTACTTTTAAAAATGGTGCCATGCAGGACTAAGGGATAGCTCATTCAGCCAAAACACATTACAGTTAGAGCTGCCTCCCCTCACATTGGTCTGGATATGGATTTTATGCAGTTCCATTTTATGCAGTCCTCTTGGGTTAGAGCTGATAGAGGTGTATTATTGGATCTGTTTAACCTAATAATAGGAAAGGTTGCATGGGGCCTGGTTTAGTGTGGCATTGTATAGGATGAGAGTTCTCTGTCAAGTTGCTGTAATTAGCATCATCGCATCGCATCGCATTCACTACTTATTACATTTTAAAAATATTAGTACTAGTAAGAAATTGTATTTTTGGATATATTGTCACCCTATATATATATGTATATGTTCTTTCAGGTAGAAATTGGCGTTTATACTACAGACGATCACTTGTCTATAACTGATAACATGAATTACTTGGGATATGGTGCTGCCATCTGTGCATTACCCTAAGTGTGAATGTCTGGAGCTTCAGTTCTGTTTGTTGTGCATCTGGCACTGATCTCTGGATCAAAGCAATTGACACTACCCATGATGCTAGAGGATTTCTGTAATACAGCGATAATATAAGTCTTCAGATAATAGCTTTGATGTCAACTAACATAGAACTGGGTAATGTTGTCGGAGGTTATCTCCTTTTAGTCTCAAAAATGTACAATGACAGTTGTTAAAAACACTTAATACATTTGTACATTTACTCTTGGGTGTACTGGTGATAAAACTTTAATATATAATAGATGAAAACATAATAATCTTATTATTGTATGTCATTATGTATGATCTATGCATGTTAAATAGCTAATTATAATCATCTTTCATTGGTGTTGATCACATGAAACAACACATTTTATTATGCGGCCTTGTTCTGGCACGCTGTGGATGCGGCTGAAGCGGCTGCGCTCGTCTATGAGACCTGTTTGCTGAATGAGATAGTCATGGCAGACTGCTCTCAATGGACGAGAGCTTGCACATGCACTGTTACAGCAGAGATAGGTAAGTGATTTCTCTGGGGGTTTCACACAGTGGCGCACACCCCAATTCAGGATGCTCCAGGGGAACGGAACAAAACCAGAGTTTGGCTCTGCTTTAAGACTTCAGCTCTAACCAATTTAAGACAGACCTCAATGCCACCCCAACCACTAGAAGGTTAAAAAAATTACCCGCTTGGCACTATCAGCTGACTTAAACCAGACCTTCAGCATCATTTAATGAAAAGCCCAAACTATTCCCCAGCATCTAAAATTAATATGTTTTAAGTTCTTAGTTGCTTACTTTTTATTCTTTCCTCCGCTGGGCTACAACTCTGTTCAGGACTCTAGGATATGGGCGCTGCCATCTTGCCTTAGAAGCATGACATACTGAGGAGAGAAGAGCGGGATAAACTGCAGGGAGGGTGGGTTATATCTATGCTGTGCACAGACGGAGCAAAACTGGGGTCAGTAAAAGGACAGCAATCCAAGAAGGCAGAGCGGCATAGTCAGAAGACACTTCCTGTTTGCAGGCTGTCTGATGCTCCATGAGCCACCATCTTGGATGTTTAAAGGCTCAGAATACACACTAGGTGGAGGTAGGATGATTTTTAATGTGAGCAATCTGTATGTTCACAGTTGGGGGAAACATATAAGATAGGCTCTTATTCAGAGTGAAGGTCTGGTTTAAGCTACCTGGAGCCTCACTTTTGCCTTACCCCTCACAGCAGATGTTAGCTGCTACAGTGGTTTGGTGACCGGGAGCCTTATTTATGAAGCATCAGTGCCACACAGCTCCACTTTTTTGGCTTCAGTGGCACTCAGCGCGTGATTTAAAATCTAGTATCTTATTTATCACTAGCGCTCAAAAGGTCACAGCGCCAGGCGCTCTGGTTGAAGCAGCGCCAGTTGAAAGTGGTGCTGTAGGTCAAGATCCCATAGAGCACAATGGGCAGAACTAAATTGCAGTGCTTTATGCTTATAATTAATAATACAGGTAACTATTTGTACAGAACTTGCATTGTGAGAACCTAGATGTCAAAATTACATTTTTTTTATAGAAAAATCGTTTTCCTTTTTGTTACAAATGTGTCATTTGGCCAAATAAAGCGCAGCCTAAACGCAATGTAACGTTTGCCCCCAGCAGTGATTTCTTGTAACTGCAATGGTGAAACTGACCAGCACCAGAAAAATACAGAACCAAAGTGGTGTGGGGATAATGGGCAGTCAGGTCCAAGAGGTGCTGACACAGGCCAGCCAATACCTAATACAACAATCAAAGCAAATAAAATAGCACCCAGTGCGACTTCTAGTGCCATTGTAGTCCACAGTGCGCACTTTAAAGTCGGCACTTTAAAACTGGCGCTATGGCCACCAGAAAGATGCAAAATGGAGCACAAGTTATTCATTATCTGCGCTGCCAATGATGTGACTGCCAGTGGCCAATTGTGTTTGTCGAGAAGGCCTGCATGTAAAATCTAGATGGTTGTCTGCCATTTGCTACCATACAAGTGAATGGGGAAGAGGACTTACCTCCTCTATAGGAACTAGACATTGAGCTCATGGCATTTAACAGGATAGTTTGTGTTTGTAAACTCTAAACTTACCAGGTAAGTTATATAAAATTATATAAAGCTTTGGCTTTGCTTTTCTAATTCATTCACATCCTATTCTTCTTCAATAGAATGTGCTATGGCAACCTCATTTCTGTATTTTAAAATGACAGTATACAGCTTTCTGCAGTATCCAAGAGTGTGTAAACACATCCTTCAAGGTGCCTAATAATGCATATTCTATATGTGCTGTCTCCATATTTCCCCTCAAGGTTCATCTGGTTACAGTCACCGACAGACCTTTTTTCTACTTTTTCATCAGACTTGTATTCAGTTCTCAAATTACATTTGGACATTGTGTCTCCCAAGAGTTTAAGCTAATTTGCAATGGTCAAACACAGAAGATAAAACCACCATTTACTACTGTTATATGTATATGACACCCGGACAGATCAAAAAGATTAAAGTCAACCCACTGAGTGACATGTTGTACCCCAGCCAACATACAGAAAACAGTACAACACTGCATTCATGATATGGGTGATGTTGACTGTGACAATGAATCCTTTAACGGCTAGTGTTGACATAAGTAAATTCCAGCTCAGCTGAGGTTGTCATGGATTTTATATAACTGCTAATGAAAGCCTGAAAGGTCCATAGTCCCACAAGAACATATACTGTATACTACCTATATTTGTTTAACTGTCTCAGGCTTCACAATGCCAGCTGATTAAACTATTCTACTCTGCTCTATATGGCCTCCATTGTCAAGCAGGCCTTGGAATTCAGTCAAACATCTTCCTAATGTTGACCTTACATTAGAACTACATACATTGAGGCATTTGAGGCATTATACATCCAACAGTAGCAGATAAAAGGAACTAAAATACCTCCATACCTCCATATGATTCCTTTATATGACACCTCCATATGATCATTGAGCGTGGAGACGGATATTTGATGACATGTATGCCTTCAATAAATTGCCCCAGTCAAATTAAAACCCAAAAAACACTCCAGTCCAACCAGCCAATGAGAAGACATGTGTAGCCAGTTCTAATGTTTCATATTACATACTTTACATACTACTACATGGTATGGAGCCCTGATTGTTTGTGTTAATAACATGTATCCTAGGACCAGTCAGATTTATGCAATATTTTTTATACTGTTTATGTATTTTATTTCTAATAAATGCGGAATGGACATGGTAATTGCAATACGAAGGCTAATTTTTTTTGGCAAAATGGTACGGTTACATTATGTATTTTAATGTTTATCTTAGACTTTCAGCCCAAAAAGCAGCTTTTTTATAATTGTAATTGCTAACAGAAATGCCAACTAGATTTATTTAATTTAAAATGTGCCATGGAATAGTTCATGTGGAATGTCACATTAATATATTGCATTTAGTGACACTGGGGAAGGTTGTAGTACCGTATATACTCGAGTATAAGCCAAGCCACCTCGGCTTATACTCGAGTCAGTGGAAAATGGAGGAGGAAAAGGGGCGGGGCTGGATTACCTTAGGGGCGGATGGAGCTGTGTTCCCTCTAACGCAGCGGTCCGCGACCCCAGCGGGGGTCAGTCTGAGTAATCTTCATGCTGCAGGGAGACGCAGGCGGGGGTGCGAGGCCGAGACCGCACGCGCGCGCACACCACAGTATCCAAGGTGCGCGCGCACGGCCGCGTAGCCCCATCTGACGGTGCGAGGAGCGAGGAGCAACCCCCCCCCGAAAACCTCTTCCGCGTCCATCTATCCAAGGTGCGAGGCCGAGGCCGCACGTGCACGCACACCACAGTATCCAAGGTGCGCGCGCACGGCCGCGCAGCCCCATCTGACGGTGCGAGGAGCAAGGAGCGCGAGGAGCGACCCCCCCCCCCCTGAAAACCTCTTCCGGGTCCAGGTCAGGAGCACTCGTGGGGGATTCTGGTGTCCAGCATCCAGGAGGTACCGTTTTTTTTTATTACATATACGGTATACATTATACATTTCCAGTAAAAAATAAAATAAGCTTGGCTGGAATATTTTTATTCTGAGCATAGGTACTGTACAATAAATATCACCCTCCTCTTCTATATGTACTACATAGGTGTAAGATTGTATAGCGATTGTACAGATAGAGCTGTAAAGTATGCGGCCAGCATAAAGTATATTTATATATATTATATATTATTTATATATATTTATATATTTTACCCCACATTCAGCAGGGTTGCAGTGTAACACATCCTGGATATTTATTTTTTTTACATTTGTAGTCCTGGTTAGATAGTTGACAGTCTAGAAGGTCCCCTGCTATGGGCTCTTTTCTAGTGCTGTTTGGAAATACAGATGATGAGGAGGAATCCAGTTTTGAAGGATTTTAATTTCTATTTTTCTATTAAATTCTATTTTTATTTTTGAAATTTACCGGTAGCTGCTGCATTTCCCACCCTAGGCTTATACTCGAGTCAATAACTTTTCCAGGTTTTTTGGGGTAAAATTAGGTGCCTCGGCTTATATTCGGGTCGGCCTATACTCGAGTATATACAGTATTTATTTTGTGAAGCATGTTTGAATTTGAGTGTCTCTCCAATGACTCTTTTTCTCCTGTTTCTCTACCTCTTGTTTCTGTCCCCCCCACACTGTCTCTCTCTTTCTTCTCTGTCCCCCTCACTCTCACGCTCATGTTTCTGTCTCTCCTGTTTCTCTATGTCTCTCTCTTGCCTCTGTCTCTCTTCAGTTTGTTTTTCTCTCTCCATGTCTATCTCTTCTGTTTCTCTCTCCTTTCGCTGTCTCTCTCTCTCTTGTTGCTCACTTTCTCAGCTTATTCTCTCTCTTGCACTTCATTTTCTCTTTTAATATCTTTCTTGTACCTCTTTTCTCTTTTTTTGTTTCTTGATCTCCTTTCTCTCATTCTCTCTTTCTCTCTCTCTCTCTCTCTTTTCTCTCTCCTACATCTCCTCCACCTCCCTCCTTTACTATACCACCAGTGATGATGTGCTTTTTAAAGTGGAACAAAACCTAAGATTCTGAGTATCCTGGGCTTTGTTCCTTGGACATCCCCATTTTTACAAGTGAGGTACATAAAGATTTTAATGAGCGAAGAATATCTATTTGTAAGGTACCTTATGGGGTACACATAAAAAAATCAACATTTTCCCTGCATGTTGCTGTTATTTTCAAAATTGAATATGTATTTTTTTATCTGATTGGAAAAAGCAGGTATCTAGAAAAATATTTTAGTAAAAATTATGACAAACATGTTAAAGTTAAAAAGCTTGCTGATGCAGGTTGCAATTCAAACCCCAAAACACACCTAAAGTTAAACTTGCTTAACCAAATAATTAGCAAGTAACCCACAGTCGCTGAGTTGAGGAGTGGAGGAGAGAAACCATGGACCGTGGACTATGTCCAGCATGAATAGCTGATTATCCCTGTAGCATATATTACTCGGGTCACATAATTATCTAATGGATAGGGAATCTTATGATTTGTTGTGTGGTAGTGTAACCTTATTATCAGGAAATTGTGCAAACGGACAATACAAGGTCAAGATGTTTCCAACAGTTGCTTCTTTTACTGGAAATGTTTAAAAACCAATAGTGTTATATGATAAGCAGATAGACCCTTTCTAAATCCACCATTTAAAAAAAAAATATTTTCAAAAGGAGCCGTAATTACAAGTTAGAACAGTGGCTTCAGCACAAGTATAATGTAAAAGGTAATAGTAGGAGAGACCTGTAGTAACTTGGTTGGCAACTGGAGAGCACATATTCCATAAAACATTAAAGTTGCTATAATGCAGCACAAGTCTTCATAATAAAAAAACGTCCTTCGGAAAAATCTGTTGAAAACAACTTATGTCAGTATTTGGAAGAATCGGCATGGTTACCCCATCATTAACAGCAACTGTGGTTCCTCCCCACTCAGGCCAGAAAGGCAGAACCAAATCCCAGGCATAGAGGTAGCTGTCATTTCTTTTACAAGAATCAATCTATTAAAAAGATCCATAAAATGCATGTAACATCTTAAAACATATGGAATCAGTAATTCTTGTGCAGTCCAGTTTTGTACAATATTATTATATACTGCAGTGCGCAATCTTTTCAGGAGTTGTGCAAGTCAATGAGAAGCTTTTTTTCTGAGGCCAAATCATATTATATTAAAAATCATTACATTTTGGCCAAAACCAAAACTTTAGTAATTTCTCAGCCAAAGGGTATTGATTGCAAAAATCCATTGCTTCTTTCATTTCCCGCATTCCCTTCATTTTCAAACCTTTAGGGAGCCTTGATTTGGAACAAAATTATTCTGACTTAAAGGACAATTTGCTAATTTCTATTAAATGGACACACATTGAGGTCAGTATACTGCATTAGCCTAGTATTAGCCAAGTCGTTTTTTTTTTTTTCCTTTTTGACTTGTTATGTTCTAGTTACAGTAGAACACCTCACATTTCCCAGCATATATATTTTTTTTGTTAATTTGCTTCCAGTTTTCCATGTCAAATGCTTGAAATATCTATTTCCATTCGCCGTTTTGCTCACATGCGACTGGCAGCAGTTTAAAAAGCATCAGAAAAGGTTGGAGGAAGCACATGCTGTGTGTTGTGAGATTTAAAGGAACAGAAATATAGGTAGGACTGGGGGAAAAGGGCACTGATGTGAAATAGAAATGGAAGAAAATGAATGTCCTTGAACTCTGCTGGGATTTGCCAGTGGAGGGAATGGAATGCAAAGCTCTGTGGTTTCTGGAAAGTGTATTTGATGTGCTATGCACTATCATTATGTGTTGCAAGCCTTTGATTATTTTTCATATTTCCTCTTAGATGGTGAGTTATATTGCCATTAGTGGTATGGGTGTTGTTGGTTTTTCCTTCCCTACATTATAGCAGGTGTCCCCAGCCACTCTGCTGTACAATTTGGTTTGTCTTTGGTTTATGGCCACATTTGCTTAAATAAATACAAGGCTTAGGAGATGTATTTCAGTGCTCTGCATTTTGATTTTCAAAGATGAAAGGCTGTTATATACCAGAGAACACTGATTTAAAGTTTTGAAAGTTCAGTTGATTGCTTTTCCATTGTGCCCTCCAACAAATATTAGGGTCTGTTCATACTTTTCAAAGCAACAGTTACATATTGTTGTCAGATATAGTTGTAGAATCATTTATGTATTCTTATTTAGTATATACAGCTATACAAGTTAAGGAAATAATGGTGATTTCTAACTACTACTGTTGATGTGGCTGCTTTTTCCAGACTGTTGAAAAATTCGCTTTACAGTCTTTATAGTTTGCAGACCATTTTACCACTAGTTAGGTTCTTGAAAGTGAATTGGATTACCCCCCCTGTATTGCTGCTAGAGATTCAGTTTATTGACTGTGACAGGAACACCATTGCAGCTGGCTGTGGTCTCCCAGACCATGCCAGACCAGGCACTGGCACGCCCAACCAACAATCAAGCGTATTTAATTTTTTTTATACAATCAGCAGTGTCTGGCATCCTGGCAGTGTCTGGCATGGGCAGAGCCAGGCGCAGGACCTATTAAACTCAGGCATTCAGCCTTCAGTACTGGTAATAGCCTACCACTAGGCTCTCTGTCTTGCAACCATCTTCTATTGAAATTATTGTGTGATTTTGTATATCTACATTATATGTTGTGCGTAAACTTTACACATTACATGAAAGCACATACAACATATATACATATTTGTGCATCTACAGTGCCTATTATAATACAGTAAAAAAATATTATGCTGGGTTGCAACATCCTATTGTGAAGACATTTAGCCTATTGGCTGTTCAGCATGCAAATGTCATTGTATGGATAGCCTAGACCACCCCCTTGCTCACCACCTATGACACCTGCCCCAATCCAACCACAAGTTCAAGGGCTACATTTCATTAGCTTTTGTAGATGAAGTTCAGCTATGGAATCCCCACGATTCAAGTACTGCAGGTTATAGTAGCTTTAAAGGGCCAGTCCAGCCAGACTGCCCATTTTAAACCACCTCCCGCCCTGCCGCCATTACCTAGCGCTAAAGCAAGGTGCCCATCACATGATCACCACGCCGGGTGCCCCCATCTTTTCTCTGCTGTGAGGCACCACCGGACCAAAAGCTCCCCGTGCTGTGCACATGGCCGCTCATCTATTAAACCAGCCCTTTAACTTAAATCTTAAGTGTCCAACATTATTTATATTGTGTCTAGTATGATTAATTAATAAAATACATTATAGTTAAAGGGGAAATTTCTGTTTTTGAAAGCAAGTCCCAGTGCTCAGTAACTGATTGCTGGAGTTCGTATTAGATAAAACTGGAATACGTTTATATTACGTTAGATTAGTAAATAATAGTTCCTATCTAACATCAGGGCTTTTTTAGGGGTGGACATGCAGGGCCATCTCTCCGGTTGCCAATGCCATTGTCTATACTAAGTGGATTCCTTTATCCCAGTCATACTGTTTCCTGCCAATAGATCAGGGATACTGTTGGTGGTACTAGCCATATGCTAGACCCAATTTCCTCCCCATATTAGTCTCAATCATGGGGAAGGGGCACTGCCTGCTGCTAGGGAAGGGAGGGACAGCATGGCACATACTGGTATGGGGCAGCAGAAGGAGGAACCCTTTTTTCCTGCCCACACTGAGAGGTATTTCACCTAATAATTTCCTTCCCTCTAACATTACATTAATTTGCTAAGCAATGACGTGGAAATGGAGGGATATGCCCAGTCTACCATGGAGGTAAGCTAATCTGACTTTCCAGAGATCATTTCTTTTAATCCAAGGATTGTGTCAAGCATCATTTGTGATGACTGGGCAGCTCTAATAACCACTGCAAAGCAGCAAGCAAAAGGAAGAGTCTGTAATTACTCCCAGACCTCGCTCATTGTTAGGAAATCTCTGCCAGTGAGAGTTTATTCTCTTAGAAAATACCATATATGTAAATGCTGTGCAGCAATTTGGCTATGCATTGTTTTCACACAGAATTTCTCTGTGTATTATATTAACATATATACATCATTAAACTGACAAAAATCTGTATAATAGCCAGCCCATCACTATTCTCCTTATTACACCATGTTGGAGAACCTGTGACATACAACTTCCTCTCAAAAGGAAAGTCCACCAGGTCTACCAGGGAAAGTCTACCAGAATTAAGACCAGGATAGGTGGCTACCTCATCAAAGTCCCACCTGTGGTTTCTATTGTGCTCCCAGTGTCAAGTGGACCAGATCTGCACACTGGTTCCACTACTTTTAGCTTTGATGTCTCTGGATGTGTACAACCAAGTATAGGACCAGGCCAAGATGCCCTTAGGGCATCTAGGTTTGGGCTTAAACACATCTGGTGGCTCCTGATGGTCCCTGTGCACTTTTGAGGCTTCACATGCTACAGACTTGCTTCCAGTCAATGAGGGAGCCTGCAGGGATTCTGTACTAAGGGGCCCCAATAACACACTGCCAAAGAATGTGAGGCACATCCGTTCAACTAATGTTTAATGTTGCTTGGGATCTACATTTGCAACTTTAAACTGGTCTTACCCCCACATGCTTACTACTTCCTCATTCATGATTACATTATGCAATTATGTGCCTGCCGGCAACCATTCAGGTTTACCGAGTGGGCTTGCACATCATACCTGATAGGTTGCTGGCAGTTACATGATTGGCTGCCATTTGCTGCCATACAAGTGAATGAGGAAGTAGTAATTCGACTATAGCTCCTCTTTAAGAAGCCCACAACCCACAACATACACATACATTTTGAATAACACTATTAGTATTAGTAGTTAATAAGTATCTTAAATATGTAGATCAGATATTATTTCCTAATGAGTTTTTTTGCATAGTGAATTATCTGGAAATTAAAGGTCCATTTGTTTTGTAGTAAATATAGTGTTAAACTAAAACTCCCTTTTTTGTCAGGATTTTGGTGTTCTGCCTTAAAGTTTTTCTCTTCTGGAACATAAAATAAACATTTGTGCTAGGATTGTGCCCCCATGCCTGTGATTTACTTATCATTAGGCTGTTTCTAAGTTTCTTATATTCTTGTGTGTCTGTGATCCTAAAGTAGAAGCTGCTTTATTGGCATTGAGTACATTGGGTACTAACAGTACCAGAATCCTTCCAATGTAACAATTGAGCAGCTTTAACAAACTCACGCAGCAATAATGACCTCTCCATGTGAGAATGCTGCCGATAACCCTTATGGAACTCTGATAGGTACTCCAAAACATTACTTTGGTGTACTTTGCTAATATAAACACATTGTTGCTACAGAAAACAGTTTTCCTTGATAACACCGTTGCAAACAAATAAAAAAGAAAAAACTGATAAGCTCAGCACATTGAGGACATGGCACACAGTAAAGGAAACTTTTAAAAAGGTAATTGAAAGTGGAACTACTTACTTTAAGGGCTTTCTAGTAAATGGAGTTATGTACTACTTGACATACTGAATTCTCCCTTATACAATGTACACCAACTGATGGATAAAAACCACATATATAATAATACATATTTCAAGGCATTTACATTATTGAATTACCACTATGGCTACTGTCACCAGAGCACTCGTCAGAAAGTATTTAATAAATAAAGACACCACATATTATACTTACACCACATACAATTTATACAATTATGTTTCGTGTAAATTGTGACCATTACCTAAACCACACTAATTTAAAACCTTATTAAAACATATTACTTAGTTTTTAATGATAGTACTTAGTTGTCTAAATATTTTTTCAGCAAACCAAATGTTCCTTATGGTAAAAATGTAGCCTTGCCTATTAAAGAGAGATAAAAAGATCTACATATGTATATGATTTCTTCCAAACTACGTATATCCAAACGATGCAGAACAGTATTCTGTACATTACCAATTAGGCGCATGGGCCTCTTCCTGTAAATAGTTTACTCTTTAAGGAAGATGTTATTAAAATGATGAAAGGCACATGAGTCTATGAAACATGTTCTGAGCTGCCAAATGTTAAGTGCTTTGAACTTAGGGATAGTCTGCTACTAGCTAAAGATCGTACTGGTTTGTGTCAGGAGAGGAGTCATCAATCGTTATAAACATACAGCTCAGAGCTGTCCCAAGCACGGAATATTTAAGGTATGATTATTACTTTTCAAGGCACAAGTACCGGGTGACCTTGTAAAACTATTGGGCCAGAGATCCCAGAAATGGCAGTAAATTGTACACTGAATGGATATTATTAGCAAAGGTTAAAACCACACAATTTTAGCTGATACCAGTTACGCACAAGTTGGTGGTCCTGCCTTTCCATAAGTTCCATGATCAGAAACACACTTGGCCCTTTAACAGCCCACTTGTTTTTAATTATTTATGCAATACATTGCTTAAACGTAGATCTAAACTTTACAGCAGCCCTAAGAGCCGCTGTGTCCCCTTGGAAACCCTCAGAAATGGCTAATGCAGGAGCTGGATTTAGGGCAGTCCACTGCTCTGGGAATGTGTACACTCACTGCTTGGGGTTGGCTCACTGCATGGAAGGGTTAAATAAGGAAAGTTTATTATGTGTACTCAAGCATACAATAGCCATATATGCCCCAAACATCTACCTACAGTACCACCATGCTTTCACATTTAATTAGGCATCTGCACACTAGCATATACCCTGCCATCTTGTGTGTTTAATTCTGAACTGAGACTTATGAGGGCTGTCGCTAAAGTTTCATTAGTATAATTTGGTCCTGACCTTCAGCTCATTAAAAGCTAGTGGAAATCCCGCCAACCTGAGAATTCCAGACATGAGGCTTCATACGTTTATGCATGCACCATGCTTGACTGTCTGCATGTCTGTAGGCTAAATAGGAAGATAATGATATGAACATAAATGACTTCCAGTGATGGTCTGCTGGCTTAACACATGCCAGATACTCTTCTGTATCAGCCTTTGAATAGTTCTACATTGCTTGATGGCATAGTAGTGAATGTCTATATAAGAGAAGACAACAATAATAGAAAATTATTGGAAAATTGCTTTTTAAATTCAATCAATTTTTAAATTAACTAATTCATTTAAATTCACTTTTAAAGTGGCCCAAAATGACCAGTCTCTAGGGCTCTAGGAGGCATCCTGATCTTCAGACCATTTACTTAAAGCCAGAGATCCAACAATTTGCTTTCTTCTGGGTTCCTACAGTGACCACTTGCGGCAACTGCAGCCTTAAACTCTGTACTATGCAGTGATGAGAGCCCAATGTTTTACACACACATGTCTGTAAATAATTATTGCCCTCCACTTCACTTCTTGTGGCCACTTAATGCTAATAGTACAAAAGTCTAAAAGATTTTTCTGAATGAATCATCCCGCTAGCTAATCTATGGTTGGTAAGCATTATGTAACTGGTATCTGTTTTAGGAAAGCACAAATTTTAGTGTTTTAATTCATCCATAAGTGGTCTCATTTGGCCCACTACTAATGCCTAACCGGGTCCGCCGAGAATAGTATTTATTACTACTAATAATACTATTATTTCTCTCACTGACTCTGATCCTGACAATTTCCTTTTAGTTGTGGTCGCTGTGGCCTATTTGGCTGAATACTAATACCTAACTGGGTCTGCTAAGGATGGCATTCTACTTTTACTATTCAACAATTCTCCTGGCAATTCTCTTTTTACTTGAAGTCATTGTAGTCTAATTTGGCTGACTAAAAATGCAGCACAAAATGTCCAAGCTGCTCAACACTGTTCCTTTAATTTGTGGGTACCATGGCTGGGACTCCTCATGTCCCCAAAAACATCAAAGAGAAAAAGGGTAGCCAACACAACCTATATCTTTAAAACGTTCAAAGTATATTTCATGCATTCAAAATCAGCAAGGGCCAGCATAGGCAAAATTAACATAAAATCAGAGCAAAACCTGGACCTAAGCAGGCAGTGTAAAAGATCTACTGATGACTAACTGAGACCCAGTTAGTTAGTCTTGGAGGGCATTCTACTCTGTCTATTCTGCTTCTGGCAATTCACTTTTAATTTTAGTCGCTGCAGCCTGTTTGACTTACTCCTGATGCCTAGATGGGTCTGCCTGGGATGGAATTCTACTCTTACTATTCAGCAATTCTACTCCTGGCAATTCCCTTTTAGTTGTAGTCACTGTGGCCTTATTTGGTCCACTACTAAGACCTAGCTGGAAGTGTCCCTATACAGCTAAGAATTCACTTTCCGGTTATTGTTCTTTATAGGGGACGAAATAAAGCAGCAAGAATCCCCTCACTTGTCTCTTCCCTCTAGTGACATCATTAGTCACATGTGGGATTCCACAGAGGATCCTCCTCTATGGTATAAAAGCCTTCCTGGTCAGTGGATGGGCATTAGCTTGGCAGGACACCAAGGAAGAAGCAAAGGGGAAATGCCCCCCCCCCCCTCACTACAGAGGGTCAGTGGAGCAGCTGTAATAGTGGCTTCCTGTCAGCAGAAGACCAGCACCTGCCAGACTGCCAGACCAGGAGGGAGCCCCTGTTCCAGTGGACCTGCAGAGAGGATGCTGCCTAGCGCGGGGGGGGGGGGGGGGGCGATAAAGACATGGTGGCAGTGAAGTTTGTTTTTTTTTTATTTAAAAACTGTATTTTTTAACTGTTTGTGCACTGGTAAGTGGTCCAGGTGACCCTTATACCAGTTCACATGTTCTGGTGACTGGAGCTATTGTATCTACCATTCAAGCGTACCAAATTCTGGATACAGGGGACTATCAGGATGGAGGGCTTGCAAACTGGATTGTCCCTGCACTGGATTACTAGTCACTACCTCTGTTGCTGGTGACTAAGGTACTGTAGTTTAAATCACTACCACGGTGCAGTGGAGGAAGATGGAGGTGTCAGAGGCAAGCTATTAGCATTGGCATTAAAAAAGACATGCATCCTCTATTGTTCCTTGTTGCTACTAATTAATTTACAGATATAGCATTCTATCTTGACACCATACACAAAAATCTCCAAAGAATATTGGAAATTTCCACTAATCGATTCTGTGTCTCTGTAACTTTACATATCCAATGTGGTTCCCCAGGTGAGTGGGTGTGGGTGGGAGTATTGCCACAAAGGGCCAATGCATGTCAGCAACTAAAACCTGTTGCTATGAGTACACATATTGCTGGCAGTGCACTGGAAGTATAGTTATGGCTGATTACCACCAGGAATGTGGAAGGGTGAGTAAATTGTTTTCTTTTTCCACAAAGTTTTTTTTGTGGATATGCAACCCAATTTGGGATGTTTGGGGGGGGTTGTGGAGAATAGGACATTTTTTACTTTAAATAAAATGAAAAGAGAACTTTTCTTAAAGCCTCTCCACCCTGAGCCGCACAGTTTGGCTTATTAGCTAATCAAAATACTCACCTTGTCCCCATGATCTTGGCAGCCATAGAGTACTCAGTAGAGCTAATAGTCTTGCCTCTACTTGGGGAAGGGACCAGAGGATGAGGTGCCTGAGGACTTTAAAAATAGGTTGGAGGTCACTTCTGCGTTCCGCACCTTTAATGGGTGTGTGTAGTGTAGGAGGACAGAACATGGTGAATATCATTCTCTATATGTGCTCTGGATGAGCTTCTTACACCTCAGCGAAAACCAAAAAATACAGCACATACTAGGGCTGCAGGAAAGTGATTGCGACCTCAAATGCTTTGTGAACCTACCCTTTCTGTTGGGAAAGTACACAAAAGTAGGCTTTGTCTTAAGTTTAATATATTCTTAGATGTCACTAAACTAAAGCAACTGTTTGGGGTTCTGCACTGCTTAGAGTACCAGTGAGTGCTGGCCTAAAAGGGACCCAGACACAATGTGTCAGTACTAATGCTAAAACATATACAATGAGCTGCCAGATCAGCTCAATTTGGTCCCAAAAACGAGGCCGCACAATCCAGAATTTGATAAAAATTATTGTCTATGCCTTTAATGTCAATTCAAGCAGTAATGAACAATAACATACACACACAATTGCCACACATAACAATAGACTCATTAAAAGCAAATAAGACACTGCCAAATGATGTGGACCAAACTGACTCTCTCAAAAAGTTATTGCACCATGCCCTAATAAATGTATAAAAAATCTTTGTGTCAACCACTAAATAGATTACTTTTTTGTGCAAAATAAAGTGATAAAGAATGTGCTGATAATTGTCACAAAAAGTGTAAAAAATGTGTTATACATAGTTGTATAACTAAATAACTTGAAACATTGTATGAATTGGAACAATATATAGTGCAAAGTGCAGAGTGCTAAATTGAATATTGTGCAAGGAAGGGTTGAATGTAAACTGAATCAAGGGCGATATCACCATATATATATATATATATAGCAATATAGGGCAAGGTAAGAGTTGAATAGTAAATAAAACTCATATCACCATAGTAATAACAGGAGTTATTCAGCACTTTATATATTGTTCCTTGAATTTCCTGGAAATTCAATTTGAATTTCCTTTTCATTTGTGCCAATTTTTCCAGAAACTTATTGTCACCTACCTGCATGCTGGCTCCCCCATCACTGGGCAGTTGGCAGTTGACAGCTGTGTCTAGCACAGCGGGGCGGGGGGGGGGGGGGGCAGGGGAAGCCGGCCACACTGTCAGCTGCAAATGTTGGCTTTTGCAACTGCTCACACAGCGACCACTACCAGCCACCAGACCAGAGCCGGCATGCAGGCAAGTGACTGATGCAGGCAAGTGACTGATACTGGTGCGATTCTCAGTGCTGGTGTTCCACGCCACTCTGCAGCTTGGCAGCCGAGGCAGAGGATTCAAATCCTCCTCCCAGGACTGGGTTACCACCACCTATCTCCCTGGAGTAGGGGTGGGCTATTTATAGATGAGGACTGAGGAGGCTGCAAAAGCTGGCTCACTCTCCACCTATAAATAACCCCTCCCTGAGGCGGGGAATGAGAGGCCGGAGCCCATTGTGAAGTGGAGGCCTCCTCCCCTCTCCTCCCACTGAAGACCCTGAGGCCGGAATGGAGGTGATCTTTTTTTATCTTCTACTAGTAATTCGTTAAGGATTTGTTTTGGATGAATCCAAATTTCTTGAAGAAATGTGGCCAATCATTCTAATCGAATTTTTAAGTTTGCTAATATCAATAGATAAATTAGTTGATGTTTTTAACAGACTTTCTTTGAAAATAATTGAACACAATCACCGATATATATATATATATATATATATATATATATATATATATATATATATGTATATATATATATATATATTAGATCTATTGTCTAGGCTTCATATATTTGTACACAAAGAAACGTCAGAGAATCAGAAAAGGATCACTCTTTAGTAAAACACGCTGTGTGGCGCTTTGTTTTCCCGCTGTCCAGATGTCACTTTCCATGATGACCTTAATGGGCCTTCCTGCTGATAACAGCAGGGTTCTGCTTTCAGGGCTTTCAGGGGAAAAGCAATGAATCTAATCTCTCATTACCAGTGATTTTTTTTGCAGCTCTATAACGTGTTACTTCACAAGTGCTTTTTTATCCGGCTTCTTTGGAGGCGTGAAGCTGGTGTGAAAAAAAAGATTCTCCAAAACAGACAGAATAATAAACGGCATTGTGCATGTCGAGACACTAATTGCATTAATCTTTGTTGTTTTCTGCTATTTGGGGTTTAAAATATTGCTTTCATTTAGAAGTAAACACAAATAATGGGAATATTGTGAGAATAAGGGAATATAAGGGAAGCATTTTGATTGCTTTCTACAATGTGGTTTTTATTACTTTTTTCTCAAGAAGCCAATTCTCATGGACATCAAAGTAAGCGACATCTCTGATCATATTGAAACATGCATGAATCCTGTGCCATGGGGCTGGTGTCGCTTCACAGCCTGTGGTTAGCATCAACCAAACAAGTGAAGCTATGCCGACAAAAGTTCCAGCTCTCTGTTGGAGGAGGTCATTTGATTGTGCAATGATTTTTAGGAAAATTTAATGAGGCATTTTAAACCCCACTGACCCTAATACGCGTCCTTTTACAGAACGTACAGTGTACACTGTGCAAAGCATTCCGCTTACTCCTGCAAAAAATCCAGAAATGTGTGTTGCCCTCTAGTAGCAGCAATTTTTTCAAACACACCAAGCTTTTCAATTCTTTTAGAATATTTTATATTTTCCATTTATAACTGACCATATCCAATGCTGTGAACTGAGAAAAAGAAAATATGCACTGCGCTGCTAGGTGTAGTACTGGTAAGAGAGCGACAACAGGGCAGTAGAGACTAAAACATCTTAAAACGTTTTAAATCTTGAAGGATTCCCTGGTAATTGCACAGTGCTGGTGCTCTGTCACAGGGGGAATGCTTACTTCTGGTCAAAGATGAGTAGGCAGTGGTCTTATGGTATGAAAGCTTAGTGGCAGTGGCACCTCGAACTAAACAGGCAAGCACAGGGCAAAATGATAGAAACAAGGAGGAGGGAGATCAAACAGAAAGGACTGTGTCACTGTGGGGCTTGGGATGGTTTGGCTTCCTCACTTATTCTCGAAGGTTGAATCTGTTTTTATGCAACACAAGCAGATGAGAAATTGACCCTAAGACTTGAAGATCAGGGAGAGTGCATAGTATGACTGGTTGACCTGATAGTAAACTAGTTTGACAGAGTGTCTGGTTGGTTAACTGTTGTTAGGAACTATATAGATAGAAGATATAAACTTTTTATAGGCAGGCCATGCCTGTGGAGTGAATTGCTTCAAAGGCCTCACTTCTCTACATTGCTTAGCTAAAAGAGAGTTAAAGCAGACCAGTCAAAAATGACTTAAACGAGACCAACACAACAAACAGTGCTCATATGCGTCCATCCTCAGGTCAATTTGGATTGCTGCACATAAGAAAAAACTACAGGTGCTGCTGGACTTCCTGTTACTGTACATTGTCAGTTATGTCAGCTGAATTCGGGCACCAGCATGGCTGAGATGTTGGGAGAGGAAGCTCCAAAATGGGTGCTACCTTTCTTTTCCAACTGTGCCAGGAAGTTGATCCAGTTTAATATTGAGTTACACTTCAGAGAAAAGAAACAGGGTTTTGGAGTAACCCCCTGGGGATAGCCTATGGAGTACACTTGTCACGGTGTATGGCTCGAGGGTTTGGTGGCTGGTAGTCTTGACCCCAGGGCTAGTTAACCATTGCAGTTCCCGCTGTATCCTAGTCAAGGCACCCACTGAAGAAAGCAATGCCAGGGTTCGGATAAACAACGTTGCTTTTATTGCTGGAACAAGTGTCCAAGTAAATGTCCTTTCCTCTGGATGCAACCAGGGTAACTTTAGTAACTTTAAACAGGACTTTAGTGGTTACTGATGCAGAGTGAGAGAGCCTATGCTGAAGCCTTAGGGCTGTAAAGGTGTTGGGAATAGTAATACTAGCTGGGGATGACGTTAGAAGATTTTAGAAGAGTTTACAGACCTGATCCTGTAGATCGAGATTCCCACCGCAAGGGCACAGGTAGAGACGACTTGAGTTACTTAACTTGAGAATTACTGAACATGAAGCTGCTCTCGTACACGGAGACCGCATAGAGGCGCGTGGACTACTAGCATGAGAGCTAGACTAGTTTTGGTCGCTGGCGGGTGACCCTCAAATTCCAGACGATCCGGACAGTAGGCTTCTTACGCAATAAAGTTATCCTACTGAGGTAGAACTGTCCTGTGCACATCCTTGGGTGACTGGTTACAGGTGGAGATGAGTAGGAGAATCAGGCTGGCATAGGCCTAAGCCTGAAGTAGGTTTTCTGGAGAAAGCTGGGACACACATGCAGCCAGCTCAGAGGCTGGAGCTGCTCTCCCTTTTCCCACCAGGGGCTGACTGGAGGAAACTGGCTCCCTCTGGCCTGCCATTGGTTAGCATGGTCAGGTGACAGAGGAGTCATAGACTTCACTTTGCATCAGCTAATTGACAGGTAGAAGAACAAATAAACACTTTACAATATGTGGCATAGGCCTAACATGTAATGACAATTATGTGACCACTAGGGGCAAACTTGAGACAATACTTTCAATTGCATGGCACATGTACCTCAAGCACTGTGGTGAAGGTGAAGCAGCTGTTGCAGCATTCAGTGCGGGCCACTACAGTTTAATTCTAGCAAGCAAGAGTCAGTTCTGTCATTTTAGCGAGCCTTGCTGGAAAACACCCTCACATGGCACAGAGTGAATTGAAAAGATACTTTCAGAGGATTGTCTGGCACTAGGACCTAGAATGGTTAGGTACCAGGGCAGAATTAGTGTTCATTTAGTTATAAAAATAAGCAGAGAGCTGTAAGAGAGCCTCAGTCCAGACAGAAGGCCTGTACAGAGAAGCCAAGGTCTAGATGCCCAAGTTGAAGAGTAGGTTGAGCATGTCAGCTTTTTGCCAGAGGGGATGGTGTGCATAGAGGCCATGTTGGAAAATATTTGTAAGGAATCTGTACAGAAGGAGTGCTGTTAAATTATACTGGAACGTCACTGTGAATGCCAATAAATGGGGCTATGAATAATGAGTACAGCTGCACATGGCAGCAATGCATGCCTTCTATTGAAGGAGGTGTGCCCCCACCCATGCAGCAGTTTCCTTCCCTCTTCAGATTCAGCTTTGCCAGGAAATGGTGAGTATTTATCTTATGCAGGACTTACTGTTAGTGTGAGGGGGTAGGTTAAGTTATTTTAATGTCTCACCTCGGCAAAGAATTTCAAGGAAGTATTTAGGTCTGCTTTATTTCCTCAGAAGTCTGCTTAAAAAGCAGTAAAGTACTAGAGGTGATTCCAGACCTTAGCGTGAGCAGAAAATGAGTTTTCCTCACAAACCCTGAGAAGAAAGACATTTATAGTTTCTACTACACTCCTTAAATTTGGCCCATGCACCTATATACATCTACCTTTCTGCACCTCTATAGGCTAGTTTCAAACAAATACTGTAATATGCATTTACACTTAGGCAGGCATCATCGGTTCTCCAAATTGCCCTGCTATTATCACCCTGAATTTGTTCGTGGTTACAACAGGAACCAAGTTTCACACATGAGTTCATATAGACAGTTTACAGCTCTCTACTGTAGCATGCAACATCTGTTTGCTTTTTACAGCTTATGCCTTGCCAAATCTTACTTCATGCTTCCGACACATTTCAGAATTATAAGTGTTACAGCCTCTGCAATTATCAGACCTTCATTAAACAGGTATGGTGATGACAAGCTAAAGCATGACAAACATAAACACAAACAACTACACAACTGTCTTCCTAAGTAACATCAATAAGACAACACAAACACATCCAGAACACAATGCTAAAGTGGACCAACACCCTCCAAAATAACTTAACTCTATTCACTGTAATGTAAAAAGACACTTACCTTTTGATGACTGTTGGAGCCGTCTGTCCCTCGCTGAGCCTGTAATCTTAATAATTCATCACCGGAAGTCCCGCCCTCCGTTGATTTTCATCTTGTCCATCAGGCTTGTCCGTTCATTTGCATATTTTGTCTGTCGCTGAGCTCTTCTTTGTTCTCGCGCTGCTTCTGTTTCTTCTTCTCTTCTCATGACGTCATCCGGGGGACGTGGCCTCTCGCTGCTCTCGGGAGCGAGCATGACTCCCCATGGTGGAAGCGGGGAGGCTGGCTGCGCTGTCAGCGGGCGACGGAAGCCGGCTTCCGCAACCCGCTGACAGCGCAGCCAGCCTCCCCGCTTCCACCATGCTGTGTATAGATTACGCTTACCTAACTGCCGACAGAGGGAGGAGGCGCTGAGGCATAAAACAGAAGACACTGCACACACATGGCTAATTAATATTCACTGCACAGGGTCCAGCAGGCTCCAATCATCACCAGCCACGTCACAGACTGAAGACCAATCAGGGCTTCCTAATTTAGGAATCTGTGACTGATTAGCCTCCCTGGCAAAGTGATCCACTATGCTTCTTCTCTACACAACCTATTGCATTAAAGTGATAATGTCAGAAAAATGGTACCATAAGGACCTAATTTCTTAAATTTCCAACAGGACATCACTAAGTTAGCCATAGTGTTAACCAATGCACCTCAGTGTGCTGGTTTCCGGTGCACCATGTACAGTAGAGTGGCTTAGGGTGGAGTAGTGCGGCCTATTAGTAACTATCTACATAGGGCGCACCGGTGTGAGCCATTGTGCTCCCATATAGCCAGTACATATTTCTGGTATGTTTTTTTAAATGCTCAGACTGGGGCTCACAAAGCATACACTTCTGGTATGAAAGGTTGTTTATTAGTAAAAAAAAAAAAAGTGTAAAATAAATTATTTACAGAGAAGTTTAAAAAAAAACATAACTGCACCAATTTGTGTGCCCCTCTTATGTTCTAAAAGCCATGGACAGAATTTGATTTAAAATAATAAACAAATAACATGCAGAATGATTTGCCCATTATATCCTATGGAAGTAGCAATGTGTGCACCAGAAAAAAAGGCTTACTGACAGGGCTAGTAAATCCCTTTTACACTGCAATATTGACTGCCATCTGAATTTCCTTATAAAACTGCTGTTACAACCATAGGGCATGTAATTGAGTAGCTATTGCTCCAAAAACACATTCACTGGCTGAAGGGGAACTTTTGCCCTTATTCATCAAGCGATAGCGTCAGGTAGTGTCTGACGAGCGCCAGGTAGCGGCAGCTAACGGCGACTACCGACTCAAGTACGCCCGCGGCGGTCACAATGACGCATTTATCAAGCAAAATGAGAGAGCGACGGCTAGCGCGGCATTCATCATGAAGCCGCCTGGACCGAACAGCGCCGCTGCAAATTCCCTCACAGCGCCAGGTATGAGCTGTCGCTCCCTGGCGATGTCCAATGCATTTCAATGGAGCAACCTATAATTAATCATAATTAATTGGTATTATTTTTTTAAATTTTTTTTTTAATGTCAAAAAATCGGAGAACACTTCTGCAATGTTAGGATTTATTTTTAAGTAAAAAGAATTGCAGAATTGATCTAACAGGTCTGAGATTAATGTATTCATATAACAAAATGATTCTAAAAACATGTATAATGTTACATTAAAAAAATATGGTTGTTTAGGGGTTAAAAACTAGTTAATACAGATCGCCGCCAGCGCTCTGGGGTTTAAACAAGGAATGGACAGCGACAGCACATTCGGAGCGTGATTTGTTGATGAATATGAAGCTAGCCGTTCGCTCAGGCCATTCGTTGTCAGGCGCTCACATACAACGCTGGACCTGTGAAACAGCGACCCCCCAGCCCGTATTCAACATTACCGCACACCGACTGAGTCGCTGTCATCAAGCTAACGCCGGCCAAGCACAGCGAATACTGGCTGGCGCTGAAAAAATCACGCTACAGTCGCTCATCTGTCGCTACCTGGCGCTATTGATGAATCGGCCTCCCCGTCTTTATGTGTTGATGTATTACTTGCATTCAAAGGTTCAATCTTGATGAATAATTAAGCTGGGAGAATGTCACATAAATGTAACTTTCATTTCTGGTCTATGCAGTTGACCCAGTGACCAGTTGGGTTTGCTGGGCCAGCATGCACATACCGGGTAGTACAATCCCTTAAAATTACTTTTACCCATTTTTTTGTATCACACAGGTTGGTGTTTATTAGATTGTATGCAAACATGTAGTGTAAAAATATAAATGTGTGCAACTTGTGACACATCCCTTGTTATCTTTGGGAATAGGAAGCCAGGAACCTGATTTATCAAAGCACTATGCCTGTTTAACGCTGGTTTGAGCACATGGTATGCCTGTTTTGCATGTAGACTGCATTTATCAAAGTTTTTTTCACATCAGCGCATGTCAGCACAGTGTGAAACAGGCATTAATTATCCAATAGCATACAGAAACTCAGCCTTTCCAGTGGGCTTGCATTCTCTGGTGCACATTTACTACTCCCATAGATTAAAATAGGCACATCAGTGTGTTATTTTACCAGATTTTTTTTCCCCAAAAATTCAGCTATGGCTTTTGGGACATAAGAGAAGCACAGAAATTAAGGTTATGGCCTTTTTAATTATTATTTTACTTCTCAAAAAAAAAATGATTGGGGGTTGGGGAAAAATGAGTGGTGAATCCCTTTAAGGCATTTCCATTGGCCACTAACAGTTTTCTTATCTGTATGGCTAATGGAAGATGTATATCTAATGGAACAAAAGCCAGAATTATGTCTCTCTTTGCTTCTCTCTTTTTTAAGTTGATCTTTACTGATTGAGCTAATTTAAACGTTGCTAACATAGTTACTTGAGTGTGATCTTTTAGTGATTATGAAGGCTTGTAATGATGTTTGAAATGTGTTCTGTTAGTAGGGAGTTTAAATGTGTCTCTGCTGCTCCTTGCATGCTTTTATTTGTGACACTATGTCAGTCTTTTAACTCATGGTAAGAACAGCCCCGGGAATAGTTAATGACTAAACTGAAAAGTCCATGGCTTTTTTAGGAACACTAAAGTCCAGGGTAGTGGGTTTTTAATGCAATTTGAAAAATATTTAAACCCAAGCTAAGTTTAACTTGTTTGGGAGATCTAATTGATGGCAATTTAAAGCTATACCAAGGGAGTGCTTTAAATGTGACATTTAAAACACAGTACTCAATCACCCCAGGAAAATGCATCAAAATAATTGGTTTCCTACTACCTATGTACTCAAACAGTCTAGCATTCTGGCTCAATTTATTTCTGTGCATCCGTTTGAAACATTGCATTTTAATTATTTGTCTGCGATGTCCCTTAAGACTTTAACTTGAACACCAGGCACCACTAATGGAAGTCATGTGTATTTGCAAAGTGACAGCTAAAATGTAATACTAGGTCTCACTGCCATGATGGAGAAAGATGTGTTGCTGTTAAACTATTCTTGAACTTGATTTAGGTTATTTAGTATAGCTAGTAAATTACTATGCTAAGGTCAGTAGTAACTACTTTTAATGGGTATTTTAGAGTTCTCAGAATAAGAGAATGATATAATGATATCTACGTGTACTGGGTGGAATTCACTACTACATGTTTACAATCATATACATGTTGCAAAGTCTGTAAAGTCTTCTTGTATGCTGAAAATGTTTGAAAATAGTATTTTTTGATTGTTCACCCAGGGATGCATGCTTATTCTGGGGTATAATCCAGCCTGGGGTATTACATGAGGAAGCTACACCGCTCAGGCTATTGCTTTCCTATACACCGATCAGACTATTGCTTTCCTAACAGTTGGTCTTACTTCAGTTGTTCACAAATGCTAAGGATAATTGGTCATTTGCAGGAGGGGTCCTGCTATTTTTGCATTTCCCTTTATTTCACCATTTAATCCAACTGAAGCCTCCACCCTACCTTCATCCCCCCCCCCCCCCATCTGAGGCCATCTGCAGAAGCACAATGGTACAAAGGCCGGACTAGAATCTTAGATTTCGTCAGGAAGGATTGGAATCCTGTATTATAAAAGGTTAACTTTCAGTGCTGTCATCATCATTTTCAAAGGACAATGGCATAGAATGCTTTAGTCAATGTTTTTCTCTAGGGAGTGATTAAACTGGTACCACCTGTCATGACCCAGGTTCCTCCTTGAGATCTAGTCTTGCCTTGTCATCTGATTCTCCATGCAAATTCTAGACAATTCTAGACCTGCAGGTGCTTTGGCTACAAGGTGTCACAGATTCCGGAATCTGCTCAAATAGCATGACTCTCAAATTGGTTTAGTTGTGTTCCAGCCACGTTTTGGTCAGATACCACCCTTGGGTTGGGATTAATTAGCACATCCCTAGCATAGGCCTTCACCCCTGATAAAATACATTTTTTATGTACACACTATACTATTCCTCTCTTATGTCAGTTTACCCCAAAGGGGAGAAAATCCCGTAATTCCACCTCTGACCCTGAAACTTTTAATTGTGATGACATTATTTTAAAAATACTATATCATTTTAGATCATCACTCACATTGCTGTGGAGCAGTTAGACATTTTCTACATGCAGGAACAGTATGAAATGAGACTTCCTAAAGTTCAACAATTCTGTAGAGTTAATGCATAAAAATCTCACTGGTCCACAGCAATATGAGTTCATATCTGTAATAGCACATGTAAACAATTTGGGAAGAATAACAATATGAAATGATTGTGTGTAAATATATGTTTATTCACATTTGTATCATGTAAAAAGATGCTGAGATAGACTCGCCTGCGGTGAAATGCCGATTTGACCATTGACATATACTTAAATATGATGACAACATACATGATATTTATTAGGATCTCTGAGTACTGTTCAGTCATGTTGTTTTTTTAATAAACATCTTTATGATTTTTACATGTGTCTTGGTGTAGACAATTGGATTAGGGGAGATAGGGACTGAACAAAGGCCCCCAAAAATTGTGTATATCTAAGAATATGAACTGGCCAAGATTTGGTGTTACATTTTACTAGGTCACTAGACAGAAGCACAGACTAACCCAGGGTGTGGTCAACAAGTGTGGCTATAATATTTCAGGAATAGACCATGGGAAGAGGCTGATATGGCTTAAAGGGATGGTTTTGAAGCTTCAGCATTGCAGTGAAAGATACTGTGGAATTAGTCAGTATGGTCTTCCACAGCCTTGATGCTCAGGCTATAGCCTTGCAGGGGCAAACACATGGGTTGGGGTGTCTTAGCTGTCCTAGCTGGGTACTACCCTCGGGCCAGGTACAGGGTGAGGGGTTGGGGGTCCTTGGAAGGCTGTGGCTAGGCTCCAGGTGAGGTGGGCTGCATGCTGAGGGCTACACCCAGCTCAGGGGGCCCCAACGCAGTGCTGCCCAACAGGAATTTGCTCTGTGCTCCCCATGGCCAATCCATTCCTGGATTACAAAGCTTATACTAAAACAAATAGAACATATAAAATATTTGGAGGCCGATTCATTAATAGCGCCAGGTAGCGACAGATGAGCGCCAGTAGCGTGATTTTCACAGCGCCAGCTAGTATTCGCTGTGCTTGCCCGGGGTTTGCTTGTTGACAGCGACTCAGTCAGTGTGCGGTAATGTTGAATACGGGGTTAGGGGTCGCTGTTTCACAGGTTCCGCGTTGTATGGGTGCGCCTGACAGCGAATGGCCAGAGCGAACGGCTTGCTGCAGATTCATTAACAAATCACGCTCAAAAATTTCTCGCGCTGTGAATTCCTTGTTTAAACCCCAGAGCGCTGGCGGCGATGTGTGTAAAGTAGTTTTTAACCCCCAAACAACCTTTTTTTTTATATGTAAAAAGTTTTTCTAAACATTTTGTAATATGAATACATGAATATCAGACCTGTAATATCAAATCTGCATTTTTTTTTTTTCTTTACTTAAAAAAAAATCCTAACATTGCAGAAGTGGTCACAGAATTTTTGACATTAAAAAAAAAAAAAAAAAAAAAAAAACATTAATAGCAATTAATTATGATTATTTAAAGATTGCTCCATTGAAATGCATTGGACCACGCCAGGGAGCGCCAGGTCATACCTGTCGCTGTGATGGGATTAGCAGCGGCGCTGTGCGTTGCAGTCGGCTACATGATGAATCCCGCGCTAGCTGACGCTCTCGCCGGCGCTAGCCTCATTTAGCGTGATAAATGCGTCATTGTGACCGCTGCCGGGCGTACTTGATTCAGTAGCCGCCGTTAGCTGGCGGTACCTGGCGCTCGTCAGACACTACCTGGCGCTAGCCCTTGATAAATAAGGCCGATAGTATTTCTCTAGTTATATATATATATATATATATATATATATATATATATATATATATATATATATATAGTGAAAGCCTTCACCATCAATTATTTATCCTTACCTGCAGGCATTTAGATGTAATTCTTATTTATATATACTTTCTTTGTTTTGGGGTAGGTGTTATTTCCTGGTCTACAAAGTGTTTATTTTATCTTTACTATAGAGTTTATCGGACTCACTTTTAGTCCCAGGAATGCTCTCTGGAATTTCATTTTTGACTTCCTGCTGACATTTCATGTATACTTTCTATTTAGTCTTGGTGTCAAAACTATCTGACAAGTCCATGCCCTAAAAGCAGCCACCTACAAAGTGTAATTCTACTTACTGCTGAGAACTTGGCTTCTTTGTTATTGGCCGTAGACATTTGACAGACCCAATGATTTATGTTACTTGCAGTTCAACAAATGAACAATTATCTATTATGAAAGCCATTAAAGGGTCCTGTAGAACATATTTATTTTGTTTATTAACAATGTGAATAATTAAACTAAGGACATAAAGAAAGCTACTGCACCTGCTTAACAGCAGTTACTTTTGTACATGTTATACAAAATGTTAAAGATGTCTAGTATACCCCCCTGCCCCGGTACTCATGCATGTCAGGGCATTCAAAAACAAATGGCAGTGGAGTGGGAGACAAAAGAGTGTTTCATTTTATACTTAAGCATGAAAATGTATATACTTGGAACAATTAGTTAAAGCAGACAATTAGCTAACCCTTTAACCGCCAGCCACGTAAAATTTAAGTGGCTGCCTCTCCTGCAGTTAACCGCCAGCCACGTAAATTTTAAGTGCCTGAATTTCCCCCCTGCTAGTAGAAAAAGTAAAAAAAAAAGTCACTTACCTGACCCCTCGTTTGATCCGGCCGGGTCTCCTCTTCAGCCAGAGGGGCTCTGATCAGCAATTGGGGCTCCTCCGGCTGCAGGGGAGTGCCCAAAATAGGGTTCAGCAGCCGCCGGAATTATCTGCAAAAAAAAAAAAAAAAATTACAGTTACTCACCTATGTGCCTGTTAGCTCCCGCCGGCTCTCCTCTTCACGGGGGGGGGGCTCCGATCACCCCCCCGCTCTTCCATCTTCTGGAGGGGGCCTAACAGTTGAGCTGTCAGACGCTGGTGACGGCTGGGCAGAGAAGAAGGGAGGTAGGCGATCCTCCGATCGCCTGCCTCCCCCCTTCTCTGCCCAGCTGTCACCTGCATCAATCAGATCGCTGTGGGACACTGCATATGAAGATCGGAGGTGAGTAAAGTAAAAAAAAAATTTTTTTTTAATAAAGTTATTTGCAAACTGTGTGTGTTTGTTTTTTTTCTACTGTTAACCCATTGTGAACTGGTAAGGGGTCCATGAGACCCCTTATACCAGTTCACAAGGCTCGGGGGTCTGGCAAGTCACCTGCGGCTAGCGGGTGACTTGCCATTAACCCCTGGCCCCCCAAATTACCCGCCTCCCCAAAGCCCAGGGGGGGCAGATAGCCATGGCCCTAGGATATGACGGCTTGTAGCCGGCAGGGCCAGGGGCCACTAAAGCTGGCCCCTGCGCACTGTTCTACAAGCCCCCATAGCTGGTCACAGGCTGGTTACGCTGGGTAGGGGGGACCTCACGCCATTTTTTGGGGGATTTTTAAGGGTTTTAACCCTTAAAAATCCCCCCCCAAAAATGGGGTCCCCCTCCCTGGGAAGGGGGACCCTATGTCATTTTTTTTAATGAACCCTATGTTACCTGTAACCCAGTAGGTATAAAAGGCTTCCAGCAGCAGGAGAGCAGAAGCCTAAGTGATCAGCGTGGGACACAGGGATGGATGGGAGGTAAGTATTAAAAAAAATAATTAAAAAAATATTTTTTTTAATAAAGTTATTTTTAAAGTGTGTCTCTGTGTGTGTTTTTTTTTTACTTTTAACCCTTTGTAAACTAGTAAGGGATCTATGAGACCCCTTATACCAGTTCACAAGGCTCTGGGTCTGGCAAGTCACCTGCGGCTAGTGGGTGACTTGCCATTAACCCCGAGACCCCCCATTACCTGCCTTCCAAAAAAAACCCCTTAAAATTCCCCCAAGAAATGGTGACCCCCCCCTTTGAAGGGGGACCCCACACCAATTTTTTTTTTATTTAACCCTTTACTATGTGGATAGTAGTCGCATTTTATTTGTAAATGTTATAAAGTGCTCTTTTCAGTTTAGGGGATCTCCTGGACAGGAACGGGGGGCTACCGATACATATGTGGTATCATTGTAATCGGGAGAAATGGGGCTTTCACATGCAATTTGGTTTTCTTTAATAGAATAAATGTTTTTGTTAAAATAAAGAAGACAATTTAAAATATATATATATATATATATATATTTATTTTTTTAACTTATTTTTTTAAAAATATAAAAAAAAGTAGAAAAAATACAAACAAGACATTTCATGTTAAAGCCTAAACTCTGCCACAAAAAGAAAATATGCCATTTTCTTGGAAAGTCAGCAGAGGGTGACAAAATCTCAAGTAGACTGGCAGTCAAAAGGTTACAGGTACCTATGCATGTTGGGTATTGTTCTGCTCGGTGGACCTTGCGCTTTCAGATTTAGCTTGTTTTTTCTTATTTGCATATTGATATTTTAGGAAAAGGTGCTTTTTATTCTGCTTTTTATAAATTTTTTTGTGAAACCCTGTGCAACCTAAGAATTCTTTGAGATATTACTTCCAGAAAGATGAGCCCACTACAACAAGCTGGGTACGCTTAGAAAGCTTAACATGTATACTTTCAGTGAATATATGGTTTATGGGGGATATTCCAAATGTAAAGGGTTGTTTTGGTAGAGAAAGCACAAGGTGCGCACTTTGACTGCAGAGCTGAAATTTTGAAGTAAAATTACCGCTACGCACATGCTTTACTTTGGTGTGTTTGGCAACTCTTTCCTTGACAGAACCTATGCATGTTGGGTATCATTCTATTTGGGGGATGTTGCTTTTTCAGTTTTTTTCTGGTTTGCATATAGTTTTTTTTAGGAAAATGTGGTTTTGATTCAGCTTTTTTATTCATTTTTAGGGAAACCCTGTGCAACCAAAGAATACATTGAGGGATTACTTCCAGAAAACTGCACCCATGTCAACAAGCCTGGTATGTAGAGATGAGCGAACCGGTTCGGACGAACCGGAATTCGCTCTGAATTTCAGGAAATATTCGATTCGGCACGAACCCGAATATTTTGTGGTTCGTACCGATCGAATTTTTCCAGAAATTAAAAAAAAAAAAAATGCCGGCATGGTGGGAGCGGGCCGGCCGGTTCCGCTGTCAGCGGGCTGGCCGGCGGGCCGGTAAAGCCGGCCGGCCCGCTCCCACCATGCCGGCATTTAAAAAACAAAAAAAAAAAAAAAAAAGCATTTTTGCCGGCATGGTGGGAGCGGGCCGGCCGGCTCCGCTGTCAGCGGAACCGGCCGGCCCGCTCCGCTGTCAGCGGAACCGGCCGGCCCGCTCCCACCATGCCGGCATTTCAAAAAAAAGCAAACACTTACCTGCAGGTCCGGAGCGTGGAGGCCGGCGCCGCTCTCAGCTGTCATCTGAGGGCGCGTCATCAGAGCGCCCTCTGATGACGCACCCTCAGATGACAGCTGAGAGCGGCGCCGGCCTCCACGCTCCGGACCTGCAGGTAAGTGTTTGCTTTTTTTTTAGGAATGCCGGCATGGTGGGAGCGGGCCGGCCGGTTCCGCTGACAGCGGAGCGGGCCGGCCCGCTCCCACCATGCCGGCAAAAATGCTTTTTTTTTTTTTTTTTTGTTTTTTAAATGCCGGCATGGTGGGAGCGGGCCGGCCGGCTTTACCGGCCCGCCGGCCGGCTCCCACCATGCCGGCATTTATGATGGGGAACTTCGTAAAAGTTCGATTCGGCCGAACCCGAATTTCTTTGTGAAATTCGGCGAATCGGCCGAATCGAACTTTTCAAAAGTTCGCTCATCTCTACTGGTATGCCTAGAAAGCCTGAGGTGTATACTTCTAGGGAATATATAGTTTGTGGGGGATATTTCAAATGTAAAGGATGTTTTTTCTTGAAAAACTGCAAGGTGCGCATATTGCATAGCATAGTTGTATTTTATCTGAAAATCTCCTAAAGCGTTGTTTCAGTTTGGGGGAGTCTCCTGGGCAGGAAAGGGTGTCTACCTATACATATGTGGTACCGCTGTAACCGGGAGAAATTGGCGTTTCACACGCAATAAGATTTTATTGACAAACTTACATTTTTTATTACAAAAAAACACTACAAATTGTAAAAAAAAATTATTTTTTGTTTGCACAATTTTCACCCAAAAATATTGAGAATACACTTAGAAAATGACAAACAAAACATTTCATGTTAAAGCCCAGGCTCTGCTGAAAAAAATATATCACTTTCCTGGGAAATCCCTGGAAATCCCTTCAAAAATCACAGTTGAACATGGGGAGCGCAAAATAGTGCAAAATAATCTGACAACAAAGGGTGACAAAATCTCAAGGTAGGCTGGCAGCGAAAGGGTTAAAGCAGACTAAAGAGACATTCAAGATAAATGGCTTATTTAGCCTCTTTTCTGCTCTTCCCTTGATGCCCGTGATGGTCTGCATCTTTCATTCAGCCTGCTTTATATTTCTTTATAAGCCTTAGTGAACTCTCTCCCTTCTGCTGGGCCTCCTCAGCAGCACAGCATGACTCATCTATGCATGTCTCAACATAAAGGTCTCCACAGAAGTGAATTCACTGAGGAGACTGAGAATGATGGTTCAGTAGAAGGGAGCAAGTTCAATGGGGTTTATGAAAGAATGCAAAGGTTGTTTAATGAAAGATGCAGCAGAATGGTGCAGACAGAATTTATCCATTTCAACACTCCCTTATGGTTAGTAAGTTACCCCACTTACCTTACAGAGGGATGTTTTTACTAAATTATGGAAAACGTACTCACCCCATTAGAAAACCAAAGCTCTATGCTGGTTAGCTCAGGAGTGAGCCACAGTGCACAGCAATGCAGCCCTGTCAGTAAGCCTGCTTTATCTGTAGAACAGCTTGCTACTCTCATATACAGTATATAGATATATATAGATACATATGTATATACTCCCGGGATATTATGGGCAAATAATATTTATTTTACATCTGTTAAGTCTGCCACATAGTGCTTCTCCACCACTTAATCCAAATAGGTGCAAGTAATCAAAGTGGACCGCAAGTCAAAAAAATTTCAGTAAAGGAGCACTATCGTAAAAAATGTCCCAGTGATAAAATTCCATATAAATGTGCTGAATGGTGGGTAGGGCATGTCCCTTATACACCCAGCATTAAGAAATATCTTTTTCTTTCTTCTAATAGAATGAAAAGCATATCTGGGGTGACAGGCTCTGTCACCCCTGATAGACTAAACCTGTCACCCTGGATTATTAGAGAATAAACCACAAGGTTGGCGCGATTTTTATTCAGTTAGGGGGTATAAGTGGCATCTCCTCTCATTAGCCGACGTGTTTGTATGCATTTTTAATACTACACAATTTTGCTATAGTGCTCCTTTAAATATAATATTTACCCCACACGTAGAAATGCACCATTTGATTTTCCAATGTATGAAAACAATTATTCCACTTTATTGGTCTCAGTAAGAAAATCTCTCAAAGATGTACCGAATATTCCAAAGGCGTCTTGAGATACGCCCCCCCCTCCATATATTTACATATATAAAGTAGAACTATTAATATGAATGTTCAACTCTTCATAACTGGTGTGAAAGGGACATTTTTACAAAATAATTAGAATGCATCTATTGTAAAGAGTTTGTATGTCTCAGCAACCAATTCATTTACATTAATTATGCATCCCTCTGGCATGACGATCAATTTTGCATGTGCCAGTTTCTGAATGTTGGGGGAATTGTAATTTTATTAAGTAGTCTTTACAATGTTTTTAATGCAGTGTTAACAGTGGATAATTTATTTACAGATTTTTACAAGTTGTTAAAAAGTTTGCAGGCTATTTCAGTATCTCCTGTGGTTATTTCAAATGAAGTATGCATTATTTTGTACCATGTTGCATTAAGGTCCTAGGTTCAATTTTCTATACTAGTTTTTCATGCATTTCTTTTCATCCAAAAGTATATGTTAATAGATGCCTGAGTAATAGTGGCTCTAAATTCATCTGTTTTCTTATATTAGGGCAGTGGGAACATTTCGAGGCTGATATTAAGTGTTTCTTTCCTGCTATTATGCTCTGTGGTAGCTTAACACTATATTCAACTCACCACTTCCTCATTCATGGTGTAGGGCACCAAATATCAGTTAATCAGGTGACCAACGGAATCCATTCAGGTCTGATGTGCAAGCCCATTGGGAAATCCAGATTGGTTAGCGGTAGTTACATGATTGTCAGCAACTCTTGCATGAGGAGGTGGTTGACTTATGGGTATAGGACCACTTTAAGCTTCTGTGGCACCTGTGGAATAGCTTATACAACAGAGTCCTGCTTCACTGTGAGGGAGGCAAGAGTCATAAATTCATCTGTATAAGCCTTTCTCATTGGTGCTAACTGATGCACAAAATTAGGCATAGAATGCTGTGGGCTTCTGGCAAGTCGTGAGCTACTTAAAAGAGAGGTACATAGTAGTGTAAAGGCCTTGTGGTCAACAGTCCTGCTTTAAAGCAATTAAACTAGACCAAAACTGTTACAAGTAACATTTCTCATATGAACCCCTCCCCAGGGCAATTCAGATTACTGCAAATAAATAATTTACCTTTTTCTAACTCCTGCTCTAGTCAGTTTTTGAAAAAAAAAAGGTGTCTCCTGGTGCTCCAGGCTGCCTGCCATTGTGCATTATGGGGTTATGTCAGTTGAATTCAGGCAGCAACACGGCGGGGATGCTGGGAAAGGAAGCTCCAAAATGGCTGCTACCAGGCGAAAATCGTGGCATTTCAGCAAATGTAAGCAAATGTAAGCACTGACCATGATTCAGTATCATGCATGCAAGTGTGGCAAATTAGTTTTGGGAGCGTTTTTCCCAAATGTGCCAAGCAGTTGGTTGGTTTAAAGATTAATTCCACTTTCAATGCCATTTTTTTAATTTTCCAATATAGTGTGGCAAAATGATGAGATATTATGTTTGTATTACAGTTTATATACACCCCACCCTAGGGTGCAGTCATTTACAGTTTTGTAAAAACAAATCTCCACCATATTTATTCGTCAAGACTACTTGCACATGGGACAGTTGTACACATAAGGGGCAAAGTGGCGCAGGAGAGTATGGAGTAGTTATTAAAATGTAAATTTTCTTTATATACACCCTATAGGGTGCAGTTATTTGCAGGCTTGTAAAAACAAATCTCCACTTCTCTCACAATCCCCCACCTGTTCCCACTAGTGGTGCCCAGTTAATTTAAAACAAACACTTGTTGGGTCTGGCTCCAACAGTAGGAACCAGCTGCTGGTAAGATCCAGACCCAACAAGTGTTTGTTTTACCTACGCCACTGGACATCCCTGGTGGGAAAAGGTGGGAGGGTTACGGAGGGGCATTGGCGTGCTTTGCCACCATGCAACCTATGCAATTGCATGGCGACCCCCACCTCCTATGCCCCCCAGAACTCTGCTGAGTGAACACTGGAAGCTGCTGGCATGTAATACTGATGATGCTGTCAGTGCTGAGGCTACATGAGAAAAAAAGCTGCTTCTCATTGGTTCCTCTTTGTTATTGTATTTTATTATATAAAATGCCTTTGATTAGGGCCCCCAGAGATAACTTTGCATGGGGCCCCCGCGGAGGGGGGGGGGAGTCTTTTGAACACACACACAATTACCCAACAGCTTACAGGGTATTCATAAAAATCAACCTCCTTATCTCAGCTCCTAAAGAATCTTAGAGACATCCGTATTTGGGAGTGAAAGAACTGAAGAGAACTGAAATCCATTTTTAGAAGATGCACAGCTAAACATTAATCCCTTATCATGAAAAAGTCAAGATGGGATTAAGAATTCAATAATCACCCCTCTATCTGGTGGTATAAATAATATATCCAAGTAGAGGGAAAACTGAAACACCTTGCATGCTATTTAATTTATAGTGTATTAAAAGATAATAGTGTCAAGTATATAGTAAAATATTAAATGTATAATATATATATAGAAGTATACATATAGCAGCATGTAGCATTTGTCAGAGTGTCCATACACATTTACAGTTGTCACCAATATAAAATGCAGGTCAGTGTACTAGCTTAGAATGGATATCCAGTAGGGTACAATAAACTATGGGGCTTATTCATTAAGGGATAGCAGCAGGTAGTGCCTCATAGTTCTGGTGAACGCTGGGCATTGTACGCAATACCACATTTATGAAGGCGATTCTGGTGAGTGACTCTAACAGCGCCATGTAGCGTATGATTCATCATTACAGGCAGCTAAGCGTATGGCGCCGGCACTCTAGCTTTCACAGCGCCAGGTATTACTTGTCGCTACCTATCGCTCTGTCATATATTTCAATAGACGTTCCTTTTCTTCTGTTTAAACAGGGTTTTTTGTTTTTAATTTTTTTTCTCTCAAATAATTGTGTCACCTCTCCTGGCCTAGAAAGAGTCATTTTTTAAAACTTTTTTGATTTTTTTATATTTTTATGCAGAATTGTCATTACAGGTCTGGCATTAAAGTATTAATGTCACAATGTTACAACAATGTCATTCCACGTGTTTTCGCTTTTTTACTGGTGTATATGTGTTTAAAAACAGACTTTAATCAAACAGCGTCTGCTGCTCTATTCTATGATTCTATATGTGACCAGATCCAGAGCGCCTACGCTGTATTTTTGTTGAATATGGTGTGAGTCGCTGAGAGTCGGTAGCACTGAGCTGGCCTATATTTTACTCGCTGCAACGCTGTACTGGTGTTAGAACGCCCAACATACATAACATTCATCAATGCCGGCCAGGTTACTACAGCGACAGAGGCGCTCTGTTACAGCGCCCGATAGCCGATCACACTGTATACTAGTGGTCGCTCTAAGCGCTGCGAAACAGACGCTCAGCTGCCGATACCTGGCGTTAGTAATGAATCAGCCTCCAAGTATCTCTCTCATCCATAAACCAACCTCACATAAATCCAAAGTTCATATCATACCATATGCAATGAACAGCTTGTATAATATGAGAAACAAGCAAACAGTAAGAGAGGAGTAAATGCCCCTGGAAATCCCCAAGAGAATGAAATTGACCCCTTCATATTTATGTCTGCCAACACGAACATCTGCCAACACAAACTGCCTTGTTCTGTGACTGCCCATCTGGTGGATTCTCTTGCCAGTTAAGACATCACACAAGGTGCTGTGAGCGAAGGGAAGGGTGAGTTATTTTTCATTTATTGGGCATTTCTGGGAGGGGGTGGTTTAGAGCAGCAGCCTGTGGGATGCTTTAGGGTATAGTCTGTGTGAACATTTTAATGTATACCCCTAGGGGGTATTGTAACAAATCACTACAACTTTGGAAATATTCAACACCTTATCTGTAAAACTGCTCCATTGCCAAATATAGTCAAAGCAGCACTAACAAACTTTCTCGTTCATTGTATGGCTATCAATCACATGACTGTTGGTAACCTATTGGGTTTGCTGACTGGGCTGGCACATCAAACCTGAAAGGTTGCTGGTGGTCACATGAGTTACAGCCAAACTTGTGAGTGAGGAAGTGGTGACTTATGTTGACTATAGTGTCTTTTTAAATGCATTGATTTAAAAAAAGGCACTGTGTTTTGTGTTGAGTGTTTTTCAAAGTCGCTCACAATTTCGACAAATTATCCTTCTAGTATCCCTAGTATTCAAAATCGTTTTAAATGTGCCTCTAAGCAAAAACAAATATGAATACACATTCCCTTCCTATCCTTGTACTGTATACTCTTGATCTTGGCCTAGTGTTTAACTGTGTACAGGAAGTATTTATGTTTTTAACTTCTGTGCAGTAAGATCAAGATCTGTTTTTTTTTTCTCTTCCTTGGAATTGTAAATCACATATTTCTGAATAGTCCCATGGTAACCAGAAGAGTTTACAGGTTTGTACTCTGTGCATTTAGCATAAGATGGGTTTTCAAGGGACTAGGCCCTAGAGAGTAAATTTGACCTTTCATTTCCCTGTAAAACCTTGTTTCTGGAACTATTTACTAAAGGATACCAAGAGAACAACTTGTTAATAACCTTTCGGAATAGTTGCCATGACACAGGGCTGTAACTATAATATATATCAATGTAATTGTTTATGTCATGGATAAGCTTTCAAATGAATGATAACTGCATCAGAATTGTTAAGTGTTATGTCATTTTAAAATGCCCATAGGACTAATAACGCCCTAGAGCCATTATATTTTAATAATATTTAATAAACAACCAGGGAAAATATCTACTATTATTTAGAATATGAAGTTTACTCATAATTTCCATTTTAGCTTTGAATGTTTATTTAAAATGTGAACGACATCAATAATCTGTGTATTTTAAGACACGGGCCTCAATTCAGTAAGATTTGAAAAATAATCTCATGATAGTAAACACTTTGGTTAAGAAAAAAACATGAGAATGTCACTGTTGCTGAATCACCAGCTGAGAAGACAATAAAAGTCAACTGTACTTTTTTGCTTCTAAGAAAAGTAGAGAATGTTTTACTCCAATTAACACCGTAGGAAAAAGTGCCATTGATCAACTTCCTAGCTGGTGATTCAGCAACAAAGTAATTCTCATTCTTTTTTTCTCCTAAAGTGACTTGTTTGCTACCATGACAATTCTTTTTAATATTGAATTAAGGCCATGTTGCATACAGCAAAAAGATCAGCATTGTTTCTTTTATTCCTCCCTGCTCTAGCCAAACTAAAGATACATTTTAGGGTTGTTTCATAAAGGAATACCATACTATTTAGCAATTTGGGAAAAAAATATGCTTTAACTCATAAAGTTTGAGTTGAGTTAGGGAGCCTTTCAAAACTCAGTCCAAAGGCATTTAAGATGGACCATTATCCACACTTGCAACCCTGTGGTTCACAGGAACACTAAAATAGCATGACCTATCCTTAATGCTATCTGTGAGTCCTGCATTAGAGAGATAGAGAGAGATCCAACTGGTGGGGGCAGAAAGTAGCTGCATACTGTAACTACACACCTATGTGCTGGCCATACCTACCTCATCCAATCGGTGGCATGCTTCACTGGAGTGCACAATTGTTTCCTGTTTAATCATAAAAAGATTCCTGCCCAATATAAATTACTATAGATCTTTAACTGAAAAGGCTCATTTTTGACTATAGATCTGCTTTGATAAAAAAATGTACTTAACAATTTTTATCAAGGCACTTAACAATTAACAGAAAGAAAAGCATACTGCCCCTGATACGTTGTTAAAGCAGTATAATAACAGACCCTATGAAGGTAACAAAATGTTTTTTTTATGGCACTGGAAAAATTCTGCATCTCATGTAGCTCCATCCTAATCATATACCCAATTAGGTGCAGGCATGTTGTTTCTGTACTTTATTGTGTGTTTACTTGAATTAATTATATAATAAAGAATAGAGAACATTTGCCTTGTCTGACTAAGAGGCCGATTCATTAATAGCGCCAGGTAGCGACAGATGAGCGACTGTAGCGTGATTTTTTCAGCGCCAGCCAGTATTCGCTGTGCTTGGCCGGCATTAGCTTGATGACAGCGACTCAGTCGGTGTGCGGTAATGTTGAATACGGGCTGGGGGTCGCTGTTTCTTAGGTCCAGCGTTGTATGTGAGCGCCTGACAACGAATGGCCAGAGCGAACGGCTAGCTTCATATTCATCAACCAATCACGCTCCGAATGTGCTGTCGCTGTCCATTCCTTGTTTAAACCCCAGAGCGCTTGCGGCGATGTGTATTAACTAGTTTTTAACCCCTAAACAACCATATTTTTTGAATGTAACATTATACATGTTTTTAGAATCATTTTGTAATATGAATACATTAATCACAGACCTGTTAGATCAATTCTGCACATATTTTTTTTAATTTTTTTTTTTACTTAAAAATAAATCCTAACATTGCAGAAGTGGTCTCCGGGCGTACTTGAGTCGGTAGTCGCCGTTAGCTGCCGCTACCTGGCGCTCGTCAGACACTACCTGGCGCTATCGCTTGATGAATAAGGGCCTAAATCTTTTGGATTGCCCCCAGTGAATTCCGATTGCAGAATTCCTCCACTGGTCAAATACCGGTACCTTCATTTACAGAATTAGATGCTATTGGAGTTGAGCTTCTGGGCTAATATACCAGAATTGCCCCTGGTACTGAATGTGTTATATAAAATTGTTATGTGATGTTATGCATGGCTAAGATTTTGGAATACAGACCATACCTCAACATATTGGAGATGAGAATGCACGGGCACATTCAAATACTGGAAATTTAGGGGTTTCTTGGGATCCCCTTTGCTAGACCCCAGCAGTGATGGATAGACCAAATATAGGAAGTTTTTTCAATATATGCTTGTTTCAGTAGAAAAAACAGCTGTGTTTCTTTCGCAGTCTTTTTTAGTTTGCACTGACTCATTTTTAGAACATTTTTAATAATTATACTAAAATGTGTGATGCTGATGAAAACTGCATGTGGTCACAAAAATGTCCCTTTACAGTGTGCACAAATAAATATCCCTTGCAGGTAAGTTCAGATGTGTTTATTCACAGCTTTTTCTTTCCTTGGCAATGAAAATTAAATGTTATCCCTAATCAACATGTCCACGCAGGACATGCACCAATAGAGTGGACTCCCAGACTATTAAAGCTGTTACTGCATATTCAACTTTTCATATAGCACTCAAAAACAAGTACATAAATAGTAGTGTCTCCACTCCACTCCACTTCAGGGCACTGACATAAATAAATAAAAAATGCCTTTCTCACTCAAGCATTTGTACTAATGCATTTCTGAAAATACAAAAATATGTTGTTTACCATTGCAATGGGTTTCCTCACCCGCCAAAAATCTAGATAAATAGTATATTTTGCCAAACATAGTTTTATTTCATTTGTTTGATTATTTGATTTGTTGATTATTTATTTCATATTTTTTATTAAATAAATAACTATACATATTTAGGGTAGTGTACAGTTCAAGGTTACATCAACAGCATAGGTCATTCACACATATGCTCACACATATATCTTGGAGTTAAACACAATATATTCCAATAGCATACTAAAATATCATCTTCCATAACTACAATGTAAAGGAACAATGCAAGTTATAGAAAAGAAAACTCAAAAAAAATTGTCAGCCCTCTTCTGTTACAGTGAATTGAGTGGGGGTGGCCAATCAGAACCAGCCTTTGTAGATGGAAAATTATCTCAGGAACCAGGAAGTTTTACCCTGCTGGATGAGAACTGAAGAGCTGTGTGGGAGATAAAGTGAGCAAGGTTTTTATTTACTGGCCTGGACGGTTCCTTTATGGAGGGTTTATGGATTGGATACACATTTTCTCAAATTTGACTCTGTTTTTCTCTAAACTATGAATGTTGACATTGCATTTCTGTAAGACATTTCTAGTGCCTGAGATCTGGTTTTTAAAGACAGAATGGGAAATGCCATTTGGATTGAAAAATCTACCTTAGGCTTGTAAATGTTTCGAACCAAGGTTGGAAGCTTCAGTAGACTTTGGTTCCTTCTACAGATACTGATGGCTATATATAGCTTCAATCCCAATACAAACTGAATTAATGGCTTTAGGTTTAAGTGGCAAAAATTCCTTCTGTGGTGTTTTGTAAAATGTTACAGGAGGTCATTGTATGAATGAAGCTCTTGAAATTATACTTCACAGGTCTTAAGCTTTGTCCTGGTTAGGTTAACAGGCTCCAGATGCTGGAGTCTGAAATAAATATGTTGGTACACTTTCATGGGTTCTCTATAAATAGTTGTTGACTGATATGCCAATCCCCCTGACTTTTGTAAGCAGTTCAAGTATATGCATGGGATAAAATTCTTTCTATTGACATTTTTAATGCTTATTTGCATACAATTAATATGTTTTTTTTCCTTATAACCTAATATATGTCTTTGATGATTTCCGCATGATTTCTGATGAATACACTAACCAAACCCAAACAACCTTTCACAGAAGATGGTATTTGCACTACTTACACAACTATTGTGTTAATTTAAGTAAATCTGCCATAATCATTGACTTTATTTATTTATTTTTTATACTGATGCATGTTGCTGCACCTCAAAAACACAGCAACATGCTGAAAAATTATAAATGTATATTTTGCACTACTCAAATTTGCACTGATGCAGAAGTGCTTGATAAACCAGGCCCTAAATGTTGGCAAGACAGCAGTCAGCTGCTTAAAGTGTTTGTCCAGTGGGCCTCAATGTCCTGAGACGATCAATGCATTTTTTTAGTTTTTAAAAGCAACCAAAAGCTAACAAATAAATATCAGTAGCTTTCCTTTCATTGGGTGACTTGAGAGCTATGCTTCCCCCTCTGTGTGCTTACTTGACATCACTGTTGCCACACCCACTGTTTCTCCTCATTGTTTTGCTGCAATTCCAGTGCTCTAATACATTTATTAATAAGAAGCTACAGGGTCTTTTTGAAAATGGATTGTGGTTTAGGAAAGTGCAACATGTATCTCAAGACAACGGGACAACAATCGGTCTTACCTGTAGTATAACTTTAATAAGTGCTCAGTTATAACTTACACAAAATACAGGCACTCCTATGCTTTTTCAGTTATATGATCTTAATTGTGGTCACCACTAGAGATGAGCGAACTTTTGAAAAATTCGATTCGACTGATTCTCCGAATTTTCCGACAAAAATCGTTTCGACCCGAATAAATTCGCGACGAATCGCTATTAAAAACGGCTATTTCTGAGCCTCCTAGAGCCTCAATAGGGTTGTAAACCATTCAGCCTTGCTGTAACACGCACAGGATGCGTGCTGGGTTAGTTAAATAATACTTTGAAGAAATATCACATGCAGATCAGAGGCATCGCTAATAGAATCGCAGAGCGGCACAATTGCAGAGAGTTGAAGTGGCATCACTATGAGGGGCAGAAGGAGCCCAAATATACACTGGAGTTGGCCTCAGGAGCCCAAAAATTGGATGAATCACACCCTGGAGTTGGCAGAAGTTGGCAGCAGCAGCAGCAGGAGCCCAAATATACACTGGAGTTGGCTTCAGGAGCCCAAAAATTGGATGAATCACACCCTGGAGTTGGCAGGAGTTGACAGTAGCAGCAGCAGGAGCCCAAATATACACTGGAGTTGGCTTCAGGAGCCCAAAAATTGGATGAATCACACCCTGGAGTTGGCAGGAGTTGACAGTAGCAGCAGCAGGAGCCCAAATATACACTGGAGTTGGCTTCAGGAGCCCAAAAATTGGATGAATCACACCCTGGAGTTGGCAGGAGTTGACAGTAGCAGCAGCAGGAGCCCAAATATACACTGGAGTTGGCTTCAGGAGCCCAAAAATTGGATGAATCACACCCTGGAGTTGGCAGGAGTTGACAGTAGCAGCAGCAGGAGCCCAAATATACACTGGAGTTGGCTTCAGGAGCCCAAAAATTGGATGAATCACACCCTGGAGTTGGCAGGAGTTGACAGCAGCAGCAGCAGCAGGAGCCCAAATATACACTGGAGTTGGCCTCAGGAGCCCAAAAATTGGATGAATCACACCCTGGAGTTGGCAGAAGTTGGCAGCAGCAGCAGCAGGAGCCCAAATATACACTGGAGTTGGCTTCAGGAGCCCAAAAATTGGATGAATCACACCCTGGAGTTGGCAGGAGTTGACAGTAGCAGCAGCAGGAGCCCAAATATACACTGGAGTTGGCTTCAGGAGCCCAAAAATTGGATGAATCACACCCTGGAGTTGGCAGAAGTTGGCAGCAGCAGCAGCAGGAGCCCAAATATACACTGGAGTTGGCCTCAGGAGCCCAAAAATTGGATGAATCACACCCTGGAGTTGGCAGCAGCAGCAGGAGCCCAAACATTACTTTAAAGAGACCCTGGGGTTGGCTTCAGGAGCCCAAAAATTGGATGAATCACACCCTGGAGTTGGCAGAAGTTGGCAGCAGCAGCAGCAGGAGCCCAAATATACACTGGAGTTGGCCTCAGGAGCCCAAAAATTGGATGAATCACACCCTGGAGTTGGCAGGAGTTGACAGCAGCAGCAGCAGGAGCCCAAATATACACTGGAGTTGGCCTCAGGAGCCCAAAAATTGGATGAATCACACCCTGGAGTTGGCAGAAGTTGGCAGCAGCAGCAGCAGGAGCCCAAATATACACTGGAGTTGGCCTCAGGAGCCCAAAAATTGGATGAATCACACCCTGGAGTTGGCAGCAGCAGCAGGAGCCCAAACATTACTTTAAAGAGACCCTGGGGTTGGCTTCAGGAGCCCAAAAATTGGATGAATCACACCCTGGAGTTGGCAGGAGTTGACAGTAGCAGCAGCAGGAGCCCAAATATACACTGGAGTTGGCTTCAGGAGCCCAAAAATTGGATGAATCACACCCTGGAGTTGGCAGGAGTTGACAGCAGCAGCAGCAGGAGCCCAAATATACACTGGAGTTGGCCTCAGGAGCCCAAAAATTGGATGAATCACACCCTGGAGTTGGCAGGAGTTGACAGCAGCAGCAGCAGGAGCCCAAATATACACTGGAGTTGGCCTCAGGAGCCCAAAAATTGGATGAATCACACCCTGGAGTTGGCAGAAGTTGGCAGCAGCAGGAGCCCAAATATACACTGGAGTTGGCTTCAGGAGCCCAAAAATTGGATGAATCACACCCTGGAGTTGGCAGGAGTTGACAGTAGCAGCAGCAGGAGCCCAAATATACACTGGAGTTGGCTTCAGGAGCCCAAAAATTGGATGAATCACACCCTGGAGTTGGCAGGAGTTGACAGTAGCAGCAGCAGGAGCCCAAATATACACTGGAGTTGGCTTCAGGAGCCCAAAAATTGGATGAATCACACCCTGGAGTTGGCAGGAGTTGACAGCAGCAGCAGCAGGAGCCCAAATATACACTGGAGTTGGCCTCAGGAGCCCAAAAATTGGATGAATCACACCCTGGAGTTGGCAGGAGTTGACAGTAGCAGCAGCAGGAGCCCAAATATACACTGGAGTTGGCTTCAGGAGCCCAAAAATTGGATGAATCACACCCTGGAGTTGGCAGGAGTTGACAGCAGCAGCAGCAGGAGCCCAAACATTACTTTAAAGAGACCCTGGGGTTGGCTTCAGGAGCCCAAAAATTGGATGAATCACACCCTGGAGTTGGCAGAAGTTGGCAGCAGCAGCAGCAGGAGCCCAAATATACACTGGAGTTGGCTTCAGGAGCCCAAAAATTGGATGAATCACACCCTGGAGTTGGCAGGAGTTGACAGTAGCAGCAGCAGGAGCCCAAATATACACTGGAGTTGGCTTCAGGAGCCCAAAAATTGGATGAATCACACCCTGGAGTTGGCAGGAGTTGACAGTAGCAGCAGCAGGAGCCCAAATATACACTGGAGTTGGCTTGAGGAGCCCAAAAATTGGATGAATCACACCCTGGAGTTGGCAGGAGTTGACAGTAGCAGCAGCAGGAGCCCAAATATACACTGGAGTTGGCTTCAGGAGCCCAAAAATTGGATGAATCACACCCTGGAGTTGGCAGGAGTTGACAGTAGCAGCAGCAGGAGCCCAAATATACACTGGAGTTGGCTTCAGGAGCCCAATAATTGGATGAATCACACCCTGGAGTTGGCAGAAGTTGACAGCAGCAGCAGCAGGAGCCCAAATATACACTGGAGTTGGCTTCAGGAGCCCAAAAATTGGATGAATCACACCCTGGAGTTGGCAGGAGTTGACAGTAGCAGCAGCAGGAGCCCAAAAAATGGCCTAAAGACATAAATATGTTTTGCACCATTTGGAAAGTGTAAAACGTGGCACCATGCTGAATCTAGTCGCATGCATCAGGCATTGGTGGGTGGAAATCCTGGCTGATCCATCCCTGATTCATTTTGACAAAGGTGAGTCTCTCCACATTTTTAGTTGACAGACGAGTTCTCCTCGCCGTAACTATGGCCCCCGCCGCACTAAACACCCGCTCAGATGGCACGCTACTTGCCGGGCAGGACAGCTTTTCCAGGGCAAACTCTGCTAGTTGCGGCCACAAATCAAGTTTGGCTGCCCAGAAGTCCAGCGGATCCTCAAGGTGTGTTGGCATGGTCATGTCAAAGTATGACATGACCTGCTGGTTCAGGTCCTGCTCCAGGTCTTCCTGCTGCTCATGAGTAGCCTCACTATGCGGGTGTAGAAAGCTACTCATTAGCGACTGAAGACTGAGGCTGCTGCTGCTGATGGAGCTTCTGCTGCTGCTGCTGCCAACCCCCCCAGCGGCCATGGCAGTGGAAGGTGAGCGCAGAGGTCCCCTCGAGTCAGACCTGCGAGAGTATGGACCATGGCGCAGATAGGCATCGGCCAACTGCCTACGTAGAATGTCTTTGTAGTAGTTGAGTTTGTCCTCCCTCTCGGTGGGTTTAAAAAATGCCCCCATTTTGTGCCGGAAGCGAGGGTCCAATAAGGTGGACAGCCAGAAGTCATCCCGCCGACAGATGGAAACAATTCTGGGGTCACTACGCAAGCATGTGAGCATGCTTCGTGCCATTTGCGCAAGTGACTCGGATGGACTACCTGTCTCCATCTCCACTGCATACTGCCACGGTGTGCCCGGGTCCTCTGTCTCTCCTTCCTCAAAAACCTCTAGCTCCTCTGGCTGCTCCTGCTCCTCCTCTCCTGTCCGCTGACTAGATAAACCAGCCATTTCGCCAAGCCTAAACTGTGTTTCGCTGGGCAACTCCTCCTCCTCCTCTTCCTCCTCCTCCTCCTCCAGTTCAGCTCCAACGGGGTTCATGTGGCCGTAAGATGTAAACGCCATGTCTCCAGTGCCCTGACCAGCCATGGTTTCCAACATGTGCTGTAGTACATGAAGCAGTGGAATCACGTCGTTCATCCCGTAATCCTGCCGACTGACAAATAAAGTGGCTTCCTCAAAGGGCCTGAGCAAACGGCAGGTGTCACGTATGAGCTGCCACTGGTTGACATTGAAGTTACACAGGGGAGTCCCCCTATCTGCTTGGATCATCAGGAAATCCGTGATGGCTTTTCTCTGTTCATATAATTGGTCCAACATGTGAAGGGTGGAATTCCAACGGGTGGAAACATCGCAAATCAGACTATGTTGGGGGATACCATTCTGACGCTGTAGCTCAAGAAGGGTGTGTTTGGCGGTGTAGGAGTGGCTGAAGTGCATGCAAAGTTTCCGTGAAGTTGTTAGGATGTCCTGCAGATGGGGGGAACACTTCAGAAACCGCTTGACAACCAGATTGAAGACGTGAGCCATGCAGGGGGCATGGGTCAGGCTTCCTTGGCGCAGCACAGACAAAATGTTCTTCCCATTGTCGGTAACCATGATTCCCATTTTAAGTTTTCTCGGAGTAAGCCATGTTTGGATTTCCTGATGAATACATTTAAGCAGTTCCTCCCCTGTGTGACTCCGTTCGCCAAGACAAACCATGTGAAGCACTGCGTGACACCTCCGTGCCCTGCACACATGGTAGACTGGAGGGGCACTGAGACTTGAGCCTACAGTGGAGGGTGAGGAGATGGCGGAGGATGAGGAGGCCGAGTCGCACGGTGTCACAGGCCCAATGGGCAGAGAGCGCGGAGGCCGAAGCGGCGTGACCTGTCCAAGTTGCTGCTGCAAAGGGACCACATTCACCCAGTGGGCCGTAAACGACATGTACTGCCCCTGACCGTAGTTACAGCTCCAGATGTCGGCGCTGCCATGTATTTTGCTACACACCGACAGGCTCAAGGACTGGCCCACCTTCTGTTCAACAAAAGTGTGCAGCGCTGGTACTGCCTTCTTGGCAAAGAAATGACGGCTTGGGACTCTCCACCTCGGCTCGGCACAAGCCATCAGTTCTCTGAAAGGTGCAGATTCCACCACCTGAAAAGGGAGCGACTGCAGCACCAGCAACTTGGACAGGAGCACATTCAGCTTCTGCGCCGTAGGATGAGTGGGCGCATACTGCTGTCTCTTGGACATGGCTTCGCTGATGGATTGCTGGCGGGATGCATGACTTGGAGGAGGAGGAGGAGGAGCAGGAGCGACAGAGGATGGGTATGACGCACAGCTGCCTTCGGCTGAGGTGCTGGAGCCTTGGCTGGCAGAAATTGGGAGCTCACTTGGTGAGGAAGCAGACTGGACCACCCCTTGGGAGCCTCGGTTCTCCCAGGTCGTTTTATGGTGACGCATCATATGTTGACGCAGGGCCGTGGTGCCAACATTTGGACCCTGGCCACGCTTCACCTTTTGCCTACATATCTTGCATGTGGCCATGTTACCCTCCTGCGGATGCCTCAGGAAAAACTGCCACACTGCCGAGTAGCTACTTTTCCCACCCCCTGGCCTCACTGATTCACTGCTGCTGTTGCCAACTCCAGGAACCCCTGCTCCACTACCTCCCGATAAGGTAGACTGCCGCACAGCAGGTGCTCTACCCCGGCCCCGGCCGGCTCCAGCCTTTGGAATTGTGCCCCCATGCTGACTGCTACCACCTTGCTGCCTCAGCTGCTGACTCCGGGGCAACCTGCGCCCCTCTTCTCCTGATGATGACGATGAAGCCCCTTCATCACCCGGCTCCCAAGTGCGATCGGCTTCATCGTCATCATCATCATCACCGAGTTGTGGCTGTACGTCACTGATGTTCGTGGATTCGTCAACAGTGTCTGGCGCAGGAGCTGGAACGCTCGCAGCACCCACGACACTGTCCACATCACTATCTGTCTGCCTAGCTAGAGAAGCCACCTCCATTTCTTGGCTGGGCAGTAGCTGCTGACTGTCCTCTATCTGATGGTCCTCCTCACTAAAGAGTGGAGCTGAACCCAAAGCATAGGATACGTCGCTGGGGGAGGGAACGGCGTAGGACAGAGGCAATGGGAGGACAGGGACTGCTCTCGGGGCATGCCAACTCAGGGTTGTGTCAGAGGAACCTACCGACCCTAGACTGGGGGTCTCAGACGTAAGTTGTGATGATGTTGTTGATGAGCGCGTCAACCAATCTACCACGGCAGATGCGTTACTGGTGGAGACCCGACCGCTAGCAGATACTGGCAGATTAGGTCTCTCAGCGTGACTCCTGCTGCTACTGGCCCCCAGTCTGATGCGAGCTCTGCCTGCGGAATCTTGGCCTCTGCCACTCCTCTTTTCACTTCCAGGCACTTGTCTGCCCGACATAGTCTAACTGGCGTGGGAGTAGGTGATATTTTAAGATCCCCCGGGCAGCGGTGGGTCTATATGAAACAGAATATAATGCACACCAAAAATGAGCATTAACACTCAGCCTCCAACAGGACTGCTTAGTGTAAATAAGAGAGCTGCTTAGTGTAAATAAAGAGGGGTATGCTATGTTACAGAATGGGATGCCTCAACAGAAGTGCACCTGGCAGGCAGCAGTAAGCCTATGCCCAGCAAAAGTGTCTTATAATATAAATATAATAAGAGCAAATGCTTATATGGTCTTAAACAGAGGCTGCTTTAGTCACAGAATGGGATGCTCCCAAAAAAGATCCAGTAGTACTATGCCCAGCAAAAGTGTCTTTATCAGGCTAATTTCAAATATGATAAGAGCAAATGCTTATATGGTCTTAAACAGAGGCTGCATTAGTCACAGAATGGGATGCCCCCCAAAAAAGATCCAGTAGTACTATGCCCAGCAAAAGTGTCTTTATCAGGCTAATTTCAAATATGATAAGAGCAAATGCTTATACGGTCTTAAACAGAGGCTGCTTTAGTCACAGAATGGGATGCCCCAACAGGAATGGACCTGGCAGGGTCCAGTAGTGCTATGCCCAGCAAAAGTGTCTTTATCAGGCCTAATTTCAAATATGATAAGAGCAAATGGTTATATGGTCTTAAACAGAGGCTGCTTTAGTCACAGAATGGGATGCCCCAACAGAAGTGGACCTGGCAGGGTCCAGTAGTGCTATGCCCAGCAAAAGTGTCTTTATCAGGCCTAATTTCAAATATGATAAGAGCAAATGGTTATATGGTCTTAAACAGAGGCTGCTTTAGTCACAGAATGGGATGCCCCAACAGAAGTGGACCTGGCAGGGTCCAGTAGTGCTATGCCCAGCAAAAGTGTCTTTATCAGGCCTAATTTCAAATATGATAAGAGCAAATGCTTATATGGTCTTAAACAGAGGCTGCTTTAGTCACATAATGGGATGCCCCAACAGGAATGGACCTGGCAGGGTCCAGTAGTGCTTTGCCCAGCAAAAGTGTCTTTATCAGGCCTAATTTCAAATATGATAAGAGCAAATGCTTATATGGTCTTAAACAGAGGCTGCTTTAGTCACAGAATGGGATGCCCCAACAGAAGTGGACCTGGCAGGGTCCAGTAGTGCTATGCCCAGCAAAAGTGTCTTTATCAGGCCTAATTTCAAATATGATAAGAGCAAATGCTTATATGGTCTTAAACAGAGGCTGCTTTAGTCACAGAATGGGATGCCCCAACAGGAATGGACCTGGCAGGGTCCAGTAGTGCTTTGCCCAGCAAAAGTGTCTTTATCAGGCCTAATTTCAAATATGATAAGAGCAAATGGTTATATGGTCTTAAACAGAGGCTGCTTTAGTCACAGAATGGGATGCCCCAACAGAAGTGGACCTGGCAGGGTCCAGTAGTGCTATGCCCAGCAAACGTGTCTTTATCAGGCCTAATTTCAAATATGATAAGAGCAAATGCTTATATGGTCTTAAACAGAGGCTGCTTTAGTCACAGAATGGGATGCCCCAACAGGAATGGACCTGGCAGGGTCCAGTAGTGCTTTGCCCAGCAAAAGTGTCTTTATCAGGCCTAATTTCAAATATGATAAGTGAAAATGGTTATACGGTCTTAAACAGAGGCTGCTGTAGTCACAGAATGGGATGCCCCAACAGAAGTGGACCTGGCAGGGTCCAGTAGTGCTATGCCCAGCAAAAGTGTCTTTATCAGGCCTAATTTCAAATATGATAAGAGCAAATGGTTATATGGTCTTAAACAGAGGCTGCTTTAGTCACAGAATGGGATGCCCCAACAGGAATGGACCTGGCAGGGTCCAGTAGTGCTTTGCCCAGCAAAAGTGTCTTTATCAGGCCTAATTTCAAATATGATAAGTGAAAATGGTTATACGGTCTTAAACAGAGGCTGCTGTAGTCACAGAATGGGATGCCCCAACAGAAGTGGACCTGGCAGGGTCCAGTAGTGCTATGCCCAGCAAAAGTGTCTTTATCAGGCCTAATTTCAAATATGATAAGAGCAAATGCTTATATGGTCTTAAACAGAGGCTGCTTTAGTCACAGAATGGGATGCCCCAACAGGAATGGACCTGGCAGGGTCCAGTAGTGCTTTGCCCAGCAAAAGTGTCTTTATCAGGCCTAATTTCAAATATGATAAGTGAAAATGGTTATACGGTCTTAAACAGAGGCTGCTGTAGTCACAGAATGGGATGCCCCAACAGAAGTGGACCTGGCAGGGTCCAGTAGTGCTATGCCCAGCAAAAGTGTCTTTATCAGGCCTAATTTCAAATATGATAAGAGCAAATGGTTATATGGTCTTAAACAGAGGCTGCTTTAGTCACAGAATGGGATGCCCCAACAGAAGTGGACCTGGCAGGGTCCAGTAGTGCTATGCCCAGCAAAAGTGTCTTTATCAGGCCTAATTTCAAATATGATAAGAGCAAATGCTTATATGGTCTTAAACAGAGGCTGCTTTAGTCACAGAATGGGATGCCCCAACAGGAATGGACCTGGCAGGGTCCAGTAGTGCTTTGCCCAGCAAAAGTGTCTTTATCAGGCCTAATTTCAAATATGATAAGAGCAAATGGTTATATGGTCTTAAACAGAGGCTGCTTTAGTCACAGAATGGGATGCCCCAACAGAAGTGGACCTGGCAGGGTCCAGTAGTGCTATGCCCAGCAAAAGTGTCTTTATCAGGCCTAATTTCAAATATGATAAGAGCAAATGGTTATATGGTCTTAAACAGAGGCTGCTTTAGTCACAGAATGGGATGCCCCAACAGAAGTGGACCTGGCAGGGTCCAGTAGTGCTATGCCCAGCAAAAGTGTCTTTATCAGGCCTAATTTCAAATATGATAAGAGCAAATGCTTATATGGTCTTAAACAGAGGCTGCTTTAGTCACATAATGGGATGCCCCAACAGGAATGGACCTGGCAGGGTCCAGTAGTGCTTTGCCCAGCAAAAGTTTCTTTATCAGGCCTAATTTCAAATATGATAAGAGCAAATACTTATATGGTCTTAAACAGAGGCTGCTTTAGTCACAGAATGGGATGCCCCAACAGAAGTGGACCTGGCAGGGTCCAGTAGTGCTATGCCCAGGAAAAGTGTCTTTATCAGGCCTAATTTCAAATATGATAAGAGCAAATGCTTATATGGTCTTAAACAGAGGCTGCTTTAGTCACAGAATGGGATGCCCCAACAGGAATGGACCTGGCAGGGTCCAGTAGTGCTTTGCCCAGCAAAAGTGTCTTTATCAGGCCTAATTTCAAATATGATAAGAGCAAATGGTTATATGGTCTTAAACAGAGGCTGCTTTAGTCACAGAATGGGATGCCCCAACAGAAGTGGACCTGGCAGGGTCCAGTAGTGCTATGCCCAGCAAACGTGTCTTTATCAGGCCTAATTTCAAATATGATAAGAGCAAATGCTTATATGGTCTTAAACAGAGGCTGCTTTAGTCACAGAATGGGATGCCCCAACAGGAATGGACCTGGCAGGGTCCAGTAGTGCTTTGCCCAGCAAAAGTGTCTTTATCAGGCCTAATTTCAAATATGATAAGTGAAAATGGTTATACGGTCTTAAACAGAGGCTGCTGTAGTCACAGAATGGGATGCCCCAACAGAAGTGGACCTGGCAGGGTCCAGTAGTGCTATGCCCAGCAAAAGTGTCTTTATCAGGCCTAATTTCAAATATGATAAGAGCAAATGGTTATACGGTCTTAAACAGAGGCTGCTTTAGTCACAGAATGGGATGCCCCAACAGAAGTGGACCTGTCAGGGTCCAGTAGTGCTATGCCCAGTAAAAGTGTCTTTATCATGCCTAATTTCAAATATGATAAGAGAAAATGCTTATATGGTCTTAAACAGAGGCTGCTTTAGTCACAGAATGGGATGCCCCAACAGGAATGGACCTGGCAGGGTCCAGTAGTGCTTTGCCCAGCAAAAGTGTCTTTATCAGGCCTAATTTCAAATATGATAAGGGAAAATGGTTATACGGTCTTAAACAGAGGCTGCTGTAGTCACAGAATGGGATGCCCCAACAGAAGTGGACCTGGCAGGGTCCAGTAGTGCTATGCCCAGCAAAAGTGTCTTTATCAGGCCTAATTTCAAATATGATAAGAGCAAATGGTTATATGGTCTTAAACAGAGGCTGCTTTAGTCACAGAATGGGATGCCCCAACAGAAGTGGACCTGGCAGGGTCCAGTAGTGCTATGCCCAGCAAAAGTGTCTTTATCAGGCCTAATTTCAAATATGATAAGAGCAAATGCTTATATGGTCTTAAACAGAGGCTGCTTTAGTCACAGAATGGGATGCCCCAACAGGAATGGACCTGGCAGGGTCCAGTAGTGCTTTGCCCAGCAAAAGTGTCTTTATCAGGCCTAATTTCAAATATGATAAGTGAAAATGGTTATACGGTCTTAAACAGAGGCTGCTGTAGTCACAGAATGGGATGCCCCAACAGAAGTGGACCTGGCAGGGTCCAGTAGTGCTATGCCCAGCAAAAGTGTCTTTATCAGGCCTAATTTCAAATATGATAAGAGCAAATGCTTATATGGTCTTAAACAGAGGCTGCTTTAGTCACAGAATGGGATGCCCCAACAGGAATGGACCTGGCAGGGTCCAGTAGTGCTTTGCCCAGCAAAAGTGTCTTTATCAGGCCTAATTTCAAATATGATAAGTGAAAATGGTTATACGGTCTTAAACAGAGGCTGCTGTAGTCACAGAATGGGATGCCCCAACAGAAGTGGACCTGGCAGGGTCCAGTAGTGCTATGCCCAGCAAAAGTGTCTTTATCAGGCCTAATTTCAAATATGATAAGAGCAAATGGTTATATGGTCTTAAACAGAGGCTGCTTTAGTCACAGAATGGGATGCCCCAACAGAAGTGGACCTGGCAGGGTCCAGTAGTGCTATGCCCAGCAAAAGTGTCTTTATCAGGCCTAATTTCAAATATGATAAGAGCAAATGCTTATATGGTCTTAAACAGAGGCTGCTTTAGTCACAGAATGGGATGCCTCACAGCAGACTTAAGATCAGTTCAGTATATATGCACAGTTAGTTACTATAAGCAGCCTGAAAACGCTAACAAAGCCTGTCAGCCAGCTAGTAACACTCAGGCTGGATGAAAAAAAAAAAAAATCTCCCTGTGACAGCCTCCGTTTTTCCTACCTTTCCCTGGCTTTCTGTCTGTCTCCTGTCTGTCTCCTGCCTGTCTCCAGCCTGTCCATGTCTGTCCCTGTCTGTCCCTGCCTGTCTAACTGCCTCAGCTACACAGCGTCCTGTCTCTCACGAATGCAATAGAGAAATGAGGAAAAGCAAGATGGCCGCCGTTAAATCCGCTGTGACGTCACCGGGCTTGCTGGCTGCTGATAGGCTGCATGTGACTGCCCCAGCTTGCACTGGCGCGGGATACATGTCCAGACATGTCCCGTCCGCCATCTTAGAATGCCTGTAAATGTAAATGAATGGATGTTAAAGGAAAACTTTGAGTGATCGAATCGCGGGGAAATTCGGATTCGATCCGAATCGAATTTTTCCTGAAATTCGGATCGAATCCGGGTTCGTCCGGATCGATTCGCTCATCCCTAGTCACCACAGACAGAATTTTTAGACTAATGTTGCTCTGACTGATGGATGTAAGATCCTTTAGTAATCCCACTGTTAAGACTTAAAGGGTTATCCAAATGATGACGGGGTTGTGCACTGAAATAGGTTGAACAAAATGGAGGCAAGACAAAACTTCTGGGACCGGTTGTGTCCCACTTTCAGTGGTGAGTTAACGAAAGCCTCTTTGGGGAGCTTGCAGGTTACACCTGAAGGTCTGAGATGTGCCTGCCTCAATACATAATAGGAACTACATGTTCCAATGAGATAGCGAAGATTGCTGCTGAAGGACTTTGTGGTATTTTAATATCATTGCCTTTTAATCAAAATTTCAAAGGACATTTCATATTCTTTGTAACATCAGGTTTTCAAAACAATGGGAAAGCTAGTAAGGATAATTTTTCTGTAAAACCAAGTAGTTCGGAATATATTGAGCTTTTGTCTTTTGTGTGGTCTACAATGTTTTCTTTAGAGACAAATTAGATAAGGAAAGGGAAAGAAAGGGCTCAAACTTAAACTGTGGCCTCTACTTACAAATGGGAAAGTTGAAAATCATTGTTTTTCATTAACTTTCGTGGTTTGATGAATGAGTATCAGAAGCTCCTTCTGAAAGAGGTCAGCATATTGCAGTTCTGAAAAGAACGTAAATTGTGTAATAATAGAAATATTCTTTTATTGTTGATGACAGGTTTGCTTTTTAACTAACAATACAGTGTTCTCTGGTCACACTCATAGAGAACATGTCTGACATATCTGAAATTGCTTCATGTTAATCATCATTTTTGGTTTACTTTTCATACTGTTTTGTGAGTTTTGTCAGTTTTGTGTCTATTCAGTAGGGTTATTCTTGCTCAAAACAAAGAATGTTATGCACAACGTTTATACCTGCCGCTACAAATGGTATTGAAAGAATCCAGTTTGACATTTTAGGTAACTACAAGAAGTGCACACATATAACCTCATTGCACTGTCAGAAAGTGGAAGGCAGCGCATCTCTTGATTTATATGGCACTTTATATGGCAACCGTTAATTCACCCACCCCAATAAAGTATAAAGGGATAAAGTACAGGGGGGTGGGTTATAGCTGTGCTTTGCTCAGACAGAGCAGAGCTGGCGTCAGGAAAAGGTCAGCAATCCCAGAATGCAGAGCAGCACAGTCAGAGGGCACTTCCTGTTTGCAGGCTGCCTGATGTTCCATGAGCCCCCATCTTGGATGTTTAAAGGCTCATAACATGCTGTAGATGCAGATAGGATGATTTTTAATGTGAGCAATCTGTATGTACAGGGTGTGGGAAACATAAGATAGACTCTTATTCAGAGTGAGGGACCACTTTAATCCTTATTCAATAAAGTCACTAACAGTCCATTAAATTTAACCTATTCTCATTCATTTTGACCTATCCTACTTGACCACTTCCCAGGTCTTGCACATTCATGGTTCTCATCTTGCCTCACAGATCACACATTTAGTGCATCCCACTCTAACAGTCTAACAGTCTCCTCTATTCACCCACTGTCTGTTATGGTCTTGGCCTACTTATAGACTCATTTGGCTTCCCACATCAGATGACATTCAGATATACAGTACCTTTCAAGCTCAGATTTCACTTCCCTTTGATCTTGTGTTTCAGTATGTCTCATAGCTATATCTTCGTTCATGCTATTTCAGTCCCTCAAACTGAACATGCACAGAACAGAACTTTTCATTTACCCATATAATTCTGCCCTTGTCTCTAATACAGCATTATTTGTCAGTAGTTGTCTGTCTGTCACCTCAATTTGTTGGTATTATACTAGACTCCTTTTTCTCATTCACTAGTCCACTCATGTTGTCTCCAACTCAATCATCTAAAGAAAGAAAAAAACAGATCAACCTACTAGTTCTGATTCTCTTAAATCCATGTCAGCCAAGGATGAAAAAGTCCTGCTTGAAGGGGGTACAGCTTACACCCAAAATCCAGAGAAAGCAAAAGGTGTTCAGCAGATTACGAGAGTAGATAAAACGTAACTTTTAATATTAGTAGTTAAAATCATGATGATGCCGTCGAAAAATATCCAACCATATCCTGCCAACGCAAACATGTTTCACATCTGTCCCTTTCCTTATATCTCACTAAAATTCTGAACATATTGTAGTAAATCTACTGCAACACCCTGGCCTACCAACAAGCAGACTGTCACCTTACCAATCTATCCTCAACTCTGATGGACATCTCATCCAACTCACTTCTCAAGTGCTGCTCTTTTCCATCAGTCCCTCAACTCGCTACCAGTATCAGAAATAATTTACTTTAAACTTTCGATCATAACCCACAGTTATCTCCAGCCAAACCTCTTACTATATTATATTTCATCAATAGCCCAAAGAGAGCTTTTGCTCTCTCAGGACATACTTCTGTTTGCATTCCCTTCCACTTTTGTCTTCAGGACATCTCTGGAATGCACTTCTTTTGACATTTCACCACTCCCAACTCTCCAGACTTTGAAAAGTGCCCCCAAAAGTCACCTGCTCATACATGTCTATCATCTGGTCTTAAGTGGTTCAAAACCCATTTGGCACGATTGGAATGCATCTCAGTATGCCCTTCTTTGTGAAACCCCCCATAATCTTACTTTTCCTGGAAGCTCCTGCCATGCTGTGTTCACCAGCGGCTGCATCACTGGCATCCCTGTAGCTGTGCACTCCCGCGTCCAGCCATTTAGATGCTGGGGGGCATGCACTCCACAGGAAGCGGTGGATGCAGGCAGCCGACTGGTGACGTGTCCCCCGGCACCCCTGAGCCAGCCGATCGCCGATCTTAAAAGGTGGGGACTTGGCAGTGGAAAAACATGGTTTTCTTTTAAAGCAGGTCACCACCGAGCCGACAGCATCACTCCAGATACTGAGATGGGAGGGAGGTTTGGGGCTGGCAAAAATGCCTTTTCACTCACTTTAAGTTAACCACTTTGTAATCTCTACAACCTTCAGAGAACTTGCCACAATGCTTAGTACATACTACCTGCGGTCCAATTTTTTGCCCAGGTATTATCCTTTAGATTGTAAGCTCACAAGGGGAGAGCCCTCACTCCAATTGTACACCAACATCAACTTGTACAGTATACATCTCTATCACATCTGAACATCTTTGAAAAAAATAGTTAACTATACATAAACCACTTTTTATGGTTATATAAATAAATAAATAATTGGAAGGGGCTAAGAATACCACCATAGGGGTTTCTATTTGAAGTAAGCCCCGAAAGTGGAGAACACCCACAATGCCTCAATGGTTGACCCAGATCCACTTAACCATACTTTACTGTGAATATATATAACATACATATACACATACAGTATTTTTTGCTCAATAAGACACTTTCAGGATTTGGAGTAGGAAAATAAAAAAAAAATTTAAATCAAATGGTGTGCTAAAAATCACCCTTTAATCACCCTTTTACAGACAGTGTGCAGAATCCCACACATCACCCCATTAAAGACACCACATTACAGGCAGTGAGAAGTGTGGCATCCCAAATTTAGGCAGTGTGTGAGGCATCCTAAATACCAGTAGTGTGAGTGGCATCCGATGTACAGGCGTCGTGTGAGGCATCCAAAATACAGGCAGTGTGTGAGGCATCCAAAATACAGGCAGTGTATGAGGCATCCAAATTACAGGCAGTGTGTGAGGCATCCAAAATACAGGCAGTGTGTGAGGCATCCCAAATACAGGCTGTGTGTGAGGCATTCCAAATACAAGCTGTGTGTGAGGCATTCCAAATACAAGCTGTGTGTGAGGCATTCCAAATATAGGCAGTGTGTGAGGCATACCAAATACAGGCTGTGTGTGAGGCATTCCAAATACAAGCAGTGTGTGAGGCATTCCAAATATAGGCAGCATGTGAGGCATCCCAAATACAGGCAGCATGTGAGGCATCCCAAATGCAGGCAGTGTGTGAGGCCTCCTAAGTACAGGCAGTGTTTGAGGCATCCCAAATACAGGCAGTGTGAGTGACACCCCATATACAGGCAGTGTGAGTGACACCCCAAATACAGGCAGTGTGTAAGGCATTCCAGATACAGGCAGTGTGAAGAATGCCCCCAAAAACAAAAAAACACACATGCACACCCAAACATACATTACTGGCGTCATAACTAGTGGAGGCGGCTTCTCTGCAGGCAAACAGGCTACTACCCAGCCGACTTCTCTACATACAGGGGGGGGAGGGGTCTTGCAGCTTCTCAGGCAGCAGCCACCAGCAGCTTCTACCTCTGCCACCGAAGATAATGGCAGATATCAAAGATGCAGAACTGTGGATCAGGCTTTAGGCCCTTAGTGCTGCCTTGAGAGTAAAAGCTGATGTATTTCTTTCCTACAATCAACTTTTGTTGTTGGAGCATCTTACCTTGACTTTAATTGGTGCAGGGCCTACAGCATATACATTTAGCCTTCTTTTAATATGCCATTGTAATATTATACACTTTTTAAAGAGAAAACACTAGCTAAATGATGACACTTTTTCTCTAAGCTACTTTTCAACTTCAGGGAAAGACTATCTACATAAGATGCCTGCATGCCATGACTAAGGGCCTTATTTAAGAAGGGATAGCGTCAGGTAGTGGCTGGTTAATGAGAGGTAGCGACAGGTAACGACAGGTGAACGCCGGACACGGCACGCAATTACACATTTAACATGCTGAATCTGCTTAGCGGCTGGGATAACGCCATGTAGCGTCCGATTCATCTTTATCCCAGCCTCAGCAGACAGCACTGGCGTTCAGCCTTGCACAGCGCCAGGTATGACCTCTCGCTACCTGCTACTCTCCCATACATTTCAATGGACGATCCTTTTCTTCTCTTTAAACGGGGTTTTTTTTTTTTTTTTTTTTTTTTTTTTTTAAATCTCAAATAATGCTGTGACCTCTTCTGGCATTGAAAAAGCAGTTTTTTCAAATTTTTTTCATTTTTTATATATTTCTTCAGAAATGACATTACAGGTCTGGCATTAAAGTGTTCATGTTACAATGTTGCTACAATGTAATGCCATATGTTTTCGCTTTGTTACTAGTGGATAGATGCTGAAAAACAGACTTTAAACACACCGCCTCCTGCGCTCTGGGCTTCAAACAAGCATTTTTCAGCGCCAGAGTTTTGTGAGGTTGTTTTTTTGCTGAATATGGTGTGAGTCGGTCGCACTGACCAGTCGCTAACATGCGCTCCCATACAGGGCTGTACTGGTCAAATAGTAACTCCTCACAATGTATTCATCATTAATGCACAGCGACTGAGTCGCTAGGAACTAGTGACCCACGGCCGAGCACAGTGACTACTAGCGAGCACTCTGAAAATGCCTGCTACAGACACTCATCTGTCGCTACATGGCGCTAATGATGAATCAGCCTGCCCGTTAGCAGATGAATTTTGGTAATACATGACAATGGTGCAGCAACAACATCAGCACACAACATTTTAGTTCTGAGTGACCAAAGACACTAATGCTACAAGTGTAAAATGTATTAATAAGTTTATAATACACTCTTTAGTGTAAAGATTTTCAAATTGCAGGGTGTGTTCCAGGGAGGGTATTTGTATGTGTATTTAACTGTATCGTAATTGCATGGCCATCATTACTGTAACTTTGGAAAGCACAGCTATTGTTTTGCTCAAACATATTCAATTTAACATTTTTTTACACAATGGGATCAGTGAACCCTTAGGTAGACAATGATAGTGAATTGCAATATTCAGTAAAAAAAAAAAAATAGTGCACTTTTACAAGTTCTAAATCAAAGGAGTAAGTCGGTTTAAAGTGTGCACTACTTTTTTGTCAAAATTGCGATTCACTTTCATTGACTGCACTCCATTGTCTATATGTGTCTACCTTAGGGATGATTCAGCACCAGGTGGAATAGAATACTATTGTTTCTTTTTTTACCTAAAGTGACATTTTCACTAATGGTTCTGAATTGATCCCAATACCTCTAATAAAAATTGATTACAACTTCCAAACAGTAGTGATTACTCTTTGATTACACAATTGTTCAGATTCTGTTGAATCCTAACATTTCTACATATTAGAAGTTACAGCATTACATGAAAGGAACATTCACCTCATCAAGCTAATTGTGAACTTGACAGCAAAGCATTCCTCTTAACCTGTGCATAAAGCTGGAAATATTGCACACTATCCTCAGGGGTAACAGATTCCAAACGGATTAACCCTTGACACCCTCTGCACCAAAATAAGCCTAAATAATACCTTACATCAAGACCTTGGTTAAGCCTGGTGAAGGTTATATATAGTCATATAGCAAATTCACCACAGCACAGAACAAGGTTCAAACCAACATCCATCTATTGTCTAATTAAGAATATGCTGTTGACATATTTTATTACAAGGAAATAAAATGATATTTTGAGTACAAGAAGACAATCTATAGCATTAACTATATGTCTTAGTACCTTCAAAAAATCAAAATCTGCAAAGAAATGTAATTTTCTATTACTTTTTTTTATGCTTTTTTTAAGGAGATTCATTGTTCTACTGACATAAAATGACTTCTTCTGTTATTAAGTCCCATATGTTTTGCATGTAGACACATGGAAACATTTTCCATTTTTTTTTACAATCACATATGTTATGAACAAACTTACATATACAATGTTTTTATACAAATCATTGTTTACAGCTAGAATAAGGCTCATGATTATATTGTAGTGCAGTTTCTTTTGTCCTTAGGGTCAGTTCAGTCACCATGAAAAATTATATGTGCCCTTTCAAGAGAATGGAGACGCATAATTTAACAAGCATTTTATTTATATAGACCTACTTGTTGAGAGACGGTAGGAACAGAAGAAAAGAGATAGAATTTGTATTAATTTGTAATCAGCAGGGACCTGACATATTAGGACCCTGTTTACCCCAGGTATAGCTTTCAAAGTAATCTATGGAAGTCCATTGAGCTGTTAGATTCTCTGGGTGAATAAAGGTTTATATTAAACACAGGAAGCATGCATGTGAAAAGTCATGATTAGTCATTCTTTTTTTATTTTCATTTACAAATAAGGAGATATTTTTTGTGAATGTTAAAAAAAACTCACCAGGAAATCTACAATGTATAAAAAAAATAAGTTAACAGATTAGAGATGAGCGAACTTCTTGAAAGTTCGATTAGGGCGATTCGCCGAATTTCCCCAAGAAATGCGGGTTCGCCCGAATCGAACTTTCACGAATCGCTCATCTGAAAAAAAAAAATGCCGGCATGGTGGGAGCGGGCAGGCCGGCTATGCTGTCAGCGCAGCCGGCCTGCCCGCTCCCACCATGCCGGCATTTGTTTAAAAAGCAAACACTTACCTGCATGGTCGGAGCGTGGAGGCCGGCGCCGCTCTCAGCTGTCATCAGAGGGCGCGTCATCAGAGGGTGCCTGAGAGCGGCGCCAGCCTCCATGCTCCAACCATGCAGGTAAGTGTTTGCTTTTTAAACAAATGCCGGCATGGTGGGAGCGGGCAGGCCGGCTGCACTGTCAGCTCCCACCATGCCGGCATTTTTTTTTTTATTTCAGGGAAAATTCAATCGGCACGAACCAAAAAAAAAATTCGGGTTCGTGCCAAATTGAATTTTCCCTGAAATTCGGAGCGAATTCCGGTTTGTCCGAACCGGTTCGCTCACCCCTATAACAGATTATTAGTTCTTTGTATTTTTGTTCTTGATTTTTGTTAGACTTAATGTTTCTGTAGTGTAGTTAACCTGCAAGAAGGGTTAAATATCAACTCAACAGCAGCTTCTTTATGCATGTCTGTGTCCATTTTTAAGGGGTAGAACTTCTTATGTCTATACTAAGTACAGACTTAGGGCCTTATTCATGAAGGGATAGCGTCAGGTAGTGGCTGGTTAATGAGAGGTAGCGACTGGTGAACGCCGGACACGGCACGCAATTACACATTTATAAGCAGAATCTGTTTAGCGACTGGGATAACGCCATGTAGCGTCTGATTCATCATTTTCCCAGCCTCAGCGAACGGCGCCGGCGTTCAGCCTTGCACAGCGCCAGGTATGACCTCTCGCTACCTGACGCTCTGCCATACATTTCAATGGACGTTCCTTTCCTTCTCTTTAAACTGTGTTTTTGTTTTTTTTGCTTTTTTTTAAATCTCAAATAATTCTGTGACCTCTCCTGGCATTGAATAAGCAGTTTTTTCACATTTTTTTTTATTTTTTATATATTTCTTCAAAAATGACATTACAGGTCTGGCATTAAAGTGTTCATGTTACAATGTTGCTACAATGTAATTCCATATGTTTTCGCTTTGTTACTAGTGGAAAGATGCTTGAAAACACACTTTAAACACACCGCCTCCTGCGCTCTGGGCTTCAAACAAGCATTTTTCAGCGCCAGAGATTTGTGAGGCTGTTTTTTTGCTGAATATGGTGTGAGTCGGTCGCTATGAGCAGTCGCTACCATGCGCTCCCATACAGCGCTGTACTGGCCAAATAGCGACTCCTCACAATGTGCTCAACATTCATGGACTGCGACTGAGTCGCTATGAAGTAGCGACCCACAGCTGAGCACAGTGACTACTAGCGGGCGCTCTGAAAATGCCTGCTACAGATGCTCATCTGTCGCTACCTGGCGTTAGTGATGAATCAGCCTGCCCGTTTAAAAAGCATTCGGATAAGTTCAAAAACCAAAGTTGCATCATTGTGTTTGTCTACACTATTTGAAAAAATACCCCATGAGACACGGTGCTTGTGAGATTACCTTCACTTAAAGTGGACCAACACCCAGGATTTTGACTATCCTGGGTTTTGGTCCACTTCAGGGGGGCACCCCGATTAGGGGAGTCCCGCTGTGTAAAACCGCTGTGTAAAACCCCCCAAAACTCACCTCACCACGCTCCCACGTAGTAACAAGACAGTGCGTCCGCCGCCGCCACCCGCACGTCGCTCTGACAGGGCGCGCGCCGCGCAGGCCATTCACAAACGGCCGGCACGGGCGCGCGCACGTCTAGAGGTGAGTTTTTTGGGGGTTTTGGGGGGGGTCCCACACCGCGGGACATCCCGATCTCGGATGTCCCGCGGTGAGGGAGGTGATCGGCCCGGGAATCTTATAGATTCCCGGGCCGATCAGGGGTGGGTGACAGTCCACTTTAATTACCCTAAGCATACTACTCAGGACCAGCAGTCAGAAGATACTCACCTATACTGTATGATTTTTCTGTTTGCCTGGGGACACAAAGGCAGAGCACCCATTATATCAACTATTATCTCCCCCCTCTCCTGACAGCCAGGATAAAAGCATGGGTCTGCTTTAAATTTCAACAACCGTTTATTAAAAGTTTACAGTATAGTGTATGTCACATTTAGATTTGAGCTTAAAAAGGGGAAGCAATCTAACTCAAGACTACACTGACAAAGGGAAAACCAATAGAAAACTGCAAGAGCCAATGAAATTCTGCTTTGAATTTATATCTTGTGTCAGCAAACAAAATAGAAACTTCTGCAGATAAATGGATGGGTATCAAGTGAGCAGTCTCTTATTATAGTAAATATAAACCATAAAATATTAATTGATATTTAATACAAATATTTAGATAGTAAGCCACAAGGGCAGGGTGATCTTCCTAATGTAGTTGGCTGTGTATTTGTGCTTTCTGTCATGTATTGTAAGTTAGGGGTTTATTCATTAAGGGATAGCGGCAGATAGTGGCTTGTAAGCGACAGACAGCGTCTGGTGAATGCTGGGTGCTGTACGCAATACCACATTTATGAAGGCGATTCTGATGAGCGACTCTAACAGCGCCATGTAGCGTACGATTCATCATTACATGCAGCCCAGCATATGGCTCCGGTGTTACCTGTCGCTACCTGTTGCTCTCCCATACATTTCAATGGCCGTTCCTTTTCTTCTGTTTAAACAGGGTTATTTGTGTTTATTTTTTTTTCCCTCCAAAATTTGTGTGACCTCTCCTGGCCCAGAGTCATTTTTTGAAAAAGTTTATAATTTTTTATATTTATATGCAGAATTGTCATTACAGGTCTGGCATTAAAGTATTACTGTCACAATGTTACAACAATGTAATTCCATGTGTTTTTGCTTTGTTACTGGTGGATATGTGTTCAAAAACAGACTTTAATCACACAGCGTCTGGCACTCTTTGCTATAGCGACCAGATCCAGAGCGACTACAAGTTTTTTTGTTGAATATGGTGTGAGTCGCTGAGAGTTGGTCGCAATGAGCTGGTGCTACCTTTCGCTCCCTGCAACGCTGTACTGGTGTTAGAACGGCCAACATACATCTCATTCATCAGTGCCAGCCAGGTTACTACAGCGACTGAGGCGCTCTGTTACAGTGCCAGATAGACGATCACAGTGTCTACTAGCGGTCGCTCTAAGCGCCTCTGTACAGCTGCTCATCTGCCGATAGCTGGCGCTAGTAATGAATCAGCCTGGCCGTTGGTTTACCCTGTTTGTATTTTCACATTGTACAGTGCCATGGAAGATGACGGTGCCTTATAAATAAACATTAATAACATTAATAAAAGGAGTGCCAATCATTAGAAACAACTGTGACCTTTAAGGGCCATTGGGCAATATTTAAAGCTCAGTTCTGTCAATGCAAATACTATAAAATGCTGGTGAAAAAATATTTCAGCAATTACCCTTTAGCAATTATTTCATCTAATATACACCTACAAGCCTATTAATATATGTATATTTAGTAAATACTTCATTTCTAAATTAATCGTTTTTACTGCTAGGATTTCTTCCCTCTTTGTCTTTACCTAGATTACCTACCGTAGCTGACCCGCAACAAGACTTTAGCAGTAACTGCATAGATCAGCAAATAGTAAACTCTTGGTTTTGCCTAATGCTTCTTGGCAAAATGAAAAGGATGCCTGGATGTATAATTATGACTGTACATAACCAGACAAATGCAACTGCACATATATTAAAAGGACAGGAAACAATCATGTTAACTAAGGGCAAAGGCCTCAAAGCATTCTAAGGAGTGTCAGACTAGAACACCTCGGGCCCACTAGAGGAAATCATTCTTGTAGGTCACTCTTCAGCTAATAAACAATTGATTTGTTGCATGATTTCAAATATTTATTAACCAAATGACAAATGTAGCTCACAGAACAAAAAGGGAACTCACAGAACACTTAGAGCATTATTTATAATGGCGCCATTTTGAATCATTTGACCTATGTGTCCCCTTTGGCGTGTCTACATGTTTCTTGTTGGGGGGTGTGACACTGAAAGGTAATGCAGACAGAACTGTTCTTAATCAGCTTGTGTTGGCACACTAAGAGGCTGATTCATTACTAACACCAGGTATCGGCAGATGAGCGTCTATAGCGGCACTTAGAGCATCCGTTAGTAGACGCTGTAAACGGGTATCGGGCGTTGTAACAGTGTGCCTCAGTCGCTGTAGTAACCTGGCCAGCATTGATGAATGTGATGTATGTTGGGCGCTTCAACACCAGTACAGCGCTGCAGAGAGTGAAAGGTAGCGCCAGCTCAGTGCGACCGACTCTCGGTGCTCCACACCATACTGCATAAAAATATAAAAAGTCAAAAAAGTTTCTAAAAATGTTTGTTTGCAGCCAGGAGAGGTCACACAATGATTTGAGCAAAAATAAAAATGTCAAACATGCTTTTTAAACACAACACGGCCCTTGAAATGTATGGGAGATCGACACTGAGCGAAAGGTAACATCTAGCGCACCGGCGACGCTGAGCCGCCTGTAATAATACATCAGACGCTACATGGCGCTGTTAGAGTCGGTCGTCAGATTCGCTTTCATAAATGTGGTTTTGCGTACAATGTCCAGCGTTCACCAGACGCTGCCTGCCGCTACGAGGCACTACCTGGCGCTATTCCTTCTTAAATAACCCCCTAGGTTTCTCCCTCTATAGACCAGCCTGTGTCTGTGCCTTTCATAAATGTGGTTTTGCGTACAGTGTCCATCGTTCACCAGATGCTGCCTGCCGCTACGAGGCACTACCTGGCGCTATTCCTTCTTAAATAACCCCCTAGGTTTCTCCCTCTATAGACCAGCCTGTGTCTGTGCCTTATGCTAGGTGTAACAGGGCTAATGAGCGCTACTCTGTTCCATCACCTTCTTGGACCTGCATGCCATATTTGCTCATTTTTAACATGCAACGGATGTTAGTGATGGATCTTATAGGTACTGGTTGCTATAATATCATTAAAGTTATCTGAAAACACTGGCGTAAATAAAATGTGGCAAATTTTGTATTGCATTTAAATTCTGTTATGGGGGTTAATTAGATATACAGTGATGAAGTGGTAAAAGCATCAACACTAAATGACGCTTCTTAAAAACAGGCCCTTAAATTTGCACAAAACCTTTAAAGGCCAAAACAACAAAGAAATGAATAGCATGGTAAGATTGGGATGATATCAGTGAAAGCACAAACAAGGACCACATGGGATGAATTTCATCATCAGCATCAAAGCTTGATCAACAGATTAGTCATGCAGTGTTGAAGCTTATATTTATTATTATCACAAAAGCAGGAAACACATATATAAATACAGGAGAGGGAAGGTCTGATTAGAATAATAAAAACACATGAATACAGTGATAAATGCAGGTAATTTGCAGTGAGTTCATATTTGCATTTCAAATCACTTCAAATTCACAGTTTAAAAAAAATATTGTTTAAACAAATCTCAAGTTAGTTGCTGAGGTATGAAGTGCCTTCACATGATTATTTAAAATCACTGATAATATTATGTAAAATCCACCTCCCCTCCAATAATGTAGTACTTGTGGGGGATGGTATTTTATTTAAATTTCTGTTATTTAATACTATACTTACAGTTACTAATTGTTAGTGGAAGATGTCATTTAAGTCTTTTAAAATCATAGCACTTCTTGAGTACTTATTATTATTTGATAAGCTCTTCATCTCATATGAGCGGGCTAGCCAGTATTCATTATTGCTTAGCAAGTTTGGCAAGCTTAAAACTAATAAAGTGAAAAAAATATTATTTTGTAAACCCTGCTCATGAAATGCTGGGGAAGTCTACCAATAGTTTTTAATAAGGTAAATCCCACTTTCATAAATAAGAGAGAGATTGATGTAGTGAAAGCACTCCTTCAGAGTTGGTGAGCTTGCCATGGCAGACTATATATATATATATATGTTGTATTTTGGTCCTATGGTACATATATTTTCTTTGTGTTTGCTAAATACTTTGTTTGCACACTCTGCAGTATGTGTAATTACATGTTGTAAGCACAAAGTAATTCATCATACAGTATGTGATGTCAAGCATAGTGTATTGAGGCCAATGGTGTTAGCAAAGATCAAATGGTAAACTCTCCGGAGAGTAAGCCCAAAGTAAGCTTTACAGGGAAACGTAAAGTCAGATACTATACAGTAAGAACATTTTGTTAGAACACTAAACCTCTGATCTGTGTGATTATGTGCATAGTCAGATTTCTAAAGAAATGTTTAAAGACACCTGAACTTCACCTCAAAGTTCAACCATGACAAAGAGCTCTTCTAATAGAATAAAAAGAAAAAATCTGCTTTGCAGAAGGCGAGGCTGACAAGGCTGGTCACATACTGCCGCACTGTAGTCCAATGAGGAAAGAGAGAGACCTGCTTTGTGGCTCAGTGAGGCCTCTCCTGAGAGACAGTTTACCCATGCTGATCACTGGAACAGAAATGACTGCCACAGATAGCCCTTTATAAATAAACAATAACAATAGTAAACAATAATCTGCTAACATAATAAAGTAAATAATGCTACACCTAAAATCTTGTCATTGTGTACCCAAGTCCTGGCACCTTGAGAAAGTGACAGTAGGTCACGGAACGCGTGGGTGGAAATTAATACTTGGCTTGGCAGGAGGGGATCATATTCTGCACTGAGGTGAAGTTATTCCAGTTAGTTGGTTCGTTTTTTATGTCTTTTACTTATATTACATATTCATTGATCTTTGGTACTTTGCACATTAGCACTTTAGTGGTCTTTTATAGGTTGTATATAGATGAATAGGAGGAATAGTATAGGTATAGTATGGAGAATGGGGATTGATTAGGTCACTCCTGCTGGGGTCGGTTTTTGTGTATTTTTTAAATGTCTGTGGTGATATTGTATTGTCTTTAATGTGTTTTTTAATTACTTTTGATGAATTAAATTAATGGATATCAAATATAGATTGTGCTATTGAATTATTAGTAGGGTTAGAGTGGTGCCTCTTTGGTTTAAGTCCCTTTATCTGTGGTTTGCTGGGACCGCAGACCTCAGGTTTGGTTTTGTGTACCCAAGTCCTACATTTAGTTTAACGTTTAGATTTTTGTCCAGCATATAATATTGACTAAGCCTAATCCTGAGTAGAATGTACAAAGCTGTATTCTGAAATACTGTATGGAAGCATTCGTTCCCTTAAATTTGTAAAAGAAAATCCATTGCCTGGCTTGCTATACATATGGGATTTCCGCTTAAGGAATTAACCTGACCAATCATATGAGAAGGGATTAGAGACCCTTTCAAATCACATTTAAAAGAACTGAAGCAGGAATACACAGAGAGTTCTTTCTTAATAATGGATAATATAAAATGCAGACGAGCGTGTGATATTTTAAAATGTACACGTTGATTTTTAAGCTAGAAACTTTCAGCACAAGTCAGGGTTGCTGGCCATTCCAGCCTCCAGTTATAGCTGTCTTACTCAGTTTTTGGGACTTTAGTAAATATCTAACCTTAATGCACATAAAGCCTGGTCTTAGAGTGTGGCTTTCAGGTATTAACTTAAAGTAAGCACGTGCTCAGACAAACCCGGGAGGGCTCAGGAGGGCTTGAGATGGCCATTAAAGGCTGCAGCACCTAGATATTAAAAGTTCTTTACAAAAGTCAAATACAAAGATGCTCTTAATTAAGGACTTCATTTAAATATAACAAACATAGCAGAATAGAAAAGATTAGCTAATTTATGTATGTGCTGTGGTCAAATTTAATTTAACATGGGTTTCCCTGGATCCTACAAGGCATTAAGGGTTCCTAAAACAAACACACACACGTAAACATTCTACCATTAAAGTTTACAGTTTAATTTAACCCTTTAAATGCCAAGCATGTGAAATTCAGTATTTGACATTTCCATTTTCCCCCCAAAAATGCTCACCTTCTTCAGGGATCCAATGGTGTGGGTCTCCTCTACCTCCGGAGGGCCTCCAAGCCCCCCTGGTGTCTTCATCTGGGCTTGTTCCCTGTCCCTCTGCCGACTTTTGTCTCATCATCCGCCGCTGCAGGGAGTGTCCTTTTATAAGGTGGGTGAGATGATATCATCCAAATCTGCCAGTATAAAAAGACACGTCTGGCAATGGAATCACATTAAGTAGAAAAAGACATGAATTGCTTTTTTGCTGTGTGTGTTTTTTCACATTTGGGAACCCTTAGGGACCCCTATACTTGCCACAACCCACCACGCCATCACCTGAATCCCCAAAGCCCAGGTGGGTGCAGAAGAGTCTGCTGCCCATTTGGGCTATTTGGGATGGTAGACTTCACGCCTTGGTCTACTAGCCCCCATAGGTGAGACCCTGGCAGGTTTAACTAGAAAGGGGGTCCCCCATTTGGTAATGTTTTTTAATCTCCTGGGGTTTCCTTCTGGGCCCAGTAGGCTGTGATCTTCTTAATACCAAGCAGCAGGCATTGCAGCCGCCCCACCAGAATTTGTAGTGAGGGAGGTCACCCCTCCTCTTTCCTTGGTATCCAGCTAAGATAATCCTGTGCTTGTGGGGAGAAGGGCTGGGTATCATCAGATGGCATAGTGGTCCCTTGGAATGGTACAGTAGTAAAGGATGCTACAGTTAGGTTTTTCCTGAAAATGTACTGTAACTGTATGGGGCCCATACATCTCTGATGGCAGCCCTGAGACGTGCTGCACCTTCAGTCATTAAGACAACAAAAGACACGCAAGGCGGATTCTTTATCAATGACAACACTGGATAAGTGGTGTGAAGCAGGTTTGGTGAAAGCTGGATGACAACTCAGAGTGCTGTTACCCATCAGAGGGAAGTGAGTCTTTTGGATTTTCTACATAATGCAGGCACAACTGTTCCTGACACTAAGTTATTCTTTATCTTTATGCGCTTCTGAAATACATATTTTTTTCTACTTCATTGCATAACGATGCTAGTCATATTTATCACACATTAGGAAGACCCCATTGAGTGATACCTTCAAACTCTAAGTAGACTGTTTTGCTTGACTAACTATCATGTTAAATCTGTCATTGTTTGTCCTATTATGAATTATTATTAATTAATGTCTTACTATAATTTATTCACTAAATAAGTAGAATCTCTCTATCGCTGCTTGGCTGATTTAGCAATAAGATTCACACTTTTCCTCACTTTAGTAAACATTAGCATTTACTTATGTGTGATACAATTTTCTATATCTATTGTTATTACTATATATATATATATATATATATATATATATATATATATATATATATTATATATATAATATATATATATATATATATATATATATATATATATATATATATATATATATATATATATTAATAACAATAGATATAGAAAATTGTATCAATTGTATATATATTATATTAATTAGATTTTATATATAATTATATATATGTCATCTTGTTAAAGTGAACATTAGCCTAATTCTACAATGGTTTGCGTTTCAGAGCTGTGGGATTTAAACAGAACATCAGTCTTCCAAAGCCGCCATGGTGATCTTGACCTTTCTACAATGTATTTGGACAATTATCAAGAAAGACTGTTTGTGGGAGGAAAAGATTTTGTGTATTCGCTAAGCTTGGAACATGTTAGTGAAAAGTATAAAGAGGTAAAGTGAAATTCATTTTTACATTATATTTCAGTGTAATTGTTTTTGGCAAAAAGTATGTTACTGATCAGTAAGGTTAAATATAGTAGGCATAATTCCTTGCAATAAAAACACTCCCTGCTACTAAGAAGATTTTTTTCAGGGCTCAGCCAATTACCTGGGTTGAATAAGAGTTCTAATTATCTAAGTCCAGGTGGATCCAGAAAAACTAGTACAGGACTGGAGAAAAAGTTTTGTCACCCTCTATTGCCAGACCAGACCAAATGTGATTTCTGGCCTCAGAGATGGAATTATTTTGTTTTAGTTGTTGCTGTTAGCTGTGTTTTGTGTTGTAAATTTGTGTTTTTGTCCTGGTACCTGTTACAGCCTGTTGGGGTGCTGACCCCACTGCGGCGCACAGCCTGTCGAGGGGCCCTGAGCCAGCAGAAGCAGGTGCTGACCCCATAGTAGCGAGCATGGCATGGCATACAAAAATTTGATAGGCTGGAGGAGGAAGGGTGCCTGCTGCTGGATATACTCCTGCCCTCACTCCAATTGCCACAAACAAGAGCCGCAGGAAGGATTGAGTTTTACAGTGCATTCTGGGGGTTTTCATACAGTGGGGAAATCCAAAATGGGATGCCCCCGGGGCACTGAACAACACCCAGAATAATGAAAATCCTGAGTGTCCTCGTGGTTGAACAACCACTTGTATCCTGACCAGCAGGATGCCACAAATCTTCTGCTGCAGGGCCAGGGCCCCCTACGAGGCTGCACTGGTTGCTACCAGCACAAAACACAAACTGACAAAACAAAACACAACTAAAAACAAAATAATCCCCTCTCTAAGCCCAAAAATCACACAAAAGTATATATAGAGCAAAATGGTGAAAATGGTCTGGCAAAAGAGGGTGACAAAATCTTTAGGTATGGAAAAATATTATAAACATGCTGTGGAGGGGGGCAAAGAGGACCTGTCTCATATATTGCTAGAGTTAGAATGTCCTTTTTGTTGTATCTACTGGATCTCTGTGTCCTCATTGTTGAGCAACCACTTCTATGCTGACCTGCAGGATGCCACAAATATTCTTCAAAACATCCTTGTGGAAGAATATGAGACAGAGAACTGCCAGGAGGAGCTTAAAGTGGATGAGATTGTGGGTAGTGTGAGACTGCCCTAAAGGAACCTAAGGAGTTGACAGATCAGAGACCACCAAAGTGGAGGCATTTTTGCTGCTGTTAAAGTCAAATAAACAAACAAAAAAGTCAATAAAAAAGTAGTTTCTGAATTTATTGCATTGGGGGCAGTAGTTATAATCATTGGCGGTCTTTGGGGTGTGCAAGGGTAGAAAAGGACGCCATTTCTTTTGCTTTTTTCTTAATTTATTCAAAATCATGAGTCAATTCTCATAGCAAAATATGTATTAAAGAAAACACATGCTAAGGTCATTCAGCATATGTAGAAACCTAATTTAGAGCAGAACAAAAAAGTGGGACTGCTGGCCTAAGGGATACAAAAATTGGATAGGCTTGAAGAGGAAGGGTGCCAGCTGCTGGGGATGCTCCCGTCCTCACTCCGATTGCCACAAACAAGAGCTGTAGGAGCAGGCAGAATTGAGTTTTCATAGAGGGATGCCCCCTGGAGCACAGAACAAGACTCGGGATAGTGAAAATCCTGAGTTTTGTTCTGCTTAAATGGTAACAAAAATTAAAAAGGCCCCAAAAGGCTGTGCGCTGTTTACACCAACAGCTGCTGGGCCAGGGCCCCGAGACAGGCTGTGTGCTACCTCAGCGCCTGTTGCTGCTGGTCCAGTGCCCCCTTCAGGCTGCTCGCTGTGCCTGGGTCAGCACCTGCTCCTTCTGGGTCAGGGCTACACGCTGTTGGCACCTGTTGCTGCTGGGCCAGGGTCCCGAGACAGGCTGTGCACTGCCATGGGGTTGGCAGCTGCTGCTGCTGGGCCAGGGCCTATGACAGTCTGCATGCTCTTGCCACCTGCTACTGCTTGGCCAGGGTCCTGAGATAGGCTGCTTGCTGCCACATGGTAGGCCCGTGCTGCTGTTGGTAGGGCCGCCTTTTGGCTGCTCACTGTGGTGGGGTCAGCACCTGCTCCTGCTGGTCCAGGGCCCCCAACAGGCTACATGCTGTCCTGAGACCGGCTGTGCTCTGCCATGGGGTTGGCACCTACTTCTGCTGGGCGAACAGGCTGTGTGCTGATGCTGGGCCAGAGTCCGTGACAAGTTGCAGGCTGTTGGCACCTGCTTGGCCAGGGCCCTAAGATAGGCTGCTTGCTGTCTAAGGGTGGGCATCTGCTGCTGCTGGGCCAGGGCCCCCAAATTCTGCATGCTGTTGGTACCTGCTACTGCTGGTCCAGTGCCCCAAAAAATACAAGTTCTCTTTTCATTGCTGAGCTGAGCCCTAGATAGACTATGAAAGACTTTTTCACCTGGAGCTAATCAAAGGCGATTCAGTACCAGGTGAAACAAGCAAAGCCCAAAAAGGGGGGTATTTACAAAGGTGTACAGCAAATAACTATCTAATAGATAGAATGACCAAAATTAGCTTTGTCTGATCGCTAATTACTCCACCTACAGTATGCATCTGTATGGAGATTTGTAAAACCTGACCTTTTGGTGGCCCTTAAGCATATGTGCTGTAATGCATAAAATGACAAATATTCTGGTATAAGGTGCAGTCTAGGAATATGTGAATCCATGGGCAGGAAGGAGTTATATTTCATCGGTATACCTTAGTTTCTCTAAAGAATGTTAAACATTTTAGTGGTAAATCTTATTGTTCCAGTTGGTAAAGGGTGGTTCTTTTTCTTGAAAAGTTAAAGCCCCATTGAATAAGTTACTCTGTTTTTAATTTATAAATAAAAAATAACACCATTATTAGTTCGGAGAAGTCACTGTACTGTGGACCTGATCCTGGTTATTTATTTGTATTATATGTTTCCACATATTGTAATTGACGTAAGTCCATGTGCCATGTAGCAAAAAAAGGTTTAGAAATCAATGACATACTTGCTGTGTGGAAAATAAGCCTGAACTTGTCTTCCAATGCTACATCAAGAAAAGCGCATGGCCTCATTTTAGATTTATTTTGAGATAATCACCACTCCCACTGAGCGTTATGCTTGCGATTTAAGTAAATAAAAATGGCTTTTCATCATAAGCTTAGATATAGGATCATAGATGATTAATGGAGTTTCAGCCCCTAGTGAATCATGTTATATGCTTTAAAATGACGTGTTGGAATAAAGTATGAATGAGCCAGCAAACTCCAGTTTATTGCATAATGTCAAGCTGCAAAGCTTTATGTTTACCACTGCAATGAATGTGCGCAGCAACTGAAAATTGCAAGCTGGGAATATAGCACACAGAGGTGTGAGGGGGTGCAGGAGGTGTGACCACACGGAGGCCCAGAAGGCCAGGAGGCCCCATCATTGCTACTTCTCCACTTTATTTATCACATTTGTGCTCACATGGTATCTTTTAGATAAATTAAGCAGCATTTCTCTTCTTTTCTCTTCTGTGTCGTGAGTCGTGAAAGGGCCCCATTTAATGTTCGCACCAGGACCTCGTCACATTTAGTGACACCACTGATAGCACAATGTCACAATAACTTATGATCCTGTATATGTGCAAACATATACAGTGGCTATATTTCTTCAAATTGTTAGACCAGGCAGTGTGCATGCATCCCCAATACAGGCAGTGTGCGGGCATCCTCAATATAGCAGTGTACAGGCATCCCCAATACAGGCAGTGTGCTGGCATCCCCAATACAGGCAGTGTGCTGGCATCCCCAATACAGGCAGTGTGCAGGCATCCCCAATACAGGCAGTGTGCGGGCATCCCCAATATAGCAGTGTACAGGCATCCCTAATACAGGCAGTGTGCTGGCATCCCCAATACAGGCAGTGTGCGGGCATCCCCAATATAGCAGTGTACAGGCATCCCTAATACAGGCAGTGTGCTGGCATCCCCAATACAGGCAGTGTGCGGGCATCCTCAATGTAGCAGTGTACAGGCATCCCCAATACAGGCAGTGTGCAGGCATCCCCAATACAGGCAGTGTGCAGGCATCCCCAATACAGGCAGTGTGCGGGCATCCTCAATGCAGGCAGTGTGCAGGCATCCCCAATACAGGCAGTGTGTGGGCATCCTCAATACAGGCAGTGTGCGGGCATCCTCAATATAGCAGTGTACAGGTATCCTCAATATAGCAGTGTACAGGCATCCTCAATTCAGGCAGTGTGCAGGCATCCCCAATACAGGCAGATTGCGGGCATCCTCAATATAGCAGTGTACAGGCATCCCCAATACAGGCAGTGTGCAGGCATCCCCAATACAGGCAGTGTGCAGGCATCCCCAATACAGGCAGTGTACAGGCATCCCCGATACAGGCAGTGTGCAGGCATCCCCAATACAGGCAGTGTGCGGGCATCCTCAATGCAGGCAGTGTGCAGGCATCCCCAATACAGGCAGTGTGCTGGCATCCCCAATGCAGGCAGTGTGCTGGCATCCCCAATACAGGCAGTGTGCGGGCATCCTCAATGCAGGCAGTGTGCAGGCATCCCCAATACAGGCAGTGTGCAGGCATCCCCAATACAGGCAGAGTACAGGCATCACCAATACAGGCAGTGTGCGGGCATCCTCAATACAGGCAGTGTGCAGGCATCCCCAATGCAGGCAGTGTGCAGGCATCCCCAATACAGGCAGAGTACAGGCATCACCAATACAGGCAGTGTGCGGGCATCCTCAATACAGGCAGTGTGCAGGCATCCCCAATGCAGGCAGTGTGCGGGCATCCCCAATACAGGCAGTGTGCGGGCATCCTCAATATAGCAGTGTGCAGGCATCCCCAATACAGGCAGTGTGCAGGCATCCTCAATACAGGCAGTGTGCGGGCATCCTCAATATAGCAGTGTACAGGCATCCCCAATACAGGCAGTGTGCGGGCATCCCCAATACAGGCAGTGTGCAGGCATCCCCAATACAGGCAGTGTACAGGCATCCCCAATACAGACAGTGTGCTGGCATCCCCAATACAGGCAGTGTGCTGGCATCCCCAATACAGACAGTGTGCAGGCATCCCCAATACAGGCAGTGTGCTGGCATCCCCAATGCAGGCAGTGTGCAGGCATCCCCAATACAGGCAGTGTGCGGGCATCCTCAATGCAGGCAGTGTGCAGGCATCCCCAATACAGGCAGTGTGCGGGCATCCTCAATGCAGGCAGTGTGCGGGCATCCCCAATACAGGCAGTGTGCAGGCATCCCCAATACAGGCAGTGTGCGGGCATCCCCAATACATCCAGTGTGCGAGCATCCTCAATATAGCAGTGTACAATCATCCCCAATGCAGGCAGTGTGCTGGCATCCCCAATACAGGCAGTGTGCAGGCATCCCCAATACAGGCAGTGTGCAGGCATCCCCAATGCAGGCAGTGTGCATGCATCCCCAATACAGGCAGTGTGCGGGCATCCTCAATACAGGCAGTGTACAGGCATCCCCAATGCAGGCAGTGTGCAGGCATCCTCACTATAGCAGTGTACAGGCATCCTCGATATAGCAGTGTACAGGCATCCCCAATACAGGCAGTGTACAGGCATCCCCAATGCAGGCAGTGTGCAGGCATCCTCACTATAGCAGTGTACAGGCATCCTCGATATAGCAGTGTACAGGCATCCCCAATACAGGCAGTGTGCTGGCATCCCTAATACAGGCAGTGTGCGGGCATCCTCAATATAGCAGTGTGCAGGCATCCCCAATGCAGGTAGTGTGCAGGCATCCCCAATACAGGCAGTGTGCAGGCATCCCCAATACAGGCAGTGTGCAGGCATCCCCAATACAGGCAATGTGCAGGCATCCTCAATATAGCAGTGTACAGGCATCCCCAATATAGCAGTGTGCTGGCATCCCCAATACAGGCAGTGTGCGGGCATCCTTAATATAGCAGTGTACAGGCATCCCCAATGCAGGCAGTGTGCTGGCATCCCCAATACAGGCAGTGTGCAGGCATCCCCAATACAGGCAGTGTGCAGGCATCCCCAATACAGGCAGTGTGCTGGCATCCTCAATATAGCAGTGTACAGGCATCCCCAATACAGGCAGTGTGCTGGCATCCCTAATACAGGCAGTGTGCTGGCATCCCCAATACAGGCAGTGTGCAGGCATCCCCAATACAGGCAGTGTGCTGGCATCCTCAATATAGGCAGTGTGCGGGCATCCCCAATACAGGCAGTGTGCGGGCATCCCCAATACAGGCAGTGTGCAGGCATCCTCAATATAGCAGTGTACAGGCATCCCCAATATAGCAGTGTGCTGGCATCCCCAATACGGGCAGTGTGCAGGCATCCCCAATACAGGCAGTGTGCGGGCATCCTTAATATAGCAGTGTACAGGCATCCCCAATGCAGGCAGTGTGCAGGCATCCCCAATGCAGGCAGTGTGCGGGCATCCTCAATATAGCAGTGTACAGGCATCCCCAATACAGGCAGTGTGCTGGCATCCCCAATACAGGCAGTGTGCTGGCATCCTCAATATAGCAGTGTAAGCAGTGTACAGGCATCCTCAATGCAGGCAGTGTGCGGGCATCCCCAATACATCCAGTGTGCAGGCATCCTCAATATAGCAGTGTACAGGCATCCTCAATGCAGGCAGTGTGCAGGCATCCCCAATACAGGCAGTGTGCAGGCATCCCCAATACAGGCACTGTGCAGGCATCCTCAATATAGCAGTGTACAGGCATCCTCGATATAGCAGTGTACAGGCATCCCCAATACAGGCAGTGTGCTGGCATCCCTAATACAGGCAGTGTGCGGGCATCCTCGATATAGCAGTGTACAGGCATCCCCAATACAGGCAGTGTGCTGGCATCCCTAATACAGGCAGTGTGCGGGCATCCTCAATATAGCAGTGTGCAGGCATCCCCAATACAGGCAGTGTGCTGGCATCCCCAATGCAGGCAGTGTGCAGGCATCCTCGATATAGCAGTGTACAGGCATCCCCAATACAGGCAGTGTGCAGGCATCCTCAATATAGCAGTGTACAGGCATCCCCAATATAGCAGTGTGCTGGCATCCCCAATACAGGCAGTGTACAGGCATCCCCAATGCAGGCAGTGTGCTGGCATCCCCAATACAGGCAGTGTGCGGGCATCCTCAATATAGCAGTGTACAGGCATCCTCAATACAGGCAGTGTGCTGGCATCCTCAATATAGCAGTGTACAGGTATCCCCAATACAGGCAGTGTGCTGGCATCCCCAATACAGGCAGTGTGTAGGCATCCCTAATACAGGCAGTGTGCTGGCATCCCCAATACAGACAGTGTGCTGGCATCCTCAATATAGCAGTGTACAGGCATCCCCAATACAGGCAGTGTGCTGGCATCCTCAATATAGCAGTGTACAGGCATCCCCAATACAGGCAGTGTGCTGGCATCCCTAATACAGGCAGTGTGCTGGCATCCCCAATACAGGCAGTGTGCGGGCATCCCCAATACAGGCAGTGTGCTGGCATCCCCAATACAGACAGTGTGCTGGCATCCCCAATACAGGCAGTGTACAGGCATCCCCAATACAGGCAGTGTGCAGGCATCCCTAATACAGACAGTGTGCTGGCATCCCCAATACAGGCAGTGTGCGGGCATCCCCAATACAGGCAGTGTGATGGCATCCTCAATATAGCAGTGTACAGGCATCCCTAATACCGGCAGTGTGCTGGCATCCCCAATACAGGCAGTGTGCAGGCATCCCCAATACAGGCAGTGTGCAGGCATCCCTAATACAGACAGTGTGCTGGCATCCCCAATACAGGCAGTGTGCGGGCATCCCCAATACAGACAGTGTGCTGGCATCCTCAATATAGCAGTGTACAGGCATCCCCAATACAGGCAGTGTGCTGGCATCCTCAATATAGCAGTGTACAGGCATCCCCAATACAGGCAGTGTGCTGGCATCCCTAATACAGGCAGTGTGCTGGCATCCCCAATACAGGCAGTGTGCTGGCATCCCCAATACAGGCAGTGTGCTGGCATCCCCAATACAGGCAGTGTGCGGGCATCCTCAATATAGCAGTGTACAGGCATCCCCAATACAGGCAGTGTGCGGGCATCCCCAATACAGGCAGTGTGCTGGCATCCCCAATACAGACAGTGTGCTGGCATCCCCAATACAGGCAGTGTGCTGGCATCCCCAATACAGGCAGTGTGCGGGCATCCCCAATACAGGCAGTGTGCTGGCATCCCCAATACAGACAGTGTGCTGGCATCCCCAATACAGGCAGTGTACAGGCATCCCCAATACAGGCAGTGTGCAGGCATCCCTAATACAGACAGTGTGCTGGCATCCCCAATACAGGCAGTGTGCGGGCATCCCCAATACAGGCAGTGTGCAGGCATCCCCAATACAGGCAGTGTGCAGGCATCCCAATATAGGCAGTGTACAGGCATCCCCAATGCAGGCAGTGTGTGGGCATCCCCAATATATGCAGTGTACAGGCATCCCCAATGCAGGCAGTGTGTAGGCATCCCCAATATATGCAGTGTACAGGCATCCCCAATGCAGGCAGTGTACGGGCATCCCCAATATATGCAGTGTACAGGCATCCCCAATGCAGGCAGTGTTCAGGCATCCCCAATATATGCAGTGTACAGGCATCCCCAATGCAGGCAGTGTGCGGGCATCCCCAATATATGCAGTGTACAGGCATCCCCAATGCAGGCAGTGTGCAGGCATCCCCAATATATGCAGTGTACAGGCATCCCCAATGCAGGCAGTGTGCGGGCATCCCCAATATATGCAGTGTACAGGCATCCCCAATGCAGGCAGTGTGCAGGCATCCCCAATATATGCAGTGTACAGGCATCCCCAATGCAGGCAGTGTGCGGGCATCCCCAATATATGCAGTGTACAGGCATCCCCAATGCAGGCAGTGTGCAGGCATCCCCAATATATGCAGTGTACAGGCATCCCCAATGCAGGCAGTGTGCAGCCCTAAAAACCAAGCAAAAAAAAAAATCCTGCCAGTGTTCAATAGCGCTAGCAGGAGTCACAGGCCACGCCCCCCGGGGCCGGAATCGTCCTGCTCTGAACTCACTGACTGCCGCTCCCCACCGCCTCTATAGGAGGCGGCATGGAGGGGCAGCTACAAGAGCGGCAGTGAGCCACAAATTCAAAAAGAGACGGTTTCAGCTTCTGGGTGGGTGTGGCCTGTGACTGAGACACAGGCCACGTCCCCCAGGCCAGAATCGTCCCTCTCTGAGCTCACTGACTCTCACTTCTGTAAGAGGCGGCAGGGAGCAGAGGCTACGCAAGCGGCAGTCAGCCGCAAGTTCAGAGAGAGCTGGTTTCAGGTTTTGGGTGAGCATGGTCTGTGACTCCTGTTAGCGTCATTGGACGCTGGCAGGAGTCACAGGCCACGCCCTACCCAGGGGCCGAAACCGGATGGCTCTGAACTTGCAGCGGAGAAGGCAGGCTTCAGGGATTAAGGAGTCAGGGGATCCATGGAATATAAGTTGTTTTTTTTTTTTACATTCGCCCGATAATACGCACTGATATCTCCCACTGCTTTTGGGGGGAAATAAGTGCATCTTATAGGGAGAAAAATACGGTTTGTTTATTATTTAAATATTTGATTGATCACTTAATTAATAAATATAATCATGCATTAAAATGTTTAAAAGGAAACTGAGAAAGTGATACAGATATATCATGAAACGTGTGAGTTATTACCGTTATTCAGTATTTATCTATATAAGTGATTTTGCTTTCACTTTATGCCTGAATATATACACATGAGATTCTTTCCATATACATTTGGGTCGATTCAAAGAAACATGTAACAGCTTTGATTTTGGTGCCGATCATCCTATTTTTCCCGTACGCTTGTGCGCTCGTATGAACTTGCGAGTGATTCTATAAGCAAATACGTTTCTATCCTAAAATATACGTCCGTTCGTATGGCAGTTCGGGAATCAGACCTATGTCAGTTTCCATCCTGAATTTTCCGTTTCATTTCTCAGGTTGCAACATTGGTTTTGCCCTTTTTCCTTTTTTGTCTGGACGTAAATCCTTCTGATCTTGCGGCTGCGCACTACAAACTTACCTCATTAAAGTGCATTCTAAATATTTGGTCTTATTTTTCTTTATTTCATTCATTTTGTAGTAACCAACCATTAATGAATGCATTTGCATAAGTAAATCTTACTTTGTTTAATTTTTAGTTAACTTGCATTTTTTACTTGTGGATTTAATTTTAATATTTTGGCTTCAAATGGTACAACTTTAAATTTTTGGTGTGGTTACCCACACCCTCTACATACAGATTGCTCTCAAAAATTAAAAAACACCCAGCAACTTCGGCATGTTATGAGCCTAGAAACAGCCAAGATGGCGGGTCAGGTATTATCGGGCAGCCTGCAAACAGAAAGGGCCTTGTGACTGTGTTGCTCTGCATTCTTTGAGTTCTGACCTTTCCGTGCCCCCAGCTCTGCTGTGTCTGTGCAAAATACAGCAGTAACCCACATCCTGCACTTTATCCCGCTCTCCTCTCCTCAGTAAGTGTGATGCATCTGACCAAAGATGAGCTAAAATAATTAAACAAAGCAAAGGTAAACAACTACACCAATAAATTCAAATTAAAAATATTATTCTAGTACATCAATTTAAAAATAAATAACAAAAGGACATAAGTTTCTTTAATTAACGCAAATATATGGATGTATTGCAAAATAAAGGTTTACATGCAAAGGACTAATTAAGGTCCACATTAAAATGCTTTTATAAGGCATACATGAATCAGGTATGCATTGCCATACAATTTATGGCCTCGGCCATGCTGATACATGCAGTTCATTGGAGCTCAAGACGCGCAGACTCCTCCACATAGCCAAAAAACCTGTTCAAGAACAGCAATCCGACTGCTAAAAGGTGTCGCCAGTGGCTTTCTTTTAAAACGTATTTAGAGGTTGGAAAACTGCTCTCTGAATCACACCTAAACACATCCGATTATCCTAAGTTTTAGGTTTTGATCCTAAGTTTTAAGTTTTGATCCTAAGTTTTAGGATTTGATCCTACAATTTAGGAACGAACTTCCGATGATCGTAAGAGCATATACGCATTCGTACGTAGGCTCGTGCGAGTCGGAAATGGCCAAAAAAACAGGAAAAAATGACAAACACCCACCCAAACTTACGATTCTCGATCCGAAATCAATTAACTTTTGCTCTTTGAATCGAGGGGAATGTGTTTATTTGTGTTTTAGTGATATTTATAGTATGCTTCCTATCCCTGATGTTCCCTGTTATTCAGCAATATTTGTAGTATCTTTTATATAGTTATTGGAATCCAGGCGGAATTTTTCATTTAGTAATATTTGTAGCCTATTTTACATGAAGCATGATCATGCTTCATTACATGACTAAAGGGGTATCGTAAGCCCCTGAAACGCGCCATTAGGTGGTGCTCGCCGCCATATTGGGATATCAGTGCAATTTTTAAACTTGCAAGTAAAAGTTATGTTTTAAAACAATTTTTTGGGGGGATCTGGGTTAAGGCAGCTGGTTTTTTCATCACTACTCTATTTTTTGGGGGCTATGCAGCTTTCCCTTCCGTGCCCCTCCCCAGGACCTACAAATATGGATGTTATAGGCTGAGCTGTTTATGTGCTAATTTAAATTTTAAATTGATTTTTAGTTTAATATCAGTTTATTAATACATAAACATAACAAAGTAAGTGGCAATATAATTACCGGTAATACATGTATAACATTGTGGAGCATCCAAAAATAACACACTTAAAATTGTATATAAGGGATAAGGTCACTTGAAATTGAAAGCTTCTAAAGGTCATTGATGTTAAATGAATGGGTGCTGAGCCTGAGGATACGCAGAGATAATCCAAAATGCTCAGAAGGTGCCCTTTCCAGTTTTGGGTTACATGGGACCAATGTAAACTGCGGAGTATTAGGATCAGAATCAGTAGTAGAGTATTAGGATAGAGTTAAGAAGTCCAATAGAATAAGGGCTAGAGTGAAGAGCTGGGTATCCTGAGAAGTGTATAAAGTTAATAGAGCAGATAGGAAATAGGATGGTAATAGAATCAAGGTGTAAGGTCAATACGAAAGAGAAGGGATGGAAGAAGGAAGGGTTAGGATGAGGAGAAGGGGAGTTTAAAGGGGGTAAGGATAAATGGAGAGAAGGGAAAGGAAAATACAAATGAGAAAGAAAAATACAAGAACAAAAATAAAATAAAATCGATTACTTATTTAAATAAGAAAATAAAAGAAAAAAAGGGAGGGGGAAGGACGGCATGAGGGAGGGGGATTTAAACGAGATGCTGGTATTATGTGGAACATGATATGTTTGGACTGAGGTGAATCTTTTACTTTTAGGTACTATCTCTTTGTATGAGAGCCTTAGTGGATGAAGATTCCCTATAAAGAATCCAGTTAGTCCATATAGCCATGTGTGTCTCATGTGTTCCTTTGTCATCATCCCCTCCATTCTCATTTCTACAAACCATTCTGAGATTGAATTATGGGATTTTAGATGGGCAAGACACTATTATCTCAGCAGAGAGTAGAAATTGAAAAGTGAAAATAAATTCATAAAGCTAAATCTCCCCAGTGGGGTCATATGCATTGGCTAGGAATATATAATGCACTGCATAGCGAGTAAAAAGGAAATAGTCTGCTTCTTTGGCTGCCTATCAGAAAACAGCAAACTGACTAAAAAATAGCAAGTTAAATTGGATGTCTCAACTCAGTATTTTCATGTATTGGCAATTTATTTAGATCAGTGTTTCCCAACACTCTCCTCAAGAGCCACCAATGGATCGTGCATTGTACATCTCCACATAGCTGTCTCCATATCTCACCTGAACATCTGTGTGGAGCTCTGCAGAACCTGACCTGTTGGTGGCTCTCAAAGAGATGGTTGGGGAACAACCTGAAACTTGCATCAGTTATTTATGCATGTTCAAACCCATAGAAATGAACCCATAAAATGACGCAATCCTAACATTTAATGGAACTAACCCAAATGGGTGCTTGATCTGCTTAGTTTTGGTATTAACAATTAAAAATAGGTCTTCCATTACAAGACAATTTTCAGGCAAAAAAAAGCTATACTCACCTTTTCTCCCATGCAGACCATTGCTCCCAGTCCACAGAAGCAGCTCTAAATTGAAAGACCAAATGAATGTCCATCGCCACCCGGCTCCTTGCGCAGAGCAGCTCTCTCATCGGGCTTCACTTCCTGTCTTGTTTCGACAATGTTAGCTGCCACACTCCCTCTATTGCAATGAATGGGGGAAGTGGCAGCTAACTGTGACTGATGGCAGGGGCGTAGTTTATCGTTAACACTATTTCCTGCTCCAATGTGAAAGGCGCCTTAGGTTATCCAAAAGGTATAGTGCTTCCTTAACAAATGATGTCATGGAGCAGGATGTTCCCTACTTCCTGGTTAACAGCCAACCAGAGATCAGCAATCACTTAAAGAAAATGTGATGGTTAACTTATTGGAATGTAGATATTAACTTAAGTGCAATTTTGTAGGCAGATGTTAGTAAGTACGGTATTTAGAAAATAGGCCATTTCTGTTGCATGATCGAATAACGGGTTAGTGATAAAGGGAAGCTCGGGTCATTGTACACAGTTGGATAATGCTTAATTTATCAGCAAATCAATGCCATTCTAAAGAATTGTACATTCTTACCCGAGAAGCTCTGCTCTATATAGACATAGGTACAAGTTTTATTTTCCAAAAAATAGTAACGTTTTGGGAGTGTAGATACAGCTGCGTTTTAATAGTTGCAAAAGCTATTTAAATATTCATATTAATTTTAAGGAAACTTGTAATTCCAGCAGTTCCACTCCTTTCCTCGGTGGAAGCCACAGGGATTTTGTTTTATGATAGATGACTTTGGCGCACTGCCTTTACCAGTCTAGGTGTGGTTTTTGTTAGCTTAACCTGGCTTGCCTGGAAGCTACGTAAAATAATATGCAACATAAACAATATTAATCAGACTTTAAGCAGCTGGAGTGCTTTCTAATGCTGATGTCAAACACTTTTATTATCCTGATAAAACTAAATTCTGAATGCCAAAATATAAAGGTATTTTTGTTAAACTACCACGTAACACACATTTTATACTGTATTTGTATTATGTTTAGATAGGTTTAACATATTCTAAATTACATGTATTTCAGTAATAGATTTACATCGCTAGAATTGTTTCTATATTTATCCAAAACCCAAGATACAACTTTATTGTTGTCTAATACTATTTTCAACACTGTAATGTATAATTTCCTCTTAGATACACTGGCCTAGTACGGACCAACAAATTGATGACTGTTACAGAAAAGGAAGAGAACTGGTAAATATATGAATTGCTATCATTTTTTTATTATTATCAATTGAATATTTAATAATAGAAATGATATTTATATAGTAATTTGTAGTTCTACTACATCACATTGCTTTAATGATTACAATGATTACTTAAAATGAGCAATGGTACTATGCAATATTGTCTTGAGCAGTTGTTATTTTTAATTATCAAATATTTATTTTTACCTAATGTTTTAACTACACCTCAGCGAATTGCAAAATAATTTTAATAAAAAGGGTCTGTTCTGGCACAAATTAAAAAAAAAATGTCTATACTCTGTTTGGTCCCCACAAAGGAGTGTACATCTATCTTGAAGGAGGGGGCTGTTCCCTTGTGAATGGAGACTGGGTTGTCAACCTCAGCAGTTGATAGGTTTTAATGCACCAGAGCTAGGCAGAAGAGCTGAGGGGGACAAAAGATGAATAGTGTTATAGTTTTAATTTGTGCCTTTAATTTCACCCATTGAAGTATATTTCTGCTAAAACATTAATGCAATAGGCAGACTGCAATCCTCAAAGGTCAATGGCAAACAGTGTAGGTGCAGGTGTGGTTCAACAGAGTACCGCCAACAGTCCGGGAAACATACAAGGCACCAGCACTCCTATGTTGATTTTTTTTATATGAAACAATAAACATTCTGGATTTTTAAAAGTGCCGATGGACCCTTAAATGTTTACTCTAGAACTTTATTACCACAACTTCACTTTACATTTTTGTTTGTTTTCAGAGTGAGTGTGCAAATTTTATTCGCATTCTTCATCCCTACAATCGGACCCATCTTTTGGCATGTGGTACTGGAGCATTTGATCCAATTTGTATTTTTATTAGAGTCGGACTCCGCTCACAGGTATGTTGTCTTGTCCTGCATCAGGTCCTGTGTTTTATAAACACTTCATATACACTGTTTTGCTTTTCTAGGGAATGTCATCATTTGAGAGCTTGTAAACTATTTCCTTAGCAATATTTTTCTATTGCAGCAGTCTTTATTCTTATTTTATATCCAGTGCTTTGTAGTATTATTTATTGTTAAAAGTGAATTGCATTAAATACATACATATATTGTGCTGCATTACCATTGACATTTATACATTATTTTAATGTGCTCACATTGGAAATAAATAGACTGGTTTGACTCCTTCAGGAAAAGTAGCATCATTTATATAAGTAGACGAGAAATTTTTAAATAATAATGATCAGCTTACTAAGATATGTGTAAAATTAAGGGACTTCTGCCATTAATGCTGGTGTGTGCGGGGGGGGGGGGGGGGCTTTTCCTTCCAATCAGTCCCCTCTCCTCTTTCTTCTATGCAACCACTTTTCCTGGCCATCTTGGTGAAGCCAGGTATTTGCATCTATTCTATTGGTTGCACCGTGCATTTACATATTGCTTATTTCATTATCAAATACCATTTTTGAAAAGAAATTGCAGCAGAACTGAAGTTGACTGTGGTGACGACTGACACACAGACAGATCAAGTACCGTATGTATACAGCAACTGCATATAGTCGCTAAAGGAGCCAGAGATTCTGTGCTAAAATTATATCGCAGCGTTCAAATAATATATAGAAAACCTTTTTTGACACAGTGGGGTAGATTCAGCACAGGTGTAAAAACTGCACTTTAGAGTAATAAGTGCAGTGTAGCTGAAAAATTAAATAGAAGTTCCCTTTTTAAACCTGGTGCTGAATAAACACCTATTTAGGAAATTAAAGGGAGTGGCACGTTTTAACATTCCCCAGAACAATGTGATGCACTTTTTGCACATGTCATGAATCACCCCTTTGATTTAGGGATTTAGGGATAAAAATTTCCATTACCTTTTATTCCCCCACCCCAGAAAGCCATGCCATAACTAGGCATTTCATGGCCACTGCTCATTTATGATCAGTATCAAGCTGAAAGTACATGCACATGTAAACCTTTTATTCCTCAAAATAGAAAAGCCTAAATTCATATTTTCCTTGATTGTAGCAAATAACTTGAGAAATAGATCTTCAGAACATATTGATGTTGGATGTGAAGATATGCTTGTGTGCTTCTGTCCCTTTATACAGGGCGAGGCAGCAGAGGCAGTGTCTGGCACTGGGGACTTTTAACTCTTGGTTAAGCCTTAGGAAGCATGGCGACACTCCAGCACAGCTTTAACATGACCACTGGAAGACAATATCATTTGCCATGCAACCAACCCTGAGACTCTGATTGCCAGCAGTCACTCCAAGGACTTGCTGCAGTTGTTGCATCAGAGGATTGTTGGGGCATACATTTAAATAGGTTCTCCAACTACCTAAGGTTTGACAATGAGCTGAGCATAAATAGGATGCCACGAAAAGTGGTTTAAGCTAACCACTCCCCTTACATGGCATTATAGATATATGTATATATATAGATATTCTATTTTGTTTCTCAGGGCAGAAAAAAGACATTATAAACACTTATGTCTCTATATAACAATCCAGAATTATTTTTATTCAACCCCAATTATTTTATTGAACCCCATTTATCTCAGACATTTAATTTACTTTGAGACGATCCACTTCTCTATAGTGAAAGAAACCCTGGACACTTTAAGAGCAACCAAATAGCAACTTAATGCCTCTGTGGCAATAAGTGACATAAGCTTATTAAGAGCGATTACCACCATGCAGATGTTTGGAATAGTAGGCAGATTCTGCACTCTTAAACATGCATGGCAGTGGCCATCTTGCCACACACATGAAGGAGCTGATTCTGAAAAACCGAGTCTCTCAGTCAAAATTGCCTCTGTGCAATCATAGCTCTGTGCAATCATCTCTTATTTCTAGCCTGAAGTAGTAAGCCTTCAATTGTAATTACTCTTTGATCAAAATACATTGTAACCCCTGACTGAATGCTTTTGCGGTAGCCGCCATAGAGATACATTGTAATGGCTTCCCTCACACAGCTTGCTTTTGCTACATGAGCTGTGTCTGTGCAGGTGAAAAATGTCTTCTCTTTGTTTTTGAGGCATATATCCCTCTCACTCTGGTGTGAATTACTGCTGGCATAGCACCCCCCCCCCCCTAATTCTCATGTGTAGGAAGGGCTATCAGGTGTGTGGCAAGATGGCTGCCCCCATGTAATTCAAGAGTTATTAATCTGTATGCCATTCTACAAAATCTGCATGGAGACTAAACTTTCTTTTTTTGACTGGAGGTCCACTTTAAACTTTCTTTACTTGTATATGATTGTACAATAGCTTAAAGCTATCCTGAGTCTACTAAATGACTTTTTACCATCCATAAATCAACTATATAGTTAGAGGTGAAGAATTTCTGAGGCCATACATAAATCTTAATGCTGCTCTTGACTGTCATCTCTTTATGATTCATTCTATGAGACGTAAAGCAGAGCAACATAATGTTCAGTTGGCAGTTACTAGATTTAAAGTTAGCTTATTTAAACAATAATTTAAACAAATATGAACAAATATAAAAATATAAATCAGGTTTTCCCCAAAGTAAACATTTTTGGAATATTAGAATGATTTGCTTAATGATTCATGATATTTGTACTGTAAGTTACATAGGAGAAGTCTGCATTTTTATGGTTTTCCATAACTTGGAGGTTTGATGTTACAGTTGTGCTCATAAATTTTCTAACCCCTGGCATTTCTGAAATATTGGTCATTTTTGGAAAATGTGGCTGACATGTCAAAACCTTTTATTTAGAGTATTTTGAAGAGCTACTTTAGAGAATGATGTGTGCCTGTTTTAAATCAAAATGATAACTGTAATCCCCAAAGGAAATAATTTACTCACAATAGGGGTATACCACTTTTTGATTAGTCAGCTAAAACTGATATCTACAACATTTTTTCTATTTCTGTCCCATTCATATTTATGTTGTCATCAGAAAAGCAGCTCGTACCTACTATGATACCCATGATACCAATTAATGTTGCAATACAAATGGAATAGTAAAAAAAAAAGCTGAACTTTGACAGAACATAACAGAGGCATATTCGAGCAACATCACATGCTAGTAAATGTTTGGCAGTATAATACACACAAAAGTGCCAAATACAGGTTGTACATCTCATCCAAGTATACACTAACCTGGATTTTGAAAGATGAAGAAATGTATCTGTGAAAAAATGGAATACAACTTCTGAAATCAGGAAACGTTGTATATTCAATCCACTTCCACTAGGAAGGTAGGCTTAAAGTGGACCAACACCCTCCCCGATCGGCCCGGGAATCTATAAGATTCCCGGACCGATCAGCTCCCTGACTGTGGGGCACCCTCATTCCAGCGGCGTCCCTCTAGGATGTGAAGATAAGCTAGGGTCGAGCTTGTCCGGCGCTGCCTCTGCTTGTCCGGCGGCAGCGATTGGACGAGCGAGTCACGTGGGAGCGGGGTCAGGTGAGTTTTTGGGGTTTTCTGGGGGGTTTCACACAGCGGGGCACCCACGATCGGGGTGCCCCGTGAAAGTGGACCAATACCCAGGATAGTCAAAATCCTGGGTGTTGGTCCACTTTAAATAAGATTTCACAAAAGATGAACAACAGAGAACTTCAACTACAGATGCAAATGCAGGCTGCTATGCAACAAAGTGGCTGTTTCATGATGCCTAATGAGGTGGTACTTGAACAAAAATAGGTCCTATGTTCGGTTGTCAAAACAAATTGCCAGTTATTTTAACCAGAATACATATGAAGAAAATGACATCATCCCTAATATACAATTTAGGTGGAGCAGCACATGGACTATAACCAAAATGAGAAGATGAATGCAGCATGCCAAATTATATTGGAGGAAAATTTCCATTTATAAACCTTGAAGCATGGGCATCGGATGCAATTAGATTTTTTATTGTGACAATTATCAACAACCTAGGAACAAACTGAGTCTTCAGTAACTACAGCTGAATAAATGGAAAGTTCTGGAGTAGCCACCAATATATCATTAGGCCGCTTTGGAGATATCTTAAACATCCAACGACAACCAAAGAAGGTTTTTTTTCGCAATTTAACCACGTGAGGAAAAGGTCCATAACTACCACAAAAGACTGAAACCTCACACTAATGCTAAAGTGGACAGTAGACTGTGATGGAGATGTCAGAGAAGTCTTATGACAAGAATTGTTATGGTAGGATAGTGCAGCAGGAGGAGAAACGGCTTAATGAAATGATTTGCCTTACCAGTCCAGTCTAAATAACTTGTGGTTATTGGGAGCAGCCATGATGTGATTACTACACGATGCTGCCTCCTTAAATTCTACTGAGATGTGAAGGGAAGAGAGTCTGCTTTGTCACAATTATCTCAAGTAGAAGACAATGTGATGGCACCTACAATAACACATTATGGATTCCCCTATAAACCACTTAGCCTGGACTGTCCTTTTAAGGGGCTTTCAGGAAGACACTATGTAGGGGCATAGATTTGGCCAGCAAGGGGAGCCAATGGGTGCTGCTGGCCACTCAATCCACTCCAGCAATCCAGTAAGTCAGGTGGTAAGCCTTATAGAGGCTGGCACGCCTCATTACAGGGGGCAGGCCACTGAGGTGCAGGACACATCTTGAGCCAGTCAGAGCCAGGAGGCAGCAGCCATATGTGAATAAGCATACAAACAGAAAGTGCCTAGTGCAGACATGTCGCCACTAGAGAAAAGAGCACTACTAGAAGGGTGCATGGAGGCCTTGACCCAAGTGCAAGCCCTGGGCTTCTGCAGAGTGTACTGTTTCGAGATTTCGGTGATGGATTGCTATTTTAATATATAATTGCTGAAGTAAGTGATTCTGGTTGTCCTTGGGTGGAAAAATAACAATTTACAGCTAAACTCCTTTGTGTGGTACATGGTTTGTGCCCATAAAGATCTCAGTTTGTTATAACAATTTTAAAAAGGAATGGTTTGGAAGCTTCACTACCATCTTCCTTAACTATTTTAGGGGTTACAGGGCACAGATAAACTGGGCAAAAGTATGGCACATATTGATAGATTGGATCATAGGCAGATTGAGACAAAATGGCAGTAGTCAGGTTTTAATCTGGAGAGGGTAATTTGTTGGTCAGATAGAGCACAATATGGTGATTCCATTTGATTTGTAACAACATTTCTGCTACTGCATATTATCTTAGTTTTATATAAAACTACTAAAAAAGTCAGCCCAGTATAACTTTTGTAATACTTATTAATGTTCACTTTTGCAAACATACCTAAATCAGTTATCCTGGTAAAATTCTACTTCTTTAAAACATGGAATTATTTTCTCTTTCTGCCACATAGTTAGAAAATGTGACATTAGGGCGTTCCCTAAAAATATGTTAGGAATCACATCATGAAAACATTCTCTTGATGCTTTTGGACATATAAACGGCTGCCTAGCCAGGAAAACCAGAATGCCTGATTTTATTTTAATTGGAGCCAAGTTCTGTAGTCAGCTTTTGACTTTGGATGTGTTTGCTGACATGCGTAATGGGTTTGCAGCATGTTTCAAATATATAATGCTCAATGCTGAACTACGAAACGTAAATGGTACAAATGTCTTGCTTCAAGTGAAAAGAAAATAGAGGCACCTGCAAAGCATTTTAGACCATGTGATATAATGGACTTAATTTAATTAATAGCTCTAATAACATGTCAAATGTCATCTTAAATATTATTCTGGGGCATACGGCTAGCCACACTTCAAACTATCAAATCATATTAAGCTGTTTGTCATTGCATAAAGACCATTATCCCTAACTAAGGGTGCTGGCATATAGTTGGCATACCTTTTATGGGTACAGATTTGTGAGATGCTGGCTAAATACACAGAGCTATGCTGTATAATTATGCTTTGAATTAGACTTTACAAAAGGCATTAGATCTAATTCCTAAGTCACCATCAAGAGATTCTTTATTACAGAAAAAAATATTTCAACACAAATAAGTGGGAATAAGAAAAAGTGCTTACCAGATGTATTTTTGTAGTGGTTATAATAGAATTTGGAGAAGAAGGTATGGATTTACTTATAAATGACATACATGTTTCATACGTATGGAGGTGTTTATTTCAAAGATTGTACACAGAAATATTGTTGTTTCTCCCGTATATGTGATTGTCCTGCATACATAACTGGATACTTGCAACTGTTTCCCATATAGTAAAGAGATGACTTATTGAGTTAATTTTATTAATACTTGAATAGGGGGGAACTCACTGGGCTGCAGATTATGTAACAAGAGTCTCCTGGGTGCAGTTACTGGTGACAATATGTGCATGCACATCAACAACAAGTTGTAGAACTGAGATGTGAATAGAACCATAAAGAATAATGGGTAGGAAGAATTGTGTTATTAACGTATGCAACACTTGATAATGCATTACAATATAATAGATGTGATTAGGCCCTAAGTTAGGTCTTCCACCCAGAATCCCTAAAGGAATTTAGAATTTCTGTAGTTGACTGCCCCTGGCCTTGGCCCCTAGGATTATCTGTGACATGCTGACAGTAGCAGTCACTGAGAAAAAAACAGTATGAGATTCTAGAACCCATTACCGAAAAATTACGCATGTGCTCCTTGACAAAATGTTCACAGGTGCAAAAACTTGCTGACTGGGCATATAAGGAAACATGTGCAGTCTTTCATCCAGTCAGAGCCGTTTGGTGTGCCTATGTCATTCGGCACATGGCTCTGCCCTTCTGCAATGGGGAGAGCAAGTGGCCACATCCCCAGTAGTGCACGCTCCTGCCCTAACCTATCTGACTGGCTGAGGCAGAAGCACGCACACAACCCAAAGATGTGGGGATGCACCTGCTTGTGCTGCCCCATTACTGAAGGGCAGAGCCGTTTGCCAAATAATATGGGCATGGCAAATGGCACTGATTGGACGAGAGCCTTTGCTTGTGTGGTTGCACTGGGGAAAGGTCAGATAAGTTATTGAAATGAGGACTTAATCCTTGGATTTTTAGTAGATTTACAGCTGATTCAAAAATTAAAAGGAGGGGAGATCCCCATAATAACTGCATGTGCACTATCTGAAATCCAGACGTCCCACGAACCATAAACTTACTCAAAATAAGAACACTAAGGACAAGGTTCAATGTGGGGCTGGCACATATGCTAGTACATATAATTGGTGTAAAAATACAAAACTTTAATGGATATCAAGGAGCACATTAAACATAGAGATTTACAGCTGGTTGAAGGATAGGCATCATAGTGTTGTTGTTTAAAGTGTGCAGTCTGAAGATAGGCGAGTTACAAGCAGTGTACCCCTGGCTCTTCAGCATTCTTTTTAGTATGTTGGTATTTGACATAGGAGAAGGCTTGGTAGGTAAAGTTTGCCTGTTTTCTGATGGTACAAAGGTGAGTAATAGGGGGGATATTCCTGGAAGTGTTTGCAACATAAAAATGATTTGGCTTTACTGGATAAATGGTCAAAACAGTGGAAGCTAAGGTAGGCAAAAAAAAAAAAAAAACAAAGGTAAGGGAATTATAATGTCTGGGATAAGCAAATATCTAAGATAAAGAGAACATGCACACATAAAGGCGGACTAGATAGACCATTTGGTCTCCTTTTGCCATCAACCTTCTATGTTTCTATGTAAGCTGCTACAGGAGAACAGGTGAAGGGTGAGTGAAGGGGATAGGCCAGAAGCTGGCCCTGGATTCTTAAAGAGCTGTCCCTGCTGGGTTTTGTTCAGCTTTAAGGAAACACAACTCTATTCAGGAGACACGGAACACAACTGAATTCAGAAGACAAAGGATATGACTGAACTCAGGAGACACGGAACACTGCTGAATTCAGGAGACACAAGACAGAACTGAATTTAGGAATCCAGGGGACACAGCAAATTAGAGTACAACCAGATTCAGGCTTGTGTGCAGTTATCATTGCATTTATCCCTGCTCTGTCAGCCCTGCATCCACCAATAATCAGCCATTCAACCAAGACAGCCGCAGCACGCGCACAGAACTGGTATCCTAGTGTTGAGCTGCACATGTGCCACAGAATCAAGCAAGCTGGTGATAGTGATTCTGGTGGGTTTAACCTGGGATACTAGGAAATTTGGCAAATAGAAAAAAAAGAAGCAGCATTGAATCTCAGCATTTGTTTATGTATTGAGAGCACAGGGGGTCCCCTTCACATTTGCTCCAGTCCTCCTGCAAATATGTAACATATAAAACTCTAATTGATTAATGAGCTCACACTGGATGTATTGTTTATGTTAGAAATACCTTTTTTCGTGGTATTACTGCTGGAGATTTTGCTTGAATGCATGTTTTCAATTCTGCAATTTTTATTTCCTTATTGCGTATTTATGGACAGGATGATGTCAAAATACTTGAAACCCCAAAGGTTGTAACCTTATCTAATAGATGTTATCATATAATTGTAATTCCTCCTCAGCTCAAATTGTCAACATGTGGAGAAAAACAGATGCAATGTGTGAAATGTAATAACTCAACCTGACTGCAAACGTTTTCAGCAGTCACAAGATGTTCTTAGATGATATCTTTCTCAAAAGTTTAAAGTGGACCAACACCCTGCCTGATCGGCCCGGGAATCTATTAGATTCCCGGGCCGATCCAATCCCTTCCCGCGAGGCATCCAAAGTCGTGATGCCCTGCTGTGTGAAACCCCCCAGGACGCCCGCTAACCTTACCTTACTCCCGGTCCAACGGCGCATGCGCGGCCCGCTGCCGCTTCTCTCTAGCAGGCCTGTTAGAGGGAAGCACGAGATGTGGCCGCCAGTGTGCTGATTGGACGGGCGGCCGCGCATGTGCCGTAGGAGCGGGGTGAGGTAAGTTGAATCGGGCGTTCTGGGGGGTTTCACATAGCGTGGAACCCCCGATCGGAGTGCCACGGGGAAGTGGACCAAAACCCAGGATAGTCAAAATCCTAGGTGTTGGTCCACTTTAATTATTATGCATATACGGCTAATGTCTTTTAGGTGTGCTGTTATATTTGTGTGTGTGGTATAGTGATATAATATAGATGGAATTAGAGGGCCACGATCACACTTACTATTACTGTATATGATTGTGATCAGAAGTATGTAATTATATATGTAGAACATGCAAAAAAGAGATTGCTCCATGTAAATGAACAAACCTGCTATTAATTAGTTACATAGGTCAAGGTTGGACTAAATAGCAATTACAGTGCAATTTAAGCACGTTACAAGTCGTGGGAAAGCTAATTCTTGTTTACATCTTGTCTAAAAAATAGGTGGTAAGTGGTAGAAGTTCTAGTAATTCACAGACTATGAAGCATTATGAAGTGCTATAAAAATACAATTTAGTGAAATGTTTTAAAACTAAACACAATGCCTGTGCAGAATCGGAAGCACCACAGTGATAATAATATTAGTATTAATAAGTTAGTATTACTAGTTAGCATTACTAAATTTGGTTTTTGTGGGCTTCAGGTAGAGTAGGTCTTTTCTGTTGTCCAATAAACAAGCCAGTTGAGAGATGCAGTGTGTGGACAAGAATTAAAAGCAGACATATAACCAACTTTGAAGTGGTTCTTGTTGCCCCTAAATACTGTGCACATTCCTTATTATCACTCCCTGCTTTGTGCAAAGATACCTGTGCCCCACACATGTAGTTTGTAAGGCAGCTAATTGTGTTGACTTAGCTGCTTAGGATGTGTGGAGAACATCACCCATCTGACATGGTAACTGTGAAAGGAATGAGAATCATTGTCCATGGATGTTGATTTTACCAACCTGCTTGCCATGGTGGCTGACACTCTCTTTGCATGCTGGATGCTGGTCATGGAGCTGATAACTGGGAAGGGGGAGATGATATTAAGAATGATGATCAGGTCTAACAGGCTGATTCATCACTAACGCCAGGTAGTGACAGATGAGCGTCTGTAGCAGGCATTTTCAGAGCGCAAGCTAGTAGTCACTGTGCTCAGCCGTGAGTTGCTAGTTCATAGCGACTCAGTCGCTGTTCAGTAATGTTGAATACATTGTGAGGAGTCGCTATTTGACCACTACAGCGCTGTATGGGAGCGCATGTTAGCGACTGGTCATAGCGACCGACTCACACCATATTCAGCAAAAAAACAGCCTCACAAATCTCTGGCGCTGAAAAATGCTTGTTTGATGCCCAGAGCGCTGGAGGCGGGGTGTTTAAAGTCTGTTTTCCAGCATCTTTCCACTAGTAACAAAGCGACAACATATGGAATTACATTGTAGCAACATTGTAACATGAACACTTTAATGGCAGACCTGTAATGTCATTTCTGAAGAAATATATAAAAAAAAATTTAAAATTGTGAAAAAACAGCTTTTTCAATGCCAGAATAGGTCACAGAATTATTTGTGATTTTTGGGAAAAAAAATAAACAAAAACCCCGTTTAAGGAGAAGAAAAGGATCGTCCATTGAAATGTATGGGAGAGCGACAGGTAGCGAGAGGTCATACCTGGCGCTGTGCAAGGCTGAACGCTGGCGCTGTTCACTGAGGCTGTGAAAATGATGAATCAGACGCTACATGGCGCTATCCCAGTCGCTAAACAGATTCTGCTTGATAAATGTGTAATTGCGTGCAGTGTCTGGCGTTCACCAGTCGCTACCTCTCATTAACCAGCCACTACCTGACGCTATTCCTTCTTAAATAAGGGCCTAAGTATAAACTGAAGTATGACTAATAATAAACAGCTCATTGACATACACTAGTTTCTGTAGCTTGCATCCAGAGAGATTTGGATTCACCTTTTCACCTTTTTGTTCATTACTACACTTATTACTATACTCTTTAACACCTTTGGCAATAGCTTGGGGGAAGTAGACTACAGCACTTGGAATGTATTACAATATTTATACCCTGCACTTTTGTATTCTGTTTACTGTAAAAAAAAACATATAGGGAGAGAATATATTTGTTGATTTGAAAAAAAAAAACACTTGTTCTCATACAACTAAAAGCTTGACATAAGAGATAGAGCCAGAGGGTGAATTACATTCAAATGTGATAAGCTTACATTCTTATGTGGGACAGTTTAGGGTGAGGTCAAACAAGACTTAAAGCGGTCCTTCACTCTGAATTAGAGTCTTATGGAAGCCGGCATCTTATCAGGCAGCCTGCAAACAGGAAGTGCCTCCTGACTGTACTGCTCTGCATTCTGGGACTGCTGACCTTTACCTGACCCCAGCTCTGCTCTGTCTGAGCAAAGCACAGCTATAACCCGCCCCCCTGTACCTTATCCCACTCTCCTCTCCTCAGTAAGTGTGATGCTTCTGAGTCAAGATGGCGGCGCCCGTATCCTAAATTCCTGAGCAGAGTTGCAGCCCAGTGGGGGAAAGAATAATAAGTTAGTGACTAAAAATGTAAAATATATTAATTTTAGATGCTGGAGAACCATTTTTTAAGAGTTTGGGCTTTTCATTAAATCACGCTGAAGGTCCGGTTTAATACTCAATACTCAATAGCAGCCAAACAACGGCTATAATTGATAATGTGGCAATTAACAATGATGGCTTTATAGGGGTCTGAGGCTGATGTTTCCCCCCAATGGCCCATTGGCCATAATAAACCTGATTAGCCCAGAGCACTAATGAGGGCTAATAGCCCAGTATTGATCCTTGGGCTCACTGGCCCATTCAAAACTACCGCCAGCAGCTGTGCAGCCTGCCACTGGGCATGCATCGCTACCAGGCGATGGGCATAAAGCAAGCATCAGGCAGGTGAGTGGATCTCCATTATACTATCACTTTAATTTGTTTCTGTAGCATTAGGCACTACATCTAATGCATACATCAAACAATGTTATGTTTAGATGTTCAGTAGTTTATGAATAGGTGTTATTTTCAGAAATACAAAGTAATACCCACTCGTCATTCTTGTAAACCAAAAGGGTATTATAATGTAATTACCTGTACAGGGTGTACTAGGTTATTGATATGCATCTTTACTGTATGTGTATGTATCTGTTTGGAATTTTGATGATAAAGCCCATGAATACAGACCTAACACAATTGTGCTGATATGCAGCATTAAGTGTTACACTAACAGATGAATAATAGGAGACTTTCGCTTTCAATTCATGCTCATTTACAGTGTAATTTGAGAGTTACTGTTTCTAACTGAATCTGTAATTAGTGGAATGTTTGAGCATCCTGGGTGTTTTTGTAACTAATGCGAAAGACTCAATACTCTTCTGTGTTAAACTTTTATGTGTTATACTTTATGCTATACTATACTCTTCTAGCTACCTTCAATTTTACATACAGGATTTTATTCTTATTCATGTACTGTAAGCATTACTAGCATAAATCGAAGTGTGAACTATAAATCAATATGTCCTTATTAAATGGTGGGGCTTCTTTGTAGGTTAAATAACTAGCCTTGAAAATCTGAAAAGATCGTTGTTCTCATTAGGGGCGATTCATGGTCATGTGCCTATGCATTTACGCATGTTGTTTGAAGCGCCAAGTTGCGCTCGGTCTTCCTCCTGTTGTATGGTTGTCAAAATTTGAAGCACATCATTTGGGGTGAAAATTTGCGCATGTACCAATCCGGAAACTTGTGCCTGCAATTCTCCGCAAGTGCAAATTTGGCATCCCAAACTGGTGCCTGCGACTGATTTAAGGGGTGATTAGAAGGCAGAAAAGTGTGCGTAAATGTATCATTTTTCAGAATGAATTTCCACCAGCAAAAAGCACCTGCAGTGAACACATGAATCAGGTGCTTAGGCGCATGCAGAATCGCTTACGCTTGGTTTGGGTTTTTTTTTACCGCTGACCATGAATCAACCCTATTGTTTGTTTTCATTTGCTTGGAGTTATACCCTATAAAACAGTATTGCTAAGACTAATGCATATGCTTTTTTCTACTGTCATTTAGCATATAGCAATTATCTGAATCATTTTTTTTACAAAAAAAGCATAATTTTATATATTTTAAAAGGAGGCTATATTTCAACAAGAACCTCAGAAGCCTGAGAGAGGACGTGGAAGATGTCCCTTTGACCCTGAGTCTTCTGTTACATCAACTTTAACAGGTAGCTGTAAAATGTTTTATCGGCATGAGAACGTTTTGCTAGTTCTTTGCACTATGATTCCCTCTTTTTAATGTCCTTTTTTAATGTTACGAATTGTTTTTGTATCCCTCTATTTATCCAACTTGCAAGGAACTGGGTGATATTATAAGCATGGACAATTTGAAAAATTGTCAAGAAACAAACACAAAGGTTATGTATGAGGCTGGCACAAAGGACAATAACGGCACATATTGCCAAAAAGACACTATTTATTGAAAAATGTGATATGGCACATTTGTAGAAATCACACAAATTCCTGGTTAGTAGATAAAAAGGCAATTGCCATTGTTAAAAATCGGGGGCCCCCCAGACACTTTCCTTTGTGCCAGCCTCACACATAACCTTTGTGTTTGTGTGTGTTTCTTGACAATAGATCATTGGTGGTTAGTGAGGCGCCAAGGTACTTGTTGTTCGCCAGGGCAGTGCACAAGACTTGGGGTATCTGGGAAATCCCGGGACTTTTAATTAATTTTTCTATACAAAATTTGAAGAATTTCTACACCTGACATATAATGAAGCTCCAGTCAAAAATTACCCATTCCCTACCTTCCCTAACTCCCCCACTACACTTAGGAAAACAAAGCCCAGAATCAGGCAGAACTACTCATTGGTGGTGCATGCATGTTTGCCCAGTGAGCTCAATTGGTCATTGGCGGTCATGTGGGGTGCCAGAGCTCCACCAGCAGTGATGGAACACCTACACAGGATGTAGTTTTAAGCTTCTTTTTGCCATTAGCAGAATAGGGCATCCCAAATCGAGAAGTCCTGGGTGCCAGAGAGGAAGCGCCCTGTGGTCAGTTTGGAGGATTTTTTCATCTCAAAAAATAGTGTAAAAATCCAGGCTGCGGCATCCACCCAAACAGAATAAGGGCGACCAATTATTGTCACTGACATAGCAGAGACAGCCGGGAAATGTTGAAGGAACAAATATGTTATTTTTGCCTGGACAAGGACTTTAGCTTTGGATTTAATGTAACAACAGGAAAAATGTTACTGCATGGTCCACAAAGGGGAGGTTTAACTATTCTAATGAAAAGTGTAAGATATGTACAGTGGTCAGATATTTTTTAAGGGTAAATTAAATATTGGTTGATTTTGTATTTGTTTTATTTATTTTATTTACCGTATTCTTCGTGAATTCTGGCCACAGAAAAATATTTTCCATAGATATACATATGAATTGAGTGTGCCATGTCTATATGAAGTCATTGTAGATCACCATGTGCAGGTTGTAGCCAGCTTACTATAAAACGGCATGATAGGATACCTAGTACATTGCTATATGCTATATGCGCAAGTGTGGACTGGAGCCAAAAATGTAAAAAAATTTCCCTGGCCAACCCATGACCAGTCCATGACCTGCTAAGCACCGTCACCCCAGGGTGCTTCCAAGCTTCCAGTCAATGAGCACGTTTTTCAGCTGAGGCTATAGTATTGTATAAACAGCACATAGGTGGGGTGAAAATGGCCACTCATGGTACTGAACCTTTAGTATTGTAGGGGAAGATATTGTGTCAGAAGTGGGTATGGCCTCCATGGCCATAATGTGAAGGGTATAAAGGTTGCAGGGACAAAACAAGTACGGGAGCGTCTTGGCTGGGGGGAGAGGTACAATGGGGCAAGCTATGTGGGGAGGCTTAGGAGGCAGGGACCAGAAGGAGGCGTAATAGAGGACTGAGGACTGAGTGAATTCTGGAAGAGGGTCTAGATGGGTTTGCCAGCCCAGTTGTCCACAAAGCAGTATAGTACATCGTGAATTCTCACTGTGCTCCATTAACCAGTCCACCCCTATCCGTGTGTATAAATTTGTCAAGACTCTTGGAAAACTGCAACATGAGATCTGAACTACAGGCCCCAACATGAAACAACTGCCAGCCACAGATTGCTCAGCTAATTTAGAGCACTACCGTACAGCCAACCATATTTTATAGTGATATATGTCACAATATATATATATATATATATATATATATTCTGGAGGGAGATCTTTTGAAACTAAATCTTTAAAACATACTAGATTTGGTTGTAAGCTTTGTACGCTTGTATCTAAATTTAAAAATTATCTAAAAATAAGATTAAACATAAAACATACTATATAGCAGGAGGAAGAGTTATTAAATACCCTGAATGAGAAAATCCCATCAAGCACGCTTTCTCTTATCTGCAATCTGATCCAATCATGACAAAGGGGGGAATCATTCCTCCTCCTAATACACAAGCTTACAAGTGTCTTCTTCAGATGATAATGGCTATTAACGTCTACCTTAAAAGCTACGTTTAATTGTCCTTTGCATTTTATTACCATGTAAACTCTTCAGTGGATACAGAGTTAGAGGCGTGCAGTCCCCTCCTGTAAAAGTGCAATAGTATGGTAAAAGCCTGTCACTCCTGCTTCTTCTCTCTAAGAAAACTAAAACACAGCGCTTAGGTCTTAGGTAAGGACGACTCTCAGAACGAATGCTACAACGTGCCAGACTTTTCTATTCCGCAAAAAAGTCCTAACAATAAACAACAGAAAGGCACAGAGCAGAATAATAGTTTTTCTAGTCCATTCAATTGGTAAAATGAGCTTCCAGATGGAGTCCCACTGTGCATGCACCAAATTTTTTTCTGTGTCCACCACCACTTGAAGGTACTCTTACCAACTCCAGGGTATTTAAACTGCCGACAGAATACTTGATGATTACGAGCACCCAAAATTGTAATGAGCTTGAGCTGCTTCTTAGTTACTTGCCAATGTCCATGCACAAGCCATATAGAAAGCAAAAACAAAGAAACACATCTAGTGCAACTCTGTAGGTACAGCGGAATCACTCTTTAATACTTCATAAAATGCACTTACAAAACACTCCTTGTTAAAACACGCATCCAATAAAAACGAAGGTGTCCCCAATCCCTCACACTGCGGACGCTAGTGATAAAGAAATCGGGTCCTTCTGGTCTCCAAAATTATTCCCCTCACCTTCCACCTAACGCGTTTCACTGGGTCACCAGCTTTTTCAAAGGATCTAACCAGGGTGTCCAATAGCCAGCCGAGGATGCAACAGCCTATCAGAGGCCGTGTACCAAATCATCGGTGTCCAGCAACACTACCTGGTGTATGTGTCGGCATCTATGATTGGTCCCCAAGCTCCGGGGTCAGACAGACATGCTAGCAGACTTCTCTGCCAATCAGGGAAGGTTTAATGAAAAAAACTCCCTTCGCTTACCCTTTCACTTGTTCTCTGACATTTTTAATATTGGATTACTGGAATTTGACCTTATTAAAACATATGTTGCAAAGGGTAAAAAATAGTGAGTACAGCAGGGCAAACACTATTTATTATGGGTTATTGATCTATAAAGAATTATAAGGAGAAGGAGGGGGAAAACTGTTAGCAATTTGTGAACTATTTTTACTTACAGTTTCCATGTTAACAGAAATGACCATCCTTACTGTAGCCCCATTCCCTTCCCCATTGTACCTGCACAAGGAGAGTTAGCAGCAAGTGCATGAGTTGTAGATGCCACACTGCTCTTTGCTGCAAATATTTTTTTTTATATTGAAATACTTATCCAGATTCTAAGACATCCAGCGTGACATATAATTTATGAAATCTAGAGCTGTGTATGATCTTTGGTGTAAGTTTGCCACCTAGTGGACAATACGTTTAACTGTATGTTGGGATGACAGTGTTCAAATGTATATTGCACTTGCATGTACATTACTTTCTGTTTTAATGCTTTAGAACATACTGTAGCTGTGCAGAATTGCAATGGCATTTTTTTGCATCTGCCCAAAGTACTGCAAGCTGGGTATATACATATATTAATTAATATAAACATTTACATATCTATATAGATACAACACAAAACACTGTTAAAGAGGAACAGTGGATCTAATATAAAAAGGGGCCGATTCCCCCCCAACATCGGCTCCTACTTACCTTTTGGATGTCACCGGCTGCTTCAGAGCCCAATTCTCACCCCGCCATCCGCTTAGCCGTCCCTAACTGACAAGCACGGCCTTAGAACTGTATGGATTAACATGATTTACACAGACAACCAGTGGACACTGTGAAGCGGACTATCAGTGAACCTTAATCCTAAAACACAACAGTAAAAGTAACAATAAAACACAGTAACAATAAAAACAGTAACAATAAAAACAGTAACAGTAAAAAAAGTAAACAGTTCTAAAAAGTTAAAGAACATATTTCTTTACTTATAGAAAAAAGAGTCATTTGGTGCTAGAGTAAAACTTCCTAAAGTTTACTACGCATTTTCTCTATACAAATACATTAGCTTTGGAGAGCCTCTGGCATTCTATGCAAAATATTTTCTGGAGCTATAGGAGGCTGCTTCTTTCACTCTAAAAGTGCATTATTTAGTTTTAGGGGTATTAAACATTATTTAACAGATGTTTTAATACAGTTAAAGGAGGAACCAACTGAAGTTAAAAATGACTTCCTTCAAAGGATATATTCAGGTACTTTTTATTAAAACTGGGGATTACAATTTCAACCATAATATAGTTCAGACCACACTGATCTAAATCAATATTCTGGGAAACTGTTAACAATGTCAATACCTATCTACACTAAATAGTAGCTCCACACCTGCTTTCTTGCATTTAGTATGCTGAAGTATATCTGTGATGTTTTAAAACAGGAGGTGAGCTATTCGTTGGTCTGTACAATGATTTCTGGGGAAGAGATGCTACTTTATTCCGAAGCACTGGACATCTGCCATACATCCGAACGGAACATGATGATGATAGAATCTTAAAAGGTACATTAGAAAGCTGAATAATAAGCATTTTTAGATAAATAGATCAAACTGTTATATACGGCCTTATTTATCAAGGGCTAGCGCCAGGTAGTGTCTGACGAGCGCCAGGTACCGCCAGCTAACGGTGGCTACCGAATCAAGTACGCCCGGCGGCGGTCACAATGACGCATTTATCACGCTAAATGAGGCTAGCGCCGGCGAGAGCGTCAGCTAGCGCGGGATTCATCATGTAGCCGACTGCAACGAACAGCGCCGCTACTAATCCCATCACAGCGCCAGGTATGACCTGTCGCTCCCTGGCGCTCTCCAATGCATTTCAATGGAGCAATCTTTAAATATTCATAATTAATTGATTTTATGTTTTTTTTTTTTTTTATGTCAAAAATTCTGTGACCACTACGGCAATGTTAGATATTTTTTTTAAGAAAAAAAAATAAATAAAATATGTGCAGAATTGAGATTACAGGTCTGATATTAATGTATTCATATTACAAAATGTTTAGAAAAACTTGTATAATTTTTACATTAAAAAAAAATGGTTGTTTGAGGGTTAAAAACTACTTTACACACATCGCCGCCAGCGCTCTGGGGTTTAAACAAGGAATTCACAGCGCGAGAAATTTTTGAGCGTGATTTGTTAATGAATCTGCAGCAAGCCGTTCGCTCTGGCCATTCGCTGTCAGGCGCACCCATACAACGCAGAACCTGTGAAACATCGACCCCTAACCCCGTATTCAACATTACCGCACACCGATGCTTTCAAAATATGCCCTAGTTATAGTTTATTTAAAAGAAACACACTCAAAACAATAGGGGTTAGTATGGGGCTCACTGTGGGTCAAGGGACAAACCGCCTTTGATCCCAGGACCAAAAGGCACCATCATGGTCGGGGGCCCAGGGAGTAAAATTTCTGTGCCTGTTCTCTGGGCCACTCTAAAATATTTGCATGATGGGTTAAAGTACCTACATGCTTTAGAAGACCTATAAAAGCACTTAGGTGCTATTCTAGCACAGACTGACTCAGGCGACACCCCATTAAAAGTGAACAGAAAAGAGAGCAGAATTGGACAAAAAAATAAGCTTGGCTAAAAACATTTAAATAAGAGGCATATAAATAACTTCCTCCTCTTGCTCTCTAGCATATTTTTGCAGACGTTTATAATTTTTGTGCGACAGAGCTCCTTTAACCCTTTAAGTTTAGAAACAAAAAAAAGGAAAAAGAAAGCCTACCTCTGTCCAGGATCCAGCGCTGGGGGTCTCCTGTTCTCCAGGAGCGGGACGGGGAGAACCAATTCTCTGCCCCACATGGTGGCTTCTGTCGGCTCCCTCTCCGCGGCAGGGAGGGGCCTTTTATACTGGCAAGTACATCAGCTCAATCCACTGGTAGAAAGGCCCCCCCTGCAGTGCGTGTGAGCAGCGAAGCGGAGAGTGAACGTAAGAAGCCTAGTTGGGCGGAGGGAGCCCTGCTTTTTGATCCAACTGCTCAATTTGGCTGTCAGAAGCAGCGATTGGACAGCCAGGAACAGTACTCGGTGATGGAAGAAGGTTAGTAACTTGTAAATAATTAAATAATAAATGTGTGTGTTTTTACATTCATCCCTTTGTGAACTGGTTAGAGATCCTTGAGACCCCTATACCAGTTCACAGGGCAGAAGGGGCTGGCAAGACTTGCCAAACCCCCCAGCCCACTACTATTTTTAACAGTTTACCTCTTGATAGTTAACTGCAATTTTAGATTTTTTATATATTTATATATATTATTTGAAAATGTCATAAACCACTCAGTTTGGGGTGTCTCCTGGGCCACAATGGGTGTCTAGCAATAAATATGGGGTACCGTTGTAATCGGGAGAAATGGGGCTTTGATGCGCAATATGATTTTTTTGAAAATGTTTCATAGTGGGAATGGGGTGGTTAATTTCTTAGGTCGAGTTGACGTCTTTCAAAATATAGCTATACAGACAATTTTAGGACTCATCACTCCAACTTACTTTTAGGGGCTTGTCTAGGTGCAGTTTAGCATTATTTCGTCCATTGTACAGTAACACATTTTTCTGCTACTCGTTGTGGATCTTGAAAGAGAAAACTTGTTCAGTTTTGGTATAAGCGTCCCTTGCCCGAATTCCTTAATTAAATGCTTCTAACATTAAAACATTGTTAAAGCAGACCCAAGCCCAAGGGTCTAATCTGAGTTAAATCCCAATTTTGGATGCCCTACAGTGTGAAACCCCCTGGTTTATGTGTATATTCAACTTGAACCCACATTGCATGTGCAGGCCTCTAGCAGCTTGAGTGTGGTCTGAGCAAATGGGTATTTTTGCCAGTGCTGCAGAGTGCATCCAAGCTTAGCCCTAGCCGTGGAATCAAAGACTGAGGTGAGTTTCCAGGAAAACGAAAGGGTCTCACACTGCTGCACATCTCAAATCAGCATGCCCCTGGGAAGAGCGATTCAAAAGGTTGACTTATCTATGTGAGTTTTGGTCCACTTTAAACAATCGTACTATTATTCAACAATCTTAGTATTACAGTCTACATGAAGATCCATATGAATTAATACTCACCCTTCCATTTTGGCTTGCCAACAATCATCGACATGCATGATCATGACTGCCAGCAACCATTATGGTTTGTCCGGGAGATGTTAATGCACTGACTGGTTAGTATTGTGAGCAATTTTCTTGACTTCCTTTTGAGCTACATGCAGACGGGGTTCTCAAATATGGTTGCTCAGGGACTGATGGGTGCTGCAGCCCTAGTTAATGTGACTGAAGCCATTTGTCAGTTGAAGGCCAACCAAGTTTTTTACCATTTTTTTTACCATTACATATGTTATCAGTTTTTAAATTAAAATTGCACTCACCCAAAAGTATATAATATATTATATTATATAATATAATAGAAAAAGAAAATTGACATTAATTTAAGGACCCGAAAATATGTTGCTTTTAAATACCTCCCCAGAGCTGAGGGGAATCGAGTTAAAAATAATATTGATTTTTCACCTACTTGAGAGATCTGCTTTAAATATTTACATTGCTAGAACCCTATTAATAGTCCATATTTCATTGTATAGAACCAAAATTTGTGGGTTCCTATATGATTCCTGACAATGAAGACAGAGATGACAATAAAATATACGTGTTTTACACTGAAAAGGCAATAGAAGGAGAGAATGGAGCCCACGCTATTTATTCCAGAGTGGGAAGAGTTTGTGCTGTAAGTACATTTTACATTTCAAAAATAAAATCCAGCATTTCTGTTACTGTATGTGTGAGTTATGTGTGTTCACTTTTACTTACTTTGGCTCTTTTGCTTTATTGTTCAGCTCGAGTTCATTTCTAGTTGCGGTGTTATTTTTCATTTAAAGGTGTTGATAAACCTAACAACATTGAGCTGACATTTTAATTTGAAGTGAAAGAGCATTGCCTTAGTTGCTACTTTTACAAGTTAAATGGGAACCAACAAAGTTGCACATACTGTACAGTAGACTTGCTCTGTCACATGATTATCTTAATATAGTACTAACTATACTTTCATTTTTAGAATGATATTGGGGGTCAGAGAATGATGGTAAATAAATGGACCACATTTTTAAAATCAAGGCTGGTTTGCTCCATACCTGGACCCCATGGAATCTACACACATTTTGATGAGCTTGGTAAATATATAACACTTTCATGTATAGTTATAAAAACTGTGCATGCCTGAATTGTTTGAAAGCTTCACCTTCCCTACACAACCAATAACTTGCGGCCTTTGGCAGTTCAAGGAGCATCATGAAAAATGGGCCAGTGATAAAAATCCATATAAATATGCTGGATGGCAGGAGGAGAGGTCACTTACACAACTGATAATCAGCCAGGCTTGATTTTTTTTATCTTAATGGAAGGAAAAGGACATCTGGGGTGACAGGCTACATAAGTGACCCCTCGTCTCATTAGCCGATGTGGGATTTTTAATATCAAACAATTTCACTCCTTTAAGGATCAAAAACCCAAAACATGGGTCCAACAAGTGGGAAAAATGGTTGTATAAATATTAAAAATTAAACAATGCATTGCACGAAGACTTCTATGCACTTGGAGTAACAATGAGAGGCGTGCAGAGATGTGTTTCAGGGCACAGCCGACTCATAATGAGTGATGGGTAATTCTGTTATTTCTTGTGAATATGTGCTATGTGAAGAAGTGTACTGAGGAGTCACTTTTTCCTAGAACACTTTGAGGAATATTGTAGTAGAAAGATGCGTAATAGTAGCTGATAGGAATTATAGCATATTTAGACACAAACTTTCAGAATCCTATTACAGAATCATTTTACAAATGCATATTCTATGTGCTGCTCATTTCATGATCAGGTATTACCAAGTATTAATTTATTTGAAATGAATATAACATTTCTACATAAAATACTACCTACAGGTCACTAATGTGGACCAGGACCATAATTTTTCCTGTTTTGAAAAAAAATTATTAGAGCGAATTAAATTAGATTTATATTGGTTCTCAATGGATATTATAAATGTGCACTGGATTTTGAGGAACATTTTAACCTGACACACAGTAAATTACAAAACAAAATACAAAACATTAAAGAATTTAAATACCCCCCCCCCCCATGGGGTAGTCATTTGTTTTTTAGGGACTTCTTTATCATGGTTATTAACAGTTAATGATCAAACTGTTTTCTGATATTAATATTAAACAGAAAATTTTACCCTATAAAATTCTGTACCTTAGCTTTAGAGCTACTCCATTATAGCATCTAATAAAGTATTGCTGTAAAGGTACTAAAAGTGGACCAACAACCAGCCCTAGAGCCTAAAAGATTATTGGGAATGGTGAATGCCACCCCGGGGAATCCCAAATTGTGTAAAATCCTATGCAATCATCATTTAAAATGGGCGAACACGAACCGCATTTTCAAAGTTCAGGTTTGTACAGAAATTTGCGAGTTCGGGTTCTCAGACCCGAACATGGACTTCAGCCAGATGTCAACAAGTTCAAGTTCGGAGTGGGGCCCGATCTTGGAAAAGTTAGTGGATGGGCCACTTCACCTACGGTTGCAGCAGCATGAAGCTGCTGTGACTCTCCTGTGCCCGACCCACCGCTGTCAGCGGCGGTAGCAGCATTTCAATCTGGCCCTGGCTGGGGCTAAAAACAGTTGGCCGTCAGCTCCCATAAGTGGGGACACTTCTAATGCTGGCATGGGAGCTGGTGGCCACCTTTTTGTAGCCTTGGCTGGGGCCAGATTCAAATGCTGCTGCATCTGCCGCCGCCCTGTCCCCTTGCCAGAAGAGGATCGGGCAAACTCTGCATTGATTTCATGGGGGAACATTTAATCTAAGTTCGGCCGAACTCGCCAAACCCGGATTTTGGGCGGTTCGTCTATCCCTAATCATCAGTGCTTAAAATTACAGCACATACTGTTCTTCTTGTCCAATAATTGGCATGAGTTGGTAAATGCAGATCTTCAATTGCTGGCTTAAAATGCACTGTTTGGTACAGGCATGTGCAACTAGGTTAGACCTATTAAGTTTAATGTTAACACACACACACATGACTGGCATTATACAATCATCATCGTTGGGGACATGACATTCTCATGATTTTGATACATTTAATTTTGTCTATTTGCAAAACCTGGATTTTAGAACACTGACAATTTTCTAAGCCATGTGTGAGTCACATATACTAAGTTGAAATGATAATGGGAGAGCACATGATATGTTATCGGTCCTAAGCATTGTTACATAAGCCTTTAAAACCACAAATTACATGATTTATCCTGATTAGTACCATGTTGTAGACAATAGGAGCTGCCTTATGTTCTCTGTATCAAACTAATGTAAGCTTTAATATGCAAGAACTAGACTTTAACACGGCACGGCACTAACATAGCCAGCTGCTCTATCTGTCTGTGTTTACAAACCTAGTAAATCAGGCCCAGTGTGCATAAAAATGTATAAAGTGCATATGAAATAATGCTGCTGTGCAAGTAACATCTAATGGCCAGTAAGTCAGCATTACCATTTAATCTTTATAACAGACAAATTATATATAATTATAGTATGTTTAATACATTAGTGTAACCGGAATTTATTTTTCTTTCATGTAGAAGATGTTTTCTTGTTGCCTTCTCGAGATGGCAAAAACCCTGAAATATTTGCTCTGTTCAGCACTACAAGGTAAGAATTACGAGGCATAAATGTTCCGCTCACCTATCAGATATAATTTAAAAAAATGCGTTTTGATTGGAGAGGAGCTTTGCTTCTTTTTTAAACTGAGCTTAGACACCTTTCTTCACCTCTATATTGTGATGCCACTTGTCACTAACAAATATTACAGCCGGGGGAACTAGAGCAAATTAATAAAAAGCACATCTTATCAGGGTATGCGATTAAACAGCTTTCCGAGTGGGGTACGTTTTTTTTTTTCAAATAAAAACACCGCTATAGGGATGTGCATATTTAAATTTTGAAAGCCCTGATGGAGGGGCTCTTAACATTGTAATAAATACTCCATGAAATTATTTTTTGCAAATTGTTTACCATAATCTGCAACACTTCTTTCAAACTGTTCAACTTTTCAGCAAGGAAGGCTGGCATTATTGCTGAGATTATGAGCCTTATTTATGAAGTGCGCCTTTTTGTGCCATTTGGCGACATTCTGAAAGCCTATGCATGCGCCTGGGAGTGGCCACACCTTTTTATACATTGGTGCTGCTATCATTTCAGAAGTCAAAACACCTAATGTTAAATCATCAGTCTGGATTAGCGCATTAGATATCGGAAACCCTGTGGACCTGTAACAGCACCAGTCAGTGCTGCTTTATTTACTTATAGACGCTGCACGCCGGATTTATAAATTTTTTAGGCGCAAAAAAGTTTTGCCCTCTATATAAGAGGTGCTGGTTGACATTTTCTCATTACAGTCACAGGACATTACTGTTGTTAACAAATGGAACAAACTTTAGAGTGCATTCTGGCTGCTTTTTAGTTGTTATTACATTTTACAAGAAATTGGTGACATGACATTTGCCGTTATTTAAGTCCTGCATTTACCTTCGTAACAAATCACCTAAGTAAGTTCTGTATAAACAAAACGCGTTTAACATTATTTATAAGCAAAACACTTCAATACAGTTCTGCCCATTGTTGTCTTAAACCAAAAAGCTTTAACAAGAGCACAAGTCACCAAATACAAAAAGGCACAAGTGCTAAATTAGAGGCTGGAGGACGCATCAGTACTGGTGTGTTTTTGGCTTCATAAATCACACACTGAGTGGCGCTCAGGCAAAAATATTAAGGCAGAGTGGCATTGACTGGCGCTGATGCTTGATAAATGAGGCTCATAATATGAAATATTGTTATATTAATATATTATGTTGAAAACGTTTTTACCAGATCAGTGCACCTGAGGTAGCCAGAAACAGCTTTGAAGGCCAATTCTACTCAATTCTATATGAACATGCCAATAAAAGGGACATAGACACTGCTCCCTATTTCTGAAATACAGGAAAACTGCAGCATTAAAAATGGCGAGAGCTGTTCTGGACCACCACAAACCTTCCATTTCAAATTCAATTGGCTAGGCTTCCACCTAACAAACAGGTGGGAAATGCTGCAAGACATGGACTGTGCTAATTAGTCCCCATCTGTATGCCTGCAGTTTTTTAGGCTATAGAATTGGAGGATATTCATTTAAAATGTGTCCTGTATATTATATATATTATACATATTTTTAAAGTGTTTGAAACTTCTACATTCCAACACACAATGACCAAAAAAACATTTTTAAATACCATGCATTTCATTGGGCCTCAAGAGACAGACATTTTCAGAGGGTTTTGTCATTGAGGTAGGGACATTTTCCTTAAGGTCAATAGGGTTGATTCAGAGAGACTTTCGTTTTTGTGTCGATCTGTTTTTTTTTTATATTTTCCTGCTCGCGTATGAGTGTACGCGCGATTCTAAGCACGCATCTCGCATGCATCGTATGGCAAAGAGAATGGCGTTTTTCAGCTTTCGTTTTCCGTTTATGTTACTCATGTTAGGCTTTCGTTTTTGACCTTTTTCCATCGTCTCCTCCCACGAATCATTTACGTTTCCCGTTAGATTCTGTTTTCCTTTTTCTATAAATAATCGTCCAGACGAAAATCCTTACGACCTTACGCCTGCGCACTACAAACTTAACTCATTAATGTGCTCGCCTACATATTTGGTTCACTCACTTGGCAATGCTTAGCGAAATCACTTCACGGTCAGGCGAATCTTCATATATAAATTTTTTTTTTGGCCATTCATTTTGTGGTAACCAACCCTTAATGAATGTATTTAGAAAAGGAAATGACACAGAAACAAGTTTTTGGTTTTGTTTTTTTAAATGTAAAATGGCACTTTTCGTTTGCCTTATTTTTTTTAATTTGTTTTTTCTAAAAATTGAACAACTTTTTTTTTTTTATTTTTTTTTTTTTTATAAACGTCCATATTAATTTTTTTTTTTTTAATAAATTAACAATTTTAAACTATATACACAGCAATGGCAGGCCCCAGAAGATTATTCTTCATCTGTGGTCTCCAACAAGTCGCGCAGCTCCTGCTCAGTTGTGCCACTCTGGCACGTGTGGTCCCTGTATAAAAAATTAAAAAAAATTATTTGTCAGCAAATACATGTTTAACAGCTGTGGATGGAATGTTTATTAGGTTGCAAGCTAACTCATGAGGCCATATATGTCATTATGCTAAGGAATTAATAAATGGAAGATGCGCTCATATTACTCCACAAAGCCACAATACATGGTCAAGCAAGCCGAGTGTAAAATGGTCCCGTAAGTGTATCACAAATGAAACGGTTTTATAGGGCAGTGGCCCCTCGGCAATCAGCTCTCTGAATCAGACGCATGCCCATCCCAATAACGTAAGTTATCTGAACGAACGCAAAATATCAGATTTTAATGGGAAAATGATCCGAACTAATGCAAATGATCCGATTTAGTTCCGTCCATCGAAAGCACATATACGCATTAGCAGGAACGAACATACGCATGGAGACACGAAAGTAAAAACCAAAAAAAATGTCAAACACACACAAAAACATACGCAGGCAGCTACAAAAGTCTAGACGAATGTGTCTCTGAATCGAGGCTATTGTCCAGACATGAACATAAAAAAAGCCTATACTAAACTTGTATATATAGGGGGCATGCTAGGTCTTGAAATGCCTGTGCTTTTGCAATGAATGTAGGAGGCATGCCATAGTACCTGTAAAGAATGGCAGGGGGTGGTCCATTGTCAGTACTACAGAAGCAGAGGAAAAAACTGGGCCGGGCAGTGCAGTACTTGGATCAGGTAAGGTAAGTGTCAGAGCACCGAACTAGGTAAATAAGGTAATAAGATAAAAGGTGAATATAGCCTTTTATGTTAATGCCTGGACAATGACTTTAAAATAGACCAAAACCCATATTGCATCTCAAACCCTGCTGAATTATTTCCTTGGGCCCTAATTTATTACAATTCCAACAGTGCACCCTTTTGGACACTGTAGTAGGCCCAGCGTGCTTGTTTTTCAGCACACTGTGTAGAGTAGAGAGGCTCAGTGTGGAACAGAGTGGCTTAGTGTGGGGAATTGCAGCTAACTAGTAGCAATAAGACAGCCTCTACACAGGGGGCGCCATTGTGAGCCAGTGTGCTCCGATAAAGCCGATCTACATCTATTGGATGTTTTTAAACTGGCTCAGACTGAAGCACACAAAACAGATTTTTATGCTAAAAAAGGTTGTGTATTAGTAAAAAATTGATTCAAGTAGAAAAACAATAATATTAAATATGCTACAGAAGTGACACACATAACAACAACTATATAAAATAAATCATTTTAGAGAGAGAAAATGGTGGAATAAACTTCATTGCACCTAGTGTGTGCTTCTTTTATATTCCGAAAGCTATGGACACAATTTATTCTAAAACAATACACAAAACCTGGTAGCATAAATAAAATAATAATAAATAATGAATACAAATAAATTCTATGAGAGCAGCAAGCTGTTCTCCAGAAAAATCTGACTTACTGACAGAGCTGCTCTGCTGTGCACTGATGGATTGCACTGTACTGACATGATGAGAACAAATAGTGACTGTTGGTCTTCTGTAAATTGGTTAATAACAAGCTCCTAAAATTGTATAGAGGCAACAATTGAATGAATATTCCCTGACCCTTTTCATAAATTATTTTATACTATATTATGGCCTGATAAACATGGGTGCCTAGGTAGATGCCTATATTCGTAATGATATAATGAATATGGTACAATATTTATATATATATATATATATATATATATATATATATATATATATATATTCTGTTCATAACACACAAAGTTAACAATGATTAATAAAGAATTTGCCTTTTGTCTTTTTTAGCAACATTTTTAAAGGATATGCCGTTTGTGTTTACCATATGGCTAGCATACGCGAGGCCTTTAACGGTCCATATGCACATAAAGAGGGTCCAGAATACCTTTGGTCAATCTATGAGGGCAAGGTACCTTACCCAAGGCCTGGCTCGGTAAGTTTTTCTGCCATTTAATCTCTCAAGCTCATTTCATTTAAGAAATTCAGAAATAAATTCACAAAAGGCATGTTATCTTCCAAAAATAACTACTAGCATTCTGAGATCATTTTATACCATTTCTTTGTGCCTCCAGCTGAGCTAAATTATTCAGTGTAGAAAGGCATGACACATCGAACTAATGCAATGCCAAGCAGCAATCAAGTTCCATATGACTTCTAATTAAGTCATGAAATCCCACTACAGAGCAGTCTCTTTGTTGGTAGAATAAAGTTCCAAGCATTAAAAATACCGTATTTTTCGCCCTATAAGGCGCACTTATTTTCCCCCAAAAGTCGGGGGGAAATGTCAGTGCGTCTTATCGGGCGAATGCGGGAAAAAATAAATAAAAAGGAAAAGGTTAACTCACCTCTCCATCGCTTGTGCTGTCCAGGAAGCGTCGGAGGCAGCGGCGCCAGCCAGTTACAGTGGTGGGCGTCGCCGATGCTCCACTATACCAAGGCCGGGGTGTTCATGGCCGTGGAGAGCGAGGAAGCGGCGGAGGCAGCTGCGGAGGAGGTGGCAGGTACAGCTGCCTCCATAACTTCCTCTCTGCGGTGCCGACATACAGAGTTAACACATGTCCTTATACAGCGTTGGGCATGGCCGACGCTCGAGCAGCGGGGGGATGGCACACTACTTATACTGGGAATGAAAGGGGGGGTGCCACACTACCTATACAGGGAATGTAAGGGGGGGTGCCACACTACCTATACGGGGAATGGAAGGGGGGTGCCACACTACCTATAAGGGGAATGCCACACTACCTATAAGGGGAATGCCACACTACCTATATGGGCAATGGAAAGGGGGGGGGGGGAAATGCCACACTACCCATATGGGCAATGGAAAGGGGGGGAATGCCACACTACCTATAAGGGGAATGAAAGGGGGGGAATGCCACACTACCTATAAGGGGAATGGAAGGGGGGGAATGCCACACTACCTATATAGGCAATGGAAGAGGGGGGGATGCCACACTACCTATATGGGCAATGTAAGGGGGGATGCCACACTACCTATGAGGGGAATGGAAAGGGGGGGAATGCCACACTACCTATAAGGGGAATGAAAGGGGGGGAATGCCACACTACCTATAAGGGGAATGGAAGGGGGGGAATGCCACACTACCGATATAGGCAATGGAAAGGAGGGGGAGTGCCACACTTCCTATAAAGGGAATGAAAGGGGGGGAATGCCACACTACCTATAAGGGGAATGGAAGGGGGGAATGCCACACTACCTATATAGGCAATAGAAGGGGGGAATGCCACAATACCTATATGGGCAATGGAAGGGGGGTGCCACACTACCTATAAGGGGAATGCCACACTACTTATATGGGCAATGAAAAGGTGGGGATGCCAAACTGCCTATATGGAAATGGGTAGGGATGCCACACTGCCTATATGGGAATGGGGGGATGCCACACTGCCTATATGGGAATGGGGGGATGCCACACTGCCTATATGGGAATGGGAGGGGGGATGCCACACTGCCTATATGGGAATGGGAGGGGGGATGCCACACTGACTATATGGGGAATGGGATGGGGGGATGCCACACTGCCTATGGGAGGGGGGCATCCCACACTGCCTATGGGATGGAGGAACGCCACACTGTCTGTTTTGGGGTTTAACTGGGCCAGCACACACAGACACCGGCCAGTTATAGTGGTGGGTGTGGCCGATGCTCCACTATACCAAGGCCGGGGTGTTCACTCTCTGTGCTGGCACCGCGAAGAGCGAGGAAGTGGCAGAGGCAGCTGCGGAGGAGGCGGCAGGTACAGCTGCCTCCATCGCTTCCTCTCTGCGGCACCGGCATACAGAGTTAACACATGGCCTTATACAGCGTTGGGCATGGCCGACGCTCGAGCAGCGGCCATGCCCACCGCTGTATAGTTCGGCTGTCTCTGTCTGCTGGGGCCATGAAGAAGTGACAGGGACAGTGCGAGCGGCAGAGGTATCGCTGCTCACACAGTCCCTGACACTTCTCCATGGCCCCAGCAGACAGTCACGCCCATCGCTGTTTAAGGCCGTGTGTCTGTGTGTGAAGGGGAATAGAAGGGGGTGGATGCCACACTACTTATAAGGGGAATGGAAGGGGGGGATGCCACACTACCTATAAGGGGAATGGAAGGGGGGGATGGCACACTACTTATACGGGGAATGAAAGGGGGGGAATGCCACACTACCTATACAGGGAATGGAAGGGGGGATGCCACACTACCTATACAGGGAATGGAAGGGGGGATGCCACACTACCTATATGGGGAATGGAAGGGGGGATGCCACACTACCTATATGGGGAATGGCACACTACCTATAAGGGGAATGGCACACTGCCTATATGGGGAATGGGAGGGGGGGGATGCCACACTACCTATATGGGGAATGGAAGTGGGGGGATGCCACACTACCTATATGGGGAATGGAAGGGGGGGAATGCCACATTACCTATATGGGGAATGGAAGGGGGGGCATGCCACACTGCCTATATGGGAATGGGGGATGCCAAACTGCCTATATGGGGAATGGGTAGGGATGCCACACTGCCTATATGGGAATGGGAGGGGGGATGCCACACTGCCTATATGGGGAATGGGAGGGGGGATGCCACACTGACTATATGGGGAATGGGATGGGGGGATGCCACACTTCCTATGGGAAATAGGAAGGGGGGGAATGCAGCACTGCCTATGGGAGGGGGGCATCCCACACTGCCTATGGGATGGGGGAACACCACACTGTCTGTAATGGGGTGTTTTAGCACAACATTTGGCTTAGAATATTTTTTTTCTGGTTTTCCTTCCCCAAATCCTAGGTGCGTCTTATAGGGCGAAAATACGGTATATTGCAAATAATATAGGTCCAAGTTATTGATAGAATGCATTGCAACTAAGATCTATATAAGTAAATGCATACTTCCTATGATTTCTGTGATTCCTGGTTTGAATGTCTGCTAATTTTATACACATAGATCAGGAGTGTAAAATGGGGAATTCCTTTCCAGCTGGGGTCTGCACCTCTAGCTGGCCAGGTGTTTAATGTGTTGTACAAAGCTTTGCCAACGCACCCATGGAGAATAATAGGTGCCCTATTCTGGCATCTTACATCACACATAGACCAGGAGCTGGAAGTGCTGCATCGGTCTATGATACCGCAGTTACAGCAGCCAGCTGAATATAAGCAAGGGAGCCTTGTACTCATATGGTACCCTTGTTCTGAGGTCTGTGAGATGCCACTTTTATAAATTCAGACCCAATGGAAAATCATATTTGAGATTTGTTTTCATCTGACTAACATTTTTTGTAAACATGAAATGGCTTCTGGTTCTGATAACATAAGGGTGCCTTCAGAAGGGACCCTAACATGCTCTCAGAAGAATCAGAAGTAGTAGTTTTAATTTATGCTGGCATTATTCATATTTATGTTAATCTATGTGTATATACACTTAATTGAGTATATGAATTAAATTCAGGTTATAAATACCTGACATACCTTGCAGGCAAAATCACTAGCTTTCATTTCTTCTTGTTTGATTCCAGTGTGCAAGTAAAGTAAATGGAGGTCATTATGGAACTACCAAGGATTATCCAGATGAAGCTTTACGCTTTGCTCGAAGCCATCCTCTAATGTATGAACCCATTAAACCATTCCATAAAAGGCCTATTCTTGTGAGGGTTGATGGAAAATATAACCTAAGACAGATTGCAGTAGACAGAGTTGAGGCAGAGGATGGTCAATATCATGTTTTATTTCTAGGAACAGGTAAATGTTTTAGTTTACAATGGTTATTATGACTTGCTGTGTTAGTAACAAAATGCATTGTCCTTTTAAGTAGCTATGGATATTAGCTATGGATTAGTTTAATTAGTAGTTTTGATGCAGGCCTATAGTAAAAAATTACTTTAGGTCCCTTTTAACAATTGCCCCTTGGGCAATATGATTTTACAATGGAGTGTGTCTCCTACTAAAGGAAGTACAGCAGCCACTTGTATACACAGCCCTTTCCTGCCTCTCATTGAACGGTGCTCTGTTTGGAAAAGGTGAGTATAAACTCAGGGCTCACTGATGGTGTAAGGAAAAAGAATAGGTTAGTTTAGGGTCTCTGTGAACCAGGATCAGGGCAGTTTCCAAGCAAAATAATGCTCAGTGAGAAAAGGAATATATACTTCACCCTCCTCATCCATCATATGGTGCTGCTGCTGTACCATATAGATATGTGCCATGTTGTGCATATTTTACATAGAACTAAAATAATTACTAGGGTATCCCAGACTATACTATTCATGTGGACTGACCGGATGGTCACCGAGTGACCCACAAACCTGATACATACATTGATTAACACAAGAACAATAGTGGTTGCCTGTGGGAGTGGCACCTAAGGAAAAGCTGTGATAAAAAATATCTATACAAAAATCCTGTTTATTGATCACAAAAAAGACACACCGGTAGAGATTAATAGTCTTACTACAACAGCATAAAAACACAATGTTGTGTATACTAAAACATACGGGAGCCCTTCAAACGCCCTTACACACTCACTCTAACCATACAGAACAGGCCAAGTGAAAGTCACTACTATAAACAGTCTCCCTAACCAGGGGTAACTGTGCAACTTTGTGAATGTAATATCTCCACAACAGATATGAAAACATCAAGTCAGTAAGTGACCATTAGGGGCTCCACTGTGGCTACACATCTGGATGTAAAGGCAGATCAGGGGTGCTAGTTATATTGTGGGGAGGAAATGGGGGCCACCAGGTTGATGCCTTGGTGCCGGGTGGCCGTGCTGCCACCTCCACTCAACCGCCTCCTAAATGCTCCTAATGATCCCTTACTGACTTGATGATTCCATATCTGGTGCGGAGATATTACAGTCACAGAGTTGCACAGCTACCCCCAATTAGGGGGACAGTTTATAGCAGTGGCTTTCATTTGGCCGGCCAGTTCTGTGTGGTTAGAGTGTGAGTGTGGTGCTTAAGGGCGATTGCAGGGCCCCCGACAAGCATTCATGAGCTTTTGAAGGTATTATGCACTGTACATGATGGGATATATGAAAACATAGCAATTTTAAGATGAAAAAGATTTTTCTGAAATTGTTCCACAATTTTACGATACCATTTTTCATAGGCCTGAGACCCTCTGATCATCTTTGCTGCTAAGAGACTATGCCTCTCTAACATGCTCTTTTTATACACATGTGACTGAAAATGATGCTTTAGCTGTTATTTATTAGTACTGTCATCATTTTGTTAACATTGCCCCAATTATTTAAGATATGCTGCTGTCATCAAGTAATAAATTATTATTTTAAAAAATCAACTTCCTATTTTTCTGTTGTAAACAAAAATGGCAATATGAGTTTTGCAAATTATTGCATTCTTGTTTTCTTTACATTTTACGCATCATCTCAACTTTTTGGGAATTGGGTTGTATATAGTGTATGCCCCTCTCAAACTTTCTCAACTTTTTTGGAATCATGTTGTATATCTGGTACGGTTCTTAAACAGGAAGATGAAGACCTTTGTAGCAAGAGGCAGAGATCCTTTGGCCTTGGACATAGATGTCCTGTACATACTGTGGCAGGGGTTCAGTCTAGTGTATGTCCCTCCCCTGCTTTTATTAATCTCCACAATTCAGCCAGCCAGTGGAGCCCTGGACCTCAGTCTAGCAATTGGGTCCTTCTTTAGCTTCTCTCTAAGAGGGTAGCATTTTAGCAGTGAATATCAGAACTGGTAGCATTGTCATCTAAATCTCATTTTCTGGTGATTCATGGGAGTAAAGTGGTTTTCCTGCTGTGTTCTGATTTTTTCCCATGAAAGGTGTCCTAATCTTGAGAAATTGAATTGCTGACACTTCTTGACATGGAAAATATCTCAATATTTATCAAAGTGTTAATATCCATACCATGTTTTCATCCCTGCATAAACACATCCATGAACAGGCAAATTATGACACATTTAGAACATTTACTGTCAGCAGCCAAACATTTGAGATTTATATGGGCATCACGCTGAACACCTGCACTTGATGCACACTATTTCCTAGATTGGACTTCATAAGTTAATGTATCAGATTGGCAGTGACAAGGACCAACTTGAAGAGGAAAAAAAAAGAGGAAGGCAGTACATTTTTGAATTACAGAGATTCCACAAGGTAGTAGTGTTTTGTGGATGTTTTCAACAGGCCATTACAAGGCTGTCTTTTGGTCCTCAGGTATTACAAAAATCAGTGGACATTGTGGTTAGCCACAAGATTTTGCAGACTGCTTCTTGATGTCTTAATATTATGAGTAGGGCTGTGTTGTTGATTTGTGTTTTTCACATTCATCAGTTGCAGTCTTACTTGTTATTCTGTGATGCTCAACCACATTCATACTGCTTTTGGACATCCAGCTATCTATCAATATTAAGAGTCTGTGCCTTCCATTTAACTCCAAGAAATCTATTTTACAGTAACTCAAATCCCAATTTCTGCTCATCATAAAAATGATGTTTGTATGTTCTTACAGTAATTATTGCACATGTATGGATTGTAAGCTTTAGGCTTGAAAGAGGATAAACTGGTATTTAAAGGGCCAGCCAGACTGCCCACTTTTAAACTACCCCTTGCCCTGCCACCCTTACCTAGTTTTAAAGCAGGGTTAAGGGGTTAAACAACAAAATGACACTTACCTTGCCCGTAATCCACCGGTGTTGAGCGATTGATTGCAGCATTGGGCCCAGCAATCTTTCTTGCAACCGGTGCAACCGGACTGGAAGCTCCCTGCACTGTGCAAACTCCTGTAAGGGTGGCAGGGCGGGGGTAGTTTAAAAATATACAGTCTGTCTGGACTGGCCCTTTAACTGTGGTCTGCTGAATCTACAATACTCCCACAATGTGGGCATGACTAACTGATGATATGCATTGAAAGCATGAGGTCCAGTCATAAGCCAATTGGAAGCACTAAAGTTATGGACCTGTCAGGATTCTTCTAACCTTTAAACTCTTTCGTCCTTTATTGGCCCTTATCCATCTGGTGGGGTGGGAAACTTTGGGTCCTAGCACACAGGCCTACAAGGTCCAGGAGAACGGAAATGGCCTAAACTAAGTTATGCGGCTAAACGTATGACTGAAGGACTGTATAGATAACTTTACATGCAAATGTGTGTATATTTGCACATTCACTTAAAACAAAACTGTTGGAGGTCCAAACACATTTAATGACATCAACAAGAGAGTTTATTGTAAATCTCTATGGTATGGACTTCGTTTTCTTTGCAAGTCCCTAAGAGGCATACCATGGCATGTATGATTAATCATCTGTCTATGCTTCTGTGTCGCATATCCCCAAGGGGGCATTATGTGCATGATTAATCACACAGATGTCTAGATGGACTGCAGCAAGAAAGAGAACTGTATGTACAGCAGTAGCCTTTTTATTAACTACTAAGATTATATGTTACAACCAGGAAGGAATAGCGGAATTGTGTCCGTATTGTGTGAATTTCGTATAATCTAATTTGTAGTGCACAAAAGGCAATATTTTATATTTACCTAATTACATTTTTATTTTTCCTTTGCTTCCATATATCAGATAATGGGATTGTTCTGAAAGTTATCACTATCTATAATCAGGAAACAGAAACTATGGAAGAAGTAATTCTTGAAGAACTTAAAGTGTTTAAGGTACTATTATGTTAATGCGCAGTTTCACAATTGCCTGTGAATACTAATATTTCAAAAAAAATGTTATGCACATCCATTATAACACATCCAGCTTATTTCGTTATATACCTATAGCTTAGTTAAATGTTTGGAGTAAACATCAATGATATACCTATATAATATTTGGCCTGTGAAAATCTGTCCATAGTGTTCTATGGGCACTTTCACGTGTCAATTGGGCATTTGCAGAGCGCTCAGAGCGTTGTCTGGCAGAGGTGCTTGATAAAACAGACCCTTTAATTCTGGACACAATAAAAGCAAAAAATCCTCAAGCAGTATTATAGGCGCAAAAGTCTCCTAGGGAGCAAGAAATGTTTCTTTTTACATTGTGCATAGGACCCTGTCCTTCATATGAGCCTCATTTATTTATTACTTGCTGTAAGCATTATAAAGCCTCTCAAAAAAAAAAAATGAAAAATTAGGCCTTGTTAACCACTGTATTTTTAACATTTTGTTTTAGAGTCCTGAACCTATTGTTGCAATGGAAATTTCAGCAAAAAGGGTATGTAACTATACCTTATTTACATTTGAAAAAAAGACATATTTATATTTGACAATTCAATACAGTTTGTCAAGGTTTTTATTTGTATTCTTTTGTTACAAAAATACTTGTTCAATTATTGGCAGTTTTGGCACCTAAGAAATCTTAATTTGACCAGCTTTTCTTATTTGGATGATGGTTTAAAAAGTATTTTTGAACATTTGTTGTTTGTTGTAATTGCATATTTAGAGATTTCATATTTTCTCTGCTACAGCAACAGTTGTATGTTGGATCTAAATCTAGTGTTGCTCAAGTAAAGCTCCACCAATGTGAAATGTATGGCACAGCATGTGCAGACTGCTGCCTGGCTCGGGACCCCTACTGTGCATGGGATGGAATGACCTGCTCCAGATATTATCCACTTGGAACACACTCTAAAAGGTGGGTAATAAGTGCACTATTTATATTCAAAACATAACAATTATGACAAAGTGGAAACCAAAAAGAATACTGTTTTTACACACAAAAAGGCTTATTTGTTTTGGGTCTTGGATCAAAAAACACAAACCAGATCAGGATATTTAAAGAGAAATACAAACCTCTACACTATTACTGGCCTATTGAGAGGCTGCTTTCACAATGTAAAAATGGGGCAGACAGCCTAACAGTTTATATCATTATAAACCATTGACCAGGCGGTACATGTGACCGTGTCATATAAACGGCGGGGTCCAGGTTGCCGACACTGGCGCTGGCGCTCTGCAGTAGGTAGGGAAAGATACAGGCTGCTGCGGAGGGACAGATTTCATTTTCAAAAACTGTCCTTGTAAGGGCATTTATTTAGGAAAAGTAGCTGGAGTGAGGGCTAGATAGGTTGTTTGTCAGTACTCTTTAATACCACTTGCTCAAACCACTGGTGTTTCAGTACTCTTTGTTCAGGGCACTTGGGGGAGTCACTGCAGTTTAATTCCAATCGTTCAGGGCACTTGGGGGGTTACTACATTTTAATACCAATTGTTTAGGGCACTTGTGTGTCAGTACTTTTAAATACCAATTGCTCAAACCACTTGGGTGTCACTACTCTTTATACCAATTGTTAATGGAATATCCACTGGTTCAGGGTACGTGTGTGTAACTACAGTTTAATAACAATTGTTCAGTCCACTTGAGCATCACCACCATTTAATACCAAATGTTCAGGGCACTTGTGTGTCAGTACTCTTTAGTATCACTTGTTCAAACCACTTGTGTGTCAGTACTCTTTAATACCACTTGCTCAAACCACTTGGAGGTTACTTCTCTTTGATACCATGGTACCTAAGGGTCATTTATCTGTTGATTCTTTTTTAATTGTCCATTTTGGGCTGCTGTAACTGCAGGTGTCTAACAATGCAGAAAGCAGAAAATAAGGTGCAAGTATGTGGCTGTGCTGCTGCTGGTAACAGAGCTGGTGCTGCAGGGAGAGGACATGTTTCATCCTTGCCTGCTACACCTTCCTCTGGTACAAGTATGCCCCAGGATTTGGAGTGCATGTTTGCAGGCTTCAATACTGCTGAGTGGTGATGCCAGAACAAGTTGAGGCAGTCATAGATTATATGGCACGTAGTGGTACCAGTTCCATGGAATTGTCTTCCACCCACTCCCCTGCTACTGAGAGTGCTGAGCCCTCCACCTTAAACCCCTTAAAATAAGCAAGTCTGTGGCAGCCACAATGCTCTATGATGACACCCATAGCTGGGATACCGTGGGCCATCCCCCTGTCCCTTGACCAGTTGCAGACCTAGAGTTCCTAGATGCCCAACAACTTATGTTGGAGGATGAGAACATGGCCAGCAGATCACCACAGGACACCCTCGATGATTATAAAACCTCAGTGCCGACTGCTGCAGCTTTCTGCAATGTTGAGGCTGAGATGGAGGCTAGCACGAGGAGTGGGTGGAAGAGGATGCCAGGGGTGATGATGAGATCCTATGCCCAACGTGGACTGAAGGCTATCAGAGTTTGGAGGACGAGGTAGTGGTCACACAGCCCCATGCAGCCAGCAGGAGAGGGAGAAGGTTACCAGCGGCCAGCCCATTGCTGCCACTGCCCACCATGACCAGGGACTGAGCTAGCCAAAGGCGGGCTCAAAGGATTTTTTTACAGGCAGTCCACAGAGGACAAGACACAGGTCGTTTGCAAGTAGCAGTGCCTGAAGTGAAGGAAAATTCTTAATTATCTCAAGCACCATGTACATGATGAGGCACTGCAAACCAAACATGAGCTGCAGTTGCAGAAACACCTAAAAAAACATGGAAACACCTGAGGCTGCTTCGGTTGACTAAGCCACTACTACCTCCTCCCCAACGACAAGGCCATCTGTTTCCCCCAAAAGGAAGCATGTGGGACCACCAGCAGCACCACCATCACCAAGCCTGTTTACACCATCCCAAGGAAGCGTTCAGCTTTTCATCTCTCAAACTTTTAGGGGGAAACTGGAAGTTGGGCCCATCCCACCCATGAACCCTGACCCTAAATGCGGGCATTTTGAAATTGCTGGCCTTTGAAATGCTCCCATTCTACCTGGTGGAAACAGACAGTTTTGAAGATCTGACAGTGGCTTCTGCACCACTACTTTTCTCGCCAGGCCAACCTATGACTGCACTGCAGACGAACATTGAACCTCCCATTCAACACCTCATATGCTACTTGCCCATCAGGTGGAATTCCACATTGTATATGCTGGAAAGAGAGTGTGAGCAGCAGTAGGCCATAGTAGAGGACCAGCTTCAAAATATGAACACAGTGAGTAAAAGTGCAGACCAACAGCACTAATGAATGGGCCTCCATGAGGGACATCTGCGAGATGATACAGTGTTTGCAGTACCAATACCACCAATATGGTCCGTGATGATGATGACATCGTCAGTGCTACCATCCCCATCCTTTGCCTGCTGGGAAAACACCCTTCAGGCCATGATGGAGGATGTGATGGAAGCAGAGGAGGTGGAGGAAGGCCATTTTGCCAGGAATCAGAGGAGTGCACACGTGAGCTTGGCTGGAGGAAGGATCAGGAGGAGGAGGAGGAGGAGGACAGGTTCTCACTGACTCAGGGCTGCCTGGCTCAAATGAGCCATCACATGCTCCACTGTCTGCGCAACGACCACAGAGTTGTCTGCATACCCATCAGTGCCAATTATAGAGTGAACAACCTGCTGGATCTTAAAATGAGAGAGTACGTGGCATGGTGGACACATGGCCAGAGCTTGCCCTCTATGCCTTGGAGGTGCTGGCCTGTCCTGCTGCAAATGTCCTATCAGAACGTGTGTGCAGCACTGCAGGGGGTGTCAATCACTGACAGGCGGATCTGCCTATCCACAGCTAAAGTGGACATCCTTATATTCCTTAAAGTGGACCAACACCCAGGATTTTGACTATCCTGGGTCTTGGTCCACTTCGGTGGGGCACCCCCGATCGGGGTGCCCCGCTGTGTGAAACCCCCCCGAACCCCCCGAAAAACTCACCTCTCCCCGCTTCCAGCGCCGACGGACAAGCCGCGGACAAGGGGCTCCTCCGCCGCCGCCTCCCGCGCGTCCCTCTTGACGCGCGCATGCCCGTGCCGGCCATTCACAGACAGCCGGCGCGGGCACGTCTAGAGGGGCGCGAGGGAGGCGGCGGCGTAAGGAGTTTGGGGTGTTTGGGGGGGTTTCACCCCGCGGGACATCCCGATCTCGGATGTCCCGCGGGGAGGGAGGTGATCGGCCCGGGAATCTTATAGATTCCCGGGCCGATCACCCATGGGTGTTGGTCCACTTTAAGATGAACAAGGCCTGGATCCCATGGGGCTTGGCTTCTTCCTCTTCTGCCACATCCACCTACAACACCTTCTCCCCTCCCCCTGGATCTCTGACACCTGAAAAAAAAATATTATTTTTATTAATTTATTTATGTTTATATACATGTATCTATATATGTACAGATCTATTTATGTGTTAATGTTAATATTTATATATGGATATGTATAGATTTATTTTTGTATATATTTATTGATGTTATTAATTATTTATTTACTCATTTACATATATATTGATTGATTAATTCATTTATGTATGTATGTATTTCTTTAACACCTTTTTCAGTGCAATGTTTTAACGGCGCAGGTCAGTGGGGGTGTGTGGCGGTGCAGGCGCAGCGCATATGTAACGCATTGTACCTGCATCACATATGCATTGTCATACACTGTTTACTTATACAAAAATTATTTTTCTTTTAAGGATTGTGGCACAAGTGCAGTGCAAACACATTTCAAACGCATCAAAAGTGCAGCATTTGATTTGATACAAGTCCCTATGGCATATTTACAAGATGCTTGCTCTTAACGCAGTGGTGGGAACGGAGCTTTATAGATTAAGCACTATAAAAGTTATAAGGCTGTATATTTTAAGGAAATACTTCATTAAATGAGTAGACTTTATTAGTCTAAAAGTATAATATTTCTCTTAGATATGCCTGTGGGGTGAACATGCACCTGGGGGAAGGCTTGATTCACAGGTTAACCCCATTTTTTTTGGGGGGGGGGTGGGGGATCTTGTGACTTGACTTCCTGGAACACTTAGTTATTCATTATGCCCGTGGTTTTTTTTTTGGTTCTGATAATAATTTTTGTTGGTTCTTTTTTTGTGTCAAAATGTTTCTTGATAGTTTTGTGTGTGATTTTTTTCATTTTCTTTCTATTTTTATTCTCTTCACTTACTACGGGAATTGGAACCTTGTTTACCACTTAACTCACTTTGTGAAATGGGAAGGGTTTTTTTCTTTTCTTAACTTGGTATGTCTTTTAGAGAGACCCATTTTAAGAGGCGATTAATGGCTAGTTTGGTTAACTATTTCTCATAACATTCAGGGTTTTAATTCACCCATTTAAAGAGATAAATCATACTACAGGAGGTCCATTGTATGGGTTCTTCCTCACTGAAATGTTATATGTAGGTTTTGAACCTACAGCAGTGTAAAGAAGAGAGAGGTGGCTATTTGTATAGTCAAAATAATTCTTATTACGCTCCTTTAAAGGTCCTCTCAACACTTTGCTGCTAGAATCCAACTTTAAGGTATTTATGCATTGGTATATGGTTTCAAGTAGGTTTTAATATATGGTGGAAACGCCCTAAGATGGTAACATTTTGAAAGCAAGTTTTTGGTATTGTAAGCAAGTTACTGGCAAATGGGTGGAAAATTTGCTATTGGTTGCCTTATTAAATAAACCTGTTGTAGAGATTTCAGTATTCCCCAATACATTTATTTTCTATGCCTGTTAGCTAAATTGACCATTGCAAAGTCATGGAAATCTCATACTTTGAAACTTTAAATGTTTATTGATGAATTAAATTGAACAATGGTCATTGAGAAGCTGAGTAGTCTTTAACTTAATAAAGAATCAAGTTTTTTTTATTGAAAACTCAATAATTTCTACAATGTTTTCTTTATCATTTACTAATGGGTACTGAAATAAATAATCAAATAATTTTACTATTTCTCAAGAAAAGCAGTATTCTTGGTTAGTTTAAAAAAATAAGCCCCCTTCATAATTGTCCCACGCTGGCTGCATGTTTCATTCACCAGTACTTAGCATTCTCTGAATTAACTTCCGAGGGGACATTCACATTAAAACATACATGGATTAATCATTCTGTGCTACTGAGGAGGCCCAGCAGAAGGAAGAATTTTTACTGGGGCAAATTAAGAAATATAAAGCAAACTGAATGTCACACACAGACAAACTCCACACAGCTGATTTCCCTGATGCTGGTAGTTTTAAACTTTCCAACATCGGCAATCTTGTGGCCATCCTGGCAGCCCAGAGCCGAGTGGCCGTTCACTTGCATCAGTCATGGAGACTCGCCACACCCCCTCCATTCACTACTGTGGAGGGGGTTGTATCAGCCCTTGGCACACCCCCTCAATTGAAATGAATAGAGCGGGTGTGGCCAGTTGCCACAAGTGAGGAGGCAGGTAGGGAGCAGATGGTGGCAGTAGGCAATGATTGGGACTGGGGATGGCACAGTCTGAATCTAAGTTTCAAACATTTGGAGTAGGGATGATCAGCTATGCAGGACTATTGGTAAATATCTATCATTTATTATTATCGCCAAACAGTCCCTTTAACCATTCACGTGGAAAGCAGGCTAATTCAACCTTTTGCCAGGAAGGTCCTTTTCATTTATTTGAGATAAGGGGGGTCACTCAGGCTAATGTGCTTTTACAAGGTATTTACATGCAGCCACTGCTGTAGAACATGATAATTAAACATGGTTCATGTTTTTAACAGGCGTTTCAGAAGACAAGATGTTCGGCATGGCAATGCAGCTCAGCAGTGCTCAGGGCAACAATTTAATGGTAAATCATTTTACATGCAATGATCACACATTTGTGATTTTCATATTTTCCTCTGTCCAACATCCAGACATCAACATTGTGATATTATATTTCCCATGTTTAGCTTCTTAACCTGTTTAGCTATGTCTTTGCCTAATAATGATACACTTATGCTTTGCATATGCCTTTTTGTTGGTTGATAAAAATGTTCAGTAAGATTGATTATTTGGATAGTCCACTTAGTCTGCTGATGTTCCAAAGTGGGAATGCTGATCAAATTTGCCCCTGCTGTAATTTATTACCATTTCATTGACCCAAAAGAGATTCTAATAAGGCTAATGAAGATAAGCAGACACACAAATGAGGCATGAAGAGGCATGGCTGTGACCTGTCTCATTGCTCAGTGGTGCCTCTCCTGAAAGACAGGTCACCCCGGAGTCTCATTACAGCATACAGAAATGGTAAACTAGTAGCTAGTAAACTGATTATATATTAGTTAGGCATTTGCAACCAAAACAATACACATTCCCTGATATACTTTACAAACAGCAGCAGGAACACTCAATCTTTGCCGGGACTAAAGTTCAGCTTTATGTCAAATTTCATAATGGGTAAGCAAGATGGTAATTAGTCAACAGGGAGAGTAACCTTGTTTTTGAGGCAGTTCTGATTTTACGAATATCCAGGATATGCATACAAGTCAATGGAAGAAAATGTTTGGAAAAAGAATTGCTGAATAATGCACAGAAATAGCATTGCTGTAGCAGTAGGTAAACAAAGTAAAGCAATATGTAATTATGTAATTTGTGATTGTGCTTCATAGTGGAATAATTATTGATCAATTTACTCTAGCTATATTAGGAGAGAAAACTATTCATACGCTTTTATAACTATATTTCTCTTATACTTGTAGGAGAAGCCCCAGGAAAAACTGAAGTGTATGTAGTATATGGTGTTGAGCATAACACAACTTTATTAGAATGCATGCCACGTTCTTTGCAGTCAAAAGTCATCTGGTTTGTACAGAAAGCACACGAGACAAAAAGAGAGGAGGTAAGATAACATCTATTGGGGTTATCCAAATGATTTGGGATTTTTATGGAGAGGCTGAGTTTGGAGAGCCAGTCAGAGCTTTTCTCTCCTAGCACATAATAAAGTAGAATAAAAATAAAAATCTGTTTAAAAATCTGAACATGTGATGTGGCATTTCTACAGCCAATGTAAAATTATTTTCTTTTAGACTTTACAGCAGTTTATAGGGAATCCAAGCCTATTGCACATGACCCTCTAGATTCAGTAATAAAATATCTACCCCATTAAAAGCAAATTGCACCTCCCATTAAGAACTGAAAACTATGTTTTTTTTTGCTTTATTGTGTGCTGAGATAAATGCTCTGACCTCCTCTCCAGTCTCAAGCTCTAAGGAATGTGTGATTCAGTAAAGGCAACTTACAATCAAGTAACATGACAACTTTATTTAACTTGCATTTGAAAGTGAATAGTTTATCTCTTAGAGCTCCTGGTTCCATATAACTCCCCATGGGCATGTTATTAGATGGTAATATGTGCTCTTTTAAAGTGGACCTCCAGTCAAAAATTCAACATTTAGTAAATTGCTCTCCTAAACCCCTCTTTTGCAATCAGTGATGTAAACTGTTTAAGAGGGCTTGACTCTGTGCAGATGTTGTAGAATACAATGAAGATTTTATGCTAATGAACTGCATGGGAACGGCCATCTTGCCATCATTTTGACAGCCGTGCTTCTGGAAAAAACAGCCCTACAGTCAAAATTACCCTAAATATCTTTGAAATAAGGCTTTATTTCTAGACAGAAGTTAAAAGCCATAACTGCTTATTCATCCCATTCAGCAGCTGGTGATTTAGTGTGTGAGTGTGTGTAACATGACAGACATGTTGATCATTTTATTGAGGTAGATCTCTCTCTGGTGTGGGCTGCTTATAGAAATAGCATTTCTAAAGTCCTGGAATGTTCTTTTTTCATTGAATCACAACTTATTTTTAACTAATGCTTAGAAATAATGCCTGAAATGCTTCTTATTTTCATGAGAAAGTTTACAGAATCGGGGCCTAAAATGTAGTCTTACTTGTTATGTTAAAAGGATTTATTTCTTTAAAAGGCAGACAGTTTAGTATAACTTACAGTTAATGGCCTTTGATCACCTTTACCTTTTGAAACTGCATCTGAAAATGATTTGACCACATTGACCACTGAAGTTATTTTTATGTTCAGCCAGTAAACAAAACCACTTATAATTTTTTCTATTTTAGGTAAAAACAAGTGAAAGGGTCATAATGACAGAACATGGTCTTTTGTTTCTAAAGCTGCATAGATCAGATGCTGGAGTATATTTCTGCCAAACTATTGAGCGTAGCTTTGTTCATGTCATCAGACAAATTACCTTGGACATTGTAGAGGAGGAGCGTGTGGATGAAATTTTTCATAAAGAGGAAGAAGAGGAACCTGTAATCCAAAAAATGCCCTGCCCTGCACAGCCCAGTATCCCACAGTCCTCCAAACCATGGTACAAAGAGTTTTTACAGCTTATTGGATACAGCAATTTTCAAAAAGTTGAAGAATATTGTGAAAAAGTATGGTGTACTGACAAAAGAAGAAAAAAGTCAAAAACATCTCCAAACAAATGGAAATATGCACAACAACAGGAACGGAAATCACGTGGAAAAACAGACCACCATCGTATGCCACGGCACATATCTGGGCCTTAAGTGTTTCATTCCTCACCTTTCTATGACTGTAAAGATGATAACTTACACTAATAATGAAGAGTTCTAAATGACATACATAATGTCAATTTACTGAGCTGAATTCCCGTTGTAAAAATGGACAAAAACGTCATTATGTAAATATTTTTTATATATTTTTTAGAAAAGGGGGGATGGGGCATAAGTGTTTAAACAGCCATAATTTAATATGGACTGACGGGCTTCAAACTTGTGTTGTACAGTACTAAAGAGTCTAATCATAACAGTTTTTTCTGTATTCCTCAAAAACGGCAAACTATGTATGATAAACAACAGCTGAGGTACAGTATTAACTACTTAATATGATATAAATACAAGAATGTCTCTGTAACTAAACGTGTTTGCACATAATCTAATCTAATGCTTATCTGCCATCTAGAAAAATTCTCCCCTGTAAAAGTTATCATTTTAGCCATGTAAGGGCCATTTCATGCCTAGCTGCTTGAGTTGCGTTGAAGCAGAAATTCTCCAACGCCACTCAAGTGGGGGAAAGTCCTGCCCATTATAATCATTAATAGCCACTTGTACATTTGTGCACTGTGATTTAGAAAATGATACATGCAGCATTTGCACTGCAACATAACACCAGCATACACCAAGACTAGTCAATGGCAGGACAGATTAAGTGTAGGTTATTGTGCTTATCCTGTGGTGTGCTGCATTATCAGAACTTACAGAAGTTGTCATTCACTAGCCTGTGGACCTCTACCTGTGCTGCCATTTCCCTGTACATTATTTATCAGGCAGTCCTTCAGGACATCCTTGATGTTTAGGGTCCCTCTGCTCTTCCTAGGTTTCCATGGCAGCAACCTGTCACCTTGCGGTGAAACTCCTAGTGCACAAGGTGTGCTGCACTGCTTCAACTTGTGCCCCCCATACTCCACCAGAATACAGTTAAAGTGCTAATGTGAAAGGGTCCTAATAGATATATGTAATAGTTATATTAAAAGGAGTGAAGTGGAGCCATGCACACAAGTAAGCATTTTTGGTGACTAAGGGAATAAAGTTAATTCAAAGATAGCGGGCTTGCTGCATTAGAGTTTAGTGAATTCCAGACAGGAGGTTGTGATTTACTAAATTTAAGAGAATGCCTTAATGAAAAACATATTGCAGAATACATCCACTAGTCTGGCACACACAAGAAAAATGCTCCACCTTAAACAATAAAATGCAAGGACATTCTTTGCTCACAACATTGGGTTAAGGGGTTGATATGATTGGATAAATAATATGTAAGGTGAGGTGCAGCAGTTGTTCATTTGGTTAGAGACATTTTATTACAAATTGTTCAACAATAATTAATATCTGCTATTCATTATAATTTAAGGTGCCAACCTCACCAAATTATAGTGACCTACCCCTTTGAGGAAATATAATGTAATAGGGTAATGAACGTTTAAACCGGAACAATGCCCTGCAAGGCAGTGCAGGTCCCTGATGATAAAAAGTTCTTATCTTACAAACAGCCCAGCAGCAGTAAAGTAGCCTCAAATTCAATATCATACAGTAGACTACCAACAATACCTAAAAATGATCACTGTATTGTGCCACCTTTATACAATTCCATGAATTAAAATTCAAACAAAAGCACCTGTTTTTTTTTCTTTTTAGATTTTTAGACTAAATATGAGTTGCAATAAGGAATGCTGCAAATGAATTACAGTATCTTAGGAATTAGGATTTTACAGGTTATACCGTGATTAAACATATAAATAAAGTATCATAATATTTAAATAATATAATAATTATTGTGTTATGAATTAAAAGAAATTTGTTTTTTAGATTTCAAATGTTTAGAGAAGAGATTAAGAAATGAACTGCCTAAAGAATCTAATACTATGGGGACATTTACCTTAGGTTGTGGTGGTTTTTAATGAATATCCTTGCTTTGAGAGCCCACCTAACTCTACACAACATTATAAATACTTGCCTCCAATGGGATAGTCTTTTAGAGCCTAATTCTTCTTAGCATGTCAATGAAAATCCAATAAAGTGCTGTTTTTTATAGATTTAAAAAAAAAATTTCTGAAAAATATCTGTTCCTTCTCTGCTTGACTTCTCCATCACAAACCCCAGGGGTAGTGAGGAGACTTGCACCTTATAATAATTTGTAATTGATTTAAAGAGGAACATCGGGGGAGGTTCAAACCTCTCCAAAACCTGCTCCCCTCCTCCGCGCACTTTTTACTTACCTCGTCTGGGGATCCCTCTTCTGGGTCCCCCTGATCCCGGGAGACCTGCCGACGTGTGGCACCATCTTGCATCCCATCAGGCACTGTGCACGACTTCCGATCACGCGCCTGCGCAGTGCCCATGAATGTGATGCAATGGAGCTGCCCAAAATTCCACAGAACTTTGCTGAGCGGCGCAGGACTTGGAAGAGCACAGCTAAAGCTGTGCTTTCACTAACACTAACAGACAGCTAAGCCGGCGGGGGGCAGAGGATCGGCAACCCTTTTTATTTTTGATCTGATGTTCCTCCACGTGTACTGTAATTTCTATTTAAAGTAATAATCATGCAAGGTTTCAGCAGGTAAGTTAGCAACTTTTTGGTGTTTTAATGTCTATATAAATTGATCCCCAGCTTTGTTTGATTCCTCAGAAAGAGGAACGTTTCAAGGAACAAATTATTTATGTCCCCCCTTACTAATAACCACATGACAGTGGGGAACACAGTGGGGAAAATACGATTTATATAAAACCAGCAATATCATGTAGATTTATGTGGTTTGTTTCTGACTCAAAAATTCTCAATCATAACATGCAATTTAAAGAATATATTTCCATTAGCGGTAACGACTAACGAGCAAATGTTTCTGAACTTCTGTTTAGTCATGTGTTTTTTTTGTAACATCATTTAATAATTTTACAGGATGCAAACATAAACACGTGTTTTAAAACTAAAGCATTGTGGTATTTACAACATATTTTTGCAGTGATAAACTAAGCTCAATTAAATATAAGTGTATTTTATTCCTCGACTTTATAAAATGCTGATGCCAATGTTTTCAAACGATACAAAGGCCTAAGGCTCTTTTCACACCTATTCACTTGCGCTACATTGGGAAACACAAGGGAAAATGCTGGTCATTATTTTAATGGGTCAGTTCACATTTACTGTATATGCAGTGTATATATGTAAACTGGTCCATTAAAAATAATGGGGAAAATTCTCCCTTGTGTTGTGACTGCGTTGCCCAGCACAGTGCAAGCGGATAGGTGTAAATAGAACCTAAAGATCATTCCTAAGAAAAAAAATAAATCACCAATAAAGCATTAAAATCATGAAGATCACGTATGCATTGGGCTCCACATGTGCCTCTGGCTCATTAAGCACCATTCCATGTTGATGTCTTAGTTAAGGAAGCATGATTGCCATCCATACTGCCTGGTATTCGATGTCTTCCTTGATTCATCACCTGCTGTTTTGTATGTGGTTGTCCAATTCTTATGTTGCGTGGTGTTCCCTTCCCACACCAAGGCGTTTCCAATTGTCCTACTGGTTTACCCTTGATAAGCCCCTGACTAGCCATATTTCCCTACTGGATCATTCACTGTTTTTGTGTTTATTCACTGTACACATGTGGTCTCTGGAGCTACACATCCAGCCTCCTGATTTTCCTGTCTGTGAGTGAGCAGTCTAACTACAGTATATTCCTCAGGCTAATTTTCTCATTCTGTCTTCTGTCTTCTGTTTTAACTTTCTGATTATTGTGAGTCCCCTGCCCTGTATCTGCCTCCTCTAGCCTTACTTATTTGTTCTACTATGTATACCCTACTATGTGGTTGTTGTTTGTGCCCTGTTTCCTGATTGTATTCTATTCACCATTTCCCATTTTCCCAAGCCTATGACCACCAGGTGACTGGTCGGGTGAGTGCACCCGCCCCCCCCCCCCACCATATGGGGCTTGGCTAAATAATAAGGGTTGTTACTGGCCCCTCATTGGGTACTGAGCCTCCCATGCCCTGGGTAGTTAACAGCTTGCCTCTTGTAACAAGACTCTTTCAGCAATTCTGGTGTGAGAAAACCAGGGCAGTGCAGTCGAAGTCATGGAGTCTGAGTTAGCTTTGGCTGACCCCCTACAGCTAAAAGTTTAGTTTCTCTACACTTTAAGCAGTAGAGAAATTAAATACAAAAGCATTTGTCATTTGTCATGAATTACATTTTGGTGGTAGGTTTAAGTTTGCAATATGCAGTATACATTTGTAAGATCTACTTCATCCTTCATACCAAAGCTATACAAGTCTGCTCCTATCTGCTACCTCTCCAGGTCTCCAATAAAGAGCTACTCATATTTACCCCTCATTCTTTTCCCAGTAGGGGGAAAAGATGCTACACACACTTCTATGGCCTGCATGTCCTGCAAGACACGCAAGACAAGCCTCCTCTTGGCACCAAAAAGGTTGTCAAATTTGAGGGCACATAATCAATGACTGAAAAACATAAATCAATCTGATTAAAGACTAAGGCAGCTAGGGAAAATTAAATGTGGTGTATGTATGTGCATAAAAGCTAATAAAAGAAAAGGAAATGAATTTGACATTTGTGGGAAACAGATATATCTGTTGCCTCTGAGTCACAGGGAGGACCAGTAGCTTCTGATTGTGTAATGGTAATCCTGAAATAATTTGTTATACTTCCTGAAAATGCATACAATCTATATTACTGACCCATGGAGTTAATGGTTTACCAGGACAACACATTGTAGATGCAGATAAAAAAATATTTTTTGCAAAGAACACATCACAGAGAAAATCTGAGAATAACTTGGACATCTGTCAGAGAATAAAGATTTGTTCTAAACCCTTTTTATTGTTTGGGAATTACAGTAGGCGTTAAAGACATTAGACTGAGTCACCATTTAAAACAGCAGAAACCGTGTGTTAGCATAAAAAGCAGTTTTTAGCACTTCTAAAGTTCATGATGACTAATTATTATAAGAATCTGCGGATTCTATTTTATTTGAGATAGCCAGAACACAGGAATGAAAAATCAAACTTGGAAAAAGAGGAACATTTACATAAAGGCAACTGAAATACAGTATTAATGCACTTTGTCAGGAATGTGGCTGTGGCCCACGCATACACTATGGAATAAATGGTGATGTGAGCATAACTACAATCTCAGGGGGTCTCACACAGATGGTCATCCTGGCATAATATATTGGGTGACCCTGAAGTCTCTTAGACTCCTTATGTTGCTTTGTGTCAAGGGGCATAGTGATTGGTGATGTCCATAGCCCCACCACTGAAACCACAATTGTGATGCTCAGTACTAGTCAGTATGCCCCCTTGATCCCACAGTTATTTTGAAGTAATTCATCCTTGTCAGATTGCTTTAAAGGACAACTAAATCAACTCTGGTGAGTTCACCAAACAAGGGTGTTAGGGAGGAAGCCCCACATAAAAATTATCCCCAATAGGCCCAGAAATAGGAATGTATTTTATCTTATAGAGCTGTGAGTGCGGTGTTGTCCCATGACAATTTTATTTAATTCCCAAAGAAACAGCAGCGGCTAGCAAATTCAGAGCAAACTCTAATTTGTATGAATCGGTTCACTCATCTATACCCAGTAGCCTACACACAGTGCAACCCCTTTCTGCTGGTAAGTGCATTTACCCCTCACATCTACCCTCCCTATATGTTTGCTCATATTCACCCAAATTCATTCATTTAACAAATGCACTACCACTTTTAAATGCCACAGTCACCTATTTTATCCCTTTCGCTGCCATTGCTGATTTTTGAAGGGATTTCCCAGGAAAATTATATATTGTTTTTTTCAGCATAGTCTGGGATTTAACATGAAATATCTTGTTTGTCATTTTTTAGGTGTATTCTCAATATTTTTGGGTGAAATATGTGAAAAAAAATATATTTTTTACTATTTGTAGTGTTTTTTGTAATAAAAAATGTACGTTTGTCAAAAAAATCTTATTGCGTGTGAAATCCCAATTTTTCCCGGTTACAGTGGTACCACATATGTATAGGTAGACACCCTTTCCTGCCCAGGAGACTCCCCCAAACTGAAATAGCGCTTTAGGGGATTTTCGGATAAAATACAACTATGCTATGCGCTATGCGCACCTTGCAGTTTTTCCAGAAAAACAACCCGTTACATTTGAAATACCCCCAACAAACTATATATTCTCTGGAAGTACACACCTCAAGCTTTCTAGATGTACCAGGCTTGTTGATGTGGCCACAGTTTTCTGGAAGTAATCCCTCAATGTAATATTTGGTTGCAAAGAGTTTCCCTAAAAAAAGGATTAAAAAGCAGAATCATAGCCACATTTTCCTAAAAAAAAAACTATATACAAACAAGAAAAAAACAAGTTTAATCTGAAAAAACAACATTCTCCGAACAGAACGATACCCAACATGCATAGCTACTGTCAAGGGAAGAGTTGCCACCACCCCAAAGTATAGCATGTGCGTAACAGTAATTTTACTAGAAAATTTTAGCTCTGCAGACAAAGTGCGCACCTTGCATTTTTTCAACCAAAACAACCCTTTACATTTGGAATATCCCCCATAAACCATATATTCTCTGAAAGTACACATGTTAAGCTTTCTAAGCGTACCCAGCTTGTTGTAGTGGGCTCATCTTTCTGGAATTAATCCCTCAAAGAATTCTTTGGTTGCGCAGGGTTTCCCTAAAAAATGTATAAAAAAGCTGAATAAAAAACACCTTTTCCTAAAATATAAATATACAAACAAGAAAAAACAAGCTAAGTCTGAAAGTGCAAGGTCCCCCGAACAGAACAATACCCAACATGCATAGCTACTTTTAACCCTTTTACTTGCCAGCCTACTTGAGATTTTGTCACCCTCTGTTGACATGCCATTTTGCGCCATGCTTTGCACCATTTTTGCTGGAATTTTCTGGAAAATTATATATATATTTTTTTTTTGCAGCAGAGTTTAGGCTTTAACATGAAATGTCTTGTTTGTAATTTTTTTTCTGTTTTTTACAATATTATTATTAAGTAAAAAAAAATAAAATTTTGTTTTAGAAAATTGCCTCCTTTATTTTAAATAAAAAAAATGTATTTTATTAAAGAAAACCATATTGCATGTGAAAGCCCCATTTCTACCGATTAGAACGGTACCACATATTTATCAGTAGCCCCCCTTTCCTGCCCAGGAGACCCCCCAAACTGAAACAAGTACTTTAGAACATTTACAAATAAAATACAACTACCATCCACACTACAAAGGGTTAAATCGAGAAAAAAAATGACATAGAGTACCCCCTCCCAAGGGGGGGGGCATTTTTTGGGGGGGATTTTTAAGGGTTCGAAAAAAAATGACATGGAGTCCCCCTTACCTGAAGTAACCAGCCTGCGACCAGCTATGCAGAGCTTGTAGAAACAGGGCGCAGGGGCCAGCTTTTGTGGCCCCTGGCCCTGCAGGCTACAAGCCCGCATAGTCCATGGACACGGCTCTTCTGCCCCCCCGGGCTTTGGGGAGGCAGGTAATGGTGGTGCAGGGGGTTAATGGCAAGTCACCCACTAACCGCAAGTGACTTGCTAGACCCCCAAGCCTTGTGAACTGGTATAAGGGGTCTCATGGACCCCTTACCAGTTCACAAGGCGTTAACAGTAAAAAAAAAAAAAAACACACACAGAATAAAAAATGACTTTATTAAAAAAGAAAAACTTTTTTTTACTTTACTCACCTCTGATCCTCAGCTCCTGTGTCCCTCACAGCTCTGATGACAGTTGCTGTCATCGCTGGCCAGTGGAGGAGGGAGGAAGGCGATCAGATCATCACCTGCCTTCCTCCTCCTGTGGCCAGCGATGACAAGTGAAAAAAATGACAGCCGAAGCCAGGACGACACCCGAGGCGTGACGTCATAAGCCCCGCCCCCAAAGGGGGGGCTTAGCGGCAAGATGGCGGCGCCCGTCAAGGAGGACAGGGAGAGGGCCTTTCAGGCCCTCTCCTGAAGCTGGAGAGCCGGGGGGGGGCAATCGGAGGCCCCCCTGGTGAAGAGTAAACCCTGCGGGAGCGATCGGACATTGAGGTAAGTAAATGTCATTTTTATTATTTTTTTTATTTTTACATGTATTTCGGGTCAGATGAGTGTTTTTGTCTTTTTACTTTTACTGTAGCAGGGGAAAAAGTCAAGCATGTAGATTCTACGTGCTTGCTTCCACTTCACTTAAGTGCCAAGCACGTAGAATCTACGTGCTTGGCACTGAAAGGGTTATACCTCTCTCTACTCCATCTTGCTGCAGGTGACATTTTATCCAACCCTGGCCCTCCTCTCTTTCCTCAGCCTCCCTCCAACCCCATCTTCACACTTCCTCCAAATACTGCTTAACCAAATACACTCACACCTGTAACTTAACTTCTCATACACATAACAGTAATTCCTTGCTCCTCCACCACTGCTACCAGACTCTCTAGAATGCATGTGCAGTGCATAACAAACGTAACACTGTTAAAACCGCAAACCCATGATAGAAACATTGAATGCTGTATGTCCTCTTACGGGGCACAATAGGTGCACAAATGTAAAAATATTACCCCTAAAGTAGACCCAAACACCCAAATATACGCTTACCGGTAGAACTGACTTATACCAAAATTTCTGCAGAGAAATCATAGGTGATTGGCGAAACACTGCATAAGATGGTGACTACTCCAAAGCTTGAAAGTAAGTGCACACACAAATATATATATATATATATATATATATATGAAGCAGCATGTAATAAGCACTCAATTGACATTGCAATTTCTGTATTGTAGTAAAATGGTGTACTGAGGAAGCACACTAAGTGCGAAACGCGTCTACACCTTAAAGGGTATTAACCACTTGCTACAACTGTGAATCACTTGCTACAAACCAATATACTTGCTACAAAGCTGACCCACAAGAGTGTAATGTAAAGGAGTTGCAAGAAATAAATGAAAAGTCGAGAACTGAAAATTCACTGCGATTGAAATTATTTATTTATGCTTTATGATGAAATGAACAATGCAATTATTTGAATCTCGAATATTAATATAATTTATGTGTATCAAGTCACAAATGACATGCAGCAGCAGATCATACAAGGTATAGAGCAAAATATCCCAACCCTTTGCACTCCCACCTAACTCACTCAGTGAAGGTGAAAGACAAAACTCCCCATAAATAGTTATAAATCAGGGGTTCTATAACCTTGTAAAGGGAGCCTGACAAACAAGGAGAAAATCCAGAGGGAAATCACATCCAGTGATACGCCCCACTGCCTTTTTTCCTTCCCCCCCAAAAGCGTAACAAGCTCACCTCCATTCATTACTTGTTTATCACCAATTCATTTACCATTATGGTTTACACAGAGATATGGCTGACACAGTTTTACCTTACACCATTTCATTTTGGCGTCTGCAATTCAGCCATACCCCTAAACCCTGAAATTACAGGGTGGGGGTGTTGGTGTCCTGCTCTTTGGATGTTGCGCCTTTAATGCAATCCATGCCTTGCCCTTCAAGTTGAACATGGACAAAAAGGGAGCTTGTGATTTTGTCTGCACTGGCCTCAAAGTATATACAGTATACCTCACTGTATATTTGCCTAACAAAAGGAGGAGAGGGGAAAAGCACAACCAGGGTGTCTTATGCAACTTCTGGGAACCTACAGACCCGTCCACTTTTGTTTTTGTAGAAGATAAATCATGATACTGTAAATCCCGATATCTTGGCAATTTCTTCTTCAATTTTAAAATGAAAAATAGTTTAGGATAGTGTAAAATGTAGCCCGACACAATGGTGTAACAATTACCTTTGCCTGCAGTAGCACTAAACAGCACTACACTAGACTTGACAGAGCATGTCTGCAACATGCCATGATGCTTAAGCATTTAGAGAAAAGCAATTACGTAAATATTATGAGTAGGGGGAAATGAATAAAAGGAATTTCTATGTCACTGTTCATATATTTAAATTCCCAGACATGTCAAACATTTAAAGGTCCTCACTTGTTTCCATATACATTTTTTGGCTAACATAGCTTGCACAAATTTGAGTCTGGTCTGGCAGCAGCTCATGCCTATGTATACACTCCCACTAACAAATAAACACCAGAGGTGTGGCATTGATGATGCTGCAACTGCAGCATTAGCCTACAAACCTACCTTGGTTAATTATTTGGTATGGGGGATAGGATGGGCATTAGAGGCTGGCATATTGGGCAGTTGTCTAGGGCACCATCACCAAAGGGGGCCCTAAGCAAAAGCTGCCTATTATGTTGTCTTCGGTAGAAGTTTATAATTGGATAGAGCTGAGGGATGGGTGGGAGAGTTAAAATCTGGATGTCAATGGGAGTGAATGTGTAAACTGACCCTAGTCAGGTCCTGGCTACCCTGACCAAATTCTCTGTGCCAAAGCCTATGCTATCCCAAATACATCTTTATAATAATAATAATAACATTAATAATGTTCGTTTTTTTCCCATTTCACCCATTAGTGAGAACAAGCAAAGACCCACTGGTGGACAATGATTCCACACATCCACTAGGCCATGGCTGCCCCAAGTATTCTCTGTTCCAAGGCCTTGTAATGCCCTGGCTGTCCTGACCATGTCTCTGCACCAAGGCCTTTTTTCATGCGTTGGCTAATATGACTACGACTTTGTGTCAAGTCCTTAGCTGTCCCTGGCTATCCTGACCACATGCTCTCTGCCAGAGCACTGCTGACCCTGGCTAACCTGACCACATATCTGTACCAAGGCTTTGCCAAGCCTTGGCTATCCTGAGCACATACTCTGTGCCAAGGCCTCTACTTACCCTGGCTATCCTAACAATATCTCTGTGCCCAGATCTGGCCTGTGCAGCCCCGACTGAAAAGACCCATTGCTGCTTTTGTAGAGAAGAAGTTCAACTAGAGGAAGGGGACAGAGATGTAACTTCTAAGGGTGATTTGTGTCCCCTACCATTTAGGATGAAGCAGGACATTGAAGCAGGAAACCCGGTCAGTGGTAGGGTAGAGGTGGAAAAGATCAAAGACACACTAGAATACAATACCAATAACATCCACATGATGTGTACCAATGCTCGCAGCTTGGGCAACAAGCTCTGTGAATTAATGGCTATCATATCCAGAGATGAATTGGATCTTGTTGCAATAACAGAGATTTGGTTCAAGGATCCCAATGACTGGGAGATAGCCATACCCGGTTACACATTGTACAGAAAAGACAGATTGGATAGAAAGGGCGGTGGAGTAGCCATTTATGTCAAGACTACACTTCAATCAACAATAATTCAGCATACACATAATGAACTAGAAATTCTCTGGGTTACCATGCAGAGTAAGGAGGGAGCTGTGGTCAGAATTGGTGTGATATATAGGCCCCCTGGACAATCTGAGGATCTACCTAACCTGTTAATAGTTTAAATCAGTGGAATGGCAGAGAAGGGGGACATTGTAATTACAGGTGACTTCAACATGCCCGATGTGCAAGAGCAGAACTATATTAGAGGCACTTAAAGGAGTGTCTCTAAAACAACTTGTGACATTGCCAACTAGAGGAGATAACATTCTGGACTTAGTTCTGACCAATGGGGATCTGGTGTCCGAGGTCAGGGTTGAAGAAAATCTGGGTTCCAGTGACCATCAATGCTTATGGTTCAGAATAAAAACAGACATTGTGCAATCACACACCAGAACCAAAGTGCTAGACTTTAGGAAGACAAACTTCAAGGAAATGGCGGAGTATGTAGAAAGAGAATTAGGTGAGTGGAACAGAGTAGCACAAGTGAGTGCCCAGTGGTCACTATTAAAAATGGCCATCTTAAAGGCAACTAAGCAATATGTGAAACAAACTAGCAAGATTAAAAGAAAGAAGAAACCATTATGGTTTACTAGGGAAGTCAGCACTATCATAAAAGATAAGAAGTCTGCCTATAAGAAGTATAAAGTAAGTGGAAGTGTAGCTGACATAGAGGCATATAAAATTAAACAGAGGGAAGCAAAACTGATTATAAGGACTGCTAAAGGGCAAAAGGAGGAAGAATTGGCCAAATCTATGAAGAGGGGAGATAAAACCTTTTTCCGATATATTGGTGACAGAAAGAAGGAAAAAAATGCAGTCTCAAAAATTAGAAATAGGGAAAATAATTATATTGACGAAGATAAGGCTGTGGCTGACCATCTGAATAGCTACTTTTGTTCGGTATTTTCAGATAGTAGCAGGCATGGCCATAGCACAGCATCCAGCTGGGAGGGTACAGCTCCAGAGTTTCTGGAGCCTGATGTCTTAGCCGAGCTGGCACATCTAAGGGTAAGTAAGGTGATGGGTCCAGATGGAATCCACCCCAGAGTTCTAAGGGAACTTAGATTGGTGATTGCAGCCCCTCTGACTGATTTACTTAACCATGCCCTTTCAACTGGTGAGGTTCCAGATGATTGGAGAATGGTCAATGTCGTACCAATCCATAAGAAGGGGAGTAGAGAAGAAGCCAGTAATTACAGGCCAGTTAGTTTAACATCTATAGTGGTCAAATTAATGGAAACACTTAGACCAATCTTATTGATTTCTTTGACAATGTCACTAAAGTGTTAGATGAAGGTGGTGCTGTGGATATCACTTATCTGGATTTTAGCAAAGCCTTTGACACTGTACCACATAAAGAGCTCATAGATAAGTTATTGAAGGTAGGACTCAATCCCTGGATAGTTCAGTGGATTTCCAGTTGGCTGAGGGATCAGTATCAGAGAGTTGTTGTTAATGGTGTGCAATCGGAACAAAGGCGAGTTACAAGTGGTGTGCCGCAAGGCTCTGTCCTGGGCCCCATTCTTTTTAATATATTTGTAAGTGACATAGGAGAAGGCCTGGTAGGAAAAGTTTGTCTGTTTGCTGAAGATACAAAGGTTAGTAATAGGGTGGATATTCCTGGAGGTGTCTGCAACATGGAAATTATTTAGCTTTACTGGATAGATGGTCAAAACTGTGAAAACTAGAATTTAATGTCTCTAAATGTAAAATCATGCACTTGGGTAGAAGGAATCCCTGCTCTGAGTACCGTATGGGCAGCACTGTGTTAGCCAGGACCTCGGAGGAGAGAGATTTAGGGGTACTGATTACTGATAGCTGCAAGATGAGTGGACAGTGTAGCCAGGCAGTGGGAAAAGCAAGCAGGATGCTCGGCTGCATAGCTCAAGGCATCACCAGCAAGAAGAGGGAGGTTGTGATGCCACTGTATAGAGCCCTGGTAAGGCCACAGCTAGAATACTGTGTGCAGTTCTGGAGACCTTACCTGCAAAAATACATTATTCAAATAGAACGTGTCCAAAGGCGGGCAACGAAAATGGTGGAAGGACTTAAACTTAAAACTTATCAGGAGAGACTTAAAGAACTTAATTTGTACAGTCTGGAGGAAAGAAGGGAGAGGGGGGACATGATTGAGACCTTTAAATATGTGAAAGGATTGAATAAGGTTCAGGAGGGAAGTGTTTTTAAGAAGAAACTTAATGATAGAACAAGGGGGCACAACCTGAAGCTAGTCGGGGGGAAGATCAGGAGCAATGTTAGAAAATATTATTTTACAGAAAGAGTAGTAGATGCTTGGAACAAACTTCTAGCAGAGGTAGTTGAAAAATCAACAGTCACTGAATTTAAACATGCCTGGGATAAGCACACATCTATCCTAAGATAAAGAGTACATACAGTTACATAAGGGCAGACTAGATGGACCGTATGGTCTCCTTCTGCCGTCAAACTTCTATGTTTCTATGTTGCTGCTGAGCCACAGGACTAGCCCGTGCTGCTCGAGCTACTGATGTCTGGCCTGGACGGGACCGTGAAACTTTGCTGCCTGTGGATCAGACCACTGGAGTGAGCAAGCATGCCAATGCCAGTGAAAGAGCTGCAGTGTCTGACAAGGTAGAGCCCGTCGGGGTGATAGGGGTTCCCTCGTGCACCATGAAGCATGCCGATAATCAAGTACCTGGCGCAGCTTCCCTGCCCTTGCCCCTGTATGAGCCCGCCTGGAGGTAGAAGTTGGTGGACTTTGGGAGGATGGTTGCCCTAACGGGGGGTGGGCCCAGAATGGCGGAAAGCCCATTGCTGACTATGTTGTTTTCCATACTTCTCGGGCCCCTTAGAAAGATGCAGTGGGCCCTGTGTTGTTAAGGGCAGGTGAAAGGGTGATGGAGACCTAGCATATGGATGACGTGGCAGCTTGCCCAATTGCCGCCAGTCCGCCCCCTTACAGCCAAGCTAGTAAAGCAAATTAATATCCCTAGGATGTCCTGGTTTTAATTTTAAAGCTGCAAAATAATGCATTTTTTAAATGTGTAAGCACAAAAACATTACCAAATCAAGATAATTGACTCTTGGCTTTGAATGCAAGAGCTTCTTTCTAGTGGTTTGCTATTACCTGTTGTACATTGTCTGATACTAGGTGTCACCCTTGGTACACATGTGGTAAGGCCCAGAACAGGAGAAGCTAGTCTTTGCTACATACATGCCTAATTTTCATTACTTCCATCTTGAGAAACTGTTTCTCACTGCAGCATCTAATTGAATCCTTTTAACCCTTTAAGTGCCAGCCCACCTGGAGATTTTGTCACGCTCTGTTGCCAGAGCATTTTTCACTATTTTGAGCTACACATGTTCAACTGTAATTTTTTAAGGGATTTTCTGGGACTTCCCATAAAAATTACATATTGTTTTTTTCAGCAGAATCTGGGCTTTAACAGCATATGTCTTATCAATTTTGTAGTCTTATCCTAATTATTTTGAGCAAAATATGTGAAAGAAAATTAAAAATACACATGTTTTTACATTTTGCAGTGTTTTTCTTTAATCAAAAATAAAGGTTTTACAATAAAAACATATTGAGGGTAAAAGCAGCGTTTCTCCTGGTTACCACGTTACCACACATGTATTAGTAGACACCCTTTCCTGCCCAGGAGACCCCAGAAACTGCAAAGAGCGCTAGAGGAGATTTTCAGATAAAATACAAATACTATGCGCTCCACGCAGTTTTTCAAAACATACAACCCTTTACATTTGAAATACCCCCCACAAACTATATATTTTTGGAAAGTGCACAATTCAAGGTTTCTAAGCATACTAGGCTTGTTGGTGTGGGTGCATTGGTTTGGACTCTATTCACTGGCAGAATCTCTGGTTCCAAAGGATTTCCCTAAAAAAATAAGCAAAAAGCAGATTTTTCAAAAAGCAGTTTTTCAAAAAATACAACCCTTTACATTTGAAATACCCCCCACAAACTATATATTTTTGTGCACAATTCAAGGTTTCTAAGCATACTAGGCTTGTTGGCGTGGGTGCATTGTAGAGATGAGCGAACCGGTTCAGACGAACCGGAATTCGCTCCGAATTTCAGGAAATATTCGATTCGGCACGAACCCGAATATTTTGTGGTTCGTGCCGATCGAATTTTTCCTGAAATTAAAAAAAAAAAAAAAGCCGGCATGGTGGGAGCCGGCCGGCGGGCCGGTAAAGCCGGCCGGCCCGCTCCCACCATGCCGGCATTTAAAAAACAAAAAAAAAAAAAAAAAAGCATTTTTGCCGGCATGGTGGGAGCGGGCCGGACGGTTCCGCGCTGACAGCGGAACCGGCCGGCGGGCCGGTAAAGCCGGCCGGCCCGCTCCCACCATGCCGGCATGTAAAAAACGAAAAAAAAAAAAAAAAAAAGCATTTTTGCCGCTGTCAGCGGAACCGGCCGGCCCGCTCCCACCATGCCGGCATTTAAAAAAAAAGCAAACACTTACCTGCAGGTCCGGAGCGTGGAGGCCGGCGCCGCTCTCAGCTGTCATCTGAGGGCACGTCATCAGAGGCAGAGTGGAACCGGCCGGCCCGCTCCCACCATGCCGGCATTTTTGATGGGGAACTTCGTAAAAGTTCGATTCGGCCGAACCCGAATTTCTTTGTGAAATTCGGCGAATCGGCCGAATCGAACTTTTCAAAAGTTTGCTCATCTCTAGTGCATTGGTTTGGACTCTATTCATTGGCAGAATCTCTGGTTCCAAAGGATTTCCCTAAAAAAATAAGCAAAAAGCAGATTAAAAACCATAATTTCCTATAAAAAACAATAAGCAAGCCAGAACTAACACAGTAAATCTGAAAGCACAACGTCTGCTGAACAAAATAATACCCCACATGCATAGGTACTTTGAAGGGTAGAGTTGCCAAACACCCCAAAGTCAAGCATGCACTTGAGGGTCATTTTACTGGCAAAAATCAGCTGCGCACACAAAGTGCGCACCTTGCAGTTTTTCCAAATTTACAACCCTTTACATTTGAAATACCCCCTACAAACTATATATTTTTGGAAAGTACATACCTCAAGGTTTCTAAGCCTACTGGGCTTGTTGGCGTGGGTGCATTCGTTTGGACTCTATTCATTGGCAGAACCTCTGGTTTCAAAGGATTTCCCTAAAAAAATAAGCAAAAAGCAGATTTTTCAAAAAGCAGTTTTTCAAAAAATACAACCCTTTACATTTGAAATACCCCCCACAAACTATATATTTTTGTGCACAATTCAAGGTTTCTAAGCATACTAGGCTTGTTGGTGTGGGTGCATTGTAGAGATGAGCGAACCGGTTCGGACGAACCGGAATTCGCTCCGAATTTCAGGAAATATTCGATTCGGCACGAACCCGAATATTTTGTGGTTCGTGCCGATCGAATTTTTCCTGAAATTAAAAAAAAAAAAAAAGCCGGCATGGTGGGAGCCGGCCGGCGGGCCGGTAAAGCCGGCCGGCCCGCTCCCACCATGCCGGCATTTAAAAAACAAAAAAAAAAAAAAAAAAAAAGCATTTTTGCCGGCATGGTGGGAGCGGGCCGGACGGTTCCGCGCTGACAGCGGAACCGGCCGGGGGCCGGTAAAGCCGGCCGGCCCGCTCCCACCATGCCGGCATGTAAAAAACGAAAAAAAAAAAAAAAAAAGCATTTTTGCCGCTGTCAGCGGAACCGGCCGGCCCGCTCCCACCATGCCGGCATTTAAAAAAAAAGCAAACACTTACCTGCAGGTCCGGAGCGTGGAGGCCGGCGCCGCTCTCAGCTGTCATCTGAGGGCGCGTCATCAGAGGCACAGTGGAACCGGCCGGCCCGCTCCCACCATGCCGGCATTTTTGATGGGGAACTTCGTAAAAGTTCGATTCGGCCGAACCCGAATTTCTTTGTGAAATTCGGCGAATCGGCCGAATCGAACTTTTCAAAAGTTTGCTCATCTCTAGTGCATTGGTTTGGACTCTATTCATTGGCAGAATCTCTGGTTCCAAAGGATTTCCCTAAAAAAATAAGCAAAAAGCAGATTAAAAACCATAATTTCCTATAAAAAACAATAAGCAAGCCAGAACTAACACAGTAAATCTGAAAGCACAACGTCTGCTGAACAAAATAATACCCCACATGCATAGGTACTTTGAAGGGTAGAGTTGCCAAACACCCCAAAGTCAAGCATGCACTTGAGGGTCATTTTACTGGCAAAAATCAGCTGCGCACACAAAGTGCGCACCTTGCAGTTTTTCCAAATTTACAACCCTTTACATTTGAAATACCCCCTACAAACTATATATTTTTGGAAAGTACATACCTCAAGGTTTCTAAGCCTACTGGGCTTGTTGGCATGGGTGCATTCGTTTGGACTCTATTCATTGGCAGAACCTCTGGTTTCAAAGGATTTCCCTAAAAAAATAAGCAAAAAGCAGATTCAAAACCATATTTTCCTATAAAAACAATAAGCAAGCAAGAACTAACACAGTAAATCTGAAAGCACAATGTCTGCTGAACAACACAATACCCCACATGCATAGGTACTTTGAAGGGTAGAGTTGCCAAACACCCCAAAGTCAAGCGTGTGTTTGAGGGTCATTTTACTGGCAAAAATCAGCTGCGCACACAAAGTGCGCACCTTGCAGTTTCTACAAATTTACAACCCTTTACATTTGAAATACCCCCCACAAACGATATATTTTTGGAAAGTACATACCTCAAGGTTTCTAAGCCTACTGGGCTTGTTGGCGTGGGTGCATTCGTTTGGACTCTATTCATTGGCAGAACCTCTGGTTCCAAAGGATTTCCCTAAAAAAATAAGCAAAAAGCAGATTCAAAACCATATTTTCCTATAAATACAATAAGCAAGCAAGAACTAACACAGTAAATCTGAAAGCACAGCGTCTGCTGAACAAAACAATACCCCACATGCATAGGTACTTTGAAGGGTAGAGTTGCTAAACACCCCAAAGTCAAGCATGCGTTTGAGGGTCTGTTTACTGGAAAAAATCAGCTGCGCACACAAAGTGCGCACCTTGCAGTTTTTCCAAATTTGCAACCCATTACATTTGAAATACCCCCTACAAACTATATATTTTTGGAAAGTACATACCTCAAGGTTTCTAAGCCTACTGGGCTTGTTGGCGTGGGTGCATTCGTTTGGACTCTATTCATTGGCAGAACCTCTGGTTCCAAAGGTTTTCCCTAAAAAAATAAGCAAAAAGCAGATTCAAAACCATATTTTCCTATAAAAACAATAAGCAAGCAAGAACTAACACAGTACATCTGAAAGCACAGCATCTGCTGAACAAAACAATACCCCACATGCATAGGTACTTTGAAGGGTAGAGTTGCCAAACACCCCAAAATCAAGCATGCGTTTGAGGGTCTGTTTACTGGAAAAAATCAGCTGCTCACACAAAGTGCGCACCTTGCAGTTTCTCCAAATTTGCAACCCATTACATTTGAAATACCCCCCACAAACTATATATTTTTGGAAAGTACATACCTCAAGGTTTCTAAACCTACTGGGCTTGTTGGCGTGGGGGCATTCGTTTGGACTCTATTCACTGGCAGAACCTCTGGTTCCAAAGGATTTCCCTAAAAAAATAAGCAAAAAGCAGATTCAAAACCATATTTTCCTATAAAAACAATAAGCAAGCAAGAACTAACACAGTAAATCTGAAAGCACAGCGTCTGCTAAACAAAACAATACCCCACATGCATAGGTACTTTGAAGGGTAGAGTTGCCAAACACCCCAAAGTCAAGCATGCGTTTGAGGGTCATTTTACTGGCAAAAATCAGCTGCGCACACAAAGTGCGCACCTTGCAGTTTCTCCAAATTTACAACCCTTTACATTTGAAATACCCCCCACAAACTATATATTTTTGGAAAGTACATACCTCAAAGTTTCTAAGCCTACTGGGCTTGTTGGCGTGGGTGCATTTATTTGGACTCTATTCATTGGCAGAACCTCTGGTTCCAAAGGATTTCCCTAAAAAAATAAGCAAAAAGCAGATTCAAAACCATATTTTCCTATAAAAACAATAAGCAAGCAAGAACTAACACAGTAAATCAGAAAGCACAACGACTGCTGAACAAAAAAACACCCCACATGCATAGGTACTTTGAAGGGTAGAGTTGCCAAACACCCCAAAGTCAAGCGTGCGTTTGAGGGTCATTTTACTGGCAAAAATCAGCTGCGCACACAAAGTGCGCACCTTGCAGTTTCTCCAAATTTACAACCCTTTACATTTGAAATACCCCCCACAAACTATATATTTTTGGAAAGTACATAACTCAAGGTTTCTAGGCGTGCTGGGTTTTTTGTTGTGGGAACCTTTTTATGGATGAAAAACCTTGAGGTGTTCATAGTTTGCAACGGATTTCCCTAAAAAATATTAATAAATATGCAGCATACAAGAAAGTTTTCCTAATATATCAATATGCAAACAAGAAAAACCTCAATAAATCTAAAACTGCAGGGTCCCTGGAACAGAGCAATACATAACATGCATATGTGGACACAGACCGCTAGACAAATAGCACAAAACATCTGAAAAAGCAATGCAAAATAAACTCAATAATGGTACTAATAGGTTCTGCTAGGATTAGTCATGGGAGGATTAGCCTTGTGCTGATAGATTGTGAACGTCAGTAAACACTGAAATCCTAATGAAGGGCCCCATGTTTTCATCATCTATCACAAGTATCCAGCGGCTCCTCCTTCACCATTTCCTCCATCATCTTTTGGCTTCGCAAGTACCAAAAATAAAAAAACAACACAGGGACAAGAAAATGCAATTATCTAACTGAATTGTTAACTAGAGAAAGTATATGCAAATAGCCTAAAAGATTCCAGGTCTGGCCACTTACCTTCACCCAGATGTGGAGATGTATTCTGTTACTATAGATCTGGGGAGTTTTGCAGAGCAGGGTATTCCAAACCAGGATGACCCTAGGGCACGGAACAAAACCTAACCTAAAGCCTACATACAGTCTAAAAATCCAGAAAAAAAACAATTAACCAGAATAAAACAATTAAAAATCGAATTTAGTATGGTATGCTTCAAAGCAACCTTCCAAACACAAACCAGGTTGGCTGGGACATGTCGGGCAGTAGTAGCGCACATCTCTCCTAAAGCCACCCCTACTACAAACCCTACAAGGCTTCTGGGAATACCTCTTCCTATTGATGGAGGGGATGCACTTTATGAAATGCTTCCCCACTAATCTAGCCTCGTCATCATTACCAGCCATCTCTGGTGCCTGCTAGGTATCCCCAAATAACAGAGCAGGGAGTATCTGCAGCTGATATTTTACAAACGACAAATTGGAGCTTGGTACTGCTGCCTTGAAGACAACAAAGGAGTTATAAGTTGCTAATTGGACCAAATGGATAGCAACTTTTTTTGTACCGGGCTCTGGATTTTCTGGTGGCGTTGTAATATGTTAAAATTTGGTCTGTTTTATCAACGCCACCCATGAATTTATTATAATCTTTGATACAACGTGGCTTTTGGGAAGGGGCTCGGGGACCACGTTGCCGTAATTTCACGACTGACTCATCGTGGATTGTAGTCAGCATGAAAACATTTTTTTTGTCCATGTATTTCACGGCCAGGAGCTCATCGTTTCTTACAGCATACGACTCTCCCCGATTTATTTTTTGTTTCAGCAATGACCTGGGCAAGCCTTTTCGATTACGGTTGATGGTGCCGCAGGCCAGTGTGTCCAATGAGTAGAGGGCTCGAAATAGGGGGATGCTGGTATAAAAGTTATCCACATATAAGTGGTAACCTTTCCCCAGTAGAGGAGTCATGAGTTCCCAAACAATTTTGCCACTGACAGACAAATCAAGGGGACAACCAGGGGGGTCCAGATGTGTGTCCCTTCCTTCGTAAAGACGAAAAAATTTGGTGTAGCCGGTCGAGCTTTCACACAATTTGTAAAATTTTATCCCATAGCGGGCACGCTTACTAGGGATATACTGACGAAATACAACGCGCCCTTTATAAAGCAGAAGCGATTCATCAATACTTGAATTTTGGGAGGGGGTGTACACTTCTGCAAAGCGCTCAGACAGACTATCGATCAGGGGACGTACTTTGTGAAGTCTGTCGTGACCGGGCTCACAACGGGGAATTGCAGTGGCATTGTCATTAAAATGTAGAAACCGCAGTAAAATTTGGTAGTGGTTTCTGGTCATTATGGCCGGAAATAATGGTGTTGCCAAAAGGGTTCGGGTATCCCAGTAGGAGGCGATACTAAATTTTTTGCAAATACCCATGGCTAAAGTGAGCCCCCAAAATTTTTTTAACTCACTTATGTTTGTGGGATGCCATGCATGAGCGCGGGCGTCCCTTTGTGGGGGATTTTGTGCTAGGACCCACTCAACATAGCAGTTTGTATGGTAGACCATGTCCTGTAGGATGGCCTCTGTGATGAACAATTTGAAAAAGTCAACAGGATGGAAGTTTGTTGTGTCAACGTTGACTCCGGGGACCGAATCGAAAGGGGGAATTTCGGAGGAATAATTATTAGGAGGCCTCCACGTAGGCACTCCATCACCAGCTGCAGCACTCTCCATCTGATCTACACTCTCCTCCAGCGTACTAGCACTACCACTGCCTAGCACTACCACTGGTACTACTGCACGGCTGTGTCTCTTCAGTAGAGGAGACACTGTCAGACTCACTATCTGAGGGCAAATAATCTGACCCTGAATCACTATACTCTTCCGAGTCTGACTCCATCATGTAAGCCGCTGCTTCCTGGGCAGAGTACCTTTTCCCAGCCATCCTGAAATCTGCTAAACAAAGGCTAAAACCAAATGAAAACAATAAAAATACTACACTAAAGGGGAGGAACTAGGGGGAAGTTTACAGTAACTAAAAGCTAAACTAAAGCCTAGAACTAAAGTTGGGGAACAAAACAGCCAAAAAGCAAATACTCAAAAGTAAACGTCAGCAAGCTTGCAGAACCAAGAATCTTCGAGAGCAATCGCAATCTAAAAGGAAATTAAAGTAACAGAACATTACAATTAAGAAGGATGGTTGAAACCACCTGCAGCTGTAGTGCCCATGTACAGAGAGGCTGCGGGAGGAGCAGGTGTGTACACAATATGTATATGCTGGAGTTGTACCTCTCTGTACATGGGCCCCTCCAAGATAGAAACAATGAATGGACAATTGCAGAGGTGCAACATGGTAGGAAGGAGCTGGTCCGGCGATCAGTGATCGCTTACACACCGAGCAGTGGAGGGAGGTGAGGATGGGGCGGCTCCTTGTGTTCCCCCCACTCAACGGAGGGGAGAGATTTGCGCTGATCATTGACAGGTCAGGGCAGCAGCGTAGGTAAGGGGGGGATTACATGTAGGGAGAGGGGCAACGCTAGCAGTTCAAAGCTTAGTGTGCCCAGGTCAGTGACAGGTCTGGGCAGTGGCATCACTCCCTGCATGTGATTGCCGCTGCCCCGACCTGTCACCGACACGCCGTTATGGATGCACGTTCCAAACCGAATGCCTGCGTGCATGCGCAGACGTGATTGCATCATCCGTCTGGGGCCTAAGGGGCGGGGGAAGCGGGGTGGACGCAGCAGAAGACAGAAGCCAAGAGCCTGCAAGACACCTGCTGGTGTAATAACAGTACACTGTAACATGAGGAACTGTATTGCGGGGTCATGGCATTAGAAAGGTTGAGAACCACTGCTCTACTGTATCCACGTCTGTGCCCCTCCGAGGTGTATCATCAACATGTAACATCAATGCTGCCCCGACCTGTCACTGATCAGCATGAATATCCACCCCCTCTGCCAAGGGGCAATGGCGATCACGCTGCCCTGACCTGTCACTGATCAGCGTGAATCTCTCCCTCCTCCGCCCGTCGGAGGGGAGAGATGTTCATGCTGATCAGTGACAGGTTGGGGCAGCGTGATCGCCAAGACCTAACCTAGGGTTCAGGCTAGGGTTAGGGGTGTCTCTCCAACGCTCGCTCTTTCCATTCCCCCTCATCCCATCCCATATGCAGTGTGGCATTCCCTCCCATTTCATTCCCATTTGCAGTGTGGCATTTCCCTCCACCCCATTCCCATATGCAGTGTGGCATTCCCCCCACCTCATTCCCATATGCAGTGTGGCATTCCCTCCCATTTCATTCCCATATGCAGTGTGGAATTCCCCCCACCTCATTCCCATATGCAGTGTGGCATTCCCCCCACCTCATTCCCATATGCAGTGTGGCATTCCCCCCACCCCATTCCCATATGCAGTGTGGCATTTCCCCCACCTCATTCCCATATGCAGTGTGGCATTCCCTCCCATTTCATTCCCATATGCAGTGTGGCATTCCCCCCACCTCATTCCCATATGCAGTGTGGCATTCCCCCCACCTCCTTCCCATATGCAGTGTGGCATTCCCCCCACCTCATTCCCATATGCAGTGGGGCATTCCCCCCACCTCATTCCCATATGCAGTGTGGCATTCCCCCCACCTCTTTCCCATATGCAGTGTGGCATTCCCCCCACCTCATTCCCATATGCAGTGTGGCATTCCCCCCACCTCATTCCCATATGCAGTGTGGCATTCCCCCCACCTCATTCCCATATGCAGTGTGGCATTCCCCCCACCTCATTCCCATATGCAGTGTGGCATTCCCCCCACCCCATTCCCATATGCAGCGTGGAATTCCCCCCACCCCATTCCCATATGCAGTGTGACATTCCCCCCACCCCATTCCCATATGCAGTGTGGCATTCCCCCCACCCCATTCCCATATGCAGTGTGGCATTCCCCCACCTCATTCCCATATGCAGTGTGGCATTTCCCCCACCCCATTCCCATATGCAGTGTGGCATTCCCTCCACCCCATTCCCATATGCAGTGTGGCATTCCCTCCACCTCATTCCCATATGCAGCGTGGCATTCCCCCCACCTCATTCTCATATGCAGCGTGGCATTCCCCCCACCTCATTCCCATATGCAGCGTGGCATCCCCCCCACCCCATTCCCATATGCAGTGTGGCATTCCCCCACCCCATTCCCATATGCAGTGTGGCATTCCCCCTACCCCATTCCCATATGCAGTGTGGCATCCCCCCACCCCATTCCCATATGCAGTGTGGCATTCCCCCCCACCCCATTCCCATATGCAGTGTGGCATTCCCCCCACCCCATTCCCATATGCAGTGTGGCATTCCCCCCACCCCATTCCCATATGCAGTGTGGCATTCCCCCCACCCCATTCCCATATGCAATGTGGCATTCCCCCCACCCCATTCCCATATGCAGTGTGGCATTCCCCCCACCCCATTCCCATATGCAGTGTGGCATTCCCCCCACCCCATCCCCATATGCAGTGTGGCATTCCCCCCACCCCATTCCCATATGCAGTGTGGCATTCCCCCCACCCCATCCCCATATGCAGTGTGGCATTCCCCCCACCCCATTCCCATATGCAGTGTGGCATTCCCCCACCCCATTCCCATATGCAGTGTGGCAATCCCCCCACCCCATTCCCATATGCAGTGTGGCATTCCCCCCACCCCATTCCCATATGCAGTGTGGCATTCCCTCCCATCCCATATGCAATGTGGCATCCCCCCACCCCATAGACAGTGTGGCATACCCCATCCCAATTCCATGGGCAGTGTGTCATCCCCCCCTCATATACGTGTCATTGACCCCACCCCCATCCCCCTCCAGACAGCCAGCACAGATCGGGTGAAATGATGGGAGAGGGAGGAACGAGGGAGGGGGGACAACACAAGTTCCAGGGGCAGCGTGAGCGCGGCAGCCCCGATCAGAGATTGGGCAGAATGATGGGGGAGGGAGGCTGTGTGTGAGCCAGGAGGGAAGGGAGGGGGGACAACACATGTGCCCAGTGACAAGGACAGATCGGGGGAGCGTGATCGCTGCTGCGCCGACCTGTCATAGATCATCATGAATCTCTCTCCCCTCCGCCGATGGACGGAGGGGAGAGAGATTCATGATGATCAATGACAGGTCGGCGCAAAGCAGCGATCACGCTCCCCCGATCTGCCCCTTGTCAGTGCAGGTCGGCAGCGTGATGGGAGGGGGGACAACACAAGGGACACAGGCAAAGAAACTACTCACCTCAGATCCAGGCAGCAAAAGGCCAGATGCCATGTGATCTGGCCTTTTATAGCAGTGCGGCGCCGGATGATGACAGCTGCAGAAGCCGCACTTTGATTGGCTCCTGCAGCGATCGGGTCACAGGTACAGCCCTCAACTCACCTCTGGATGACCCCCCAAGCCTCGTCTTCAAGAAGAATCCAGAACTGTGGTGCTGCGACCTTCCAATCAAGTTTAAGGTAAGAAAATGTCAGCTACGTGACTCTCACGTAGCTGGCACTTAACGGTAGGAGAGGCAGCTACGTGAGAGTCACATAGCTGGCACTAGAAGGGTTAAAGCCATCATCTCAATAAATATCCATACCTCCCAGTCCAAGTTCATTGTGACTGCAGACGGGTTCTAAACTTCCCCATCTCTAGCAGTTGCTATTTGACACCTCTTTGCAGACATGCAGATATAAGCTAAACATGACCATAAAGAAAAAAAGGGGAAGGGGGAAAGACGAGGAAAAAAGTATAATACTAAATAAATAGACAGAAATCAATAATGTTTATGAGTTGAAAGGGCTAAAGCTCCATTTATTGGTCAATTGGATATGCTGTATCCCTACCCCTTCAGACACAACAGCCAGTATTTCTCCCTTTTTTTTTAAGTTCTTTGTGATAAATCAGGCGCTTTTATCTCCTGAAAAGTTGCAGATAAAGATACATTTTGTCCCAGATGGGATTTATTTTAGTAACCATGTTTTATGGAGTTCTTCTTTAATTCACCTTTGCATAATCACCAATGGCCACTCCCAGTGTTTGTTTTCTATAACAGTATGTGGGTTGCTAATGAAGGGGAAAAGTCTATTTCTGGTAATGCATTGTGCCTTTGAAGTGGCACTACTGACTCTCATTATGGTACATATCTCAGACTTCCACTAAAGCACTGCCTTTCAAAGCAGAAAATCTCATAAGCTCGCCTCTGGTAAAAGGCTGAGGACTTCTGAATTGATATTGATTCTGGATAGTGATCAAATGGGTTTAACCTCAGGAGTTTACAGCTAATAAACAGTATAAAAAGATGTGTACAATCTTATTAAACAGAAGCACAGATGTTTCAAATTGATATCCCGGATGCAATTATAAGGATAAGTAGAAATGGATACTATGCTGATCATTGCTCATGACGTATATACTTTATGCCATGGAAATCACTGATCATATATCTTAATGCTTTCTTGCTCTAATGGCCACCATGTAAGAAAGTTTAATGAAGTAATAACATTTTGTGCTTTGTTTCAAACATTCTTCCTCATTGCACAAGGTTATGTACACACACATATAAATACGTAGAACTTAAAGGGGACTGTAAACCCAATGGCAATAAAAAGGCATCAAATAGCTCACCTGATACCTGTCCCATGTGTCTCTTCATGTTGTCCTGCAGTGCTGGGTTTTTTCCTTTCTATTCCTCCAGGGCCATGCTAAAAAGTAGTCTAACAGCAGCAACAACAGCAGATCACAACAGACCATGCTCATTCATCAAGTTGCACCATGACATGCCCTTCCCAGCTCAGCCACAACCCACAAATTGAATCAAAGAAAGCTATTTCACTTAGAATATATGTTAGTTACATATGATCTGAAATTTTAAGAACTTTGAAATAGTTCATTTTATGCTGTTCCCAAGTGTAAAAATTTTGCTTGTGACCTGAAAAAGTGGTCCAGCCCTTATTGGAGGATCCAGCATCAGGAAGGTAATTTACCTAAATAGCTGTGACCTACCCCACCAGCTATCTGACAGCAGAAGGGAAAGATTGTAATGTAGGCTGCCTCATTTCTGGCTTCTTTATGCACCATTCATAATTGAATGAGAAGGCCAGAGTGTGAAGGCAGAATGCTCTTTAGAGGTCCATCTTTAAAATGACATCTTAAACTGGACCAACAGCCTTGCTCATTTGGAAGAAACTCCCTTGTTAATGATAGGTTGAGGCACACTGTATAAAAGGGTAATACATTAGAACAAAAGAAAGTTGGGAAGGGGTTCAAAAATTCCAAGGTGCGTCTACTCTATATGCACCAGAGCCACATGTACACAAGGAAGTGGAAAATTGAACACCCATAAGCATTGATGCATTCCAAAGGAAACATTTTTTAATGCTGGTAAAGATAGTGACATAATTATGTGAAAAATGTCATAGTGTATGTACACAAAATACAGATGCCATATGCAAAAAGGTAAGTATATAAGTATATACCACTCCTCTTGAAAAAGGGTCCATATAGCTGAAACGTCAAGGGTCCGAGTTACTATCCACCGGGTGCTACAACCTATTAGCCTGCTTCCGCTATTCCAATTGCAAGTGCTAACATACTGACCTTTTTGCATATGGCATCTTACAGGATGAATTGAGGGTCGTCCATCATTACCTCCATGGACAACTCTTCTTTTTCTGTGCACTACAATTAGTGTTTCCCCTACAGAGACTTTGATTAACCCATTGAGGTACCCTGCATGGACTATCATTTCCCTCTATGCTGGCAATAGCACCTGCGATTTGCTATAACAGGCGGTTCATCTTTTTGTTATTGAATCCCTGTACTTTTCTCTGCATGTATTACTTCTGTATATATTTTGTGTACAACTATCAATGCTTCGATGCTTATGGGTGTTCAATTTTCCACTTCCTTGTGTACAAAATACTCCCTTGTCCCATCTGTACGCATGATACTGAATTATTGTCTGCACTTCTGCTCCTGCATCTGCTAAAAACTGAAACCCAGATCACAGAGTTTCTCCCAGTAGCGGCAATTTTGAAGCTTCATTTTCCAGCCTTGCTGCTGCCTGAATTTAACTGACATAACATCACAATGCAGCAGCAAACACTCTCTTTGCAGGCGGCCTGCAGCTCCATAAGGTTCCATGGGATTTTATTTTTAAAGTTGACTACAGCAGGAGTTACAAAAAGTTAAATTAAATGTTATGTGCAGCAATACGAATCTCCCTGGGGAAGGATGCATTCGAGTCCAGGTAGACCCTTGGGGGATCCTGATAATAGTATTAGTTATTTAGTTTATTTTTTTAGTATATTTTTTCGTTTGAGGAGGTGTTGTGCTGGAATGAGGGGCAAGAAGATGTTGGTTAGCCTACAACCTAAGCTCAGTAAAATAGAATTGCATCCACAATATTTCAGATGTTTGTTTACAATTCACACTTAGGCCTTAATTCAGTAAACCTTTCTTAAAAAATCTCATGAAAAAAGAGTCATGTATACTTGATCTAATCCAAGACTGATTAGCACTCCAAGGTTCAGACTATAGCATTGCAGGGAAGATCATTGGCAGAGGTATATAGGACTAAATTAATGGACAAAAAGCGTTGGTATAGTAGGGGCAGATAATGTGTCAGGGTGGGTATGGGCATGATGCTGGGACTAACATAATTTCCTGGCTTTATCACTGTACTGGTTGTAGACCTGCGTATTTGGTTAGGAAGTGTTGAATTACCAGGCTCATGATGCGGGCCAGACAAGGTATTACAATTCCCCTCTCCAGACCTACCACAACATGTTGAGTGCCCTTTGTGACTGCCATAAGCCGGCCTGTGTGCAGCTGTCTTGTCTCCAGGTATGTAAACTTTGTATAATATTCAGTTGTGCACTTCCATTGACCTAAAATGGGCATTCCAAATCTGGATGCCCATGGAGCAGGGGACAGAGTGGCCATGTGGGCTACTTTGGGTTTAGGTCTGCTTTATTGTGCTTTTTTTTTTACCTCGCCAAAGCAGGCTGGTTCTCCCATACTAACTTGCTGCTGTTTTCATATAGAAATATGTCATCATGTTTTAATTCATGAATACAATTACACTTGAAACACACCCATACATTCTTAAAGATCACAAGAAAAATGCAATTCTAATATAAAATATCTGCCATCTATGTATAAAATACTGACACCAGAAAAATGATAGTTTCCTTGACACACCACAAGCATAAATTAGAAAATGATTTTCCAAGAAAGATTTATAGTAACTTATTAACTCCATCATATTCTCATTTCCTATAAATCTATTTGCTAGCTTTCATAACTGCAGTTTTATTACATCCTTTTCTTTTGGAAAATATAGTTAGAATATAAACATCCATGCGGGAGCAATGATTTTTTTATCTGAATTTGGACTTTTTTTATTCATTTTTTGTAAATGTCTATAGTGTGGGTAAATTTTAAAGTTCACCTTCTATGTGTAATAGAATGCCTGGCACGTTTGAAATTCATGGTGGTTATTTACTCAGGAGAGAGCTTTCAATGGCAAAGTAAATGACCCTGAACAAAACATTTTCTTAATGTCAGACCCCCCCCTCCCGACCTCATACTGCTTTCAGTTTTAGGACAACTGGGACCTCACCCCACATGACTGCCAGTGGAAAATGCAACTAGCCATGTGGGGCCAGGTCACAATGTGGGAGAGATGAAGGGGTACGTATTAGAGGCCCAGTATCTAGCTTCCTGGTCGGTATGGGCAACAGGGCATTGCCCTTTGGGATGACCCTCTGCTGCTCCACCCTCAAGGCCAACAGTCAAAAATAACTTTAATTCCCTTTTAACACTCTTCCCTGGGGAAAACCAGGTGGGTTGCCTCTACAGTTAACACTTTCAGTGCAAGCTATGTTACGTTCACGACTCCTCTCTCCGACCTTTAAGCTCCAGCTATGTGAGACAGCTATTAAAAAAAAGTATAAAAGTTAAAAACTCACCTGACCCCTCAGTTAATATGGCTAGGTCTTCGATTCACCTGGGGGGTCATCCGATCCTCCCCCAGGGCTCTTCTGGCATCAGGAGAGCATCCAGTTCGGCCGCTGCTACTACTAACTGTGAAAAAAAGACATTTACTCACCTGCGGCCGTGATTCCTCCTGCTGGGTCGCCTCTTCACTGGGGGGGTACCTCTGATTGCCCCCCCGGGCTCTTCCGTGGTGAGGAGAGGGCCTGAAATAGCCTCTGAACCCTGTTTACAAGCCCTGCATAGCTTGTCCCCGGGCTGGTTATGCTGGGTAGGCGGGACCCTATGTCATTTTTTGTGGATTTTTAGGGGTTTTTAACCCTTAAAATCTCTCCCCTCTGGGAAGGGAGATCCCACACTAGTCTTTTTTTGTTTAGCCCTTTATAGTGTGGATAGTAGTTGTATTTTATTTATAAATGTTATAAAGCGCTCTTTTCAGTTTGGGAGGTCTCCTGGGCATGAATGGGGGGCTACCGATACATATATGGTACCGTTGTAACTGGGATAAATACACTTAAAACACAAATAAGACATTTCTTGTTAAAGCTCAGACACTTCAGAAAAAAGAAACAATATATGATTTTTCTGAGAAATCTATAGAAAACCCTTCAAGAATCACAGCTGAACATGTGGTAGCAAAAGGGTTAAAAATCCTTAAAGCCAAAACTGTACACTTCAGCTAAGCAAGTCTCCTATTGGATGAGCTGCGGATTCATCACATGTGTGTAGCTAATGCCTGTCCCCCAACTGTCCCCCAGTGGATACAGCTCTACTAGCTAGAAGTCACTGTCTCTCTAATGCAGGGCTCACCAATGGCGTGAAGAGGTAGGTTAGGTTAGTTTACTGTCCCTGTAAACCAGGACCCACCCTTGCACATAGGGGTCAATTCAGCACCAGGTGAGAAATCTCTACTACATTTGAGGAGAGAAAACTGTCATTCACTTTCGTTGTCTACCTTGGGAGCGATTCAGCAACCACATGCAAATGTTCACTTGGTGCTGAATTGTCCCCATGGTAGACAATGAAAGTGCATGGCAGTTTTCTCTCCTAAAAAGTAGTAGAATTATTTTACCTGGTGCAGATTTGATTCAGTAGTTGCAAGGGGGAGTGTATGTTTGCTTTAAATATTAACTGTAACTGCAATGTTGCATTTGCCCACTGCTCTGGCCATGGCTGTGTTTTTTTTTTTTTTTTTTCATTAATGACACTTCTCTGCCTCTCAGCTAATGAATACCTTACTTCTTCTAGTGCAGGGAGAAGCTTGTTACATTTAGATACATGTGTAACAGAAACTAACAGTCAATTGTTTTTAGCTGTAACAAGCTTCCCCTGCACTAGAAGTAATGTATTTACAAGCTGAGAGGCAGAGAAGTGTCATTAAGGTTGGCCCATTGTCTCAGGCTACACGTTGCACTGTCCCAAACTTCAGTCAGTTTTCAAAAAGACTCTGTAGTTCCTAAGTTATTTGTAAAAGTTTTAGAGCATTGGAGATGCAGAGAAAAATCGAAGAGAAACAGTGGAAGTGGAAACAGCAATGTGATGTAAGCACACTGTGTGCTTTACATATATCATAGTAAAAAAAAAATGTCCAAACTCTCCTCCACCTGCCACAGTTTTTTACCCAGGGGAATGCTTCCGGCATACACCACTAGGCTGACCTCCCGCAAACTTGCAGGAGGTGCAGGAAAATAGGCCCATGTGGGAAAGGACTGTAATGAGTTTGTGTGCAAACGCTGCACAGTGAGAGGACATGAGACCAAGAACTGCACCTGGACCATGTTGTGCCACCTCTGCAGAGTTGCCACCCATATGTACAGAGACTGCATAGAGCTGGTAAGGACCTTTTCAGCCGCAGTCCAGAGGAGCAGACCAGATCAACAGCAAGCATATGCAGCCACTACAAAAGCTGCAGAGGGAATCAGAAGACTGATAAGAAAACTGCCTCCTACAAAGCACTCACAGAAACACAAACCAATACACAAGCACAGGCTCCCACCTCCACCCACAAAGTAGACCCTACAAAAGAGGCACTTGACACCTCACACCCCTCCAGCAGATAAAAGAAAGTTCCGGCCAAAACAAATGCTCAGAAGTCCGCCCAGAACCACGTTGTTCAATGCAACCTTACCCCTGACACAAATAGTACACCCAGTCCACACCTGCTCCATCCCACAAGCACTCCCAGCCCTCAGCCAGACACAGCCACCACAGAAGCAACCCCACTACAGGCCAAGGTCCCCAGTGGCCAGGAAGAACCTGGTCTCTCCCCAGACACAGTAGCTTCCCTCCTCAATAATGAGGAGTAGTTTCCCTACCCATCTTCTGTTTCAGAAGGAAGAGAAAGAAAAAAAAACAGCAGGTTCTGAGGTAAAAGAATGATGATCCACTTTCCTAAGGACACTCTACAAGAGAGACCCAAACACTGAGAAAGGCGGAGTAATCGCTGCCTCATGGAATAGGTTACTAAAGGACCAGCCTCTCTAACAAGTTCCGCAGCTTCTTTCAGGCTAAAGGGTGAAAACAGATGGATAAATGGCAGAAGGACTTCAAAACACTGTGGTGAGATCTGCAGCATCTGCAGGACCTTCACCTTAAAGGCTGGGATGGGAAGAAAAACCTGGAAGAAATCAAAAAGTGACTGGGAAGGCACATCAAGGAGGAGGCCAGGAGAACCATCTTCTGCTGTAAGGTAGAGCATCTAGATAAAGGTGAGAACTGTAACTCCAGGAAACTCCACTCTGGCCACACACCCCTGACTGAGCTGCGGGACAAGATGGGCTCCATCACAAAGGGAAAGAAAGTTGTGATGCAAGTGATCTCGGACTACTAGACAGGCCTCGACTCCCTGAAAAGCATGGTTGACAAATTAGATGAAAGGTTCCTGTCAGGTGTCACTAACACTCTTGATCCCACAGGAATGGCAGCAATGAAGGAAGCCTTGGTACTGGCAGAATTACATGATGCCGTCAAATACTTCAGATGGGACAGGACCCCGGGCTGTGGCTGCCTCCCCGCAGATCTCTATGTAGAGCTGTGGGACCTCATCAGTCTGGACATACTGCTGGTCTACGATGAGATGATGGAGGAGGGTAAGATGCCTAAATGAGCTTAAAAATTGTCAGCCTATCTCTCTCCTGAAAGGGGACTACAAAATCCTGACCAAAGTACTGGCTAACCATCTGAGGTCTGGCATCAGGCAGATTATACATCGGGGCCAGACCTGTGGCATCCCTGCTGCAAAATCGAAGACAGCCTTTCTCTGGTAAGAGACAGTCCATTTAATCAAAACCCAAAATGTGCATGGCGCCCTGGTCAGCCTTGAGCAGGAGAAGGCCTTTGATCATGTCGTGCATGGGTTCATGAGCAAAGACCTTTGAAGGTATGGTCTGGGCGAATTGGTATTTTCGTATGGGGACAATGTATTGTGACATCTCTAGCACGGTACTTGTAAATGGCTGAAAAACTGACCCATTCCCTATTCTCTCTGGGGTCAGACAAGCTTGTCCTCTCTCTTCTTTTTGTCTGTTGTATAAGGCATTAATAAAGATTTTCTCACTGTGTGAGGGACCTCCCACTGCAACTCAAAGGTAGGTCCTGGCTTCAGCTGTTAAGGAGGGGCCCATGGTAGGGGGAGGGGGAGAGTGAGATTGGGTTTCCCTCTTCCCCAGACTCATGGAGGACCCATTGATGGAGCAGATCACCTCACTGACAATGAGGGAGGCCATTAGTGTTCGGATGCTTTCCTTTTGTCTTGTCATGGCACTCGCTCTGGCTAGTTTCAATATGAGGAGCAGTTGCACATCACATAGGAGAGCAGCCATCTTTGATACATTAGACGGGATTCCTGCAGACATTTTTTGTCTGCAGGAATGCGGCCAAAGGGGCACTCCTAGCGATAGTGAGTGGCCATACAGGCAATTTTCCTGGGCCCCTGTCAGCAACAGCCAGAGTAAGGGAGTGGGAGTCATAATTAAGAATCCACTGGTCACCCTCCTTAGCTTTTTGGTGATCATCCCGGGTCAGTTGCTGGTATGTCAGTTGTCAATAGACCAGGTGCCACTCTGGCTCTTCTGTACTTATGGCCCTACAGATAGGGCTAATCGACAGGTGTTTCTGAGGGTCTTGGCGCTCCAACTTACGGTCATGGTAGATGATTTTAACTTGATCCGTGATCCTGGTGGGGACTCGTGGTTTACCTTCCTCTCAGATAAATGGACAGTGAGGTCCAGGATTAGTCAACTTAGACTAGATAAGTAGGGTACAAATTAGGAGGGGTATGTGGAAGTTAAACATGGGTTTACTGAAGGACTTGATAGTTTTAGTTAGGCTTAGATTCTTTTAGGAAAAGTGGGTGTGTTAACTTCAGGTCAGTGTTAGACTGGTGGGAATGGGAGGAACAACAAATTGGGATTTGGCTCCAAACACTCTTTAGATTAAGGGAATTTGGATTGGAGGTTCAGGAGGAGTTAAGAGTGGTTAGGGCGCAGAGGGCTCGTTTTCTGAGAGTAAAGGGAGGGGGATTATTTTCCACTCTAGTATACAGAACCTGGAGGAGGGTGAAAAGTGTACTATTTTTTAAGGCATTTTTATTATGTTCTGGTACAGACTAAGGAAGTAACTGGAATTGATGTGATTGATAGCATGCGCCAGTTTTACAGTGACTTTTATACAAACTGCTCGAAAGCATCAGATGCAGAGACTGAGGACTGTCAAACCATTGATTTCAAAAAAGTGTTTGATCGGGTGGTGCACCGGTTCATATTCTCTGTTTGGCTAAGATGGGCTTTCCCATTCAGATTCTAAAGGTGGTCTGTTGCCTATCTATCTATCTATCTATCTATCTATCTATATCTCTATCTCTAGTCAGGTTTTGGTCAATGGGAATCGAAGTGAAGAGTTTGCCATCAGCGCTTTCATCTATGTTGTTAGTACATTTGTAAAGACAATTTATTTACAGTATCCCTGCCCTTGGTAGTGGGGGGAAGACGGCCAAAACCACGGCATATGTGGTTTTGGTTGGGGACTCGGCCCAGGATGTTCGGAGAGGGAACCTTCCGCTGTGCATTTTTTGTGCAACTGCTGGCATGTCAGTTAACTGGCAGAAATGCCAATTTTGTGGCTTGGAGCGAAAATGCGAAACCATGATCTAGGCTGTAGCAGCAGTCTTGGAAGTGGAAATTTTGGGGGTATTATTTGACCCCCATCTAAGAGGAGCTTCCAGTTTGGATTGAGTGAAGGGGAAGGTTCAGCAGAAGTTGGCGTGGTGGGAGCTGCAGGACCTTTCCCTTCACGGTAGAACCCTGATTAACCTTAATGAGTTATGGTTCTCCCCTGATTCTGTAAACTAGTGCTATTTTCCCACCCTCCCATCGCTGAATACAGCAGATGAACAAGCTGCTGTTCTCCTTCTTTTGGGGGACCAGAGTAGAGAGGGCTAGTTGGATCAAAGGGGTCAAGGGGGCTATGGGTTTCCTAACTTAGGATTCTTTCTCCTGGCTCATTACTGGTTGGGTGTCCAATGTACTCTCCTTGGGAGCTCCCTGGCTTCAACTATGGTATGGTATGCTAGGAGTCATATACTAATAGGGCTGGGTTGGTGTACTAGAGATCTATGGTTGCCCATTGCTCTCTCTCCCTCTAGGTTTTACAAAGTACTTCAAGATTATTGGGTCAGGTGGGGCCTGGCTGCTCTTGGGGAGAGGGTGGTGGACAAATGATTATGTGTAATTACTAATTTCTTGCTTATTTTTCATTTTTAGGTTGGATTATGTGGTGTGGAGGTGGAGGAAGGATTGTGGACATATAATTTACTTATTTAGTCAGGATAGTTAGGGTTTAACTAGTATTGTTGATTTGTATGGGGTTTGGGGAATTTGTTCAAATTTCTCTTTTGATTAAGGACTTTTTGATCATACAAAATGGGGGTTACCTCTTACACCCCACAGAAAATGCCCACAGGGTCTAACAATTGCACTCACTCAGTATTTCATATCAAAACAATTTTTTTTTATTATTATCACCTGATTAAAACCTACTAAAAGCACAAACATGCCATAGGCGTTTATATCCTCAAGGCAAGGCAAGGCAAGGTTGAGAAAGAGACCTGGAGGTTTCGAAACGCGTTGGTGCACTGTGGGGGGCGCTGCTTTGCTCTGGACTATGCACGATGGTGATTGGTCAGTAATTAATGTACTGTATGTTTCCTTTTGGCTTACTCGATTTCTGTACTGGGTTGAATGCTATGCTTTGCACATATGATAATTGAAATGGATGCACTTTATTTGGCACTTGCACTTTTCTGAATATTTTATAATTTTGTATATTGGGCTAGGATTAATTAATTGTATTATACAGGTCCTTCTCAAAAAATTAGCATATAGTGCTAAAGTTCATTATTTTCCATAATGAAATGATAAAAATTAAACTTTCATATATTTGAGATTCATTGCACACCAACTGAAATATGTCAGGTCTTTTTTTGATTTAATACTGATGATTTTGCCATACAGCTCATGAAAACCCCAAAATCCTATCTCAAAAAATTAGCATATCATGAAAAGGTTCTCTAAACGAGCTATTAACCTAATCATCTGAATCAACTTATTAACTCTAAACACCTGCAAAAGATTCCTGAGGCTTTTAAAAAAGCCCAGCCTGGTTCATTACTCAAAACCGCCATCATGGGTAAGACTGCCGACCTGACTGCTGTCCAGAAGGCCATCATTGACACCCTCAAGCAAGAGGGTAAGACCCAGAAAGAAATTTCTGAACAAATAGGCTGTTCCCAGAGTGCTGTATCAAGGCACCTCAATGGGCAGTAGGTGGGAAGGAAAAAATGTGGCAGAAAACGCTGCACAATGAGAAGAGGTGACCGGACCCTGAGGCAGATTGTGGAGAAGGACCGATTCCAGACCTTGGGGGACCTGCGGAAGCAGTGGACTGAGTCTGGAGTAGAAACATCCAGAGCCACCGTGCACAGGCGTGTGCAGGAAATGGGCTACAGGTGCCGCATTCCCCAGGTCAAGCCACTTTTGAACCAGAAACAACGGCAGAAGCGCCTGACCTGGGCTACAGAGAAGCAGCACTGGACTGTTGGTCAGTGGTCCCAAGTACTTTTTTCTGATGAAAGCAAATTTTGCATGTCATTTGGAAATCAAGGTGCCAGAGTCTGGAGGAAGACTGGGGAGAAGGAAATGCCAAAATGCCTGAAGTCCAGTGTCAAGTCCCCACAGTCAGTGATGGTCTGGGGTGCCATGTCAGCTGCTGGTGTTGGTCGACTGTGTTTTAAAAAAGGGCAGGGTCAATGCAGCTAGCTATCAGGAGATTTTGGAGCACTTCATGCTTCCATCGGCTGAAAAGCTTTATGGAGATGAAGATTTCATTTTTCAGCACGACCTGGCACCTGCTCACAGTGCCAAAACCACTGGTAAATGGTTTACTGACCATGGTATTACTGTGCTCAATTGGCCTGCCAACTCTCCTGACCTGAACCCCATAGAGAATCTGTGGAATATTGTGAAGAGAAAGTTGAGAGACGCAAGACCCAACACTCTGGATGAGCTTAAGGCCGCTATCGAAGCATCATGGGCCTCCATAACACCTCAGCAGTGCCACAGGCTGATTGCCTCCATGCCACGCCGCATTGAAGCAGTCATTTCTGCAAAAGGATTCCCGACCAAGTATTGAGTGCATAACTGAACATAATTATTTGAAGGTTGACTTTTTTTTTTTATTAAAAACACTTTTCTTTTATTGGTCGGATGAAATATGCAAATTTTTTGAGATAGGATTTTGGGGTTTTCATGAGCTGTATGGCAAAATCATCAGTATTAAAACAAAAAGACACCTGAAAAATTTCAGTTGGTGTGCAATGAATCTCAAATATATGAAAGTTTAATTTTTATCATTTCATTATGGAAAATAATGAACTTTAGCACTATATGCTAATTTTTTGAGAAGGACCTGTAGATGAGCATATGCACTTATGTGAGCAACAGCTCCCCCTGGAGGATATAAACGCCTATGGCATGTTTGTGCTTTTAGTAGGTTTTAATCAGGTGATAATAATAAAAACATTTGTTTTGATATGAAATAGTGAGTGAGTGCAATTGTTAGACCCTGTGGGCATTTTCTGTGGGGTGTAAGAGGTAACCCCCATTTTGTATATACTTTGGTTTGGGTAGTGCCACAGGGCAGTGCACCACATATAGGATTGTTATCGTTGGTGCGGCCCATTTTCCCCTTCCCCTTTTCCTCACCCAAAATTGTATATATGACTTTTTGATCATGGACTCTTTTTACGGACTTTTCTTGATTGTGGTCTTTTTTGGGATTTATGGATTTTTTTGTGTGAATTTTTTGTATGTAATTTATTTAAGTTTTTTAGGCTGTGATGTTTCCTTTATTTAGTGGTCATTGGTGTTTTCTTTGTATGTGTTCTTCTTGTTTTCTATTCTTTTTGTTGTGTGAGTTATCATTTGGATGTTTATATATTTTTGATGGTGCGGCCCATTTTCCCCTTCCCCTTTTCCTCACCCAAAATTGTATATATGACTTTTTGATCATGGACTCTTTTTACGGACTTTTCTTGATTGTGGTCTTTTTTGGGATTTATGGATTTTTTTGTGTGAATTTTTTGTATGTAATTTATTTAAGTTTTTTAGGCTGTGATGTTTCCTTTATTTAGTGGTCATTGGTGTTTTCTTTGTATGTGTTCTTCTTGTTTTCTATTCTTTTTGTTGTGTGAGTTATCATTTGGATGTTTATATATTTTTGATGGACACTTTTTTACAGGCTTTTCATGATTATGGTGCTTTTTGGGATTTATGGAATTTTTTGGATTGTGTGCATTTTTTTGTATGTAATTTATTTAAGTTTTTTGGGCTGAATTTATGATTTCTTTTTTTCTGCATTTAGTGGTTGTTTGTTGTTTTGTTTATATATGTTTTTCTGGTTTTCTATTCTTTTTGGTATTTGTGTTATCATTTGGATGTTTATATGTTTTTTGATCCATAACAACTATAGATATTATCGCAGTAAAATTAAAATAAGAGCATCCTTACGGGCTGACCCAGGGGCAAAATGGTCTCTGGCACCCTCCCCCATTTATCACCATTGCAGGGGAGTGGTGCACAGTTTACTATCTTGGCAGCCCAAAAGATTTGGGGACTTAAGTGAGCAATGTGGTGGCCAGGAAAGGTGCTGTTTTTGTGGTAGCGAAGAGCAATAGCCATATAGCAAAGAATTGCCCTATAACTAAGGGCCGGTGGCTCTTTTCTTAAGTCGTCAAGAAAAAACTGCACTCCAGGAAGCTGGGAAAAATAATTAAGCTGTGACAGGCAAGTGCATCATTGGACTGAATGAAAGGAAAGAGGATAGGAGTGCTTGTGTGAATGTTGGGAATATTGCAAATGCTGAAAGGGGAGGAGGTCGAACAGAGAGTGGAGAATGGTGTTTGTGCAAGAGAAGGGGAATGAATTCAAAGTCAAGAAAAAATTGTGAGAAGGCTGGACCCTTCTTTTGGTGTGGGGAAGGAGGCACGTATGGTTGGGAGGGGCAGGTGATGGGACCCCACAGCACAGCCATGGCAGGAGATCATAGTGGTGGACCTCTTCTTTCTTGTCTGCTTATGACACTCACTGTGGCTACATTAAATGTGAGGAGTAAAAGCTCCTCACACAGAAGGGAGGCTGTTTTAAACATCTTGAGCCACACTAATGCAGACCTATTTCATTTGCAGGAGTGCGGGCTCAAGTGCACCCTTAGATGGAGTGAGTGACCATACGGACAGACTGTTTGGACTCCTGTTAGTCAGAGCAAGAGAGAAAGGGGTCCTTATCAGGAACCTCCAAATCCTTGTCAAAGTTTTTTTTGCTATTTTGTGTCCTGGAGATGGGGAACCTGGATCTCCGGCTCTTATGTGCCTATGGCCCTGTGGATAAGGCAGAAAGACAAGACTCCCTGAAGGTCCTTGGCTTCCAACTTCCAGGTCTCCTGTTGCTGGGGACCTTAATGTGGCGCGCAGAATTGGCAATAGAGAGGGTAGTGGGGACAGAGCACTGGATAGTACCTTTTTAGCATTTAACAGCTTTGTGCAAGACTTACACCTGCAGGTACACCTTCCATTCAGATGCAGAAATGGAGAGGTCCAGGACAGACTATATCCCAGTCCATAAGCATCGACAGTTACTACCATGTCCCTGTTGCCTTCTCTGACCACATCATGGTGTTGAGTAGGTTGGCAATGGTCCACCGTGTCAAAATTGGGAGGGGAAGTGAGGCTTTATGGCCAAAGAATATGATCCTTAAAATTTGGTCCATAGAGGTGGCTTAAATCCATTTTTGGGTGGAATCAGTTGCGAATAGGTGAGGGAGAGGGCATTGCGAGTCGGGCCCTCAACTGCACAGATTTTCTTAAAGGAGGGAGAGATCTCTGTAGAGAGTTTTTGAATTCTTCAAGGTTAACAAAAAGTGTTTAACCTAAATGGACCTCCGAAATGGAAGGGAACCGCTGAACATTTCCCTGATCTTTTGTAGATTCTTCCTTTGGTCCTGGGATCTTAAGTGTATAGCCCCGGAGTTTGTTGAGGTCTTTAATCTGGCCTAGAGATTGGTCCTCCACACCTGGGGGGGGGGGGGGGGTTGGATTGCCTATTATGGGTGTTAAAGGTGAGGGGCAGAATGAGATGGAAGACAAGGAGGACTAACCCCCCAAGCATACATGTAATGTTGTCCCTATTAAAATATGGGACCTTAATTCCTGTGGGTAATGGTGAGAAGTCTTGTTCCAACCCCACCCAAAGTTTGACTACACTATGTCTGCATCAGTCCACCACCCTTGCAAGGTGCATGCTTCATAGTATTTGAAAGGGTCTGGGAGGATATTATTGGGAGAGATAAAATGTGTCTACTTATCCTAGGGCACTTGTTTGCCTAGACAAAGGAAAAAAAATCCTTTCGGACCTTGGACAAGGAACACTGGGAGTGCTTGTAGAAGATAGAGGAGCCTGGTAAGAATGTTTATTTTTATTTTGTGGATCCTTCCGAACCAGGAAACAGCCCTGTCCTTCCATCTCATTAGATCATGTTGGAGCCTCCTGAAAAGGGGGGAAGTTGATGTCAAAAACATTTTTCAGGCCGGGATAAGAACCTATATATTTAATATGAGACTTTACCCAATAGAAAGGAAAGTTTGGTTGTGTGTGTAGCATCTGCGGATGCTACACACATGGCCTCTGGAAGGAGAAGCTACAGTAACCTTACACATGGAAAAATTAAAGTGCTCAAAACCCTAAAGGATGACAATGACATTACTTATTATCAAAGCCACAGGTAAGGGTGGCTCCATAGTGGTCCTAGACTACAAAAACTACAAACGTCCTGTTTGTACATTGATGAAATGCTAGCAGATCCATTGTGCTATAAAGAGGTCAGCTGTAAACCCACTGAGAAAACTAAGAATAAGGTAAGCACCTACATCGCAATGGGACTGACAAACCGATGGATATCAAAAGATACAGCAGATTTCCTAAATATGGATTTCCCTATGACACCTGTCATATATCGCCTGCCAAAAGTCCACAAGAGCCTAAACCCTTTAAAATACAGCCCCATAGTGGCCAGCACTGATTTGGTAACTTAACCATTGGCTCAAAGCTAGAACACCTTCTTCAGCCTTATGTCAAGACCCTACCATCCTACCAGGGGATACGAGAGACTTTCTTGAGAATTTAAGCGGCGTCATTGCCACGGGTGATTCCATCACGGTATCCATCAGGGTATCAGTACGGTCTGACACTCTAATCAGACAACCCGCCCAGTTACCAACTAAGTATAGTTTGATGGAACATGTAACTAGTATTGTTCAACAATTTTTTAAAATTTGAACATTACTAACAAGTGACCGGGCCTTCTATGGGGAGCGTGGTCACACCATCTTTCGCTAATTTGTTTGTGGAATAGCTTGAGGTGAAATACATTTTCCCCTCTACACTATTTAGTCTATGTAGACTTAGTCTCCTCATGGTGGTGCTACATAGAGGATGTGATCCTCCTTTGGGAGGGCGATAATGCCAAGTTGTAACAATTTATCAACTTTACCACAATCAAATTCAATACCAAGATCTCTAAGGACAATGGTGCAATCACTGTGGGGCTTTTCTCAAAACCTATGGACCGTAACACTGAAGTATGGGAATTCACACCCCAAACACATCCTGAACAACTTACCTATCTCCCAATTCCATATTCCACATCAATTCTAACACAAAAATGAAGGAAAAACAGTTATCAGAAATTTATTAGAAATGTATGGTCCTAGGTTACCCGGGGAATGAACTCCAGGCTGCTTGTCGCCCTGATGAAGTAGTGTGTGGTCACTACGACACGCGTTGGCGTTTTATCCTTACAGGGGTACCCCGGTTGGTCTGTATATATGCACAGTTACTTTTTCTTTGTGTTATTTTTTTGATAACTGTCTATTCTCCTTGCACACCCTGGTTAGTCCTCCTGTCATATTTTGAGTGATTTTGATATTTTCTGTTGTATGATATAAATATTGTTGATATATGGCACAATTGCACAATTGATTGTAGACTTGCACATATTTTAGATAGGTTATTAGGTGCTTTGTTTCAGGTTGGATTTTAGGGTCATATGATGAATTTGGCAGACCTCTGGTGCCGCCTGGTGTTTTTATATTTGTATGTTATGTCCATTGTGTATATGTAATTTTGTTAGTATGTGATTGTTGTTTAACCATCTAGAATAATAAACTTTTTACAATTTTGTATACTTATGAGTAGTGCCACTCACTAACAGCCCGGTACTTGTTTTTGGGGGAGGGTGGGTTCCCCCATTTCTTCTGCATAAAGTAATAAATATTTTTCACCATCCAAGGGTACAAAAAGTTAAGGAAGAACACGTTTATACAAATGTACTGTAAGGAATCACCCTGCATCGACTACACTATAAGAAAGCATCAAGGTATTCTCAAGGCCAATAGAAAATTGGACCCTGCAATCAATAGACCACCCTTGAAGGTTTACAATAGAAGAAGGAACTTCCGGGATTTTCTAGTGCGAGCAGATCCGGTAGAAACAATAGTACAAAAGAGGGACTTACACAATGTCCACCAAAACTGGCTGGTATAAATGCAGTAATTGTAATCTGCAATTCCATGTTTATAGGTGAGAACTTCTCACATCCACACACTGGAAAACCCTATAGAATAGAGGGATACTGTATTTGTAGCACAGATTTCTGTGTCTATGTCCTAAAATCCCCATGTGGACCTATGTATGTGAGTAAAACCATTGGACCATTTAAAAAACATTTCCAGTATCACAGGAGTATCAAAATAATCTGCGAGAAACAAATAAAGATGGACCGATGGATTACTATAAACCAGTAGCAGTACATTTTGTGAAACAAAAAAAGTCCATGAGCTGCAGGGTATGGTGATAGAACATATACCCAAACCTCACAGAGGTGGTAATAGGCATCACATCTTACTACAGCAAGAGACCATTTGGATCCCTAAACTGGACACGATTCATCTTAGAGGATTAAACGCCTGTTTGTACCAGCACTTCCTGTTTGCAGGTGACCAGAGGGAAAATGCAGAGGGAAAGAGCCACAATTGGCAGGTGGTAGTTGCTGTACCGTTGAGTGCCCCACACTACTAGATCGCTACTGCAGTGATCGCTTAACCCTCATAACGGCACGGCATGGCACCTCCAAAATGCCTTTTTGGGGGAGGGGGCCTGTGTGATGGCACAGCTGGCACACCCCAAAGGCCAACCCTGGTGGGAGTATAGAGAAATAGAAAGCAAAGAGCTCCTTGCACCAGGTCCCACCCAGGCAGCCATTCTATTCCAGATACCACTTGGTAAGGATCCTAGTCCAGGGAGCAGAGAGTAGCTTGAGATATGTAAAAGAGAGGAGCTCATTTTTCCAGGTGCCACCCGCTCAGACTGCCTTTCCATTTCAGGTACCACTTGGTAGAGGGTCCTAGCACAATATGTGAGGTCACAATGAAGGGTAGGCAATGCTGGTGAGATTTTAGAATGGGAACAATATAAAGGAGGTACATATAGCGGGACATGAATTATGAGGGGGGGAATTTAGTGTACACAAATTATGGGGCAGAGGAGGGGGCCAAGGACAAGTGACACGTGTAGTGCTAAACTACATGTAGTGGTGAGGTTTGGGAAGTGTGTATGCTGGGGGCATGTACAGGGGGGCAGCAAGCATGGGGTGGGAACACATGAAGCAGCAGCACACATTTGGGGGGAAGGATGCTGAAACATATGGAGGCATGTTTGCATGTGGAGAGAAAGGGGGACCCATTGGGGCAGGGTAGGGGGGCAAAGCATATGAATTTAGGGACCTGAACATGAATTGGGGGGCACAAATTGGGTCAGCATAGGGCACCCCATCCACCATGTCACGGGAGAGGTCACATACGTTTGGGAGGGGAGGAGGGATGGGACATATGGAGAAGCGGCATGGGAGGTAGAGATGAAGCCTATGGAGGGACAGCATGGGAATGAGGGAGTAGGCAGCTGGGACATATAGAGGGGCAGCATTGGGCATAGTGGGAAGGGCAGATGGGACATATGGGGGGGCACTATGGGGGGAAGGGGATAGGGACATATGGTGGTGCAGGATTGAGCACCCTATCCACCTAGGTGCAGTCCCTGACACAGCTCCTTACAATCCTATTCACTGCATGGACCTCTTCAGTTGCCCATGCAACAATCAGCAGCCAGCCACTGACTTATTATTACTGCTATCCCCTCCCCCCGACAGCAGGTCTAAAGAAGCCGCTCTACCTAAATTGCCATCAACGATCCTCAGCTGCTTCTTCCAGCCACTGCCCATCCTCAGCCTCTGCCGCCAATCCCCACCTGCTGCTTCTTAGACGCTGGTCCTCAGTCGCTGCCTCTAGCTGCCGATCCTCAGCCATCCTCAGCCACCAATCCCCCACAACTGCTGTCAGCTGTCTCCAGGGGCAACTATCCAGCATCCCCCCCAGCCTCTCACAACGCTGATCCATCTGCCACCATGAAGACACTGCATGCAGCTGCTTCTGTATCTCCCCAGATGTACACCAGGTCTCATGGTCTTGCTAGAGTGGTATTGTACCCCTCTATAAACTTTGGAATAGTTCAGGGTAGTTCTGAGATGCACAAAAGTGGGGGATATAGGGAGAATATGTACCCCATCCCTGGAGTCTCCCGCCATGGCTGCTGTTTAAAGTACCATTTTGGATTGTTATCGTGGATGCTAGGCAAGTGTCACTGCTAGCACACTCTCCCTACTGCTCATCCACCTCCCTTCAACTTTGAGTGCCCCTGCCTGCCTGCTATAGCCGGCATGATTTTTATCAATGTCAATAATAGCCGGCAATAGCATTTTTTTTTTACTATAGATATTTGATAAAAAAGTGTGCCTCCCCCAAATAGGGGTGCTGGTACATGGCCATGTTACCGACATGTCACCCAACTGGTCTAGAGGTCCCCTGGACCATTTAACAGTTTACACCAAGTTACACATAAATACACCACACAAAAATGTTTATTATTCTAAATTTCACTACTTACCAGCCCCCCATCTATTTTTCTCTATCCCGTGCTGCACGCCATCCTCATCCGGTTGGCCGGTTCATCTGGTGTCCCGCGCTGTGCTCTTTGGTGCCTCTCCACTGTCTTCTTTGGCTGATGCTGGGTGTCAGTACTGACTGGAGAAAGGTCTTCCTTTCCATCCTTGCTATCAGCAAGAGGAATGAGTTTGGGGGGCACTTTTTTACACAGAGGGTTGCTCAGGGGTTTCTTCCTTGTGTCTACATCCCTCACAGGAGGGGAGGGGTATGGGTGGTTTCCTCCATGCCCTTCCCCTCCTGTGATGTGCAAGTGAGGGAAATACCCGAGATGCCCAGCCTCACACTATAAATGGGAACTCTCCACAGCTTAGTATAGAGTCCGCAGCCAGGTGCCAAGATAAAAGGGGGAGAGCCTGTGTTCCCCTCCAGTACAAATGCTAACGGAACATCAATAGTTACCCCACCGGCATAAATCTTATTGATGCTGCACTGGACGAAAGACTTAACAAGATAGGTATTACCTTCTGTAAGTTTTGCACTTTAACCTGGTCCCACGGACCCCACCATTTCAAGTACCATTACCTGCACCACCAATGGGTATGATGGTGCAGTTGACCCAAGCGGACCAGTGCTATAGGGCATAAGGGCATAAGGTCCTTGAGCTCTGGAACGACCATCCCCTATGCTTGGTTTGCCAGGTTGGTAAGCCTTGGGGGGAGACACACATTTTTCTTTTTTCATTTTTAAAAAATGGTGGGGCAAATATTCCTTCTGAAGAATAAGAAAAAAAAACGATTGCCCCCCCCCCCCCCTCCCCAGTATGTGATGCTTCTGAGGCAAGATAGTGGCAGCCGTATCCTAGAGTCCTGAACAGAGTTGCAGCCCAGTGGGGGAAAGAATAAAAAGTGACTAATAACCTAAAATATTTTAATTTTAGATGCTGGGGAATAGTTTTTGCCTTTTTATTAAATGATGCTGAAGGTCCGGTTTAACATGTGTCACTCTGGAATGCCTATAGCAAAAGTTATACTTTGTACAGTACACTAGCAATAATCTGTCACGTTTTTTGTAAACCCACTGTACTGATACAACAAGTTAATTTAAGAGAATATAAATAAGTGAAATGATAACAAAAGGTTTGTCACCTGTATAAAGTTTAGAGGTACCTACACGTGTGCAGGTATGTGTAACGTGTCACTGTAGGTATAAATTACCAACAGGACTACAGATAGATAGACAGAACTACCCAGAACCAAAACAAATACAATCTTTCTTCTATGACTTTCCCTTCAAAATAATGTTAGTAAAGTACGATGATGTATATCATTAATACTCAGAGATTTAATGCTGGCCAAACATGTATGGTACACAGCTTAGTGAATTTATATTTTAAAGTACCAATCAGTAATTATTTAGATCTTTCCTACTATAATTGGGCCACTGGAGACATTGATTCATGTGTTATTATACCCTGAGCAACGTAAGCAGCATGGTGCATCTTACTCATGGTGAATGATGACGTCAAGCTGTGAAATAATTCTCTCTTCCCTTCCCTCCCTAGATTTCCGTCTGTTTGTAACATGAATAAAATATTCAGGGGGGAGATTAGAGACAATAGCCATAACTTTTTATTTTGATTGTATCTTCATGTGTACTGTTTTTATAAGAAGAGTCTCACTGGCAGCAAGCAACTATTATATTATTATGTGTTTTAATTTTGTGAAAGGCATAATTTCCTGGCACTTATCTGTAAAGGTGTACCTTCAAGGTTTAGCATTAGTATGAATGCTTGTTTCCAGAGCAACAGTTTCTCCAGAGAGACTTATATTTTCATCCTCAATTACTGCCTCTGAACTGTGTGATCATTTTGTTGATACACTGTATATGCCCACCTGTCAGGTAACTTCATTTTCATATCTGCACAATGTGAATGCAAAGCTTATGCTTGTGTGTGCTACAGACAACTATGACTACAGTACTTACATATTTATCATGACAATAAGCCCTTTTAAATATACATCTACAAGATGGCAGAAGGATGACATGTATTAGCATATCTGAAGTGGTGCCGACAAGGTAACACATGCCTTTCTTTATGGGGCCGAGACAAAATACATTTTTCTGATGGGTTCTAGCTAGAGATGAGCGAACTTTTGAAAAATTCGATTCGACTGATTCGCTGAATTTTCCAACAAAAATAGTTTCGACCTGAATTTATTCGCGACGAATTGCTATTAAAAAAGGGTATTTCTGAGCCTCTTAGAGCCTCAATAGGGTTGTAAACCATTCTGCCTTTCTGTAACACGCATAGGATGCGTGCTGGGTTAGTGAGATAATGCTGTAAATAATTATCACATGCAGATCAGAGGCATCGCTAATAGAGTCGCAGAGCGGCACAATTGCAGAGAGTTGAAGTTGCATCACTATGAGGGGCTCCTATAGTGCCTGAAAAACACACCCTGGAGCTGGCAGCAGCAGGAGCCCAAAAATTAGCTGAATCACACCCTGGAGTTGCAAGCAGCAGCAGCTGCAGGAGCCCAAACATTGCTTTAAAGAGACACTGGAGTTGGCTGCAGGAGGCCAAAAATTGGATGAATCACACCCTGGAGTTGCAAGCAGGACCACAAACATTGCTTTAAAGAGACACTGGAGTTGGCTGCAGGAGGCCAAAAATTGGATGAATCACACCCTGGAGTTGCAAGCAGGAGCCCAAACATTGCGTGAAAGAGACACTGGAGTTGGCAGCAGGAGCCCAAAAATTGGATGAATCACACCCTGGAGTCGCAAGCAGCAGCAGCAGGAACCCAAACATAGCTTGAAAGAGACACTGGAGTTGGCAGCAGGAGCCCAAAAATTGGATGAATCACACCCTGGAGTTGCAAGCCGCAGCAGGAGCCCAAACATAGCTTGAAAGAGACACTGGAGTTGGCAGCAGGAGCCCAAAAATTGGCTAAATGACACCCTGGAGTTGCAAGCAGCAGCAGCAGCAGCCCAAACATAGCTTGAAAGAGACACTGGAGTTGGCAGCAGGAGCCCAAAAATTGGCTAAATCACACCCTGGAGTTGCAAGCAGCAGCAGCAGCCCAAACATAGCTTGAAAGAGACACTGGAGTTGGCAGCAGGAGGCCAAAAATTGGATGAATCTTCCTCACAACCCTCTAGTTTATCTGGCTGCTCCTCCTCTCCTGTCCGCTGACTATATAAACCAGCCATTTCGCCAAGCCTAAACTGTGCTTCACTGGGCCACTCCTCCTCCTCTTCCTCCTCCTCCTCCAGTTCAGCTCCAACGGGGTTCATGTGGCCGTAAGATGTAGACGCCATGTCTCCAGTGCCCCGACCAGCTATGGTTTCCAACATGTGCTGTAGTACATGAAGCAGTGGAATCACGTCGTTCATCCTGTAATCCTGCCGACTGACAAATAAAGTGGCTTCCTCAAAGGGCCTGAGCAAACGGCAGGTGTCACGTATGAGCTGCCACTGGTTGACATTGAAGTTACACAGGGGAGTCCCCCTATCCGCTTGGATCATCAGGAAATCCGTGATGGCTTTTTTAATCGGTCCAACATGTAAAGGGTGGAAACATTGCAAATCACACTTTGTTGGGGGCTACCGTTCTGACGCTGTAGCTCAAGAAGGGCGTGTTTGGCGGTGTATGAGTGGCTGAAGTGCATGCAAAGTTTCCTTGAAGTTGTTAGGATGAACCAGATTGAAGACGTGAGCCATGCAGGGCGCATGGGTCAGGCTTCCTTGGCGCTGCGCAGACAAAATGTTCTTCCCATTGTCGTTAACCATGATTCCCATTTTAAGTTTTCTTGGAGTAAGCCATGTTTGGATTTTGTGATGAATAAATTTAAGCAGTTCCTCCCCTGTGTGACTCCGTTCACCAAGACAAACCATGTGAAGCACAGCATGACACCTCCGTGCCCTGCACACATGGTAGACTGGAGGGGCACTGAGACTTGAGCCTACAGTGGAGGGTGAGGAGATGGCGGAGGATGAGGAGGCCGAGTCGCACGGTGTCACAGGTGTCACCAGGGAGCGCAGAGCCCGAAGCGGCGTGACCTGTCCAAGTTGCTGCTGCTTCTGCAAAGGGACCACATTCACCCAGTGGGCCGTAAACGACATGTACTGTCCCTGACCGTAGTTACAGCTCCAGACGTCGGCGCTGCCATGCACTTTGCTACACACGGACAGGCTCAAGGACTGGCCCACCTTCTGTTCAACAAAAGTGTGCAGCGCTGGTACTGTCTTCTTGGCAAAGAAATGACGGCTTGGGACTCTCCACCTCGGCTCGCACAAGCCATCAGTTCTCTGAAAGGTGCAGAGTCCACCACCTGAAAAGGGAGCGACTGCAGCACCAGCAACTTGAACAGGAGAACATTCAGCTTCTGTGCCATAGGATGAGTGGGCGCATACTGCTGTCTCTTGGACATGGCTTCGCTGATGGATTGCTGGCGGGATGCATGACTTGGAGGAGGAGGAGGAGGAGCAGGAGCATCAGGAGCGACAGAGGATGGGTATGACGCACAGCTGCATTCGGCTGAGGTGCTGGAGCCTTGGCTGGCAGAAATTTGGAGTGGCGTGCCACTTGGTGAGGAAGCAGGCTGGACCACCTCTTCGGAGCCTCAGTTCTCCCAGGCCGCTTTATGGTGGCGCATCATATGTTGACGCAGGGCCGGGGTGCCAACATTTGGGCCCTGGCCACGGTTCACCTTCTGCCTACATATCTTGCATGTGGCCATGTTACCCTCCTGCGGATGCTTCAGGTAAAACTGCCACACTGCCGAGTAGCTACTTTTCCCACCAACAGGCTGCACTGATTCACTGCTACTGTCGCCAACTCCAGGAACCCCTGCTCCACTACCTCCCGATAAGGTAGCCTGCCGTGCAGCAGGTGATCTACCCCGGCCCCGGCCCCGTTTGGCTCCAGGCTTTACAATTGTGCCCCATGCTGACTGCCAACCATGCTGCTAACACCTTGTTGCCTCAGCTGCTGACTCCAGGGCAACCTGCGCCCCTCTTCTCCTGATGATGACGATGAAGCCCCTTCTGCACCCGGTTCCCAAGTGCGATGGGCTTCTTCATCATCATCATCATCACCAAGTTGTGGCTGCACGTCACTGATGCTGAAACGCCCACGACACTCTCCACATCACTATTTGCCTGCCTAGCTAAAGAAGCCACCTCCATTTCTTGGCTGGGCAGTAGCTGCTGAATGTCCTCTATCTGATCGTCCACCTCACTAAAGAGTGGAGCTGAACCCAAAGCATAGGATACGTCGCTGGGGGAGGGAACGGCGTAGGACAAAGGCAATGGGAGGACAAGGACTGCTCTCGAGGCATGCCAACTCAGGGTTGTGTCAGAGGGACCTACCGACCCTAGACTGGGGGTCTCAGATGTAACTTGTTATGATGTGGATGACCGTGTTAACCAATCTACCATGGTAGATGCGTTACTGGTGGAGACACGACCGCTAGCAGATACAGGTAGATCAGATCTCTCACCGTGACTCCTGCTGCCACTCGCCCCTAGTCTGCTGCAACCTCTGCCTGCTGAATCTTGGCCTCTGCCACTCCTCTTTGAACATCCTGGCACTTGTCTGCCTGACATTTTTATGTATTTGAAATGCGCAATAGGTACGTTAAAAAATGTGTTTACTTTAAAAAGCAGAAGCTAAATAAAGTGAGGAACTGCTTCTCTGCACCAGATACTATGAAAATTGGCAATATGGGATACCCTGCGGCCTGGTGTTTTGGCAGCAGACCAAAAACCAATTCAAAATGCAATAGCTGAATTAAAATGAGGCTGAACAACACTTATTTAGTATAACAGATAGGGTGCTACGTGCAGGTTTGGGATACCCTGCGACCTAGTGTTTTGGCAGCAGGACTAAAACCAAATCAAAATGCAATAGTTTAATTAATCTGAGGATCAACAAGCATATTTAGTATAAAAGATAGGCTGCTAAGTGTAGGTTTGAGATACCCTGTGGCCTAGTGTTTTGGCAGCAAGACAAAAACCAATTCAAAATGCAATAGTTTTATTAAGCTGAGGATCAACAAGCGTATTTAGTATAACAGATAGACTGCTAAGTGCAGGTTTGGGATACCCTGCGGCCTAGTGTTTTGACAGTAGGACAAAAACCAATTCAAAATGCAATAGTTTGATTAAGCTGAGGAGCAACAAGCATATTTAGCATAAAAGATAGGCTGCTAAGTGCAGGTTTGGGATACCCTGCAGCCTAGTGTTTTGGCAGCAGGACAAAAACCAATTCAAAATGCAATAATTTGATTAAGCTGAGGATCACCAAGCGTATTTAGTATAACAGATAGACTGCTAAGTGCAGATTTGGGATACCCTGCGTCCTAGTGTTTTGGCAGCAGGACAAAAACCAATAAAAAATGCAATAGTTTGATTAAGCTGAGGAGCAACAAGCGTATTTAGTATAACAGATAGGCTGCTAAGTGCAGGTGTGGGATACCCTGCGGCCTAGTGTTTTGGCAGCAGGACAAAAACCAATTCAAAATGCAATAGTTTGATTAAGCTGAGGATCAACAAGCGTATTTAGTATAACAGATAGGCTGCTAAGTGCAGGTTTGGGATACCCTGCGGCCTAGTGTTTTGGCAGCAGGACAAAAACCAATTCAAAATGCAATAGTTTGATTAAGCTGAGGAGCAACAAGCGTATTTAGTATAACAGATAGGGTGCTACGTGCAGGTTTGGGATACCCTGCGGCCTAGTGTTTTGACAGCAGGACAAAAATCAAATCAAAATGCAATAGTTTGATTAAGCTGAGGATCAACAAGCGTATTTAGTATAACAGATAGGCTGCTAAGTGCAGGTTTGGGATACCCTGCGGCCTAGTGTTTTGGCAGCAGGACAAAAACCAATTCAAAATGCAGTAATTTGATTAAGCTGAGGATGAACAAATGTATTTAGTATAACAGATAGACTGCTAAGTGCAGGTTTGGGATACCCTGCGGCCTAGTGTTTTGGCAGCAGGACAAAAACCAATTCAAAATGCAATAGTTTGATTAAGCTAAAGAGCAACAAGCGTATTTTGTATAACAGATAGGGTGCTAAGTGCAGGTTTGGGATACCCTGCGGCCTAGTGTTTTGGCAGCAGGACAAAAACCAATAAAAAATGCAATAGTTTGATTAAGCTGAGGAGCAACAAGCGTATTTAGTATAACAGATAGGCTGCTAAGTGCAGGTGTGGGATACCCTGCGGCCTAGTGTTTTGGCAGCAGGACAAAAACCAATTCAAAATGCAATAGTTTGATTAAGCTGAGGATCAACAAGCGTATTTAGTATAACAGATAGGCTGCTAAGTGCAGGTTTGGGATACCCTGCGGCCTAGTGTTTTGGCAGCAGGACAAAAACCAATTCAAAATGCAATAGTTTGATTAAGCTGAGGATCAACAAGCGTATTTAGTATAACAGATAGGCTGCTAAGTGCAGGTTTGGGATACCCTGCGGCCTAGTGTTTTGGCAGCAGGACAAAAACCAATTCAAAATGCAATAGTTTGATTAAGCTGAGGAGCAACAAGCGTATTTAGTATAACAGATAGGGTGCTATGTGCAGGTTTGGGATACCCTGCGGCCTAGTGTTTTGACAGCAGGACAAAAATCAAATCAAAATGCAATAGTTTGATTAAGCTGAGGAGCAACAAGCGTATTTAGTATAACAGATAGGCTGCTAAGTGCAGGTTTGGGATACCCTGCGGCCTAGTGTTTTGGCAGCAGGACAAAAACCAATTCAAAATGCAGTAATTTGATTAAGCTGAGGATGAACAAATGTATTTAGTATAACAGATAGGCTGCTAAGTGCAGGTTTGGGATACCCTGCGGCCTAGTGTTTTGGCAGCAGGACAAAAACCAATTCAAAATGCAATAGTTTGATTAAGCTGAGGAGCAACAAGCGTATTTTGTATAACAGATAGGGTGCTAAGTGCAGGTTTGGGATACCCTGCGGCCTAGTGTTTTGGCAGCAGGACAAAAACCAATTCAAAATGCAATAGTTTGATTAAGCTGAGGAGCAACAAGCGTATTTTGTATAACAGATAGGCTGCTAAGTGCAGATTTGGGATACCCTGCGTCCTAGTGTTTTGGCAGCAGGACAAAAACCAATAAAAAATGCAATAGTTTGATTAAGCTGAGGAGCAACAAGCGTATTTAGTAAAACAGATAGGCTGCTAAGTGCAGCTTTGGGATACCCTGCGGCCTAGTGTTTTGACAGCAGGACAAAAACCAATTCAAAATACAATAGTTTGATTAAGCTGAGGATCAACAAGCGTATTGAGTATAACAGATAGGCTGCTAAGTGCAGGTTTGGGATACCCTGCGGCCTAGTGTTTTGGCAGCAGGACAAAAACCAATTCAAAATGCAGTAATTTGATTAAACTGAGGATGAACAAACGTATTTAGTATAACAGATAGACTGCTAAGTGCAGGTTTGGTATACCCTGCGGCCTAGTGTTTTGGCAGCAGGACAAAAACCAATTCAAAATGCAATAGTTTGATTAAGCTGAGGAGCAACAGGCGTATTTTGTATAACAGATAGGCTGCTACGGGCAGGTTTGGGATACCCTGCGGCCTAGTGTTTTGGCAGCAGGACAAAAACGAAATCAAAATGCAATAGTTTGATTAAGCTAAGGATCAACAAGCGTATTTAGTACAACAGATAGGCTGCTAAGTGCAGGTTTGGGATACCCTGCGGCCTAGTGTTTTGGCAGCAGGACAAAAACCAATTCAAAATGCAATAGTTTTATTAAGCTGAGGATCAACAAGCGTATTTAGTATAACAGATAGGCTGCTAAGTGCAGGTTTGGGAAACCCTGCGGCCTAGTGTTTTGGCAGCAGGACAAAAACCAATTCAAAATGCAATAGTTTGATTAAGCTGAGGAGCAACAAGCGTATTTTGTATAACAGATAGGGTGCTAAGTGCAGGTTTGGGATACCCTGCGGCCCTGTGTTTTGGCAGCAGGACAAAAACCAATTCAAAATGCAATAATTTGATTAAGCTGAGGATCACCAAGCGTATTTAGTATAACAGATAGACTGCTAAGTGCAGATTTGGGATACCCTGCGTCCTAGTGTTTTGGCAGCAGGACAAAAACCAATAAAAAATGCAATAGTTTGATTAAGCTGAGGAGCAACAAGCGTATTTAGTATAACAGATAGGCTGCTAAGTGCAGGTTTGGGATACCCTGCGGCCTAGTGTTTTGGCAGCAGGACAAAAACCAATTCAAAATGCAATAGTTTGATTAAGCTGAGGATCAACAAGCGTATTTAGTATAACAGATAGGCTGCTAAGTGCAGGTTTGGGATACCCTGCGGCCTAGTGTTTTGACAGCAGGACAAAAACCAATTCAAAATGCAATAGTTTGATTAAGCTGAGGATCAACAAGCGTATTTAGTATAACAGATAGGCTGCTAAGTGCAGGTTTGGGAAACCCTGCGGCCTAGTGTTTTGACAGCAGGACAAAAATCAAATCAAAATGCAATAGTTTGATTAAGCTGAGGATCAACAAGCGTATTTAGTATAACAGATAGGCTGCTAAGTGCAGGTTTGGGTTACCCTGCGGCCTAGTGTTTTGACAGCAGGACAAAAACCAATTCAAAATGCAATAGTTTGATTAAGCTAAGGATCAACAAGCGTATTTAGTATAACAGATAGGGTGATACGTGCAGGTTTGGGATGCCCATGTGGGCTGATATATTTAAAGCAGGACAAAAACCATTTCAAAATGCAATAGTTTGATTGAGCTGAGGATGAACAAACGTATTTAGTATAACAGATAGGGTGCGAAGTGCAGGTTTGGGATGCCCATGTGGGCTGGTGTATTTAAAGCAGACCAAAAAATATTAAAACTAAATTAAAACTAATCCAGTTTTTAGAAATGCTTGTGTGTAACAGATAGGGTTAAATAAGCCACTGCATAGATGGCATGCACAGTGGCAAGGCAGATTTACAGCACAAAGAACTGAAATTGAATTGAAAACTGATCTGGCTAATGAAAACATTTTCACTGTCACTTCTATGCTGTTCTATGATCGTTCCGTTTTTTCCCTATCTTTCACTATCTTTCCCTGGCTCTGTCTACCTCTCTGTCTGCCTCTCTGACTCTTCCTACCTATCTCTAACTCTCTGTCCCTGTCTGTAACCAGCTGTGCTCTGGCCGCAATAGAACGCTGAAATGCGCACAAGGAAGATGGCCGCCGGCTTATATAGCACGGTGACGTCACTGGGCTTCCTGGCTGCTGATAGGCTGCATGTGACTTTCCCATGATACCTTACCGCAGGACATGTGCTACCACCATTTTAGAATGCCTGTAATTGAAATAAATGGAGTTTAAAGGAAAACTTCGATTGATCGAATCGCGGGGAAATTCGGATTCGTTCAGAATCGAATTTTTCATGAAATTCGGAATGAATCCGGGTTCGTCCGGATCGATTCGCTCATCCCTAGTTCTAGCCAAGCCCCTCTTCCGCTTAATACAATGCCCCCCCCCCCAACTTTCAAAGGTGAAGTTTAAAGCATGGCACCTTGCCTGAAGCAGCTGTCAGGTCATGCCAGGACACCACCTTGCTCCACCATCTTCCATTTAGGAGAGCACAAACCACTTGGGTAGTCTACAGCATGTTTTTTTCCATTGGTCACAAGAAAGCAGATGCTTTGGTTGATGAGAGTCAGGGGAGTACCAGCTCGAGGCACTGCCAGCTACAGAGGAGCATGCAGATTGCTGATAACAGTTAGCTTTGAATAAAATGGCATTGAAAAGGAGAGTGTAAGTGGTTTATTACTTTATCCTATAGAGATGCTTTAAAGCTTACCTAAAGTTGTAAACAGCCCATAGACTGTTTGATCATCATCCTTCTGGTAATCACAATTTGGAATGCTCCCCTTTGCTGTTAACCCTTTTGGAAGCCAAATATACCAGAATACTCAATATTCTGCATTCTTGTCCTGATGACAGCAACACCAACGCATCCCATACCACCACCGATACCATTACCATTTGCCAGGGGGGTGCATGCACTTTGTGTTGTACCACACATACACACTGCAAGCCTTTTTTCTTACTAGCAGTCACATGTGAAACACTGTCTGGGCAGTGTTACCCATAAGGCACTTGAGGGCCTGTGCCCAGGGCACTGCCATGCAGGAGGACAGCAACCCTCTGGATGAAATTCTAAATAGGAAGTCCGGTAATAAATTTCCAGACTCGCTCTTTAAAATGTGGCAGCAGGGCAGTCCAGATTAAGGGTGATATTGATATATAGTAAACTTGAGCTCAAACATGGTAATTTGGCTATAAAATGCCGAAAAGACTCCAGGTCCGGCTGACCGCTTGTGCTTGTGGCACTCACCTTGGGACATTTGTGGGCATTTGTGGGTTCTGGCAGCATCCCACTCACTCCAGTTGCCAAGATATTTGAATGGCTGAAGGCAGCTAAATTCCTAGGTTTTTGTTCACTTCAGTATTTCAATATTTTAAATTCAATAATTATTCCAAATATACAATGAAAAATACATCAATTATCAAAACAGAGTAATCATATATGAAGGAAAACATCACAATATTATTTGCCTACAATATACTTATACATCTCATGAACAAATCACAACATTTGAGTAAACAAAGTATAAATCTAGGGCCCGGCTTGTCAAACACCATCCGCCAAGCCCAGCCGCACCTGCACAAGTCAAAGTGGCGCGGAGCACACTCCAGAATCTTTTCAGCGTATTTCCACAGCATACGATGATACAAAAAAAAAATCACCCCTAAAAAAAAATTATATATATATATATATATATATATATATATATATATATATATAATTCCCTCCCCTCTCTTCTCCCATTCCCCCTCATCCCCTCCCTCCATCAGAATGTCCTAGAATTTCTGCAGTACACTGGATAATCACTTTGATTATGATTATCCAATCTAGTTTCTGCTTCACCCTCTTATATAATATGTTTCTCTTTTTTCAAGATACCACTATAGTAATGCTAGCTAGCTGCCATAAATACAAACACTATTAGCGTTGAGATAGGATCTTTAGTTCCTCCTGGGATCTCTCCCAATAAGGCAGCTTTCAGATTACATGGTAACTGTCTATGGGTAATTTTAAATATCAATTTAATAATTCTTGCCCAAGTCTTCTAATAATCAGACATGGCAGAAATCCCCCAGTATTTCACATCCCCAGAAACAGTTCAGGGAACTCCCCAAGCTAATTTTGGCCAACATACTCGGTACCATATACCACCTTATTGCTACTTTCACACTAGCTTCAATTAATGTAATATTCATAGAGCACTTCCCCACTCTTTCACTAACTCTGCCTCACCAATCTTGAGCCCTGAAACTCCAGAGAACTGGTCCAGAATCCCCAAGATATTTGGGACCGATACAAGAGGGTAATTTATGAAGAGGAGTTCAGCGTCCACAAATAGAGCCCATTTATGCTCGACTTTTCCACATCTGACACCCAGCAACCAACCTCCATACATATCATATTCGCTAGTGGTTATATTGCCAACAGGAATAACCCCGGGGACAAGGGGCATCCCTGTCTCATACTCCAAGTCCTGACCTAGACCCACTAATAATTACAGTTGCTTTAGGGTGGCAAGAGAGTCCCCTAATGATGTTACAAAATTCTTCTTCAAAACCTATAAACCCATTCTAACTAAGACCTTCTCTAGATATTCTCATGAAAGACTGTTGAAGGCCATTTGTAAATCAATAGATAATAAACATACCTTTTTCCTCCTTCCCTCCCACCTTTTTTTAATAAATCAGTGATATTTAAGGCCCTCCTGGCCTGGTCTGGGTCATGACGCGAACCCGACCTGGTCCAGATGGATTATCTCAGCCAAAAAGGAGCTAGGTCTAGTAGCCAATGCTTTAGTCATGATTTTTATATCATTGTCTCTTAAAGATATTGGGTGAAAATTGCCAAAGTCTTTCCCCACCTTTGGGATGACGATTGTATTGGCCTGAAGAGCCTCACTAGGTATTGTACCCCCCCTTTTAATTCCATTAAACCATCTCATTAAGTGAGGAACTAAAACATGGCCAAACTTCTTGTAGTAGGCATTTGACAATCCATCCTGGACCAGGAGCCCTTAGTGCTCTTCAAGCTTTTATTGTATTCGAAACCTCAAATTCTGTAAAATCTTTTTCCATACTAGTCTTCTGGGATTCGGTTAAGATTTTGATTAGCCTACCATTGATCCCTTTAGGATCCGCTCCCGAGGTTTATGAATATAGGTTAGAGTAAAATATCTCAGGATTCTGTAAAAAGGGATCCATCTTATTTTTTAAAACTTTTGGCAGGATATTGGTTTTATTATGAGGGGGTAAGTCTACCTGGCATGTATCCCCAAGGCATAAAGTTTGGCTTTACTCCACTGAAAATCCCTTTCTGCTCTAGTTGTAACGAGCAAGTTTACTTCAACTCTCAGAAGATCAACTGATTCTAAAAGCTGTCTATTTTGGACGTTTCTTCTGCTCTTTAATGATCGCTTCCAGTCTAGATTTTTTGGTAATTTCTTTGGTCGAGCTTTATTTGATTCTAGCTGGCAGTTGGATTAACTTGCACCTTATGGGCAAGCCAGTTCATAGCTACATAGCTAGTTCAATTGAACCCCTTAGGCTTAGTTCCCCAAACTTTAATGTTCAAGGCCACAGCTGCGTGGTCCGACCAGCTTGTCTCAAAAAAGGTACAATTAATTACTTTACAGAGTAATGCGGATGGGACAAAAATATGGTCGATCCCAGAATAGACTCAATGAGCCCCAGAGTAGAAGGTAAAGTCCTGGATCCTGGGATTACACTCCCTCCAAAAGTCTACCAAATCCAGAGATGCTAGTAACCCCACCAGTTCCCTACTAGATGATGGGGGGAGCTTTACATTTATACTTGGAGGGTTTCGATTTATCCATCCAGCATCAAATTGGTATCACCACACCAAATCACTGTTCCTTCCACTCTGGGGCCCACCCCTAAAAGAATTTCATTTGAGCTCTATTTGGAGCATAGTCTCATATAACTGAGATAATCTATTCTCCAGCTCTCCCCTTAATAAAACGGTATCTAACTTCAGCATCTCTTACTTCTTCTAAGAGAGAATCAGGGACAGATTTAGCAAAACAGATTGCAACCCCCCATTTTTTTTCTTTAGGGTTGGACGAAAAGTATTTCGGACATTCACTGTGTAAAAATTCTGGCATATAATTTTCAAAAAAACAGGTTTCCTGTAATAGTAGGGTATCAGCTCCCACAGACGTTTAGAATCTGAAGGCTGTATTCCTTTTTATGGGGTGTTTAACACTTGCAAATTATGTGAGATTATTTTGCGCCTGAGTAGATTATTCATATTGTTTTAACCCTTGATCAATGCTAGTAGAAACCTCCCAAAACAGAGCATAAATGTTCTCACGCCTAGGATAGGGGAACTCAAGGAGGAGCTCAAGGATGGTCCATACAAAACCCACAGCAAAGGATAGAGGGGAGGTGAAAAGGAGACAAAAAGGGGAGGGAGAAGAGAGAAATAAAAAAATAAAGAGAAAGAAAAAAATCAATTTTGAGACTATTCTATAACTATATAACTTATTATGGACTTCTACTACAGACTATTTAACCCAAGAAAAAAATTATTCTGTAATCATACAGAAAAATTACAGCAGTCCACACTGTCTCTTTGCTTATTTTTACTCCTTCCATAACGGGGACATGAGCCTGCTGTCTATTGCTCGGGGGATCAGAAAGATCTCTCTGCAATAATCCCAAGTTGCCTAGAGTTTCGTCTCCCTCTTTACATCAAGATAATTAATATGTATGGTTTTTATATTGGAACATTAAGCTGAAAAGGTGGGCTCACCTGCACCTAATCCCCTTTGCCTGTAAAGTAGAGGGAATTAGTTTCAAAGTCCGCCTCTTCTGAAATATGTCAGGAGAGACAAGAGCAAAAAATTGCACTTGTAAGCCCTGATCACCAACTTGGGCTTATCTCTTGCATCCATCAAAACAGCTTCTTTAGTACTAAAAAATGTGGGCACGCAATAATATATCTCTTGATTTTCCATCTTTCCGGGGGTCACAAAGAATGTTTTGGGGGGATTGGGGCCCTCGCCTGTGCCCTGGCTGAGTATGGAGTCCCCTTGCCAGATTCTGGTAAGTGGCTCCTGTGTCTTCTTTCTCCCTCTGGCTGGTTGTGAATATCACTTTCAGTTAGTTCTAGTGCACCTTGTCTTATTTAAATAACAACTTTTATTGATTACAATATAGACTTAACAAAAATATCATGAAAAAATACATAAAGGATAGAATCAGGGTTCCTGTATCATAAGTGATTGTCTTTCCGCTGTATCAAGGATTCCGCACGCCGATTGTTCCCTTTGTAGCAAGCTTTTGGGCATTCTGTCCTTAGTTTGTAGCAAGCCTGGTACCCTGTTTGTAGCAAGTAATCCAGTACTGACACCTTTCGTCTTTTAGGCTTCCTCAGTGTACTGGGTGTCAGATTTAGTGTTTGTATCAGGTTGCCTGTTGCCCAATGCCAGCTTAATAAATCAACCTCTGTGTGATGAGGCTTTTAGTTGGCACTGATTTTGGCTAGTACCCCTCCTAGTGGAGGGGAGATGCAGGATAGTGCCTCCTTCCCTTTGCTTTTCCACCTGACATGCTGCGTTTATTGTTAGTTTTGTTTCCCCTGATATCCTCGAGAGATTTGTTGACCCAGGATAGGGTAGGGTGAACCCTAAATACAGCATTAGCATGTATTGTGGACTGTGTAATTGTTATTACTGGTTTTTGATGATTCTGAAAGGTTTTGATGCAATCAAGCATCCCAAATCAGGATGTTTAGAGCTGGGGTAGCTTTAAGGGCTTCCTAAAGTTTGAATTGGGCCACTGGCCCCACCCACAAAACTTACCAGGACAATGCCGGCAGCCAACTAGATTACTAATGCCCTGTTGGAAACCAAGGTGGGAGGGACCAACCAGCTCATGGGATCACAGAGCCTACTAGCCCAGGAACATCAAGGGGACGTAATACTGCTGCCCAGACCAGAGTGCTTGCTGATGCCTGTAGTGCCTTGTAATTTGGTTCCCTTCTAGCTAATTACTACCTGTTGCATTGCTTCCTTGCTGCTATCATGGATTCTCATGTTGTTATGACTGTTAGAAAGCTGTTGTGCCTGGTGAAACAAGATGAGATGGTAGTTGACATCCTCCTGAAAGTTTTTTTTCTAAATCTTTCAGTCTTGAGTTGCTATGCATTGTTCATGTTGTGGATAGTGGTGAATGTAAATTTGAGGATGCACAACCACTCATTTTTGGCCTGGTAGGTAGGGCTATGTCTGAGTTCTTATCCAGTCCTGTTGAGATTCATGTCTCCAGTGAATTACCTGCTGATAGGACATCCCTGGCCAGTCCTGTAACTTTTTCTTTGTTGCCTATGACTCCTGCTGAGTCAGTTACCATTATGTCTTATGTAAATAGACAGATCAGTGAGGCCCCTCCTCTTAAAGCTTGCATTGAGCTGACCAGGGGTTGCTCTGAAGTGCAGGGTATATTATCCAAGGCAATGGCTGTGCTAGCTACAAGCAACCTAGGGGAAGCCGCTGCACTGCCTGTTTCCAGTCCTCCGTCGGGGCCTGCCGCTGCACCTGCTCTTGTTTTACCAGGTACAACAGTCTGCATAACAACAAGAGAATCCATGATAGCAGCAAGGAAGCAATGGAACAGGTGGTAATTAGCTAGAAGGGAACCAAAAAAGGCACTAAAGTTATCAGCAAGCACTCTGGTCTGGGCAGCAGTATTACGTCCCCTTGATGTTACTGGGCTAGCAGGCTCTGTGATCCCATGAGCTGCTGGTCCCTCCCACCTGGGTTTCCAGCAGGCCACTAGTAATCCAGGTGGCTGCCAATCCTGTCTTGGTACACCTTAATCCTGCACCTTTGAGCCACTTGTCCAGGTCTAATCCCTATTTAGTTTCCAGTGTATTATTTGTCTGCATTTAAGATCTGTTTGGTTCCGGTCTAGTTCATGTTTATTATGCTTTTGTTTTTCCCTGTATCTGGAGTAAACGTTTCTGCTTTTGTTTGCTTTACTTTAAAAAACATTTTCAGGCTATCTCAAGTTTCCAGTACCGACACTCTGGGCCTATCTCTGCCATGACAGGGGGCCCTGCCAACAGAGTTGCCTATTTCTGACATGACCTTGGTGGATATAGCCACTCTTAAAGCAATGGTACCGAAGCCATAGCATTGCAGGGGTATAAAATGAGCTGTGATGCAATGGATAGGGTGTATAGTGGAGCCAGGTCTGCTAGGGTTGGGGGGGGGGTGCAGAATTAGGAGGTAGGGAGTAAAGGATGAGTGATAATAGGGGGATGAGTAAGGGCTGACACAGGCTCTGGGTGATGTGGACTCCATGTTGGCTACAACTAGTCCCAAAGCAGTGTGACCCATGAGGTATTTTCCCTATGATCCACTCTGCCCCTAAATGGCACTATAAATTATGAGGCCCTTGATCTGTTAGCTGAAACCCTGCCTGTGTTTTGAGATGTGTTATTCACTTGAGAACATTTTGCGAAGGGTATTACTCCCCTGGCAAATTTTAGGGGGTCTCTGAACCAAGAGGTTGTGAGGTTGTGTGCTAAATATAAACTATCTTAGATTAGATTAGTTTAGTGCCCCCTGTGGATTCAGACTGTCTTTGCCACATGAGAGGAGCTTTGCAGTTATTCCTGTATGCACATAATGGCAAAACACTGTTCCACAGTGCACCAATTGACTGTTCTGGTAAACACAGGAACCACTGTGACGAGCACCCTCCCCACAGGTTGTCCACCTGAGCTTAAAAAGGAAATGAAAACAGTGGGGGATCCTATTACACACTTACTCCTCATACTATAGATTGCACATACAGTGGCATAAAGGACACCTGCTGCCCTGATAATGTGTGAGCTACAGGAAAACTAGAACCGCAGTGTGTGTGTGAGATGAAGGAAGCCCCCAATCACTTCAGTCTGCAGCAATTTTTGAGGTCAGGTCATCCGCCTTCTTCCTTTAAGCAGTGGATGGAAGTGGAGATGATGTGAGCTGATCACCTGCCTGAGTGGAGCATGCTCTTTCCACAGGGGGAGGATGTCACATGAAAGGAAGCATCCCCAGCATCCCTTTAGATGTGCACGCTGCTTGCTGGCCCCCACCTACCATAGGCGGTGCAGACTTCTGCTGGGCATGCCGGCTGCCATTTGTTCCCATCAAACCCAGCATCAATGATCAGTAATCCCAGAGCACTTGCTTTATTTCATGTTAGGTGCACCTATCAAACTTGGTCCTGTTAATAGCTGCATCCTAAATGCAAAAAGCTCAATTCTATGTCTGCCCGTTGCAAAGAATGAGCCACTTAGTTAGTTTTTAGTCTTAGACAAACATTATAATTTATTCATGTATTTCTGCATCAGCAAACGGTGGATGTGACGCCTTGCACAGAACCATTCACACCAATCATTACTTCTGTGCTAAACCTGCTCCACCACTTGCTGACTTGTGACAGCCCCAATTAACCCCTTCATTGCCTCCCATTCCAATAGCCTGCAAGGAAAGGACCCCCGCTATCCCTGACAATTTCAAACAGAAACAAAACACTCTTGCTGGGATGAAAAGGGTGGTAAACAGTATCATTATAATTCCCACATAATTATAGTAGGATGTTTTATTGTTTGTGCATGTAAGATGCTCTCCTAATGATACACTGACTGATAGTATATTATTATAAGGGGACAGGGGGGATTTCTGTATTCTTTAAAAGATAATTCCTGGCAAAAGGTTATATTAGCCTGCTTTCTACATGTCCCATGCTGGCTGTCAGGGCTTCATCTTTTATTCACTTTTTATTCTCTGTAGAACTTTCTGGCTTTTGCTGAATCATCATCATAAATGGACGAGTCATTCTCTGCTGCTGAGGAGGCCTGACAGAAAGAAGAGAGTTTATTAAGAAATATAGAGCACAGATGAATGAAAGATGCAGCCACTGACAGGCAGCATGGGGAGAGTGGAAAGCAGGCCCATTTTACCCTTTGCATTATTAAGCAAACTGGATCACATTTTGTTGTTTTTTCTATGCCTTTTTAGAAAAACTAGTGCTCCGTTTTGCCATTTCCGTGACCCTTTTTCTTGGCTGAATGTGATGGGTCTTTTTTTTCGAAATATGTAACAAAAATAAACGTGTGTGCATCTAAGCCTAAGATTCAGAAATTCAGGCAAGTGAAACTTCTGTGTGAAAGATGGAATCAGAACACCTTACTCACACAATATATATGCTGAAGTCCAATGAGGCCTGACTTGTGGTCCAGTGGCACTTCTTTCAGTCTCTCTGGTGTTGTTCTCCTCAGATTTGCTGCATTTACTCACCTTTCTGGTCCCACGGCACATGTGCAGAGGCAGCCAATCAGCACACTCCGATGTGGCTGGCAAACTGAATAGAGCTAGTGCAGAGTTGTCCACGTTCCCGCCATTCAGAAATGCCTTGCGCCAGTCCTCACCTCAGCTGGAGGTATCCGTGATTTCTACTGGCTTCATACTACTTTTGTACCAGCAGTAAAGAGAAAAAGCAGTATAACAGCCAGGCAATCATGGCTGCTGCTTGTCAGCCTCCTCCTGAAGTTGGATAAAGGGATGTGTATAGAGATGAATAGCAGGCGTTGTCTTTTGATTCCAGTGAGGAGGACACTGACAACAAGGCAGCCAGAAAGGATAAGAGGAACAGATTGCACCGGCAGGTCAGATGTGGGTCAGCAAGATCCCAGGTGTGATAACATAATGAATGCTCTAATTTATCTACTGAATGATGCTGCTGTCTTTTGTAACTGAAAATTACTTTAAAGTGGACCAAAACCCAGGATTTTGACTATCCTGGGCTTTGGTCCTTGCACCCGGGGCACCCCGCTGTGTGAAACTCCCTAGGTCGCCGAAACCAACACACCTCTTCCTGGCCCTACAGCGCTTGTGCGGCTGCTCGTCCAATCAGTGCACTCGGATTCGCTGAAGGCGCTTCATCTAAGCCTTCGTCTAAGGTGGGCGGATCCGAGTGCGCTTACGGCCGCATCTGCCGCTAGCCTCTAACAGGGAGTGTGCCTGCACCGGCCATTCACAAATGTCTAGCGTGAGCACGTGCCCTGCTAGAGGGATAGCGGGGATGCGGCCGCGGCTCGCGCATGCGCCATTGGACCAGGAAAGAAGGTAAGTGTATGGGCGACCTGGGGGGTTTTGCACAGCGAGGCATCCCTATTTTGGATGCCCCGTGGGGGGTATGGATGGACCCAGGAATCCTATAGATTCCCGGGCCAATCGCAGGAGGTTTTTTCAACTTTAACAACTTCCCATAATATTACAAAACATTTCCCTGAAGATAAAATTATTCCAACAAGTTACAATGGTTCTTACAATGCTATAGTAAACAACAAAGAATAAAGAAGACCTAAACCCTTTCTTTGTAACTCTGTGCCAGGGAAAGCCCTGGTTCACAAAGACACTAACTTAACCAACCTCCTAATGCCTTAAGTAGGAACAAAACCTACCCGTGGAATCGAAATGATTTCAGGGACAGCCACTGGATCTTGAATCAGGATGCCCTGCCATGTGAAACCACCCAGGGTGGCAGTAACAAACTCTCCCTGGTCCAACATTCGCAACGACTCTTGTAAAATGATAGATGCCTACGCCAGCCAGATGTGTTGGGGCATATGTAAGGTCAAGGGGAGGTGTGCTTTTTTGTGATAGTGTGGGGGGCATGTGGGGGTGCACATGGCCACAGCTATGAGAGGGTGTACATCTGCTGGTGTGGGTGTGTGAAAGAGGGCAGGGGTCCCCCCATTTGCAGTGTCTGGGAGACTGCCAGTAACATTAACATGGACCAACAGTCTAATAAACATACGTGGCAATAATAAACTGCGCCCCTCTTTACTGCATATGTGGCTATTTGTATCTCAAATACCTAACGTATTAGTGCTAATGAGAAGGCTATAAGCCTTACTTCTAGGGTCATGGGCTGAGAATACCGCATAGCCCCCAACTGATCGGCGATCCAATGCAGCCCTTTCCATTGCAGGCTTCTGTTAGCCCAGCTGGCTGGCATGGATCAGACATAAAGCATACATGCAAAGGGGAAATGTGGAAAAAGATATGAAAAATGGGAAAGAAAGCTGTCACTTACAAGAAGGACAGGGAACGGAAAAAGGGGAAAATAGTGGAAATAAATAGAGGATGACAGAAGTACTGAACAAAAAGGGAGAGATAATGCGGAAATGTGGAAAAGGGAGACCTGCTGGAGATCTATTTCTCTTTAAAGCACACCTCCAGTAAAAAATCACTTTAGGGCCCTTTTAACGATCAACTCCAAGGGAGTCTGATTTGGGATGCCCCCTACATATTCATTGTTGCCAAAATAAGGCATGAACTATATATTGATGGGGGGCAGGAAATATATGGACACTGCAATGAAGCATCTCTGATACTGAAGGAGGTGTGGCTGCTATATGGGTGCGCAACTGTTTCTTGTCCCCCATTGTCTTCTGATAGGGAAAGGTATCTAACTAAAACAAGGCTCAATGATGGTTAGGCAAGGTAATTTATTGTCAGGGCTGTTTCTAGGGGAGGGTGAGCAGGGTGATCGCCAAGGTCATGGGGGAGCCTTTATCCCAACCATCCTGATTTCTGCAGATGAGTCAGGGCCACTGTTAGTGATGCAGGCCATAAGACAGGCCCCTCATCCCCCAAATTAGGCTCAGCCATGTGGATGAGCCACTGCCTGTTGCTAAAGTAGAGGTACAGAATGGCACATACCTATATGGGAAATACAGAAACCACCCTGTTTATTGTCTCTGTGCATCGGGACCCTCCTCAGCACAAATGCCAGGGAGAGGTTAGGTTTGCTTTAAAGAGGAACAACACACCCGATTTTCACTTTTTGGGGTGTTGTTCTTCTCAGTGGGGGCATCCCGAATTGGGATGCCCCTCTGTGTGCATGCTCGGGCGAGAATGAGCATGCTGATTGGCTGAGCAGCCTGTTCAACCAATCAGCGCACTTGCTTTCACTTTGAGCGGTGTCTAAGGGAGCCGAGTGAGCCCCTGCCCGCATCCCCCGCTCATCTCCTAGCCGTTGCGTGCCTGCACTGCCCATTAAGAAAGGTCGAATGCGGGTGTGCGCACAGCTAGAGGCCAGTCAGGATGTGGCAGAGACGTGGTGAAGGCTCCAGAACAAGGTGAGTGAAGCGGGGCTTCTGGGGGTTTTACACAGTGGGGCATCCCAATTCAGGATTCCGCAAGGAGTGTAACTTGTATGGCCCTCTATAGGGCCTCCAATGTTCCTCTTTAAGGGATGTCTGAATACTATCTCCTGGTACCCCCCCCCCCCAACAAAGATATTTAGCTGGCCCCCTGTGTGACACACTCCAAAAGAACAGAAACCCCAGCAACTTGGACAGACAGACCCGTTTCCGCTGCTGGATACGGTCACAAAGCAGGAACAGGTTTTACTTTGTTTTAACCACCTCACTGGGCATTGCGGCTGGGGAGGGGCTGGAGGGAGTATTATTGTAGGGGGGACTTTTTTGGGGGGTGGGCAGCCACTTTAAAGTGGGACAAAACATGCAGTGTAGATCCCACGTCAGCGTGCTTTGTCAAAGAGCAGAGCACTCTGCATTGCCATAAGGTCTGACAGGCGCACAGAGCAGGGATGCTGCTGCAGAACATCACTTGCATTGTGGGATCGTGTTATGAGGTGAGTATACACTGAACTGGGAAGCAGAATACAAAATCACAATGCCCCCTAGGCTAGGATGAGACAGAGGCCAATCCAATGTTGATAGTGTTGGTACTCTAGACATGAAGGAATCCCAAATGGGGATGTTCTAAGGGGAGGGTGTGCAGCAGCAGAAGTGGACCGAAAACCCAGGATTTTGACTATCCGGGGTTCATTCCGTGCCCTGCTGTGTGAAACCCCTCAGGTCGCCTTTCCCTGGTCCTATGGGACCTGCTCGTCTCTCAGCTACTCAGTGCACTCGAATCCGCTCCCGTCCCATCGCCTAAGAGCTTGTCTAAGCGAGCGCACATGAGCGTGCTGGTGGCCGCAACCCCTGCTATTCTCTAATATCATCCACAAATGCCTGGCGCAGGCACGCGTCATGCTAAAGTGATAGCATGGATGCGCCCACTGCTCACGCATGCACTGTTGGACCGGGGAAAAATATGAGTTTCCAGGGAACCTGGGGGGGTTTCACACAGTGAGGCATCCCGATTCTGGATGCCCCGGGAGGAGGGAATCAAGTTGCCGTGGAATATTATAGATTTCAGGGCCGTTTTTGGTCCACTTTAAGACTTATTTGATTTTAGGTTTGCTTTAAGCAGGGGTGAGTGCATGAATGAAAGCACCACAGCAGATGTTGGATGAAAAAGCTCTATAGCTTCTGTAGTTTTATCAGGCTGCATGTGGTCAGCATATCTCTCGGAGGACTTCAGCTGATGCAGTGTAAGTGCAGGCCGCCTAGCAGCCAGTGAGCCTGGAGTATGCACGTGCGCAGGGATGCCGGGGATGCCTCCTTTCACACACATCAGAGGCGACTAGCAGCGGAAGGATTTCTAGCCAGGCAGGCAGCAGGCAGGATCACTTACGCTGGAGCCCATCATAATGGAGGAAGAAGAAGCAGCCTAGGATTACAAGTAGATCTCCAGCAAGGGCTCGCTTCTCACCTACGGCACACACACGCTATCATGGGGAACGAAGGAAGCATGGAAGCCGGGGAAGGAATGACTGGCTACCCAGAAGGGATGGCAGGGGACGGGAGGCTCGCCCAGATCCCTGCTGGAATGGAAGCCCACATCCCTGCTGGAATGGAAGCCCAGCTCAGCGGGCTGAATGAAGAGGAGCGCAAGCAGATCGCTGCTGTCATGTCAAGGGCGCAGGAGCTGCCGCGGGGGAACGCTACCGATCGGCCAGCACTAAGGCAAGCAAGCCATTATCTATCTTCCTTTAGCCCTTTCATGTTCTTCCCATCATGGCTAGTGACGAGCGGGCGGGTGGAGCACACTCCCTGCTACACGGCCATGGACCGCAGCATCCCCCCCATCGCTAGCACAGCACTGTCTCTCTATCTCAGTATTCTGTCACTTACCTCCCCCTCCCCAGCACCAAGGATGCTCTATTCCCATCTCCCATCCTTCCATACACCCTATACCAGCAGCCTGTGTGTGTAAACATCAGGCAGGGATATGGCTGTGTGATGCTGATGGGACGTGCCCCGGTTCTGCATGAATGAGTGTGCTCTCCCTACACCGAGCTCCTGTGCCTTTAAATACCTCTCGCAGCTATCCATGCTTCATAGGGTATGGCCAATTATTTGTGATCACACTGTGCAATTAGATTACTGTAATATCTAATGGCAATGTATCTCCAGTTATATGGGTGGATTACTTGCCATTATAACCCCAGCTCTGCTGGACCCTGTCTGTGAATGGGTGTTTAGTATGTTCTGATGTGTGATGTGTGGAGCTGCCAATGCAGTGGCCAGCGAGATCAGGTTTCAGGGATGTGCCATTGAGCTGCTTTCCCTGTCCATGGTTCTGAAGTTCTCCCAGCTCCATATTACACTCCCCAAGCCACATACATGGATCAGTCATTATATATCTGTACCTTCACGGACAGAGCCAGCCGTATGGAAAGTCTATTACGCAGATCAATAATGAAAATAATGAATTAAAAATCTTGTCGGTTTGGCAGGAATCGTGTGTGTGTTTCTCATAATGGCAATCTTGTGTGATAGTTTCTCATGGTGGAATCTTGTGTGTAAGTTTCTCATGGTGGGAAACTTGTGGGTCAGTTTCTCATGATGAGAATCTTGTGTGTTGGTTTCTCATGGTGGGAATCTTGTGGGTCAGTTTCTCATGGTGTGGATCTTGTGTGTTGGTTTCTCATGGTGGGAAACTTGTAGGTCAGTTGCTCATGGAGGAAATCTTGTGGCTCAATTGCTCATGGTGGGAATCTTGTGTGCCAGTTTCTGATGGTTGGAATCTTGCGTAGCTGTTTCTCATGATGTGAATATTGTGTGTCAGCTCCTCAAGGTGGGACTATAGTGCTTTGATCTTTCCTGGTAGGAATGTTATGTGTCAACTTCTCATGGTGGGAATTCTGTGTGTCAGCTGCTCATGGTTGAAATTCTGTTTGCTGCTCGTGGTTACAATCCTATGTATTGGCTTTTCATAGTGGAAATTATGTGTGTCTGTTTCTCATGGTGGGAATCCTGTGTGTCAGCTGGTCATGGTTGAAATTCTGTTTGTCTGCTGCTCGTGGTTGCAATCCTATGTATTGGCTTTTCATAGTGGAAATGATGTGTCTTTTTCTCATGGTGGGAATCCTGTGTGTCAGTTTCTCATTGTGGAACATCTTGTGTGTCATTTTCTCATGGTGGGAATCCTGTGTGTCAGTTTTCTATGGAGAGAATCTTGTGTCAGCTGCTCATGGTTGGAATTCTGTGCGTCGGCTTTTCATAGTGGAAATTCTGTGTGTCTGTTTCTTATGGTGGGAATCCTTTGTGTCAGTTTCTCATGGTGGGGCACTTGTGTGTCAGTTTTTCATGGTGGGAATCTTGTTTGTTTCTTGCAGTGGGAATCTTGTGGGTCAGTTCCTCATAGTGGGAATCGTGTGCCAGTTTCTCATGGTGGGAATCTTGTGGGTCAGTTTCTCATATTGGGAATCTTGTGGGTCAGCTTCTCATATTGGGAATCTTGTGGGTCAGTTTCTCATAGTGGGAATCTTGTGTGTCAGTTTCTCATAGTGGGAATCTTGTGTGTCAGTTTCTCATAGTGGGAATCTTGTGTGTTGGTTTTTCATAGTGGGAATCTTGTGTGTCACTTTCTCATAGTGGGAATCTTGTGTGTCACTTTCTCATAGTGGGAATCTTGTGTATATAGTGGGGATCTTGTGTGTCAGTTTCTCATGGTGGGAATCTTGTGGGTCAGTTTCTCATATTGGGAATCTTGTGGGTCAGCTTCTCATATTGGGAATCTTGTGGGTCAGTTTCTCATAGTGGGAATCTTGTGTGTCAGTTTCTCATAGTGGGAATCTTGTGTGTCAGTTTCTCATAGTGGGAATCTTGTGTATATAGTGGGGATCTTGTGTGTCAGTTTCTCATAGTGGGAATCTTGTGTGTTGGTTTTTCATAGTGGGAATCTTGTGTGTCAGTTTCTCATAGTGGGCATCTTGTGTGTTGGTTTTTCATAGTGGCAATCTTGTGTGTCAGTTTCTCATAGTGGGAATCTTGTGTGTCAGTTTCTCATAGTGGGAATCTTGTGTATCAGTTTCTCATAGTGGAAATCGTGTGTGTCAGTTTTTCATAGTGGAAATCTTGTGGGTCAAGTTGTCATGGTGGGACACTCATTTGTCAGCCTTCTCATAACAGGAATCTTGTCAGTTTCTCATGGTCGGTCGGTATTGACTGTCGCTTTTTACCGGTGGGAATCTTGTGTGTTGGTTTCTCATGGTGGGAACCTTTAGCCCTCATTTTTTTGTTCTTGAATAGTTTCAGTTTTTCTACTGTCAACACTAATTCTGGCAGCATGCTCCCTTGTGTGCTCCAGACCAGAAAACCTGCTATGAGTACACCCAGTGTGACCGGTCATTGAGCTGGCCTATTCCCATCAGTCAGCAAGGGAACACTTGTAAAGGAAGAAAGAGACATGCCATGGAGCTTGTAGGTGAGCAAGTGCTAATAGCCAAAGTACTAAGAGGTATGAAGGCTACAGGGAATTAAATATAGGTGCATGCCCTGTAAACATAATTTTGATTGGTTGTCTTGGGCAACTGCTCTAGTTTAAAGGAACAGCCCAGCCAAACAACCCAAACCTCTCATACCTCTTTTCCCAGCAGCTCCTTCTCTGAGCTCCAGCAGTCAATGGCATGCTCACAGGGACTCTTGAGTGCTTTCCACGGTTTGCAAGCACAGTGGTGGAGAGTGTGTCCACTGTCGCTGGAGTGCAATGCACTTGATCTTTGGATTGAGTAAGAATCACACCACTGGACCTCAGTGAATTAGGAGAATGTGTTGTTCGTTTTGGTTGTCTGGATTCTTTAAAACCCTATGATAACAGGTAGTCTCCCTTGATATGCCAGATGCCTTACTTTTCTGACATTGGTCAAAACTGTATTTTTTAAAATGCTTAAAACACAGTTACTGCCTCATTGTCCACTGTGACACCAGATTTTGAATCTAAAGAGATCCAAAATCGGACCTAGTGTCTATAAGAATTTTACCCATCCTTGAGGATTCTGCATCTGTCTGTAGTGGCCATCCATAGTGGGATGTGGGGGGGTGTCTTAGCACCACCTGCTTTTTATATGCACAGTATTCGCATCATGGGATGGGCACGATCAGTGCTTCTCACAGCTGGGCATCCTGAATGAGATTTCCCCAGGAGTACTGACAAAGACCTGGGATAGCTGAATTATGAATGATTTGGCAAGTAAGAGTCATGGAGAATATACAGGACATGCAGAGGTATTGACTGCATCCAGGCCCATGGGGAAACCAGCTGTGACAGTTGCACCTCCTAGTTTACCAACTGTGTACTTATATTTAGAAAAGGGTGAACCCCACAAGGTTTGGGTTCTGCACGTTTGGCTGAACTTTGAATAAATGTTCGGATTCATGGAACCAAACCTGGTCCCTATTGAAATCAATAGGTACCTGACCTGAGGGGTGGCTGTGGCAGGGAGGTGTAGAGTATGCAGCAGAAGTGATGCTGTAACTCACCTGAGCCTCGATCCACTTCTGTTAGTGGCAGAGCGGCATTTCAAACTGGCTCAGCCGGGGCTACAGAAAGATGACCACCAGCCATCACTAGGAGTGTCCTCACTCATCGGAGTTGGTGGCCATCTTTGTGTAGCCTGGCTGGGGCTGCTGCCGCTGACAGGGGAGGTCCGGGGCTCAGGTGAGTTACAGCAGCTGCCTGCTGCTGCAACCTTAGGTAAAGCGGGTGGATAGGCTCAGCCTATCAACCAGCTTTTTCTATTACGGGCAGGATGCCAAACTCAAACACGGACTTCTGGCTGAAGTCCATGTTTGGGTTTGATAACCGAACTCACAAAGTTCGGTACGAACCCAAACTTTGTGGTTCAGGTTCGCCCATCTATACTTATATTACATTATGCTGATAGAGACACATATTTCTTTCCATTGCTATCCCCCATAAAGGGGCACCAGTGTCTTGTTCCCTTTGCTATTTTTTACACTATGGTGGGGTTTCAGTTTATAACTTTTAGATAGCCCACAGTTAGCTTGATAAATATAGATCTGGACGTTACCTCATGCGTAATAACTTGTGTTACAGAATGCTATAAGAAGCTAGAACAGAGCATAACCTTTCCATTAGGTATTTTGAATACAATTTTAATTCAATAAACAACCATTGCAAACTTTTGTGTATTTTTATCTTTAACTTCAAGCTGGAGGGATTTACTAAAGATATAGGACTGTAAAGCCAGCAAATCCCCCACCTGTTGTTTCCACATACCAAAATAGATCTGGAAAAGAATACTATTCAGGCTCAAGTTCTCTAATATTACCTCCATGGCAAAATTGTACCTTTTCTATAGACTTCGAGAATGCCCCCCTTTTTTTAAGGCCAACTCAAGAGTTTGAATAAATACAGCTGTGTGTAGCGCATGTGACTTGATTGAGGATATATAGCTTTCGTTACCATTTGGTCTTATTGTTTAACAGAATATTCATGGTTGTTATTGAGGTGGTGGCCAGTACAATATGGGACCATTGTGCCAGTGGATTGGCCTGGAAACATTCATGTTCAATTTGTCCTGTTTTCCCCACCTGCAGCCATTTAAGTCTGCTGGGCACCGTTAGTGCACACAGCAAAATTGCCAGAGATAGGCCTAGAAGCATCCCTACTCACTGGGCCCTGTGTAGCCGCTCCAGCAGCCAATCAAGTCTGCCGGGCCCAGTCAATTCACACTGCAGTAATGCCAGGGATGGGTGAAAAGCATCCCTGCTCACCCTGTATGGCCCCACTGGAATCCATTCAATTCTGCTGGGCACAGTAAGTGCAACCAGCAGGATTGCAGGAAGACGGCTAGTCTTAAGCCATGGAATCCTGGCCCGAGGTATGTATATGGTGAATGGGGGTCACATCCTTTAGGTGTCCTGGCTCTTCCCTGAAAACTCCCAGACACTTCTCAGCTATCCACATGCCTGGACCCCCTCATGCCAGTGTGGAACCAGGAATGCAGATATGTAAGTACTGTAGCCTGATGTTTGGACATTTAGTGCAGAATGCAGTGAGCTGGGGCTGTAGATCTGCCTTAGGGTACTACATTAACTAGATATATTGACTAGAGAAATATCAAACCTGCACATAACCCTGCACAGCCATGGGGTAACTTACCTCCAACAAGTAGTAGAAGGGATTAAGTGCCATCTGTGATCGACGGAAAATAGAAATACCTCATGCCTCACTGATGTCTGCCTCCTTCCACAGTACAAGCATTTGTAAATTGAAGTGTCCAGAACACAAAGCACATACTGTAAATATTGATTTGTATATATATCCTTTACCTTTGTATGTTTGATTTTGGCTCACTTTCATAAGGAATCTTCCATCCTCCATAAATATGGATCTATGCAGTTTGCTCATCAAAATCCTTGCATAGCAAAAGTGAATAGACTTGTCTATTTATAGCATGTGCTTGCGTTGCAGTGCTATTTTTAAATCAAAGGTGTTTGTATTCCTATGTGGAATATGGTTGTTATTATTATGTAAATGCATAATAAACTCTAAGGGCAATGCTAAATCAGTGGATGCTTAAAATAAAGCCCACAACTGTGGGATCTTCAGATACACAGTTGACTTCCTCTCTTGTGTTCTGCAAGAGCTGCATTATGTAATGTTAGTGATTGCTTTTAACAAAAGCTTAGGCTGACAGAGTAACAATGTGCAATAACATTGTGCCAACTCTATGCCTAAAAAAATTCACAAGGCAGCAATGTTTCTGCATCTTAGTAACTTTCTTGGGTCATGAAATGCAATATACATATTTATTATTACCTAATATTTGCATTGTTTTGTTTTATTAATTGATACCTTTTTCCTTTTTACTTACAAGTCTGTGTAGATGGCCTTCAGAATTGCATTTGCATCATATCCCCTTACATATAGGCTGCTTTTTGCATTTAACATGGAACATTTTCTGCAAGGTCAAAATGCTAGTGGAGTGTATACAGGCTTTTGTCTCTATCCATCAATATACAGTAACTGGACTATGACCTCAGTGTAAAGCAATGAAAATGTAAAGCAAGGCAACTCAAATGTATCCCCCCCCCCCCCCCCCCTTATTCAAGTATGAGGCTTGCTATTTAAATTCTTGCCAGGAAATTAGATTGCATTTTTTGTTGTATTTGATTTGTTTTGTGATGTTTAGTAATACTATACTACTACAAAAAAATATGCGCTGCCCAGTGAAGACAGTCTATCTTCAACTTTGTCAGGTAGGTTCCAGCATGGTAATAACAGTATAAAGTTTAGCCTAGGAGTGCTTAACTATTTGAGGAGCACAAGCCACTTTATTGATTTGGAAGCTAGTCATAGGCCACAATGAATGGGTTTAGATCTTGTTCATTTGGAATAGCATGATGAAGATTTTCTACATCGCTGTCTCCACAAACTCCACTTGTATGTCCTTCCACCACACACATACATTCATATGTAACAATCCCCACATGCTAGGATTGCACATGCCAACTGGCTTACCTCTCTGAATATATGGGTCCCATATTTATAGCCCTCCTCCATCAGTCCCACCTATAAACCATGTTCCCAATACTCAACCCATCTATGCTCCCATGAATGCTAAGCATACAATTATTATAGAAAATCTATTTTACCAAATTATTGTGCCAAACATTTCACCCATGGGTGGTGTTATACAATCAATGTCACCACATTCCACTAAGACACAACTGTCACCTCTTTTTGCCAATGTGCCCCTCTGATATCACTCTCCATGCAGCCTCTCATCCTTACTGTATCCCTAATTAACTACCTTCAGTTCTATTTACCCCTTCCAATTTCCCCACAGCAGGTCTGGGGCCACATCAAAGGGCTCCGAGGACCACTTGTGGTTGAGCACATGTGATGTAGCAAAATGTTTTCACCTCTACTTTGGAAACAACTGGCATGGTCTGGAATATGTAGATAAAATTTTAGGCCTTCCTTTTAGACTCTGCTATATAAGCTTAAAAAGATGTACGCTGTTTTCCAGGGTAGCAGCTAGCTGGAATGGGAGTATCTCTATGCAAGCTCAACTAAGCTCTAGTTCTGCTTATCTCCATGACAGCTAGACCCTCAGGGGCCAGAGGTTTTTTGGACTCAATGTTTTCAAAATGGGGACTTGGCCATTGGAATGGTTTACTCCATTATATTTACTGCCTAAAGGCTGCCTCATCCTCACTGCCCCTGTGCCCACAGGCTGCTTGAATTTAGACGTTCCAATCATTTTAGCATTTTATTGTTAAAAATGCTTTATAATTAGACCAGAGTTCATCTTTAACCAAAGGGGTAACTTAAACTGAACTGGATTATTGATTTATGTGGACTGCATGTTTCCGTCATTGGTGATGAAAGACCGGTGTAGTGTTTCTAAGAGACTATAATATGAAATATATCACTGTGCTATCAATAGAAAACTGTCCAGACCAGAGCCAGTGCGTGAATGCCTATTGATTGCATTTCTTGTCTATTCATGCTGCTATGGCCTTCCTTTATGACTTCCTCATTGCCTCTTTCTTTACTGGACATTCAGTAAACAATGTAAAAGATAATCAGTGCATATTATTACCATTTAAAAAAAGGAGCAATAAACAAGGCGCTTAAATTCAATATCTGAAAATACGGGGCTATGAACAGTCTAATGTCGGTTTCTCACATGGCAATGTAAAGGTTATGTAATAAAGCGGTGGAAAGTACAATGATTATGAGCCAAGTGCAGTGACCCACAGCAGCCATTAAGATTTCAGTTAACGTTAGATGAAGTGACAAATCAGTTCAGATTTTTGCTATGGGTTTCTGCACCCTGCTATTACTAAATGAAATTCAATTATTTATTATCTATGTTGTTTGTCACTTAAAAAAGAGAGGGAACAATGGCACATGATACTGTTAAGGGCTATGTAAAAATAAAATTAAAGGAAAATAATAGTATAACCTCCGAATAAATACTGGGTTCTAACCTGCCCACCCTGCAACAGAAATTACTGCTGACATTTTTATGTGCGCAGAGCTATATCGAACCTTTATGGCTTGGTCTTCAATTATTTTTTTTTTCTAAATTGCTCAGCCATGGTTAACAGACTGATGTGCATAAATGTTCTATACCTATACTTTTCTTTGTGACTAATGGGAACAGAGTTATAGCTGCAGTGCATATTGGGATAACTGAATAAAGTCAGTTAAAGTTCATGTGATTCCATATATCTAAAAAAAAAATCTTCTATGCTATTTCAGCTGAAAACATGGAGGATGTGATTGAAATATGATTTATATGAGCACCCTGTAGACACCATGCTGGCTAAGAGCCATCAGCCATCAGTCAACTGTGGTTGCTCTTTCTCTCCTCCCATAATCATTGCATAAACAGGAACATTAAGCCTGAGCCAAGCAAGCTGTATTTCCAGACAGCTATGGATGTTTATTGCCAGCAGAACCATACCCAAAATGTAAATAGCATCTTTGTGTTGGGAAGTGTACCCATGGAGAGTTAATTATTAGCATTCTCTATGCTCTGGCAGAGCCCTGGCTTCTGCCAATTCCACCTCCAATTAAACATGAATTTCCTGGCCAATATACCAAGAACAGACCCTTGATGGCACAAATATACAGATCACCCAGTTGTTCTGAAACAGCGAAGAGCAATTAAAGGCTCCTTGTGGGCAAAAAAGGTACATGTCAGGAATAACTTGCCTTCAGTCCGTGCCCGTGGTGTCCCTAGGCAACTGGCCAGGGTTTCTCCTGCCCAGCAGCCGCCTCTGCCTCCGATGCCATCCCCAGCGGCGCATGTGTCGCCGAGTAAGTCCTCCCCCCTTGCCCGTTGTCACTCAGCTTGTGCTTGCTGGCCTTTACAGTCAGCTCATGTCTTCCGGGGGTGCAATACTCAGAATGGCCACCGGAGGCTGTTTAAGAGAACAAAGTCTAGAAGGTGCAGCTCTGAGCAGTTTGCCTGGGAAGCTCAGCTGAAGCAATCAGCCCAGAGCTCACCAATCAGACCACAGGGCCAGTGCTCCAATCTGCTGCCAGATCCTAAGTGCACCAATCCCAGCCACTGTCTCTCTGTCCAATCCTGCCGGTTTTCCCACTATAAAGGGATTTCCACTGCAGTGTGTCATTGCCTGTTATAGCGCCTAGTACCAAGCATTGAAGCTCGTTTGATTCCTGTTGTCAACCTCAGCCTGAACCGACCTTTTGCCTGCCTGACCACGATTTTCGCCTTACCCCTCTGATACCTCGCCCCGTGACCTCCCGGCTCTGACCTCGGCTTGTAATCGGACTTCTGCCACCCGGCATCCTCGCTTGGGACTCCCTGCCGTTCATCAGTCTCCACCTTAAGCTGATAATCTTTGCGCCCTATAAGTCCTGGGGGTAACCGAGTAGGAGAGGCATTACCCGCGTCTCCTACAAGCGGGGACTTGTCTATAGGCAGAAGAGGCGGTGGAGATTGGGGATTATCAGCTCAAGACAGACTGGTGTCCGGTATAGTCCTTACATTATAACAGGCCCAAAAATTGATATGGAAGAACTTGTACAACAAGTGCAGGCCATGGCTACCGCCATTAACCAGCTGGCCCAACGTGTGGCTGATCAAGAAAATCGCCAGCTGCCTGCACCACCTGTATCCTCACCTCCTGTTGAACCGAAGGTTCCCCTTCCTGAGAAATTTGATGGGGATCGTACAAGATTCTCCAACTTCAAGAACTCCTGTGAACTTTATTTCAGACTACGGCCCTACTCTTCAGGCACAGAAATGCAGAGGGTGGGCCTGGTTATCTCTCTGCTCCAGGGTGATCCACAGTCCTGGGCGTTTGGCTTAGCGCCCACAGATGAGCCCTTGCAATCTGTCTCAGCCTTGTTCTCCGCTATGGAGATCCTATATTCGGACCCTGACAGGACTTCGACCGCTGATGCCAGGCTTCGAAGCCTGAAACAGGGGAAACGCTCAGCAGAGGAATATAGTGCCAAATTCCGCCGCTGGGCGATTGAATCCCGTTGGAATGATCCTGCTCTCTGTAGTCAGTATAGAATTGGTCTTTCAGAAGGTGTTAAGGATGTTCTAACAAATTTTCCTTACCCTAAAAGCCTGGATGAACTCATGCTTATGGCCATTAAAATTGACAGACGGCTACGGGAGAGACATATAGAGAAGAATCACTCTCACTTCTGGGAATCTTCCCACCAGGAGTCATCCTCTATGGGTGTTGTCTCATCTTCGCCCCCAGAAGAGCCTATGCAACTTGGTGCTACTCACCTTTCCCCGGCTGAAAAGAGTAGACGTCGCACCTTAGGCCTATGCATGTACTGCGGGGTTTCAGGTCACCTGGTTAGGACCTGCCCCAATAAAAGACCTTTGGCGGGATTGCAACGTCCTGACAAGATAGAGAAAGTTTGTCAGGACGGTCAGGTAACTTCCCTTCATAGAAATAAAATGTTGTTACCTGCTACTGTGGGTTGGGAGTTGTCCAGGAAATCTGTCTCTGCTTTTGTCGATAGCGGAGCAGTTGGCAACTTCTTGGATAAATCCATAGTAGCCGCCTTAGGCATTCCCTTAATCCCCCTTGGGAAGCCCCTTCAGATTTTGGCAGTAAACAATACTCCTGTTCCTAGAGGAACTGTCACCTCCAAAACCCCTTTAATTAACCTAGTTGTGGGACCTTCCCATTCTGAGAACCTTGAATTTTTTGTCTTAGACAGCCCTGAAGCCCCAGTTGTCTTAGGGTTCCCCTGGTTAAAGGTGCACAACCCTACCTTTAATTGGGAAACTGGGGAATTGACAGGATGGAGCCCGCACTGTGCAGAACATTGCTATAGTATCACAGTTGGAGCAACCCAAGTCTCAGAGCTTATTTGTCCGTCTGCCTCTCCATCCATGAGGGTACCCCATGTATCTTTATTGAAGTCCGCCGGAACCATTCAGGGTGATAATCCTGTTAAGTCTGGTGAGGGTCCGGAGGCCCCTCGTGAAGGGGAGGGTACTGTCAGGAATGACTTGCCTTCAGTCCGTGCCCGTGGTGTCCCTAGGCAACTGGCCAGGGTTTCTCCTGCCCAGCAGCCGCCTCTGCCTCCGATGCCATCCCCAGCGGCGCGTGTGTCGCCGAGTAAGTCCTCCCCCCTTGCCCGTTGTCACTCAGCTTGTGCTTGCTGGCCTTTACAGTCAGCTCATGTCTTCCGGGGGTGCAATACTCAGAATGGCCACCGGAGGCTGTTTAAGAGAACAAAGTCTAGAAGGTGCAGCTCTGAGCAGTTTGCCTGGGAAGCTCAGCTGAAGCAATCAGCCCAGAGCTCACCAATCAGACTACAGGGCCAGTGCTCCAATCTGCCGTCAGATCCTAAGTGCACCAATCCCAGCCACTGTCTCCCTGGCCAATCCTGCCGGTTTTCCCACTATAAAGGGATTTCCACTGCAGTGTGTCATTGCCTGTTATAGCGCCTAGTACCAAGCATTGAAGCTCGTTTGATTCCTGTTGTCAACCTCAGCCTGAACCGACCTTTTGCCTGCCTGACCACGATTTTCGCCTTACCCCTCTGATACCTCGCCCCGTGACCTCCCGGCTCTGACCTCGGCTTGTAATCGGACTTCTGCCACCCGGCATCCTCGCTTGGGACTCCCTGCCGTTCATCAGTCTCCACCTTAAGCTGATAATCTTTGCGCCCTATAAGTCCTGGGGGTAACCGAGTAGGAGAGGCATTACCCGCGTCTCCTACAAGCGGGGACTTGTCTATAGGCAGAAGAGGCGGTGGAGATTGGGGATTATCAGCTCAAGACAGACTGGTGTCCGGTACAGTCCTTACAGTACACTTAACTTTGATCCACCACTACTCATGCTTTCAAATCTGGATCTTCAATACTTAGAGAATACTTGAGGAGAACCTGCACCAAGATCCATGCTCATCCCCATACTAAAGTCCAACTACAGTCTGCAATAGCAAAGTTGTGACATCAATGCTGATCCCTGCTCTCTGATCTAAGGCAGCAAAAGACATGCATAGAGTAGGATACAGATTTTTAGAACACAAATAAATATAAATATCCACTTTTTGAGGTTTATCTATGGTGAAGCTTGAAGTTTGTGTTACACCTTTTATTTATATATTTTTGGGGATTCCCCCTCTCTGGGAGCAAGGATGGAATGAGATGCTGGTGGAGAGTCTATTTTAGATGCTGCAGCTGGCATTGAAGACTCCTGCACTGGACCCCGAGGAAACCCTTCACCCAGCAGATCAGAAAGAGGACTCCGTCCAGCGTGGGACAGAGGTAAGATGATGTGGATTGGTGAGTACTGTTTAATTTGGAATATTGTTGTTGGTGTTGTGTCTTTTTTTTAAACTACTGTTTGTGAACGGTGAGGGATCCAGGTGAGCCCTATACCAGTTCACAGGGAAGGGGGACTAGAATACCGCCTTTCGGGACAAATGGGTGGCATGCCGGTACCACTCCCCAATTACCAAGACCCATTACTCCCTATTACCCTTGGACACGGGGGTGCAGAAAAACCTGTTGCCCATCGGTACCCCTGGAAGAGCACTGGACCTGTACCAAAGGGTATAGGGAATGGTAAAATGGCAGAGCCAGGAGCCTGCTCCTCAGCTTCTGATCACTGGGTTACTAGTTCCAAAAGCCTGGTTGCTTGCTTGTTGGCTTGTAAAGGGGTTATGGCATGTCTTATTCATTAAAAAAAAACATGATAGCATTTGCAACTTGGCTTATTTCATTGGAAGAAGAAATTCATTTTAGCCCAGCAGGTGCGGAAGTAAAATGAAAATCTCTTGGCTGCCATTTTGTACCAACTTGCAGAAAAAATGTTTGGGTGTTTTCCTGAATCGCCGACACCCGAGAATTTTCTGCATGCAAGTGGAGGCAAGAGTTTTTAGAAGAGCACTTTTGCATGGTGCTGAATTCATCCTACTGTTATAAGATTCCTAATTGCAGTGTTGCTCCCCCAGGATGTAATAGTAAGCGCAGACCTTAAAATCTAAGGAGCTCCCAAAGGGTCTTCAAGCTGGGTGCTACACTGGCTGGCTGGAGGTGTACAGGGATGTACAAAACTGCAGCTGCAGTGCCCATGAAGAGTAATAGGCACCTTATTCTGCCCTTGTACACTGCACATGCCCACCTACAGAGACAGCACTGCTGAGAGTAATAACTCAGGCTTACAATGTCCAGTCTGTAACATGGAAGTGCATCCCCTGGCTTCAGATCCCGGAGCTGTAGGAGAACATTCAGTTCTGCGGGACATGGTGAAGTCCTTAAATATGGTGTTCCCTTTAATAAAGAGTTTAGAATGGAATCATTTTTAGACTTTTTTAGACTCAAAGCTTGTTTCACAGGAATTACTCTGTAAATATTAAAGCTTAAAAATTATCACTTCAGCCAGATTACTAGTAGAAATATGTACTTCCTTGCTCTTCTTTTGATAATTAAAAAAATATGATTAGATTTACAGAGACACTTCAGGCAAAGCCTGCTTTCTACTTGCCCTGCTTTCTGCTCCAAAGTGGCACAAAAGCCTTTTTGTCAACACAGTGAGTTTACCAAAGACCCCAGGAGGGCAATATATGTAAATATACATAAAAATTACTGGATGTACATCAGGTGGCCAATAGAAACCCTTCAGGTTCAGGTTTGCAAGCCCACTGGGGAATCCAGATTAGTCACCAGAAATCATGTGATTGCCAGCCATATGTGAATGAGGAAGTTAGTGGTGTAATTAAATGTGATGGGGCCCCGGTGCCAACATTAAATGGGATCCTTACTTTTTTCTGTATTTTAACTAAAGACCGAAACAGTAGAAATAAATGGTGCTTCCTTTCTCTAAATGAGGCCAAGTGAGCACAAATATGATAAATAAAATGAAGGAGCAACAATTACGGGCCCCCTGACCTCCTGGGCCCTGGTGCAGTTGCATCCCCTGCACCCTGTTGAGCCCTCCTGGTCACAGATTCACTTTTTGAGGAGTGTCTGTGTAAACCCCTGACACTAGTTCCAGCCCCCAGCACTGAGACCCAGGTCCCAGAATCCAGCATTGGTCTATCCCGCTGTTGGCCTTACAAAGCTGCTGCTTCTCTGTAAAGTGCTGATGTACAGCACTAGATTCCATGGCCAGTTGAGTGACATTTTTTTTTAACCCCCATCCTGCCTCAGCACTGGGTGGGGGGACAGACATACATTCTAACTACTTTAAAATACCCTATTTCTTTACTCCATTTACTCCATAAATTATGATTTTATTAGGTTTGATTCCAAGCATGCCACATTTAAGAGCTAACTAAGCCAGAACTGAATTATACACCCAAAAATAGATGTGATGTCGCATACGTGGTGCAATCACAAACAATTGTACACAAAATAAATACAGTAAATTAAACATTTATATAGCAAAACGAGGTTGATAATTAGACAACAAAGATATTGAATAAAGACTATACAAACAGATAAAGTGTCTGTACAGGCAACGAAAACATACAAATTCACTCCATTTCTCCCTCACAGCTGATTGGTTCAAGCCCATTAGTGTGCAATTAACCAATTACCAAACATAAGTCCCACCCTATGCAGGGCCTTTCTATTCACTGGAAGCCTCTGAGTCCAATGGCCTTCCCATGCCCTTCCCTGTTATTGCAGCACTCCACTCACTCACTGCATGACATGAGACATGGTCTTTTACTGTACATTACTGGACCAATATCAGCTGCAGGGGGAGAAAAGGTAAGACAGATCATTTAAATGAGGTGTATTGAGAAATTGTGTCATATTAAAAATACATTAAAAACATGTCAGCAAATGAAATGAGGGGTCACTTATACGTCGGACTGAATACAGCTTCTGCTAAACATGTGGTTTTCTGGTCCTGGTAGGAATAAAATCCAGGGGTGACAAATTTCAGAGTGTATCAATTGGAGAGAATCTGTCTCCGCCCCCTCATCTCCTCTTCCTTCGATTAAAAGAAAGTATGCCTGGCTTGATATCTTTTGATACTGGGTACATAAGTGACCCCCTACTCCCGCCATCCTGCATATTTATATTTTAACAATGGGCATTTTTTTCATGATAGTCCTATGTCACCAGTTTGGGGCTTTAAGTTGTTTATATTCATCGATTATTAGTATACAAAATCGATAGTAGTTTGCTTTGTATAGTTGGTCATTTAGTGTTAGCTAATCAAACATAGAGGCTGATTTATTAATAGCGGCAGGTAGCGACAGTTGAGCGACTGTAGCGGTATTTTCACAGCGCCCGCTAGTAGTCGCTGTGCTTGGCCGTTGTTCGGTTGTTGACAGCGACTCAGTCAGTGTGGCGTAATGTTGAATACAAGGTTACGAGTCGCTATTTGACAGGTTCCGCGATGTATGGGTGCGCATGATAGCGACTGGTCAGAGCGACCGGCTTCCACCATATTCATCAAAAAATCACGCTCAAAAAATTCAAGAGCTGTGAAATGCATGTTTAAACCCCAGAGCGCTGGAGGCGATGTGTTAAAAGTAGTTTTTTAACCCCCAAACCACCATATTTTTGGAAACCAAAAAAAAATTATTTTAAATAATTTAGTAATATGAATACATTAATATCAGACCTGTAATATCAATTCTGTACAATTTTTTTCTAAAATGGCAGAAGTGGTCACAGAATTTTTCACATTTAAAAAAAAATAAAACACATTAATAACAATTAATTATTAATATTTAAAGATTGTTCCATTGAAATGCATTGGAGAGCGCCAGGTAGCGAGAGGTCATACCTGTCGCTGTTCAAGGACGGACGCTGGCGCTGTGGGCTGAGGCTGGAATAATGATGCATGAGTGGCTATATGGCGCTATCTCAGTCGCTAAGCAGGATTGGCTTGATAAATGTTTGATTGTGGTGGGGAGCCGGCGTTCTCGTGGCGGGGCCCGTCATTACCGGTAGCTCACCAGTCGCTACCTGTCACTATTCCTTCATAAATAAGGGCCTTAGAAAAGTTTAATGCATGTATTTCTCTATTCAGTCTAGAGATGAAAAGGCCAACAAATCTTATTCACAAATGGATATCAATTAACCTATGCTAAATAGTAAATAGGATAGGGACCTCCATGACTGTTTGCTAAACTATTTTCTGGAAATGTAAACCAATTCTCCTTTTATGCCTTAGCCCTGTTAATTATGCATACCTCTTGTGACAGTTAGGTAAAACAATGACAACACCCAAGCTATTCAGTCATCATGGCTCTATCCCATATTTACAGTATATAAACAATATAAATTAGGGTCTTTTATGCTGACCAGTCACTAAGATGTGACCATATCACATTCACTCCCATTCACCTTATTGAACATCAGATATAGAGAGTAATTTACAAATCGATCCGCCTGGAATCTGCCGGGTCTCCAATGGGTTTACTCTAGTTTCTGAATATTGCTTGTTTGACCTGCAATGTCCGTTTTACGGATTTCCGCCAACATCAGTTTGGCTTGGGGAAACACCTTTTCTGTTCACCAGCTTTTATTGGTGAACTCCATAGGAATCAGTGTTATTTCAGGAGAGATTGTCACTTTAGGTCTTTTTAGCATTTCTAACTTCTTTTTCGAGAGTTAATGTCAGGTAATTAGAATGTGAAAAACAACTAATGATACTGTGTTCACATTATACTCCACTTTTATATTTGTCACTAAACTTTATATTTAAAATTATTTTAAACAACCAACACATATATTCTGAGACCCCTCCCATGCCGACAGATGCTGTAGATGTGTGTTTTCAGTAAGATTTCATGTTTTTTTTAAACAAAAGCCACGACAGCAGTTCATCAGCATTCAGCAAACCATTTTTAAATGTAAACGCCATTGTAGTGAAAACACAGCAAAATGCATGGCATAAGTCAGTTGTCACAGGCATTCGCAATTTCAGTTTGAGCAACATTCACAGCAGTTTTCTCTCTCTCATTGCGCATGTGGCGAACAAATGGAAAAGGAAAGTCGGCAAACTCTCGAACATTGTAAGTCACCCCATAATGTCATTTGATCCATTGTTGAAGTCAGCTTTTGGCCTTTTCATACCAGCTCCTGAAAGTCACTCTTTTTATGGCAGGACAAAACTTTTCAGAACCAATGTCTTAAATCTATATATTATATATATATATGCCTACATGTATGTATCATGGTCCCATGGTTTAATTATTTGCCCTCCCTCTTTTTTTCTTATATAAGCATCCTGTGTGAGAGCTAGTTTGAGTCGTGATCATAGAGGTACCCCAGTATTTTTTATCTATTGGCAGAATTGAATCTGTATATTCATTGTGGTATCCATTTTTGGAAATTGTTAGTATCTACCTAATAAAGATTGATTTTTTTTAAACTGAATTTAATTTGAGCCACAATTAACCATTGAGGTGTTTATTTTAGGAGTTACAGTGTCAGTATTGGCTCATAGTCAAATAAGTAGTTTTGTATGTGCTCATATTTATATGTTTAGTTTGTTTTTACTATATTATTTACTATGTGGTTTCTGTGCATCCAACAGACCCGAAAATGTCAAATTAATGATACTGTGCCTTTCCTTTATTGTCTTTTGAATTGGAATTCTGCGGGTCAGCCTGGCCCACAGGGTACGAGACAATAAACTCATTTGCTCTTGGATCTCCTCTGAGGGCCCCCATCCCAAAATGGCCCCCGAGCTTGGGTACCCTGATTTGCATAGTGCAAGCCCAGTTGTCTGCTGCACACTGGGGTTTCTTGGTTTTGTTCCTTTATACAGAACCTATGCAGAGTGTTTTTTGCCAGGTTGTACTTCTTGTTGGAGGTAAGAATAGTTGGTGGTAAGAATAGTTACCGCAGTCCTTTTTTACACAGATTGGCTGAGTGCCTGTTACATTTTTTTAATTTCGTAAATATGGTCATAAACACGCTATAATATTGTAAACCACACAATCTACTACCATTTTTCCTTTTGTACCCTTGGATTGTAAGTTTGTATGGGAGGACCTTTCTTTTTCATCTTGTGATGATTTGGTTGTGAAACCAAAATTTACATTTATAATAACATTACTTTGTGCAGCACTATAGAAGATGGAGACAGTACATGAATAATAAACATAAATAATAATAATAATGCAAAAGCATTGTGGTTATAACTCCCACTCCTTTCTCTTAGGGGTATAACTATCAAGTTTAGGTCTATGGGCTTAACTAATACCCAACATTTCAAAATGCTTATATGACCTTATTTTAAATTGATGTGCCATTAACGCTAGCCTACAGTATACTTATTACTGCAACAGCAACATCATTTGTCATGTTATTGGTTAAAGTTGTGTCTATTTCATAAACAAGGCAGGCTAAACCCTGATATTTTATGATGGGATATTAATTAGAGGTTAAAGTATATTTTAATCTATATACATAGATGCTAACAAATAAAGTAATTCTGTAGATGGGCAGCTATTTCCCCAGAATGACAGACTGAGATATGTGTACGCGTCTCTGACTCCTTCCTTCCTTCATTCACAAAGCAGAGAAAATTAAACCTGCTGTTGCAGGAAACAGGCATTTTTGTTGTCACAGACTGATGCCTGATAGCACTGTTCCTATCTTAATATTGTTCTTACCTGACAAAAGTGAACAAAAATAACAGAAATTATGGCTCCCATATTCTACCTCACAAGTGGCAAACATAAGATTCGCTCACTCTATTTGTGTTGCTATTAAAATGATGGGTATCATTTTCTTTTTTTATCTGGCTCCCTTTCACCAACTTAATGCTTTGGTCATGTCATGTCTTTTCAAGTTTGCCTGCATTACTGTTTCATAAGAGGGCTTTTCTCAAAATTCCCTGCATGTCCCACAGAATTACTGTAGGTCATTTTTTAGCCATGTCTAGGCTGAAGTCAAAGAAGGTGACTTCCAGTGTTGGACGAATCCAAACCGCAAAGTTCAGATTAGTCCCACCAGAAGATCATGTTCAAGTTCGGCATTCGGCCCAAACCTAGAAAAGCTGGTTGCTGGGCCACTAAACATCCCAGCAACCAGTTTAACCTAAAGTATGCAGCTGCAGCAATCTGCTGTACAACTTACCAGACTCGCAATCCCATCGGTGGTTGGCGGTCTTTCTGTTGTCAAATAGGCTATGACTGTCTTCAAAAAGATGGCCGCTGCTTCCATAAGTGAGGACACTGGCAGCTGGTGCTAGAAGTGCTGCCAGTGTCCTCACTTTCATGGGAACGGTGGCCAACTTTCTAAAGCCCTGGCCCCAATGTGTCTAAACTCTCACCAATGCTAAGCAGACAATTTATAAGGAAAAACAATTACCATACTATTGTATCAGTGATTTAACATCCATGTGGTGTGGTGTTGTACAAGGGATTTTATTGCTATCTGGGCTACTTGGGATACCTCACTAATCAATATCACCTCTATTCCTTCCCCAATTAATGTCACTACATTACTCCAAGCCACCGCTGTCACTTCTGTTTGCCAATGCGCCCCCTCCTATATCAATCACCTGTTACCTGTTACCTTCTGTCTTTACCTAGCATCTATTTAACTCTCTTCATTGCCCATTTGTATGTACCCCTGCCACTATCCCCACAGCATGTTGGAGGATACATAAGATGGCTCCAGCCAGAGGTTAAGCATGATCACCGGTTGAGAATGTCTGCCTTCGATGATGCTAGAAAATGAATTTTCCAGTAAAACAGTGGAACCAAAAGGCTAATTCAGTTTCAGGCATATGCACGGCTTTACTGACATTTCTACTATTGACATAAATTTTATCTTCTGAAGTGATCTGTCTTCCTTATGCAATTAACCCTTTCTGTCCTCTAGCATACCATAGTATCCAGGAAAATAGTTTCAGTGTGGGGAGTGAGTGCAGAACATACAGCATAAAATGTAACCTTTACTAGTAGTCATTACAAACAGTGAATGAAGTTGGATTGATTCCCCTCTCCTTTTTTTCATTGGCACCTGGATACCACCTTAATGGCTTAAGGGGGCATGTTTTGGTGGGTCGGTAAGTGAAAGTCTTGTCACTTTTTCACTGTAGCAGCAGTCACATTGATCTACCGGCATTGGAGTGGGAAAATGCTCAGAGCAAGTGAGTAACATGGCAGAGTTTTTATGTTCCCCCATGAGGGTGGGAGGACCGGGCCAGCCATATGCAATAAGGTGCAAAACAGACTGTGTGCCCTTCAATCTCCCCTCTCCCAAAACATAAATCTGAGGTAACAAAACACAATGTCTGCACTCCATTAAACCCTGCTTAACCCCCCCCCCCCCCAATGGCACCTCCTTCCTTGGTCTGGACCTCACCTAGACCAAGCAGTGCTGATTAATGTAAAAAATATTTGCCCCTCCATCTGAACATCTCAAAAGCTAGTCATTGGGGGGGAAGGGGGGGCAGAAGTGGGGGGGGAGTTGGCTCCGGAATTTGCAGCCTCTAAAGACAAACATACAAACTAAATAACAAAAGGCTATTCTAATATTTCCAAATACATTACCGAATTGAATTTCCTATTTTAGAGACCACTTCACCTAATGGTCAGTATATTTGTTTCCTTAAATTTGGGGGGGTTGTCCAGCCATAAGCCAATCAATAGATCATTACATACTGTAAGATAAGATACATCAACAGTAACAGCAAAATCAGATTATTAAACATTGCTTATATTCATACCTGCCTTTCTGACTTCTAGTTGTTTCAAAGACTGTATTAAGCAGCGTGAGTTGTTTGTTACAGGGTATTGCTAGAGGCTTGAACAATCCCTTCTGATCATTATCACTGGAAAAAAGAACAAAAATTTTAAAGTTAATGTCATTCTAGTCAACATAGCTTAAAGACTTTTTTTTAGTTATGTATGCCAATATATTGCAAGGAGCTAGTGTTTATTGCTCCAACAGTATAATGGCAATAATGGGAACACCACTGAAGTAAGAATCTACTTTTATACATAAGATAGTACTGAATTTGCCATACATTAATAATGAAGGTAGGGAAAGATTGTTTTAAAAGTTTACAATGTTATAGTATGTAGCTCTTTGAAGCAGCTTAGGAAAGTTCACTCACTTACTACTGCTTCACAGTTCTTAGCACACGAAAATGTATAAATATGAAAAGCTTTGAAAGAATGGCATGCGCCTCATTTCTGCATGCTAGCTTCAGATTATTTGAAATACATTTCACTTGTTGGAAATAGAAGTAGTAAGTATGTAATTCATGGAATGTACTTAAATGTAGTTATCTTGCACATCTAAAATCAAAAGAGCCACCCAAGGCGTCTAAATTGGGGATGTTAGTCTTCTTCAAGACCCATATCTTTTAAGCCTGAAAATGGAACAAACATACTGATTCCTAAAGTGCAGCCATACTGGCACAATTACGGCATGCATGACTGTTGTGCATGGCGCTGCACAGTCCCCTTTAACATTAGTAATGTTGGGGAGGCCTGCAGTACCAGGTCTCCAGTCTCCAGACTCTGTTCTATAGTTATGCTCCCACCTGCCACTTTAGTCATGCCACCTTTTATTATATTGTTATCAGTTCATCCACAGGGCTTGTTCTTTTTGCAATCAGGCAGACTCCTATGTTACTTTTATATGCCTAAAGCGTATCTGCAGACTTAAAGCTGACCTCCAGTCAAAATATCAAAGCTTAGTAAATTACTCCCATAAATCGGTGCTCCTAACTCTGTCAGTGAGTGATGTAAGCTCATAGGAGTGACTATTTTGCTACACACCTGGGAGCCCTGCATCTGAAAAACCCAGTCCCAGATGCAAAATTGCATTCTGTAATGGCTCATCATTGCTCTGCTCACAGCAGAGAGCACAGCTCTGTGGCAAAATTGATAGCCGCCGCATCCAAAGCATTATATAAATTGTAAACATTTATTAAAGTTCTTTTAAAAATATGATATTGCCATTGTGGTTAGAGATTTATAAAAATAAATGCACAACCTAGGGCATGAGCAGATAAAGACAGATCTTACACGTTTCAGACATTCTGCCGCCTTTAGTCATAGATGAAGTGATATATTGCAGTACACGAATAAATAGACAAAATATGCCTTTTAACAAATACCAAACCCAGGGCTACAAAGGGCCACTCAACAATAAACTCCCAACAGATTGTGCTACCAACTTCATACAAGTCCATTTTTTTGTGTATGAATACTATACATATTGGTGCTAAGTTGCACCATCAATTGTTACTCAAATCTGGGTAAAAAGGTCTCCCCAAGGGGCACAGGTAAAGGCAACCCACGTGATATATGGGTTCACATCTAGGCAGGTCCTTTCACCTGCCCCATACCCAGTTTTTATTGTAACATATAAATAGAACAGGTCTGTTGCAGGTGGAAAGGAGCCAAAGACTGACCTCAGGTTTTATAGCGCATGTGTGTGCCGACACCAGGAAAACATCAATGGCTTGGCAAGTTGCACATTGGGAACGCCTCTCTGATGTAACAGCCAATCAAGTCACAGAAAGCATGTATACCTGGCAGGAGAAGAATCCTGCAGGTGGGGGTGGGTGCAGACATCAATGCATGGAACGGGCAAAGGTGACTATACATAAGAGGAACCAGTACTCTGCAAGATCATTACCCAGTGATTGAAAGTATGCAAGAACATGTATTCAAGGCCTAATTCTATAACCACAATAATGTTAACACTGTGTATACTTCATAGAGACTAATTACATACAAACAGCCCTGGCTCTGTGGCTGCCACTCTATAAAGATACACAGGGAGCCTTAGATACAGAGCTTCCTGCACACATACAGCATTCATATCCTGCAATAGATAGGGACCTGTTATCAATGCTGCCAGATAGAGAGAGTTTTTATCTCTTCAAATTCTATGTGGAAACATAGAATCTTTCTCTAGCTGGATGTGCTGACCAACTTAGATGCAATGTGTCTGTGTGCTGGCACAGCCCCCTCATGCTCATATGTAAGCAGGGCTCTCAGGTATGTAGCAATATGGCTGCTTCCATGCGTTTCAGGATTGCAGAATTGGGATACCCCCAGAAAAGGGAAATCAGGTGGCCCAGGAGTCTAAGATTTCCACTGTCCAGACACACTCCTTCCCATTTTATCACCCATGGGAACTGAGTAAATCCCAGTATCTCTAATTATATGTAAATACCATATCTACTCTAAGGGAAGCCACTGGCTTTGCTTCCATTCATGGGCATTGCTAAGCAGAGAATGTGTGCTTTATGAGTCAGACCTACACTCTCTGTGATCACTCATGGTGGGAGCGCTAAAGGAAAGGAGCAACCAATTTTTCATTTTTTTGCACATGGGACTTCCCTCATTCAACTCTAAGCTGACCACATCTTCTAGCATGCTCTCCTCTCCCTCTTGTCACCAGAGAGCAAGCTTCTTTGCAGACAGGGACACGTTGAGGCAAATATAACAAACAATAGATATTCATTCACCCCCCACAGTTGATTCACTGAGGTCTGAATGTCTGGTATTTACTAGATCCTGAGGCTGGATCCTCCTCTGCAAGAGGCAATGACTGCAACACGTCCTCTTCCAAACTGAATGGAGAACAGTACATTCCAGTCACTGTGATGGAGACAAGCATCTTCTGCAAGAGAGAATTTACTTAAAATGATGCTGGCATCTTGGTGCAGTTTATCACCCCTAATTTTTGTGTTTGTTAATTAGGAGAAGCTACATGAGTTTTATATGCTCACGCGTCTTTACTCATTAGCCTTCTTACAAATATACATATTAAAGCTGGACGAGCCAGGCCTATTCATCCATTTCTAATTTGCTAATAGCTCGACTGTTTTTTTCCAACCATATGTCAATACAATTGGCTGTATTTTTGGCCTCTTGTTCTCTAAACATTTTAGCTATCTTAGCCAAAAGAACCACCAATCAAATCAGAAAATGTAGTTTCAACATATATTCTGTATCGCACACTCATGCTAGGCTGACACATACAATAAAAACCAATAAATGCTCATCTCTTCTCCCAATGTTTGAATGTGTAATCCAGTTCCGCAGCCCCTTGACACACCCCAAATTCTTCATACAGAGGGAGCATGCCGAGACCCCCTCTGCTGCAGTGAGCCTTGTCCACCAGTTTGCCTGCAAATTGTGGACAAGCACTCACCTTTCACCGCTAGAACTAGATGAAGCAGCTGCAGGTGAGAAGAGGTGGTTATTTATTCGTTTTCATTTTTGTCCTGACAGGGTCTTTAACCCTTTAAGTGCCAGCCTACCTGCAGCATTTCCCACTCCCTGTTGCCAGAGCATTTTTCACTATTTTGCGCTCCCCATGTTCAACTGTAATTTTTGAAGGGATTTTCTGGGACTTCCCATAAAAATTACATATTGTTTTTTTCAGCAGAATCTGGGCTTTAACATCCTATCTCTTGTTTATCAATTTTGTAGTTTTATCATAATTATTTTGGGCAAAATATGTGAAAGAAAATAAAAAATACACACGTTTTTACATTTTGCAGTGGTTTTTTTTAATCGAAAATAAAGGTTTTTCAATAAAAACATATTGAGAGTAAAAGCCCCATTTCTCCCGGTTACAACGGTACCACACATGTATTAGTAGACACCCTTTCCTGCCCAGGAGACCCCAGAAACTGCAAAGAGCGCTAGAGGAGATTTTCAGATAAAATACAAATACTTTGCGCTCCTCGCAGTTTTTCAAAAAATACAACCCTTTACATTTGAAATACCCCCCACAAACTATATATTTTTGGAAAGTGCACACCTCAAGGTTTCTAAGCATACTAGGCTTGTTGGCGTGGGTCCATTGGTTTGAACTCTATTGATTGGCAGAATCTCTGGTTCCAAAGGATTTCCCTAAAAAAAAAAGCAAAAAGCAGATTCAAAACCATATTTTCCTATAAAAACAATAAGCAAGCAAGAAGTAACGCAGTAAATCTGAAAGCACAACATCTGCTGAACAAAATAATACCCCACATGCATAGGTACTTTGAAGTGTAGAGTTGCCAAACACCCCAAAGTCCAGCATGCGTTTGAGGGTAATTGTACTTGAAAAAATCAGCGCCGCACACAAAGTGCGCACCTTGCAGTTTCTCCAAATTTACAACCCTTTACATTTGAAATACCCCCCACAAACTATATATTTTTGGAAAGTACATACCTCAAGGTTTCTAAGGCTACTGGGCTTGTTGACGTCTGCGACGTCCTTCAGAATCTATTGATTGGCAGAATCTCTGGTTCCAAAGGATTTCGCTAAAAAAATAAGCAAAAAGCAGATTGAAAAACATTTTTTCCTATAAAAACAATAAGCAAGCAAGAAGTAACGCAGTAAATCTGAAAGCACAACGGCTGCTGAACAAAACAATACCCCACATGCATAGGTACTTTGAAGTGTAGAGTTGCCAAACACCACAAAGTCCAGCATGCGTTTGAGGGTAATTGTACTTGAAAAAATCAGCGCCGCACACAAAGTGCGCACCTTGCAGTTTCTCCAAATTTACAACCCTTTACATTTGAAATACCCCCCACAAACTATATATTTTTGGAAAGTACATACCTCAAGGTTTCTAAGGCTACTGGGCTTGTTGACGTCTGCGACGTCCTTCAGAATCTATTGATTGGCAGAATCTCTGGTTCCAAAGGATTTCGCTAAAAAAATAAGCAAAAAGCAGATTGAAAAACATTTTTTCCTATAAAAACAATAAGCAAGCAAGAAGTAACGCAGTAAATCTGAAAGCACAACGGCTGCTGAACAAAACAATACCCCACATGCATAGGTACTTTGAAGTGTAGAGTTGCCAAACACCACAAAGTCCAGCATGCGTTTGAGGGTAATTGTACTTGAAAAAATCAGCGCCGCACACAAAGTGCGCACCTTGCAGTTTCTCCAAATTTACAACCCTTTACATTTGAAATACCCCCCACAAACTATATATTTTTGGAAAGTACATACCTCAAGGTTTCTAAGGCTACTGGGCTTGTTGGCGTCGGTTCATTTCTTCGGACTATATTGATTGGCAGAACGTCTGGTTTCAAAGGTTTACCCTAAAAAAATAAGCAAAAAGCAGATTGTAAAACATTTTTTACTATAAAAACAAGAAGCAAGCAAGAACTAACGCAGTAAATCTGAAAGCACAAGGTCTGCTGAAAAAAACAATACCCCACATGCATAGGTACTTTGAAGGGTAGAGTTGCCAAACACCCCAAAGTCAAGCATGCGTTTGAGGGTAATTTTACTTGCAAAAATCAGCAGCGCACACAAAGTGCGCACCTTGCAGTTTCTCCAAATTTACAACCCTTTACATTTGACATACCCCCCACAAACTATATATTTTTGGAAAGTACATACCTCAAGCTTTCTAAGCCTACTGGGCTTGTTGGCGTCGGTTCATTTCTTCAGACTATATTGATTGTATACTCTTTACTGCAGCCGTGACATCAGATTATAGGATATAGCTGAGGAATCCCATTATAAGATCAGTGCAGTGATCAATGACCAATATCAGGAATCAAGAACCTGAAATTGGTCACATTTTATCATCACATGCCATAAGTAACCAGCTGCTCCTGCTCCACCATTTCCCATCGGAACAGCAAAAACAAACAAAAAGAAAATAATATAATGGGAACACAAGATACCTAAATCCTAAAAGGGGCCTACCTACCAAAAAAAAAAATGCATTGCTCAATAATTTAGTTGAGTATGGTATACCTCAAAACAATCTTCGAGGCATAACCCGGGTTGGCTGGGACAGGTCGGGCAATAATATCGCACATCTCTTCTAATGCCACGCTTCCTACAAACCCTACAAGCTCTCTGGGGATACCGCTTTTTACCAACTTCGGGAAGCAACTTTATAAAGTGCTTCCCTACTAATCTGGCCTGGTTGTCATTGGTAGCCAGATCTGGTGCTTCCGCAGTATCCCCAAACAACAAAGCAGGGAGTAACTGCTGCTGGTATTTTATGTACGATAAATTGGAGCCTGGCACTGCTGCCTTGAAGGCAACAAAGCTGTTGTAAGTTGCCATTTGGACCAAATGGATGGCAACTTTAGTGTACCAGGCTCGAGTTTTTCGGGTGGCGTTGTAATAAGTTAATATTTGGTCCGTTTTATCAACGCCACCCATGAATTTATTATAATCGGTTATGCAACGTGGCTTTTGGGAAGGGGCTCGGGGACCACGTTGCCTTACATTCACAACTGACTCATCGTGGAGTGTTGTCAGAAGGAATACATGTTTTTTGCCCATGTATTTCATGGCCAGGACCTCATCGCTTCTTAGAGCATAAGACTCCCCCCTTTTTAATTTTTTTTCAAGTAGTGGCCTGGGCAACCCTTTGCGTTTACGGTTGATGGTGCCGCAGGCCGGGGTATCCAACCAATAAAGGGCGCGAAATAAGGGGATGCTGGTATAGAAGTTGTCCACATATAAGTGGTAACCTTTACCCAACAATGGAGTCATGAGGTCCCAAACGATCTTTCCACTTATTGACAAATCAGGGGGACAACCAGGGGGGTCCAGATAGGTGTCCTTTCCCTCATAGATTCGAAAATATTTGATGTAGCCGGTCACACTATCGCATAATTGGTAAAATTTAATCCCGTAGCGGGCACGCTTGCTAGGGATATATTGCCGAAAAACAATGCGCCCTTTGAAAAGCAGTAGTGACTCGTCAATTGATAATTTTTGGCCGGGGGTGTACACTACTGCGAAGCGATCTGACAGGCTGTTGAGCAGGGGCCGTAATTTATGCAGCCTGTCGTGACCGGGCTCACCACGGGGAATAGCAGTGGAATTGTCGTTAAAATGCAGAAACCGCAGTAAAATTTGGTAGCGGTTTCTGGACATTACGGCCGGAAATAATGGAGTTGCCAATATGGTTTGGGTATCCCAGTAGGACGAAATACTAAATTTTTTTAGGATACCCATTGCTAGAGTGAGCCCCCAAAATTTCTTTATCTCACTCAAATTTGTGGGATGCCATGCCTGAGCTCGGGCGTGCCTCTGCTGGGGGTTTTGCGCTAAGACCTGCTCGGCATACAGATTAGTATAGAAGACCATATCCAGTAGGATGGCTTCTGTGAGGAACAATTTGAAAAAGTCAATGACACCAAAATTTGTGGTGTCTACATTGACCCCGGGGACCGAATCAAAAGGGGGAATTTCGGGGGAAAAATTATTAGGAGGCCTCCACGCAGACGCTCCTTCACCAGCTGCAGCACTCGATGCCTCACCCTGCACTACACTCGCCTGAAGCGTGGCCTCACTTTGTGCGGTACTATCCCTTCTAAGGTGGCTACTACTGGCAGCACTGCTCGGCTGTGTGTCCTCAGTAGAGTATACACTGTCTGACTCGCTATCTGATGGGAAGTACTCGGACCCTGACTCACTAAAATCTTCCGAGTCAGACGCCATCAGGTAAGCCGCAGCTTCCTGTGCAGTGTACCGCTTACCAGCCATACCCCAATGCAAGAAAAAATCTAAAAAAAAAAGGCTACAACTAAAGGCTACAACTAAAGGCTACAACTAAAGGCTACAACTAAAGGCTACAACTAAAGGCTACAACTAAAGGCTACAACTAAAGGCTACAACTAAAGGCTACAACTAAAGGCTACAACTAAAGACAAATTACAAAAAAATACAATACAATAAAACAAAGCAAAAAAACAGACAAAAAATACAATACAATAAAACAAAGCAAAAAAACAGACAAAAATAGAAATAAAAGTTACAACCCGATGAGGAGTGGTGGAGTCAGGAGCAGCAGGTCACGGGATCCCAGCTAAGCAGAGAAGGGGCCAAGGTCCCAAAAGAAGGAACAACCCAAAGCCAATCTTCAATTCCAAAACACCTAAGGAAAAAAGTTAAGATTAGGGAGTGTGGGTGAACTGAATGCCTGATAATAACTACCTGATCCCCCAAACTAACGACACATGCATGGGCAACAGCCGCACTATGCTATACCTAGAGCGGTGGTAAGGTAAGTTTTACTGGCAATCGAGGGGATTCACTCTACTAGTGACTCCCCTGGAGATGAGCGAACTTCTTAAAAATTCGATTCTGGCGATTCGCTGAATTTCTCCAAGAAATTCGGGTTCGCCCGAATTGAACTTGAGCGAATCGCTCATCTCTGGTGGGAGCAGGGAGGCCAGCTGCGCCGTCAGCGGAAGCCGGCTTCCGGCGCCCGCTGACAGCGCAGCCGCCCTCTCCGCTCCCACCATGCCGGCATTTTTTTTTTTTGGCAAACACTTACCGGCATGGAGGGAACGAGGAGGCCGGCGCCGCTGTCAGCTGTCATCAGAGGGCGCGTCAGCAGAGGAGGCCTGCGCGCCAGCCTCCTCGCTTTCTCCATGCCGGTAAGTGTTTGCCAAAAAAAAAAATGCCGGCATGGTGGGAGCGGGGAGGCCGGCTGCACTGACAGGATGCATGGCTGCATGGGGGTGACAGGATGGCTGGATTGGGGGTGAGAGGATGGATGGATGCATGGCTGCATGGGGGGTGGCAGGATGCATGGCTGCATGGGGGGTGGCAGGATGCATGGCTGCATGGGGGGCGGCAGGATGCATGGCTGCATGGGGGGTGGCAGGATGCATGGCTGCATGGGGGGTGGCAGGATGCATGGCTGCATGGGGGGTGGCAGGATGCATGGCTGCATGGGGGGTGGCAGGATGCATGGCTGCATGGGGGGTGGCAGGATGCATGGCTGCATGGGGGGTGGCAGGATGCATGGCTGCATGGGGGGTGGCAGGATGCATGGCTGCATGGGGGGTGGCAGGATGCATGGCTGCATGGGGGGTGGCAGGATGCATGGCTGCATGGGGGGTGGCAGGATGCATGGCTGCATGGGGGGTGGCAGGATGCATGGCTGCATGGGGGGTGGCAGGATGCATGGCTGCATGGGGGGTGGCAGGATGCATGGCTGCATGGGGGGTGGCAGGATGCATGGCTGCATGGGGGGTGGCAGGATGCATGGCTGCATGGGGGGTGGCAGGATGCATGGCTGCATGGGGGGTGGCAGGATGCATGGCTGCATGGGGGGTGGCAGGATGCATGGCTGCATGGGGGGTGGCAGGATGCATGGCTGCATGGGGGGTGGCAGGATGCATGGCTGCATGGGGGGTGGCAGGATGCATGGCTGCATGGGGGGTGGCAGGATGGCTGGATTGGGGGTGAGAGGATGGATGGATGGCTGCATGGGGGTGAAGCAGCGGCGGCGGTGATCCTGCGGCGGCGGCGATCCTGCGGCCCCCCGCCCCGGACCCAGAGCCAACCCCTCAGCACCCCACTAATGATGCCCCCAGCCCCCCTCCTCCCTCTGTGGCCATGATGGGGAGGGGCCCCTGAACTTGAAGCCGGCAATGCGCGACCCCCTGGCCCACGCCCTGTGCCCCGCACTCACCCGGAGATATGGGTGCTCCTGTGGAGGGGTTCCCCAGAAAGGTTTGGCCACCAGATCGGACGATCGGCGCTGTCACCCTGCCACCCACCACCCCGATCGGCGCTGTCACCCTGCCACCCACCACCCCCAACAACACCAATAACCCCCCAACAGAAAGGTTTGGCCACCAGATCGGACGATCGGCGCTGTCACCCTGCCACCCACCACCCCGATCGGCGCTGTCACCCTGCCACCCACCACCCCCAACAACACCAATAACCCCCCAACACACCCGCACACACCCCTCCTACCTCAGATCGACAATCAAGACGACAAACAGGAGAACGCAGGCAGGTTTTATAGAGGCGGCGCCGGCTAATGACGGCAGCCGTGCGCCCCTCTTCTAATTGGTCCAGCGCAGATCTGGTGATAAGGGTGAGGCCAGGGTCACGTCCAGATGACCCTCGAGGACCCATCTTGAAGGTGGAGGCAAGATCCGTGCTGCAATCGGCCGCTGATCGTCTGCAGGTGAGTGCATGTCAAGCACGTAACACCTACGTGCTTGGCACTTAACGCCCAGCCAAGCCAGCACGTAGGTGTTACGGGCTTGGCAACTAAAGGGTTAATGAAGAACTTCCACTCTTAATTTGGAGAACCTTGCCACATTATGTGGCATTGTTTCACCTTGCTGAAAATGTTTTGCACCTTGTAAGAACATATTTACTTCAAATGCAATACTGAACCAAGTTGAAAAATAAGGGGCTATGTCTTCTACAGCAAGTGATTTTCACTTATGACCACTACACTATTTCATTTGCTTTTCATAAACAGGCTAAGCTGGTTTTAACTGTGTCATTCCTTTCTTTACTATTAACCATATCATAATTAGTAACATTATTATTGTTTATTTTATTACAGACAGGGCAATACAAATAATATAATTATAATATGCAAGGTATTATGGGTCAAATGTGATAGAGCAAATACATGTTAATACTGAAGTTAACAATCATAAGAGTAAGGGTGAAGAAACAAATGAGTCTGCAATCCAAAGTGATGCAGAAGAAAGTCTTATTCCATCATAAGTACAACTAGCCGACATTTTGGCGCCACCCTGTATCCCTTGTGCAAGCATTTGCATGGTTATTTGTTTTAGAAAGGAGTACCGGTGACCCCCAAAATGTGGATATTTGTACTTACGATGGAATAAGGCATACTTCTACATCAATTTGGAGTGCTGGTTTATTTGTTTCTTCTCGAGTTATGATCCTGTGCCACTGGGAGCCTGGCACCCATTAACTATCCATATGAAAGTACTTGCGGTGTTCTGGGACTTTCGGTTTTTAAAGGGTAAGGGTGGAGATAGGAGTTTGGGTTGCAAGTAGTATGTGCTATGCATGATGGCAAATGATTTGAAGGTTGTCAAGGTTGTGAGGTAGGTAGCTAAAGCCAGATGATAGGCTTGTCTGAAAAGGTTTTTCAAAGGCTTAAATGGTTTGGTAGTGGGAAATTGTGTGAATGAGGGCATTCCAGAGAAGATGGTCAGGGTTGACAGGAGGAGACCATGGGCAGATCATATGCTGATTCTGTGAGAAACTTACCTGCCTTTGGACTGATTGCCTGTGTATTACCTCATCCATAGAACTTACCTTGTGGTTCTTCTGTCTTCACCGTGAACTTACATACTTTGGGCCTTTTAAGACCGGGGCGCAACCATGTCCGGTGAGGCGTATCGAGCGTCCCAGCAACCAGGGACTTGACTATAAGCGGAAGCAGGAGAGGAGATTGGGGGTTGACAGCTCACTGAAGGTGGCAGTCCCACAGGGCATTGCAGATTTACTGTTGGTGTAGAGGGATAAGTGATGAAATATAGGAAGAAGCTTGGCTGGACGGAGCTTTGTAGATTAAGTTTAGAAGTTTAAACTTAAATCCTTCTCATACGGGCAGCCAGTGGAGGGACTGAAATGAGATTCAGCACTGGTGAAGTAGAAGAAGAGATGGATGAGGCAAGCAACAGAATTCAGAATAGATTGGAGGGGTTTTTTCAAGGGAAATCCCTGCCATGGAAGACTGTGCTCTCTACACATAAGCTTTGAACCCATTGGTCCAATTAATTTATTTTTAAGGAGAGAGAAAACATGTACAATTATCTTTCAATTTTAAAATAAAAACCTTGTTTAAAATACAACTTGGGATGGATTTTTGTTATGATTACCCCTCTAACCCCATTTTTCTTACCCGACCTTTAGGGTTGGTCCAAATTCTGAGAAAGTTTAGTTAGGTAAAGGGGTGTTTACACCAGAAGTGTTTAGACTACTAAACAGGCCTGTCTCTGCATAGGATCACAGTACATGTAAGTACCAAACATTTGTGCACAGTGTTTGGGGGTTATTCAAATTATTTGGTGCAACTGGGTTGTGCCTTGTGGTATGATAGGTTTACTTTAAAGACATGGGGGGTCATGCTCATTGTTTGGTAAAGCAAGATGCACTTTGGGTGTGCCTTGCAGAGTGAACTACAGCCTGCAGCTCAGTGGGCGTTTTAATTTTAACACCCAGGAAATTTTCCAAAAATCATGAGTACCTGTGATAGGGAATTTTTACAGGTGGGGTGCATAATTCCAATAAGGTAAGGATATTGGTTTTAAAGTTTGGAAATAACAGCACCCTGTGGGCTATGGAATATAATTTGGCATTTTTTTTTCTGCGTGCCCCATAGAGCCCTGTTATTTCAAAATTCCTAAAAGTCTCATCTGTAAAAATATCTTATCGCAGGTATGGGTAATTTTTGGAGGAGAAATGGAACAAACATTTTTTGATTACATTTTGTTGTGTGTTTCAATTAAAAAGCTCACTGAGATGCAGGCTGCAGTTCTCACTGCAAAGCCCATGTTAAGGGCATCTTGCTTTACCAAATAATGAGCAAGACCCATGCCTTTAAAGTGGACCTATCACCAGGTTTTTCACTATTCTATTGATAGGTCCCTGTTCCTGCTGTGTGAAACCCCCAAGATAGTTTACACCACTAATCTTTCCACTGTTCCCATGGCACAGGCACATGCTCTATTCCAATCAGCTCTTTATTGTAAGCATATTAATGCTTGACATCAACCCCTTGTTTTGAATTGAGTGTCAGTATAAGATCCAGGAGTGGCTGCATGCTCCCACGGCCAAGCCCATCTGAATAGGTAAGTGCAGGAGAGTGTTTCGGCATGGATGGAGTAAGATATGTAATATGGGCGTTCTTAGAATAAACATCAAAGAGTGAAAAAGTTCATGAAGTCCATTCTTTTACAATGATATATAATTTATTTTAAAGGAGACTATTTATTTTAGCTGACTGAAAATATAGTGTTAATGTAGCTCTTATTGTAGTTATTAATATAAAACAGCCCTCTGGACTTCTTTATGAAAGGTTACTTTAAAATATATAAATATAAAAATATATATATATCTGTAAGTGCATTATGTCTGTAACAGACAACTGCTGGGGTAATATTTGTGGGTGGCTGAGCTGCAGAAGCAAAGCATATGGCTTCAACAGACATTTTATGTACAGTACTGTATGTCTCTAAAGTGTTGAGATTTGAGTATGTTCCATTTGCATGAATGTTTCCAGACTGCTTCATTTAGCCCAGATAAGCTTTATCCTTACCAATCCTCTCATAGTTGTACTTAAAAAGCAACCCCCCTAGAATGACATTACACAAACCTGTAGACAGCTGTAATGTGATCTAAATCCCTCACCATAATATTATACAATAAATACTATTGGGGATCAAAACACAATATGTGATTATAGCATATTTCTCACATTTAATTGCAGGCCAGCAATGTCTTAGACAATCATCAGTCACAACACATCCGCTTCCCATTGCAAAAGAGTTGGCATGCCAGGCATTGGATGGTGTGGGAGTGCAGCAATCACTGTGATGTATGGGGCGGCATTCGTCCAAGAGGTTACCAGTAAATAAAGGATGGCACCTTGGGGCCCAATTTCAAATAGAATTGGATTAGCAGGGCTGCTAGAGAGAAACTGAAAGAAATGGCAAGCTGCTCTGGGAAATTTGAAATTGGTGTGGGAGGGACTCCACCCCTTAGTAATATATGTCTAACAGATAGAAAGTCAAAGATTTAGTTGCATATATCTGTGGATACATGTAGAAGCCACACTGCTCTGACAAGGTACTCTGTGTAAGTGTGGTCCCTACTCTATGTGTATGAGCCCCATAGTTGGGACATGCACTGCAGCTAGTAAACTACAAAGCTAGTTACTGCGAGCTGCCAACTCCCATTCAGTGTACTACACATGAGATGGGCCATAGCCTACTAGTGTCAGGTAGATCCCAGCCCCCATGCTAGTACCTAGCTAGTTAAACTGAAAGAAATGGCAAGCTGCTCTGGGAAATTTGCAATTAGTGTTGGACCCAGTGGAACCCTTAGCAATATATGAGTATTAAGCAACAAACACATCTAACAGGTAGAAAGATAGAGATTTAGTTGCTGCAATCTGCAGATTTATGTAGTCGACACACTGCCCCGACAAGGCACTCTGTGTTAGTGTTAGCAAACAGTGGTGAGATGGGAAGAGAAGTGATGGACAGAGGAGTTGAGGTAAGCACTGGTAAGTGGAAAGAGGTAAGCAGAGGTGTGGTGGGCAGACATGAGCTAGGAAGAGTCTATATAGTCATCTCCAGACAAACCCAACACAGGAAGGAAGGAGGGACCAGCAATCCTGCCCCGCTCTGCTGAGCTAATTGGGGGACAGGATGAAAAAAGAATGTCATTGGCTGAACCTGAAGACTTCGATATCTTTACCATTTCTGCTTCAACTTAAAAATTCAAAGCAGTTTAGGACAGTGCCAAATGTAGCCCGACGCAATGGTGTAACAATTACCTGCCTACAGTATCACTTTAACTGTACTGACATATTGTGCAAGCAGTTATGGATTGTGTTTGAAGACCCATTTATGTATTTTATAAAATATTGGCTCATCACTTCTAAGGCTTTAGCTAATATCTTCTCTTTTTTTAAAATATCCCATTTGAGAGTTGTAAGAGACCAGATCTCACATAGAAACATAAAATGTTGACGTCAGAAGCTTTTAGTAAAATAATATTTTTGTGTGTGAACTTCTTTTACTTACAGTGCATAACTATATATGCATTTCATTTAGGTTCTGATTTAAGAAGTAATTTACTGCCATTTAATACTGATACTGGTTTGACCAAGCATCACTCCGTTGCCACTGGGGTGAGGTGTAGTGGCAGGGAGAATCGCATTTTTTTTGTGTACTGGTGACTGACATTTTAGTAGCAAACGCGCTTGTGATAGCTACGTGCTATACAGTGGTTGTCATCACTGCAAAAACCCTGGTTTTGCAGGGCTAGTGGAATCCCCAACAATCGGTCTGCAAGTATGTGAATGGGCCCATAGATTTCTATGAGCAGAGTTTCACTGGCGATTGCGAGGCAATTGTAAGCGCTTCGCATTCGCCCAGCAATCGCTCTAGTGTGAAAGGAGCTTAAGACATTGGCGTCAAGTAAAACTCCTTATGCAGATAAATGTATGACTCTTGTCTGCTTCACAGAGCATTGCAGCTCTTTTGCATAGGCTATGTTGATATAAGTGGTGCTGAAGCCTGAGCTACCATAAAGCACAATGGCAGGATTGTATTAATTATAATTATAATAAATTGTATTAATGAAAAGACGCATGGCTTAAATGTAGCCAACTGCTATTCTCTTAAAAAATCACCTTTTCCTACAGATTTTCCCACCAATGCTTTTATCTACCCTTAATAACTAAAAGTGGTATCAAACACCCTACAAAGTTTGCCACATTTTCATCACAACAGTGTTTTCAAATAACTTTAATGATATTATTGAAACTAATGCCTTTAAGAATCACCTCCAACCTCCACTGCTTGTTAAAGATTAACAAATATGGCATGCTGCTCCAAGAATATGGCTGAACTGAGTAGCGCACATTGGCACCTTTAAAGTGGACCAAAATCCACTCTAGAGTCTATGAAACAGAGAGGTATACTCACTCCCACCGGGCATCCAGATTCGGAATGTCTCGCTGTTTAAAACCCCCAAGGTCACCCGGGAACTTACCTTCTTTCTCGGTCCAAAGATGCATGCGTGAGCAGTGGCCGCAACCTCACTATCCCCTTAGCAGGGCGCGTGCCTGTGCCAGGCATTTGTGAATGGCCGGTGCGAGCACGCTCCCTGTTAAAGGGTAGCAGGGGATGTGGCCACCAGCGCACTCGGCTCCAGTTGCCTTAGACAAGCTCTTGGACGAAGGGAACAGGAGCAGATCCGAGCGAGCTGACTGGATGAAAGGGCTGCTCCATAGGACCAGGAAAGGGTGAGTTAGATTGGGCGATCTAGGGGGCTTCACAGTGGGACATCGCCGATTGGGGTAGTCAAAATCCTGGGTTTTGGTCCACTTTAAATCCAACATAAAAGCCAATAGGTATACAAACAGCTACTGACAAGCTTGTCAATAGGGAGAAGCCTAATGCAAGCTGATAATTTAAAAAACATTGTTTTGACTTGTAGTGCCATTCAAGATAACTGCCCCATAAAAAAAGAAGAAGCGGACGTGCCAAGGTGAGTGCTAATGTGAGCAAAATGATGCAAGATGGCATAGAATGGCACACTTTATAAATTGGGCGCCAAGTCTTGGTGAAGTATTCAGTTGAAAATAATAGTGCATTTTATGTAATTGCTTTAATGTGTCTAAAAGCAGGGAGAACCTTTTAATTATAGATTAATCCACGGTCTTGTTGGTTCTAATTTTCTAATTAGTTTACTTATAATGGGCATGCAGTAGGAAAAAAAGTGCACTTACAATCTTACAAACTCCCTTTGTTTTTATATTAGGAGTGGATACAACCCTCAAGTCACCTTTCACATTGTGGAAATACAGATGCAGCACAGTGCAGTACAGTATTGTGCCTCCAGCGTGGTGCAGTAGCAGCATTACATGCACCGCATGATTCTTTCCCCCATTAAGAGGAGGTGTGAGTTTTGGGCACCCAGAGAGACCCAGAAAGAGTGGGAGGCAGCAGTAGAAGGAGCAATGGGTATGGGCACCTGGGGAAATCGGGCAGTGGCGGCAGCAGCGGACGAGCATGTAGAACCAGGCATCCTCCTTCGGTCCAGCGCTTCCTGGGACCAACTTCTTGGGATCCCTTCTGCCCTAGAAATAGCATTAAGGACCAGAAGAATATGGCTGCAACAGGCACTTGAACGGTGGAGGATACCAGATCACATGTGGGGGGAGGATGCTTCCGGAGGCCAGCAGTAATGGACCGGGGGCCGAGACTGCCCATAGACTTGTATGGTCTGTGTTGCGGTTGCACTCCAAAATACCACATGCAGAGTCTTGCAAAACACAGTACCAATGGGCCAATTTACTTTTATCGGCAGTGTTTTCTTCCCACTTATGACGCATTAGAGTATTTCTACTCCAATGCAACTCAAGCAGGAAAATGTGAATGGAGCCTAAGTTATGCATTGTGTTGGTCCCAATTTTATGACTACTGCATGTGCTATAAATCTTTTTATAAAATATATTTGCTTCAGGTAGACAAATATGATTTTTAGGCTAAATACATAGTTATGATTTACTTGTTATATCTTAGTTTTATCATTGATGTGTAATTTAGGGCAGTCACTTACTGGACATTTTTTTAATTTCAAAGTGATTACAGCTGCACAGGATGACCTGACTTGAAAGGGAGTTGCAGAGACAGACAGGCAAGAAAGAGCTGCACAGAATGGCAGACTAGGAAGAGAGTTGCAGAGACAAACAGACAAAAAAGGCTGCACAGAGAGACACACAGTAATCTCCAGAGGCATACAGCTAAGAAAGAGAGTGCTGTGAAGAAAGGCAGACAGACAGACCTACATCATATAGTATAGAAATGTTTGAATAGATCATCCAATATACTAAAGTAGCCAGCAATCCCATGATGCCTCTCTGTATTCCCTCTATACCTTTAGCTGAGACTCATAGCCACACTAGGCATTTCTGACTATTATCTATTGTATGGGCAGTACTATGTTAGCCAGGACTTTGGAAGAGAGAGATTTAGGGATACTGATTACTGAAAGCTGAGTTGACAGATGAGTGGACAATGTAGCCAAGCAGTCGGGAAAACAAGCAGGGTACTCAGTTGCATAGTTTGAGGCATCACCAATAGGAAGAGGGAGTTGATAGATGTTGCTTTATAGAGCATGATTGAAATGATTGAAACCTTTAAATATGTGAAAGATTTGAATTAGGTCCAGGAGGGAAGTATTTTTAAGAAGAAAAGCTAGTCGGAGGGAAGTTCAGGAGCAACGTTAGAAAATATTATTTTAAAAGGAAGAGTAGTAGATGCTTGGAACAAACTTCCAGCAGAGGTAGTTCAATAATCGTCAGTAAGTGAATTTAAACATGCCTCGGATAAGCATACATCTATCTTAACATGAAGAAAACATACACACATAAGGGCTGACTAGGTGGACTACATGGTCATCAATGTTCTCTGTTTCACTTCTCTCAGGACCAAGGATGACTCCGATGGTTTTCCACTTTTCATTCACTTTAGACTAAAACATTTTAGCAACAAAACTCTACTTCACGTTATCTTTTGTGACAGTCTTTAGAAGACAAATTATAGGATGAAAGGATAGATCACCCTTACCACCCAAGCCAGGGCCTATGGCTTTGGTTGCAACACTTTAAACCTAGCTAGGTTTTCTAGTAGGTATCAAGCATATTAAAATGTTTGTTTTTCCAAAGAGACAAATATTTGTACATTTCATTTTTTAAAACTAAAAAAATAACTAAAATAATAACTAAAAAATATTTTGAATTGCTCATAAATATCATTTGAATATTTTTCGAGCTTTTGTATTTATGATTTGGAAGGTTACAGACTGGATTAAATTATTATTTAATGCAAATACTTTGTACTCTGTCTTGGCTGGACATGTGTTTTTCTCTGATAAAGAAATTGCTGCAGCTTGTTTTGATGATGAGGGAAGGCGAGTAAAGTCTTCCCACAAATGCTAGCAATATATTGACTGCTTAAAGATTAATTGAATTCATTGGTGTACATATTGAATTTTCAAGTCAGAGATGCCTTCAAAATTTCTTTTAAATACAGTAAATGTAGAATGATTTATAAAAAGTAATTCAAAAAGAAATTTTTATATACATTCATAAAATAATTACATTAAAGCACGAGAGGCAGTATCAAGGGTGCAATCTAAAAGTTCAAGCCCCAGAAAAACTGAAGCCCCATTTTACGTCATACAAGAATGTTATTGCTTTTAGGCTGTCTATGAATTGCACAGCACAGTCACAATGCAAGGGAAAATTCTGCCCATTATTTTCAAGGAGTCAGTTCACATACAGCATTGCTCTGCATTGCCCAACTCATTGAGAAAATGTTGCACACAGCATTTTCAACACAGTGCTCAATAGAAGTTTATGGTAATACAAGCATAAATTGGGTATAATAAATAGGGATGAGCGAACGGGTTCGGACTAACCGGAATTCGTTACGAATTTCAGGGAAAATTCGATTCGGCACGAACCCGAATTTTTTTTGGTTCGTGCCGATCGAATTTTCCCTGAAATAAAAAAAAAAATGCCGGCATGGTGGGAGCGGGTAGGCCGGCTACGCTGTCAGGCGCCCTCTGATGACGCGCCCTCTGATGACGCGCCCTCTGATGACAGCTGAGAGTGGGAGGCCGGCGCCGCTCTCAGGCGCCCTCTGATGACGCGCCCTCTGATGACGCGTCCTCTGATGACAGCTGAGAGTGGCGCCGGCCTCCACGCTCCAACCATGCAGGTAAGTGTTTGCTTTTTAAAAAAATGCCGGCATGGTGGGAGCGGGCAGGCCGGCTGCGCTGTCAGCGGGCCGGCTTCCGCCGCCCGCTGACAGCGTAGCCGGCCTGCCCGCTGACAGCGTAGCCGGCCTGCCCGCTCCCACCACGCCGGCATTTTTTTTTTTCAGATGAGCGATTCATGAAAATTCGATTCGGGCGAACCCGAATTTCTTGGGGAAATTCGGCGAATCGCCTGAATCGAACTTTCAAGAAGTTCGCTGATCTCTAATAATAAACATAGTGTATCTGCATTTCATGTGGCTTTCTTTGAAAATTTCAATGGAAACACAACAAAAGTGTAACATATACACTGCATGGTCAAAAAACACATTTTCTGTGGCATCATTTCCACAAGCTTGCAACATGACAATATTTATTTCTGTCCAGATTTGCACTGATTTTTCCCCAAGATCTTTTTTTGATGTTAGGAGAGTTGGACCAAAGTCTTCTCCTGAAAGTCCCAAAGACTCTTAATCACTTCACTTTCACTATTAAACTTATACAGTACCTGATTTCTACTATTGTTTTTCTATGATTAGATATCTCCAAGCGTTTAAGTGAAACAAAGGAGGAGTGGCAGCCGCTCAGACCATTTTATAACTAACCTGGGAGGTGCACGTTAGCAGGGCAATTAGGATACAAAAGTCTTAAAGGAGCCACAGCACTCAAGCCAGTTAGCTTGCTGACCAACCTACAATCTGTCTCTAAACTTGGTTAAAAACAGAGGGCTCGGTCACACACATCTGCAGAAGTATGCTTAAGCTGCACCACCAGCGCCAAGGTGCCCCTGTGAGGTGCAGTCCTAACTCTAATCTCTGAGAGCCCCATTTGGGACATACAATGCAATAGATAAATTGGGAGCAGACTTACCTGAGGTTGCCCTAAACCTCAAGTGCAAGCCATGGGGTGGAAGGGTCAAAGACCTTGCAATACAGCCTAGACCCCACACCCCATGTGCTTGCACAAATTCAAAAGAAACAAAAGAGGGGTGGCAGCCGCTCAGACCATTTTATAACTAACCTGGGAGGTGCACGTTCGCAGGGCAATTAGGATACAAAAGTCTTAAAGGAGCCACAGCACTCAAACCAGTTAGCTTGATGACCAACCTACAATCTGTCTCTAAACTAGGTTAAAAACAGAGGGCTCGGTCACACAAGCAAGCACATGAATCATTTTTCATTTTTTAGGTTGGACAGCAACAACTAAAATGCAGCCTAAACGCATTGTAAAGTTTGACCACTTTGTCCCTAGCATACTAGGAGCTGAAACGCTGACTAGCTCCAGTAAAATACACCACCAATCTTTTAAGCATGCCAAAAATTAATTAATACAGTATGCAACGCCTAAAGGATGGTGGTACAAAGTGGTGCTCACTGTTGCCATTCACATTCTAAAAGGTGCAGACACAGGCCGGACAGTACCAAGTGCAACAACCAAAGCTAATTAGTTAACATCGGGGTCTGTGACTTGTAATTCCATTTTGTCCAAAGAGAAGCACCAAAAAATAAATGTACCAGTGTACAAAAACTGGCACTATGCCAGCAAAATGACGCTAAGCAGTGCACTTCTTAAACAAGGCACTCGCTTTGCTTAGGTAAAACTCGAACATTTTTTACATTTCAGTTAAATTCTGTGTGCAATTCAGCTATGTTTAGACACTTTTTATTTTACCTTTAAAGTGGACCAAAACCACCTAAAACAACTCAATCTATTTTGCTCCCACACCCTAGGTACATTAGCCTTTTGATGTTTTCTGCCCTCAATGCAGCTTGGTATTCCTGTTATAGTGATTTTAATTTTCCCCAGGTATGTTATTGTATGGCGTTGGTTTCTGACAGGATGCCGTTATTCTAATTATTAAGTCCCCCCTCGCAATTTTATGCTGGGAGCAATTAGACCGTATAGAAAAGAGTGCAAGAAGAAAGATAAGAGCCAAAAGATTTAATTTTCCCACAATTTTTCCTTTCAAGCCAACATTGTGAGTATTTTTAGCACTATATATTACCAGGAAACTAAGGGAAGTTGATACATTTCAGATACATTTAACCCGTGGTTGGTCCACTTTAATACATGCCTAGAACAGGTGAAAAAAATTAAATTGACACATCCCTGTCTTTTTGCAATTGAAAAACATGCCATCAAAGAAAATAACAAAATGCAGACGTTTTTTGTACAAGAAAAGCAAACCCCCCTTTCCCCCTAAGGCAACCAGGAAACAGCTGGCTGCCAATCCTGCCAACCTACCATAGTATAGGGCCCATGCTCTTCCACGTTGGCCCCGGGGCCTCCACCACTTGCCCTGCAAAGGGGTCCTCCACCAAACTTTGGGTTATGGTCTGATCCAGGAGGCTTTCAGTCTTTCGTCTGATGGGCCGCGGGGCCAACAACAAAGCTATTAGCGCAGTGGGGGCCCCCTGAGCCTGGGCAATCCTTCAGCCAAAGCCACCACAGGGTAGGGCGGAGAGTCTAGAGCAGCAAAGCTGCTGCCAGCAACACTACAGTGATGGGTGGGTGCAGAGCTGTCAATCGGCGGCCACTCACTGCACATAAGCCACCAAGCACAGCCACTGGCAGTTCATTGCAGGGAACTGTTTTCTGCTGGACCAGCTGGGCGACTACCCCCCGACCAGAATGGCAAAGCAGGAGTTCCCGAGCAGCACCCACCCACACAATAGTGGCACGAGGGACTCGATCTGACGTTCCAGTAAGTAGGTGGGTGCCAGACAACCACCAATCAGTTACTTGGTTGGACTATAATTTTAAAGAAAAAATACTGTATCTCCACCACACTTAATCCGGGCCCTGCCCAGTACCAAGACTTCACTCTGGTTTTGGGGGCTGGGGGGGCAGGGCGCACAAACATACACAAACATTAGCCAATTCTGGCACAAATGTAGAGTTCATATAAGGCCATAAACATGTCACCTGCGAGGAATTGGTAATGGCCTTTGCCGAATCAACACCATTCTTTTCTAACCTATTTTGCTCCTCTGATATCTGAGTATTTCCCCCTTCCTATAATCTTTTCCCATAAATGTCTGCAAGTTTTCTTCCCTATTAGCTTTGCTTGTCTTACTGACTTGGCGCTTTCATAAATATATGCAAACTATCACTCAAAGTTACATTTTGTTAACCTCATATTCAGTTGTTTCTGTCATAGTAAATTATCATATCATAATTTTCTTCTAGCTTAGCCTATTTAGTTTTTTTGTGACCTATTTAGTTTAGAGCTCCCCCCAAACTCTCAGAATGTGAGTTCATTGGGGCAGAGATATTTTTCTTCCATTTCGTGGTCTGCATATGTTTTTCTTGCACTATTTTAAATGTACTGTACAACATGGTGTAAAATGGTGCATTTTAAATAAAAATATGATATTGTGTAGTAATAAAAATTATAAAAAAATTAAGCTTTTTTTTTTTTTTTTTCAAACTACAGAGGTCAAAACATGGATACATTTCAGTCGCCAAGGCATCCAAGTAAACCACCGGATCCAGGGCCAACTGGTCTCAGCAAAAGCAGAACAGTAGATGCCTTTAAAACTGAAACAAAAACACAACCCCCTGGTCGAAGTCCTTCAACTTTAAGCTTGAAGGAACCCAGAACTAGGCCTGATGTCAAGGAGGAACAAAAGACTGGAATTATGAGTAGTTTTCTCACTGACAAGCCTATTAATATGGTTTCCTCTGTAGTTACTAAATTTAACCCATTTGATACAAAATCCGATTCAGCTGCTCACAGTGAAGATCCAATTCAGAGACAAAAAGAAAGAGGGCCTCAAAATAAAGGCAATATAAAAACAGGACCTTCGCTACAACAGTCACCATTACATGGCCCTCAGCCTCAAGGACCTGCTAAGCCCACAAAACCATCTCAAGAGCAGCCAAGTAAATCCGCACAACAACAGTCAGAGACAAAATTAGCTTCTTCACAGGTGTCAAATGCCACAAAATCACTCCCACACTCTACTATCCCCAAAGGACCTTTGTCTGAAACTGTAACCCCAATTAAACCTTTAGTTCAAGAGCCAAACCATACTACCTCATTACCCCAAGTACAAGGATCTAAAAGTGAACCAGTGAAGCAGGACTTATCTGTTAAACCATCACAACAAAATATGGAAAAGCAGAGTTCTCAACAATCAGGCCTACCTAAACCATTTCCAAATACATCACAAATGCCACAAAAGATTATACAATCTGAAAAGCAACCTACACAGTCTCAAGGCACTGCCAAACAAACTATATCCCAACCTGGGCCTGCAAAGCCACAGCAAGTGGCGACTGCCACAAATATTCAGCAACAAACTGCTTTTATGAAACAGCCACCACATCAACCAAGTTCTCCAAGACAACAAGGGACCACAGTAGAGGCACAAAAGCAGCAGTCTCCCCTTATGTCAGCTCCAAAACAAACAGCACAGAAGTCAGTACCTACTGTCAATAAACCAGGCACAGTTAAAGAGCAGTCAACACATTCAGGAACGGTTGCTACTACAAAGGGAGTGCCTAGAAAACTGGAAGATGACAAAGTGCAAGCATCAAAGCCAATAGCAAAGACTATGTGCCCCTTGTGTAAAACATCTGAACTCTTGTTGGGTGATAAAGAAAAGCCTAATTATAATACCTGCACTCAATGCAAAACTGTTGTTTGCAGCTTGTGTGGTTTCAATCCCAATCCACATATAACTGAGGTAAGTCGATGCTGTTTTCCAGACTAGCCAGAGACTGACACTGGTGAAGGAAGGTATTGCTTTGCTATCAATAAGATTGTTTCAAAGCGAGTTTAGTTTATGCAAGTTACCAGTTGTATTTTCAAGTGAGGTTGTATTATAAGTGAGTGGACTTTTCATTAAGGAACTTTATATTAGGGGACTTTAAGTGTTTAAGAGCTTGAATTTGTTATTTTATTGCCTTGTTTGGCAGTTGTTGCTTAATTGTTATAGAACTTAAATAAGAACTTTAGAGCCGAAGTTGCTGCAACTTAAAGTACTTAAATTGTGTTTTCACTGCTGTTTCTGTAACTGGGACAATGGCTAGCAATAATGGAGGTCTACTTCACTGCACAATTTGTCATGTGTATACACTTCAGGAACAGTAGTTCCAAGGTGAATACCGCTGTGTTTAATGTGAGCATATTGCACCCTTGGAAGCTCGGGTAAGAGAGGCACAAAATGCAACACTGAGGGAAATTGACAATTTGGAAAAGGGGATTCTACTCACTGAGTGAGCAGTAAGTGGGGTAGAAACAGAGGGTGGAGTAATGTATCAGGAGGAGCAGATAAGTAGCTGAGCAAATGTAGATAGAGGGAGTAGAAAGGAAGCACAGAAAAGGAAGGCCATACCTGTGTCTGCGCACCCTAGCAAAGTTGCCAAGTTGGGTAATGATGCAAGAGTGCCAGTCTCAGAAATGGCAACGCTAGTGGATACTGCTCTCCCTAACAACCGGGAGGACAGCCCAGCTAGTGAGCAGGTGGTTAGGACTGCAGGTAGGACTAGACAGTTAGTGGATTCTATTATCAGCGGGATTGAAAGAATAATTCACCAAGACAGACTCAACCAAATGGTTTGCTGTCTCCCTGGTGCCAGGGTTCAGCATGTGGCCGAAAGGGTGGATAAATTACATGGAGGCAAAAATAATGTAAGATTGAGGATCCTTAAGAATACATTTGAGGAATTAGGCACCAAGTTGAAGAGAAGCTTAGAGACTTAAATTCATGGGTTAAGTCTCGGTGCAGGGCAGAAGGATTTGGGCTCCTAGAGCACTGGACTGACTTTTAATTGGGGTACAAACTGTATTGTGTTGTGTTGAAAACCAGCAGTGAAAATTTAGGCGGACACAATATTGCAGAAGCTAGTGATACTAAAGCTCAATGTGGAAAACTGGACGGAAAATTAAAGTGTATTTTCACAAATTCCATAAGGCTGGCAAGTAAAGTGGGGGAGCTTGAGGCTCTGGAACTGAAAGAAAATATTGATGGTATTGGTGTGGCTGAGACATGGCTGGACTCCACACGCAAGTGGACTGTCAATCTTCAAGTTTTTACTCTCTTTCGGAGAGTAAAAACTTGAAGAGCAAATAGGAAAGGGGGCAAAGTGTGTCTCTATGCAACACAAGAATTCAAAGCATATATTAATGAGGGGGTACTAGCAGGATATTGTGAGGATGTAGAATCCCTGTGGGTAGAAGTGTGGGTGATGTAAACATTGTTAAAAAAACAATTTGGTGTAATCTATAGACTCTCCAAACATAACTGAGGAAATAGAGGGTCAGCTGTATAAACAGGCTAGTACAGTGGTGGTGGTGATGGGGGACTGTTCAGGTATTGACTGGAGCTATGGTTCTGCTTCATCTGCAAGGGGAGAGCATTCCTCAGTGATCACAATATAGTATTCAACATAAACTGTAAAAAACATTTTCTGTCTGGGAAGACAAAAACACTGAACTTTAGAAATGCCAACTTCCCTAGGTTCAGGGCTGCACTGCAGGACATAGACTAGAGCGTATGTTGAGGAATAAGAATACAGATCTCAAATGGGAGTGCTTTAAATCTATTATGAACACCAACATTGCAAAATGTATTCCTATGGGTAACAAATATAAGTGGCTAAAATTAACCCCCCCATGCCTGACACCTGCGGTTAAAGAGGAACAATGAACCTCTGTGCAAGAAGGTCCTATTGTGCGCAGAGGGAAGGACAGACGACAGATACATTTAAAGTGGCAATTGCTGAATAAGAGGATTAAAGGGAATGGAGGGTGGAGTTTGGGGAGTTTTTGAGAACTCCCCAGACTGTCCAATGTTCCTCTTTAAATTACAAGGCTGAGCTCTCAGCTGTAAGTATAAAGCAGTAAATAAAGCATGTCACAAAGAAATCAAGTTGTCAAAAGCAATGAAAAATATGTAGCCAAAAGAAGCAAAACCAAACCTAAACGTTTCTTTAAATATATGAATTCAAAGAAAACTAAATAGGAACAGGTAGGTGCCCTAACTAATGTTAGTGGAGAATTAGTCCCTAGGGATGAAGAGAAGGCAGAGCTGTTAAATGGGTTTTTAGCTCTGAGAACAGAAGAGAGGAGCAAGGAGCCAACACAGGAGATGCCACTGATAGCAATAGCCCAAATATAATACTCAACAAGCTAAACATGAATATCATCCAAGAAAGAATAAATAATTTAAATATGAATAAGACTGTAGGACAGAATGGACTTCACCAAAAAGTTCTTAAAGATTATTATCTCATTATTAGACAGTTATCTCATCACCTCTTTTCTTTCTCACTAACAAGCTAAGTATAAAGTTATTATTATCATTTATTATAAAATTGCCATCATCTTCCATAGCACTGTACCACGTGGAATTACAAACAGGCTTCAACAACTAACTTACATTACATGAGTATTATGAGTCAGATGTGATAGAAATGCACAAATACATAGTCATACTGAAATACACTAGGAGACTGGGGAATACACCGGGGAATCAAATAAAATCACAGATTTCTCTGCTTTGTGTTGATAGGTTCAAACAAAACTCGTAATCATAGCACCAGGAGTGGACTGGCCATAGGGAGAACCGGGACAATGCCCTGTGGGCCGCACAGCTTTGAAGTTGGGCTGCTGCTTTTAACACATTCAATCCCTGCCTCCTTAGTCTCCATCTCAGCCCCCTGTACTCAGCCCCACTGTAAATACAAGCCAAGGAACCCCAGCCCCCAATGCTATATACCCAGCATCATGGTTGGGGGAGGGGGGCCTCAGTAGGGATTTCTCGGACCGACCAGAGCTTGTAAAATCCAGGGCTGATTTTCGCCCCAGTCCACCACTGTATAGCACTGGTAATTATTTGAATAAATGATTTTTATAGGAGCCTAGATTTGCAATATACATTGCTTGTATTTAGTTAAGCAAATCAGTGGTAGGCTTAACGTGATCACCCAGGCACACTCAAAAGAATTTTGAGTAAGGCTACACATCACGTTTAAAAACACTATATTGCCAGAATAATTATAAAATAAAGTTTTACTTAAAGAGACAGAATGCAGGGATTGGTTCTAGCCTACCATTAAAGGATGTTGGAAACTGACATGCCACTCAAGCAGCAATAAGGAAGAAAAAATGCCCTTCCTTTCGGCAACCGAAGTGAAGACTGACACTGCATCTGGTAAGCTGCCAGCCAATCCCTATTAAACTACCTCCATTAATAAATATGACCCTCAAAATAGCATGGATATAAACATCCTAATGGGCAATTAATATTTCTGCTTCTTTTTTTTTCAAATAACGTCCCCTCCCCATTTCCTCTCCCAACTGCCTAATTGTCCTAACTTCTTCTGGAAAATCAGACCAGCCTGTTTTATAAAGCTCTAGCTGTCGATGCATGCACTCTACCTGACATACTGTGTCTACTGTACATACTATACATGCTCATCAAAGCTCTGCAGAAAATATCATTACTATGTACAGCTATACAAAATCGGAAAGTATTGGTTTCAGTGAATTTTAAGGATGATGCTAAATTAGGGCCTGGGAAAGCGTACCATGACCCAAAAGATCTACAGCATGGAGCTGTGAAACTTTTTTTTAGCACATTATATTTTCCCTTCAGGTTGAACTGCTTAATAAATCCGATCTGTATTTCTTTTAGATTTTTAGAAGTCAACTTTTAAATTAAAGCAAGTGAATATTTCCATTGTAAGTGCCCTCAAAATATACCTATATTAACATTTTATACCAAAATCTAACATTGGTCCACACTCATTGATTTTATTCTGTTTTAACTAATGTCAGGATGACCATATGTTTTGGTAATTGTCTCACCCTGGTGGTGGTTATACATTAATTAAGCATCTGCCATTTTTCCTTAGGGGTTTGAGTATTGTTTGTAATACCTGCAGTTCTAATTCTAAATCAGCATGTTTTTTTTTACTGATCCTTTTCTTTATTTCATTATATTAGAAAAACCTCTATAATATTAGGGGAGCAAATAATACATCCCTTAAAGCGGATGAAAACCCGTGAGGCACAGCCCTGGAATCTAAAAAATTCTAGGGCTGGCTGCGAGCCTGCCCCTGGAGCATCTTATTCCAGATACCCTACTGTGTGACACCTCCTGGGGTGTCGCCAGGAAACTCACATTTCCGGCAGGGCCTGTGATGCTGTGGGACCTTGAACCGCATTCTCGGCTTCTCTGTGGCCATGTATGACCCTGAGCACAGCCTTTCTGAATGGCTAGGTGCGGGAGTACGCACACGCCAGAACACAGTACGGGGAATGTGGCCAGTCAGCCAATCGGCGATCTCAAAAGTGCTGCTGGGAACTGCTTTGGCAGTGGAACAACCCGGTTTTATTTTAAAACCGAACCACATGCAAACCAGCAGCAGCACTTGAGGTACTGGGCCTGTGGAGTTAGGTAGGGGGTCTGGGAGGAAAAAATGGGTTTTGACCCACTTTAAACTTAGCAATGGCTTGATTGCTTCTAATCCAGTACCGGATCCACTTACCAAGCTTAAGTGCTTCAGTAATGGGTACAAATGATGTTTGCAAGATCAATTGCCTTACCTGCCCCTCATTGATGTGGCATATCCTGTTGGCACGAGCCAACATTACCTTGGCCAACACGGTATCTTTTCTGGCCACCCTCGCTTCTCACTGGTTTTGTGGGCAAGCCCGTGTGCCTGTCCTCTTTATGCTTTCTGGTAGCTTTTTGCAGGCCCTAAGACCTAGGGGGCAACCGTACGTGGATATCCATGTCCAGAGTCCCACAAAAGGGGGCTTGTCAACTAATATTAAAGCAGAGGTGAAGATTGGGAGATATCGCTCTGAACTGCGTTCTGCATGCAGTTAAGCCTACAGTGTCTTTATGCTTTGAAATCCTTTGTCTAGAATACACATTTTTGTGCTTTCACTGTCTCCTTTTTATCTGCTGTCTGAGAATACTCACCTCACCATGAATTCTCCATTCATTCAATCAAAATAAAAACGAAATAGGAATAGAGCATTTTCCTCTCACTCCTGCACAGCATTTGTTGTTCTGTACAATAGATAGAACTGTTCCATGGCTACTTAGGTCCCACTATGTAACTCCCCTGGTGGGTACAAAACTGGTGTATAGGCAACCAGACAGCCAGCCACAACCATCCTAGATTCAGGGGGCACAAAGGCACATAATAAAGACCCATTGAAGATAGGGGGGATAAATCAATCCCAGTATATAATCAAAACTAGAAAGGTTTTCTGTTTTTAGACCCCCTAGATGAGGTAATGAAACAGGCTGAAAGGTGTATTACAAAGCCACAGGCTTAGAGGAAAATTACACAGCCAGAGACTTAAACCAGACCTTCAGCATCATTTAATGAAAAGCCCAAACTCTTAAAAAACTATTCCACAGCATCTAAAATAATAGATTTTAAGTTTTTAGTTGCTTACTTATTATTCTTTCCCCCACTGGGCTGCAACTCTATTCAGGACTGTAGAATGGGTGCCGCCATCTTGCCTCAGAAGCATCACATTCTGAGGAGAGGAAGGGGGCTGGCAAGTGTAGGGGGGCGGGTTGTAGCTGAGGTCAGCAATTTCAGAATGCAGAGCTGCATATTCAGAAGACACTTCCTGTCTACAGGCAGCCTTAAACTCCATGGGTCACCATCTTGGATGTTAAAAGGTTTAAAAAAAACATAGGTGCAGGTAGGATGATTTTTAATGTGTGGAATCTGTATGTAGGGGGCGAGGGAAACATTCAAAATAGACTCTTATTCAGGGTAAAGGTTCGCTTAAAAGAGGTATTACAACTTTGCTTTAAACAAAATATTCTTGTGGTTAAAACATCTATACTAACCATACTAACCCTAATACATGTCATCAAATAGAGTGAAATGTGTGAATGTGGTCAGTTTTTGATTAAATATGCCAATAGACAATCTATAACCTCCTAAATTACACAAACTTGGCTTGCATACTACCCATTTTAAAATGCCAGAAGCTTCTTAACTAATTACCACGCATAGCTTGTAGATTTAAATGAATAATGTTAAACGGCTGACCTGGCAACCCTGACTAAATCTATCTGCTGCCGAGTCATAGTGGTGGTGCTCGTTTCTTTAGACCATTTGCAGCATTTTGCTAATTAAACGTAGCCTTTCATTTAAATGATTGTGCTGCCACAAACAGAGGTATTGTGCACCAATTATTGTAATTGCTAACATGGAACACATTAACCTCAATATTTAGGTCTGCTAATTCATATGAATTCCTATGAAGATATTTTATAGGAAGGAAAAGATTGATTTAATGTTCTTTGACTTCTCTGTTTACCTATACCGTCATCATGTACACAATAGAAATCCTGGCATGGGGAGGGTCATACTAAAGACCCTGGTTCTCATTGCATTATATTTTTTCTCTTTTTTTTCCTATGTGTGGACATGCTTATTCTGAAAATCAAACTTGAGTGCAAACTTCAATGCACTTGTTTAAACTTGGGCGCACACTGTGGACATTATATTTTTGGAATGAAACCCAGAAGTGAACTTTGGCTTTGCAGGTCCATGCTTTTCAGTTTTCAAAAAGCATAAAATCAAAAATCGCACATCGTATGCCACACCGTCTTGTTTTCGTGGAGAGTACATTGCAAAAGGCCGAAATTATATTTTCAGTCTGCTTTTCACCTGGTTGGGTTTCAGGAGCACATTGCAGCTCACAATACAGTGCGAATTGCTGTCGTTTTTTTGTGGATGGCAGAATGAACCATATGAGCCTTTTTTAAGGTGTATGTAGGTAGGCTAAACAACAATCCGAAAAAAATTAAAAATTAAATTAAACATCAGTCTGGACCACAATGTGGACTGTCTAGTTTTCAGTGGACCGCAATCTGCTTTGTGTTTTGCACAAGGCCTCTCGATAGTTTGCTCGCTGAAATAGGCCACAAACATGTGAAGGGCAATATGAACTTGACACCCAAAGTGGACCAGAAAATAAACGTCCAGGCGCTTAAAGTGGACCAACACCCAGGATTTTGACTATCCTGGGTCTTGGTCCACTTCGGTGGGGCACCCCCGATCGGGGTGCCCCGCTGTGTGAAACCCCCCCTAACCCCCCGAAAAACTCACCTCTCCCCGCTCCCAGCGCCGACGTACAAGCGAGGATCAGGAACGTCTAAGCGGCAGCCGCCGCCGCCGCCTCCCTCGCGTCACTTTCGGCGCGCGCGCGCCCCCGCCGGCCATTCGCAGACGGCCGGCGCGGGCACGCGCACGCCTACAGGAGCGCGAGGGAGGCGGCAGCGGCCGGCCGCCGCCGAAGATAAAGTAAGGAGTTTGGGGTGTTTGGGGGGGTTTCACCCCGCGGGACATCCCGATCTCGGATGTCCCGCGGGGTGGGGGGTGATCGGTCCGGGAATCTTATAGATTCCCGGGCCGATCACCCGTGGGTGTTGGTCCACTTTAAGGGGGAAAAGGTCTGGATTGAAAGTTAAAGGAGCATTATCACGAAATTGTGTAATATTATAAACACGTTTGCTAATGAGAGGAGGGGTCACTTATACACCAAAACTAAATACAACTCCTGCCAAGCTTGTGGTTTACTTCTCCTGGTAGGAATAAAATCCAGGAGTGACCAGATTAGTGTATCAGGGGTGACAGAACCTGTCACCCGATTTCCTCTTACTTCCATTAATAAAAATAAATAAAAAACAAGCCTGGTTGAAGATTTTCTGATGTAGGGTGTATAAGTGTCCTCCTACCATCCAGCATATTTATATGGATTTTTATTATTGGCCCATTTTTTCGTGATTGCGCTCCTTTAACTGTTTTCAGTTAATATTCCTTTTTTTTTAAATTTATGGGTTTAGAACACAGCTTCTCATAAACACATTCAAATGATTTTTCATAATCACATGATAATATAATTATCGTATATGAAGACTGCCATCTGATAGAGCAGATTTATATACTATTCATATTTTACTATCATTTATATAATACTGTTATATAACATGTTGCTCTAAGCTTTACATATATATATATATATATATATATATATAATGCTTTTTTGAATTGGCCTGTGACCAAACAGCAAAGGGTTCACAAGGGACAAGATGAGAGTAAGTTCAAGTCAAAGAGGAGTTACCAGAGTGAAATACTCACAAATGCATGCATGCATATATGGCATAACATACTGTTGTTCCCACCAAAATTGGCCAATGGGAAAATCCTGTCCATTTCTTATCAAGGTGATCATGCTGTTAACTGTTTATATTTATAGGTTAGCCAAGAAGCAGAGTGGCAAATTAATGTCTTTCACTTGCAATGTAAAACTATCTCTCCATCTGTTGGATACAGTTCAAATTCTGCTTCTGTAACTGGAAACAGTGTAACTGAGATACTAGAGCTGTAAAGCATTGGCGTGTGCAAGACTGTCAAAGAAAACCTGTAATAATATGTATATAGGGGCTATCAATGCTACCTAACTCTAAAAAAGACTAGTAGTCAGATGTTGCTTATCCATTACATTTTATTTAAGGCCATCTCACCTAAATCCTTCATCCCTCGCAGTGGTCTGCTGCTATTGTGGCTCAGACTCCTGTGTACTCAGCTTGGTCACCATGAAAAAAGTTTCTCAGTATAGCCTGGCACTCACCTATCTAACTCATTACAAGTTATTTTCTCATTCCATAGATGGCCTTTAACTGAACACACATTTAATCACTGCTGGTCACCTGAAAAAGTACTATGACACAGCCCCTAAAGTGCCCAGTGTGGGAGGGGCAATAAAGTGTAATGCAGTGGGGGTCATGCTAAAGATTTAGTGAAGCAAGTTGAACTCTGGCACCCCGAATCTTAGTGAGCTTTTTTCATTTTAACACTCAAAAAAATGCAACTTCTTGAAAAAAAAATCACTTACATGTCTGATAAGGCTTTTTTACAGACAAGGTGCATCATTTGGTAAGAATATTTTTAAACTTTGGAAACTAATGTGCCAGCCACATGGTAAGGTATAATGCTAAAATTATGTGCACTGCAATGTGCCCTGGGAAAATCTGCCTCCCACAGTTACACTTGAGAGAAATATTTTGGCCTCTTGCAATGCTGTATTGCTAAAGTCTTACATATAAAACGGGGAGGCTGATTTATTAATAGCGACATGTAGCGACAGTTGAGCGACTGTAGCGGTATTTTCACAGTGCCCGCTAGTAGTCGCTGTGCTTGGCCGTTGTTCGGTTGTTGACAGCGACTCGGTGTGGCGTAATGTTGAATACAACGTTACGAGCCGCTATTTGACAGGTTCCGCGATGTATGGGTGTGCATGATAGCAACTGGCCCTAGCGACCGGCTTCCACCATATTCATCAAAAAATCACGCTCAAAAAATTATCGCGCTGTGAAATGCTTGTTTAAACGCCAGAGCGCTGGAGGCGATGTGTTAAAAGTAGTTTTTTAACCCCCAAACCACCATATTTTTGGAGACCAAAAAAAAAAAAGTATTTAAAATAATTTAGTAATATGAATACATTAATATCAGACCTGTAATATCAATTCTGTACAATTTTTTTTTAATTTTTTTTCCCTTAAAATGGCAGAAGTGGTTACAGAATTTTTCACATTTAACAAAAAAAAACACATTAATAACAATTAATTATTAATATTTAAAGATTGTTCCATTGAAATGCATTGGAGAGCGCCAGGTAGCGAGAGGTCATACCTGTCGCTGTTCAAGGTCGGACGCTGGCGCTGTGGGCTGAGGCTGGAATAATGATGAATGAGTCGCTATATGGCGCTATCTCAGTCGCTAAGCAGGATTGGCTTGATAAATGTGTGATTGTGGTGGGGAGCCGGCGTTCTCGTGGCGGGGCCCTTCATTACCGGCCGCTCACCAGTCGCTACCTGTCGCTATTCCTTCATAAATAAGGGCCTTAGATTCTTACGCTTGTAGAAATATCAGAAGTAAAAGTGTGCATCTGAAAAACATGGTGCACTTCTGAGTGCAGTCCATTTTTTCTGCCAAATAATAGAATGTGCAATGTGTGCACCAGAGCTTGTGCAGGTGTGTAGGACTTTGTTTAAAGTACAGATCACAAAACGTCCTCACTCTGGCTTGATAATCATCTGATTGGCTAAGACACAGGCAACAGGTCCGCTGTAATTCAACGTATTCAGACAGGGAGGATCACAATCTTTTCTTCCAGTAGCTAAATGGTTACAGGCAGTGTTCTCATCTGGAAGCTGAGGCCTCTCACCTGTTACAGTGCAAGCATTCTGGGATATGCAGTCAGTGGTTTTTACTCAAGGCCAGAAAAAAACACTCACATCTTAAAATCACAGACACAAAGGAATATAGGAAACCTGGAAGCAGCATGCTGATGAGTAAATCACAGGTCTGGGGGCACAATCCTAACACAAATGTTTATTTTACATCCCAGAAGAGGAAAGCAATAAGTCAGAACACAAAAAGGGAGTTTTCCTTTAAAGTTAAACTTGTTTCTCCAAATAATTAGCATGACCCCCCCCCCCATAGAAAAAAGAAAAAAAAACACGCAACTGCATTTATGTAAACTGCAATGTGCACTGGGTCTTTAACATGTTCACATTTGGGGTTATGCTAAAGATAATTAAAGCAAGTTTACCTTACATTGCGCTTTCAGGTGTGAACTGAAGTTTACATCTGAGTGAGCTTTCATACTTGAACACACAAGAAAATTATGTAAAACATTTATTTTAGTATTTCCCAAAATTCCTCTACCGTATTTTTCGCCATATAAGACGCACGTGTCCAGAAGACACACCTAGGATTTGGAGGAGGACAATAAGAAAAAATATTTTAAACTAAATGTTGTGCTAAAACACCCCATTACTGTCAGTGTGGCATTCCCCCCATTCTTCTTAGGAAGTGTGGCATTCCCCCCCCCCCCCATTCCCCCTGGGCAGTGTGACATTTCCTCCTCCTATTCCCATAGGCAGTGTGGCATCCGCCCTCCCATTCCCATAGGCAGTGTGGCATCCCCCCTCCCATTCCCATAGGTAGTGTGGTATTCCTCCCATTCTCCTTAGGAAGTGTGTGATTCACCCACCCATTATCCATAGGAAGTAGGTGGCATTCCCCCACCCCATTCCCCATTGGCAGTGTGGCATTCCCCCCTCCCATTCTCCATAGGCAGTGTGGCATCCGCCCTCCTATTTACATTGGCAGTGTAGCATCCCCCCTCCCATTCTCCATATAGGCAGTGTGGCATCCCCCCCTTTCTATTCCCCATATAGGCAGTGTGGCATTCCCCCTGTCCCCATAACCTTATTCGGTGTGGTATCCCCCCCGCCCCCCTATCCCCTTATTTGGTGTGGTATCCCCCCAATTCCCCCAAAAAGCGAGAGCGGGGGGATTTGCTTCCTCTGGCTTCCAGCGCCACCACTGCCTTTCGTGTGTCTACCATAACATATCTGATACCCTTGTATCTGGGAAAAATGGGCTTTTACATGCAATATGATTTTATTGAAATTCATATACCGTATTTTTCGCCATATAAGACGCACTTATTTTTCCCCAAAAGTGGGGGAAAAATGCCCGTGTGCCTTATCGGGCGAATGTAAAAAAAAAAAAAATAATAAAAAAAAAACTCACCCGTTCCCGGCGCTCCTGCGTTGCCTGTCACACTGCGGGAGCTCTGTCCCGGCCCCGCTGCTGCGATCGCTGTCTATTACAGGCAGCGATGACAGCGGCGGGGCCAGAGACAGCGCTCCCGCCGCTCCTCCGCCTGCTGCTTCTTCCGCCTGGGGAACATGCGAGCACCCAGGTCAGGGCAGCGGGTGGGCGCGGCCTGCACCAAGTCGGCCAGCTCCGTGAATGGGGTGGGCGTGGCCTGTGCCGACGCTGAGGCGGCGCAGGCCACGCCCACCCCATTCACGGAGCCGGCCGCTCAGCGGAGCGGTGTCAGTGGAGAGGTGAGTTTGACGTGTTTTTTTTTTTTCTTACGCCGACTGGGTGAAAGTTCTGGTGCCACGCAGCCTATGGGAATTGGGGGGAGGGGGGGATGCCACGCAGCCTATGGGAATTGGGGAAGGGGGGGTGCCACGCAGCCTATGGGAATTGGGGGGAGGGGGGATGCCACACAGCCTATGGGGGGAGAGGGGGATGCCACACAGCATATGGGGGGAGAGGGGGATGCCACACAGCCTATGGGGGGAGAGGGGGATGCCACACAGCCAATGGGGGAGAGGGGGATGCCACACAGCCTATGGGGGGAGAGGGGGATGCCACACAGCCTATGGGAATTGGGGGGAGGGGGGATGCCACACAGCCTATGGGAATTGGGGGAGGGGGGATGCCACACAGCCTATGGGGGGAGAGGGGGATGGCACACAGCCTATACAAATGGGGTGAGAGGGGATGCCACACAGCCTATGGGGGAGAGGGGGATGGCACACAGCCTATACAAATGGGGGGAGAGGGGGATGGCACACAGCCTATACAAATGGGGAGAGAAGGGGATGCCACACAGCCTATGGGGGAGAGGGGGATGGCACACAGCCTATACAAATGGGGGGAGAGGGGGATGGCACACAGCCTATACAAATGGGGAGAGAAGGGGATGCCACACAGCCTATGGGGGGAGAGGGGGATGCCACACAGCCTATACTAATGGGGTAGAGGGGGGGATGCCACACAGCCTATGGGGGGAGAGGGGGATTCCACACAGCCTATGGGGGAGAGGGGGATGCCACACAGCCTATGGGGGAGAGGGGGATGCCACACAGCCTATGGGGGGAGAGGGGGATACCAGGCAGCCTATACTAATGGGGGGGAGGGGAAATGCCACACAGCCTATGGGGCGAGAGGGAGATGCCAAACAGCCTATGGGGGGAGAGGGGGGTGCCACACAGCCTATGTGGGGAGAGGGGGATGCCACACAGCCTATGTGGGGAGAGGGGGATGCCACACAGCCTATGGGGGGAGAGGGGGATGCCACACAGCCTATGGGGGGAGAGGGGGATGCCACACAGCCTATGGGGGAGAGGGGGATGCCACACAGCCTATGGGGGAGAGGGGGATGCCACACAGCCTATGGGGGAGAGAGGGATGCCACACAGCCTATGGGGGGAGAGGGGGATGCCACACAGCCTATGGGGGGAGAGGGGGATGCCACACAGCCTATGGGGGGAGAGGGGGATGCCACACAGCCTATGGGGGGAGAGGGGGATGCCACACAGCCTATACAAATGGGGGGAGAGGGGGGATGCCACACAGCCTATGGGGGGAGAGAGGGATGCCACACAGCCTATGGGGGAGAGGGGGATGCCACACAGCCTATGGGGGGAGAGGGGGATGCCACACAGCCTATGGGGGGAGAGGGGGATGCCACGCAGCCTATGGGGGGAGAGGGGGATGCCACACAGCCTATGGGGGGAGAGGGGGATGCCACACAGCCTATGGGGGGAGAGGGGGATGCCACACAGCCTATGGGGGGAGAGGGGGATGCCCCACAGCCTATGGGGGGAGAGGTGGATGCCCCACAGCCTATGGGGGGAGAGGGGGATGCCACACAGCCTATGGGGGGAGAGGGGGATGCCACACAGCCTATACAAATGGGGGGAGAGGGGGGATGCCACACAGCCTATGGGGGGAGAGAGGGATGCCACACAGCCTATGGGGGAGAGGGGGATGCCACACAGCCTATGGGGGGAGAGGGGGATGCCACACAGCCTATGGGGGGAGAGGGGGATGCCACACAGCCTATGGGGGGAGAGGGGGATGCCACACAGCCTATGGGGGGAGAGGGGGATGCCCCACAGCCTATGGGGGGAGAGGGGGATGCCCCACAGCCTATGGGGGGAGAGGTGGATGCCCCACAGCCTATGGGGGGAGAGGGGGATGCCACACAGCCTATGGGGGAGAGGGGGATGCCACACAGCCTATGGGGGGAGAGGGGGATGCCACACAGCCTATGGGGGGAGAGGGGGATGCCACACAGCCTATTGGGGGAGAGGGGGATCCCCCACAGCCTATGGGGGGAGAGGTGGATGCCCCACAGCCTATGGGGGGAGAGGGGGGTGCCACACAGCCTATGGGGGGAGAGGGGGATGCCACACAGCCTATGGGGGGAGAGGGGGATGCCACACAGCCTATGGGGGGAGAGGGGGATGCCACACAGCCTATGGGGGGAGGGGGGATGCCACACAGCCTATACAAATGAGGGGAGAGGGGGGATGCCACACAGCCTATAGGGGGAGAGGTGGATGCCCCACAGCCTATGGGGGGAGAGGGGGATGCCACACAGCCAATGGGAATGGGGGGGCACACTGCCTATATGGAGAATAGGAGGGGGAATGCCACACTGCTTATGATAATGGGGTGTACACTGCCTATATAGGGAATGGGAGGGGGATGCCACACTGGGTATTCAGGGAATGGGATGGGGGCATGCTACACTGTCTATGGAATGGGGGCATCCCACACGGCCAATGGGAAAGGGGAATGCCACACTGTCTGTAATAGTGCGTTTTTGGTTTAAAATATTTTTTTTCTTATTTTTCTCCCCCAAATCCTAGGTGCGTCTTATGGGCAGGTGCGTCTTATAGGGCGAAAAATACGATATTTATTAAAAAGTACTACATATTGTAAAAAAATATATTTTCTTTTATTTTTTTGCACCTATATTAACCCACAAATATTAAGAATACACAAAAAAATGATAAACAAATCATGTTAAAGCCTAGACAGATTCTGTGAAAAAAAAAACAAACAATATATACTTTTCCTGTGAAATCCCTTCCAAAATCATAGTTGAACATGTAAAGCCCAAAATAGTGAAACATAGTCTGGCAGCAGAGGGTGACAAAAGCTCTATGTAGGCTGGCACTTAAAGCAGGACAAAAGCCATCATTAGCCGCCTGGAATCTAAAAGATTCCAGGGTCAGCCGCGGGAATTTCTCAAACACAGCCATAAATTGTCTGGCGCATAAAGCCTTTATAAGGGAAAGATTTATCCAGATTGCCTCTGGACTTTATCCATTTAAAGTGGATGAAAAAATGTGAATTTGACTTTCCTGGCTTTTGTTCCATGCCCGAAGTGGGATGCCCTGCTGTGTGAACCCCTCAGGAAGCCCCAAAAACTCACCTCACCATGCTCCAACGGCTCATGTGCGGGCTCTTGGCCAATGAGAGCCGCCTTCTATGACAACGTATTTTGGCAGATGGCTCTTATTATTTACAATGGGGAGCACGCACTGCCACATCCCCTGCATCCCCGGCGTTGTGCACACACTCCCACCCCAGCCATTTAGATTCACATTGGTGTGTGGATTGCAACCTGCATCCCAGTGATCTTTTTAGTGTTTAAACTCAAAAAATGTTTCTTTCCCCAAATATTACCTGTACCTGTGATGGGGCATGTGCACAGGTGATGTACATAATTTTTACTACAAGGTAAATATTTTTGTTTTAATTTGGAACCAACAGTGGCCTATGGGTTGTGCCAAAAAAAGTTATTTCCAAACTTTACCAGAAATATCCTTATTGGATATATGATGTACCTCACTTGTAAAAATTCCCCATCACAGGTACTAGGTGATTTTTGGGGAAAAAAGTAGGGCAAACATTTGCACCTTTTTGTTTGTTAACATTAAAAAGGGCAAGTTGCTCCCAACCCAGCTAGCAAGCAGGCAATCACATGCAGTGCTCTGTGTGCTATGGAAGATAATAGGGGGGGGGGGAGACTCTGTCACAGTCTGCTATGGAAGATGATTGGGGGCTTTGTCACAGTCTGCTATAGAAGATGATGGAGGACTTTGTCACAGTCTGCTATAGAAGATGATGGAGGACTTTGTCACAGTCTGCTATGGAAGATGATGGGAGGCTCTGTCATAGTCTGCTATGGGATGATGGGGTGCTCTGTCACCATCTGTTATGGTAGATGATAGGGGCTCTGTCACAGTCTGCTATGGAAGATGATGGGCTCTGTCACAGTCTGCTATAAAATGATGGGGGGGCTCTGTCACAGTTTGATATGGAATATAAAGGGGGCTCTGTCACAGTCTGCTATGGGGATGATTGGGGGCCCATCACAGCCTGCTATCGAATAATGAAGGCACTGTCACAGTTTGCTATGGCATGATGGGGGTTCTGTCACAGTCTGCTATGGAAAATGATGGTGGGCTCTGTCACAGTCTACTATGGAAGATGATGGGCGGTTCTGTTACAGTCTGCTATAGGGAAGATTGTTTTTTTTTTTTACATACAGTCTGCTATAGGGGTAGTGGGGTTGTTCTGCCACACAGTCTGCTATAGGGATGATGGGGGTTGTTCGGCCACACATTCTGCTCTAGGGATGATTGGGGTTGTTCTGCCACACTGTCTGCTATAGGGGTTGTTCTGCCACGGGGAAGATGGTGGGTTCTTTTAAATTTATATATTATTTCTTTTGTTTTCTATGACCATTTGGGGTACTTTCCCTTTCCCTACCCCACAAATTTACCCTCTTAGACCCATAAAAAAATATATATTTTTTAATTTATTTTATTACTGCCTGGACAATCACTTTAACTGTCATCCTGAATGCTCTAGACAAGTTTCCTTTTAGACAATTCCCTGGAATATATATTTCAGTTGCAATGACTTCTCTTATGGACTGCAGAAAAATCCAGTTTTGGAACCAGTTAAGATTTAACCTGACACTTTTGCTGATCATTGACTTTCTTTTGCAATACTTTTTTCTTTTTTTTGGATGCAGCAAATTTCCTACAATTCACATCAGCTTTTCCCAGAACTTTATATATCTCTCCACATATATTATTTTTGGAGTTACTACTTCTAATATTATTATTATCCATTGTAATAATTATAGTAATTATAATTATCTTTAAATATAATATAATAAAGTACAAATTTGCATTAAAAAAGATAAATAATTAAATAGCCACACAATAGCTTCTAACATGTGTATAAATAATCTGGCGATAAAAAAAGGAAAAAATATATGCCTTTCTTTTAAATTGTATAATTACAATGGCTCAGTCCATTTGCTGAATAGGGGGATCTGCTGGGTTGTATTTAGTGAGCTGCTTCATTTAGCCCACTGGTCTCCTAGCAACACTTTACCTCAGAGGCTGACATTGTAATCAGTGGTAACGCTGTGTGTGTGTGAGGTGCTGCTTTTGTTATGAGACCAGGTGACTCAAATGTGTAAAATCTATACAAAATAAACTAAACTGACTGAAAACAACTGAAATTCTTCTTTGAATAACTGTGCAGGAAAATCTAAAGGTATTAAAGTGGAACAAAACCCTGAGTTGCCGACCCTGAAGTCTATAAGACCCGGCCATTGACCTTGCCCCTTGGGCATTCTAAATCAGGATGCCCACTGTGTGAAACGACCCCTGGATAACCACCGATCCCCCCATTTTTCTGGCGCGCTCACGCAGATAGTCATTTAGACAGGCCGGGCGGCCAGGAAGGTTACTGCTCAGGCTCCCCATCTGCGTGCAAACAGAGCTGATTGGATGAGAGCCTGTGCATGCGCTGTGGGACAGGGAAAGGTACGTTTTCACAGGCGAACTTGGGGATTTCACATATCAGGGCATCCCAAGTCGGGATGCCCCTAGGGGCACAAAACAAAACTCCAGATAGTGAAAATCCTGGGTTGGGCTTTGCTCAAAACACACAAAGCTGAGAAAAGAGAGAGAAAATGGTAAACTGAAAGATTCTGCAGCAGAGCCAACATGAAGGGAAAACTGTCAAAATCAGCTAAATGACTTCTAGAGCTTTTCTCTCTGATTTAGATATATAAGTTCTGGCCAGGCAATGTTGTTATCTTATGCTGGACGGCTGCCAGCACTGAACAGCTGATACTTTGATACATTGTTTCACCCCTCTCCTAAGCATGGAACAGGCCAGAGTGTCGGGCTCCGACACTCAGAAGACATAAACATGAGCTATTAGTCTCCAGCTGCTCAACACAGACATCATTTTTTTCTAAATTTGTAATTCTTACTCCAACACTTACCTACATTCAAAGTACCATTTAAATATATCACCAAGAAAAATTTGCGATACTGCTCCTTTAAGAAAAAAAAATGTATGCCTTACATTTCAATTTTAAAGAGGAACATCAGACCTAAAGTTGAATGTCGCCAATCTCCCCCCCATCGGGCCCTGGTTACCATACTCTTTAAAAGTCCTGCGCCAGTCTTGTGTCTTTTCGGGCGGCTCTCTTGGGGGAAGTGTACAGTGCCTGATGGGATGCAAGGTGGTGCAATGTAAAACCGGAGAGGGGGCAGCAGTCTGGTGAGGTTTTGCAGAGGTTTTAACATTCCCTGATGTTCCTCTTTAAAATGAAAATGGCTCAGTCTGTTTGCTGAATGCGGGGATCTGCTGGGTTTTAGTTAGTGAGGTGATAGCAGACAGCAACATTTAGCCCACTGGTCTCCTAGCAACAGTTGCAGTGAATTTGCTCCAGGCAGACGCTGTACACAGGTATGTGGTGCTGCTTCTATGATGAGACCACCAGGTGCCTCAATAAATATATAAAATCTCTACAAAATAAACTAAACTGACTACAAAATAAACTAAACCGACAGGTGCAGTTATATATAAAGTTATTAAAGCAAAACAAAACCAATAACCCTGAGTGTCCAATCCTGGAGTCTAAAAGACTCCAGTGCTTGCCACCGGCCTTCCCCTGGGGCATCCCAAATCTGAATGCTCTACTGTGTGAAACGACACCCGGGTCACCACGAAACCCACTCTTTTCCTGGCTCCCATGAAAATGTAAATAGCTGCTGCCACATCCTCATGGACTGAAATGTTCTTCCATGGACAGCCATTCAGATAGGCTGGGCGTCCAGGGATGCAGCAACTCTGACTCCCCATTGCCTAGCTCTGCATGCAAACAGAGCTGCTTGCTAAGCAAACGCCACTGATTGGACGAGAGCCCATGCATGCCCCATAAGTTTTTACAGGTGAACTGGGGGGTTTCATATAGCAGGGCATCCCAAGTCGGACTGCAGACAGCAGCAGAGGTAACATCAACTGTAAAAATAAGAAAGCTGAGGAGCAACAAAGTGAGGATGAAAACAGAAAAAAAGAATGGGGGAAAACGTTAAATAAGAGTCCATCAGTCTCTCTCTCTCTTCCTGCCCATGGGAGCTTCACACCCTGTAACTCCGCCCCCTCCTCCTAACCACTTCCCTCCAGCTGCTCTTAATGCAGGGGCACTGGCTCCCCCGCACATGACTGCTGCTCCACAACAGAACCATGGTAGATATTTTTTTCCACACAAATTTACTTCTCATTACAACACTTACATACATGACAATTACAATTCAAATCTGCCTATTGACCCAAAATGCACAATAGTGCTCCTTTTAAAAAGCCGGGAGGCTCCATAAGTAAATGGAACGTCCGCTTGCCTATTACAGAAGTTACTGGAGTACGGAGGCACCCATTGTTGTGCTTGCCACCTGTTTGCCAGTGACAGAACTGAATTTTGGCCAAAGTAATACCTTTTTTTGTAACCCCTTACCCTGTCCTGACTCAGCGCAAGGGATTTTTTATATTTCAGAAATGTTGCTGTTTTAATTAATATGTTAATTAATATGTAATACTACAGACAATGCCTTTAAAATGATTGTTTACAGTGCAGCAGCATTGATGGATTTTCAAATTAAACTTTTTTTTACCGCCTGAGTAAATTATACATTGATAGGCATAGCTAAAGAGGTCATCTGCAGTGAGCCATCTGCACCTTTGTTACGTCTCCTGGCAACCGTAATTTACTACTAGCCAGCATCACGTGACCTGCCGTGCTGGCTCCAGGCTAGCACAGAAAGTGCATCTGATGCTTTGTGTAAAGAAAGACAAAATAATCTGTGGTCTAAAACTCTGTTAATGTTTAGCTAGTTGCTTGCTCTGTGGAGAACTGATAAACATTTTATGGTCAGGTTAACTGTCATTTATGCTTTCAACGTGCTGCTTTTCATATTTAAGCCTTAATATACCTTGAGTGAGGGCACTTTAGCTCAAACTTTGATATACAATATAAATAGATAAATATCTTTTTAATAAAGTCCCTTGTGATTTGTATTATAACACATTTTAATAATTCGAAGTTTATGTAAAATCTAAAATAAAACAAAACGTTACCTCCTCTTCTATTATTCTGAAGAGGCTCATTCAAATAAACAAAAGTAAGTAAATCCTCAAATCTTTCCTTATACTGGCAGTAGGGGGCATAGCAATCTGGGATGGTCCTCTGCTCATTGTGACCCAGCAATGCCTGGCATATTCCTCCTCATTCCAGCAAACACTGCCAGTGTCAGGTTGCTGGGCAGGCCGGCAGATAGTGATAAGCAAGCCCACCCAGTGACTATAAATGTTTAGTGATAGTCACTGGTGCTACTGCCATCTCTAGAATGTGAAAGTGCTGCTGCACAGTGGAGCTTACCCAAATATTAATGCCCCCATACTGCCAGTATTAGGCCTTTTACAGTGAGTACACCCCTCCCATTTTATAAATATTTTACCTTTTCATGAAATAACACTGAAGATATGACACTTTAATTAAAAGAGAGTAAATGTACATCCATTAAGGGCCACTCCAGCCCCTTTGGGAACATACCCCCCACCCTGCCCCTTCAAGTGAATGGGCGAGTGGGATTGCGCACTGGTTCCCAGTGGTCGTCCGGGACTTCAGGAAGATGGCATCAGGTATTTGTGCCGCAGATGTGGCACGTGCCAAATTCCCCGGCTGAATTTGGGGTGGAGGCAAGTGTCTTTTTTTCCTTTTATTACATTTGCAGGATCGCCAATAGGAGGGGGCAAGGTGAGGAGTAGGTTTTATTTTCAGAAAGGGGCTTGAGTGGCCCTTTGATGTATAAGATCCTGGCAACAAAAATCTGTACACCCCTACAGTATGTGCAGTTTGTTTGGCCGCCTTTATTTTCCAGAACTGCCTTAACCCTTAAAATGCCAAGTACGTAGAATCTAGCTGCATCTCCAACCATTAAATGCCAGCTATGCCGATTTTATGCGCCTGGCATTTTACCCCAGTTAAAAAAAATCACCTCTGTCCAGGATCCAGTTCTGGAAAATCTCCCCTTTCCACAGTGATCCTCTGATTGCCATTTTGGGGTCCTTAGTGGGGCAGAGAGCAGTGATTCTTTGCCCCTGTGTCGGCTACTGTCATCTCCCTGTGGGGCCTTTCATACCGGCGAGTGTGCTGAAGTTCATTCCGCCAGTTTGAAAGGTTCCTCTCTGCAGCACCGAAAGTGAATGGTGGAAGCTGGGAATGAAGCACTGATCCTCTGCCCTGCTCCCAGCTTCCACTGATCACTTCGGGCTGTCAGACTGCAGTGATGGATGGCGTGGGACAGTAGAGATTAAAAAGAGGTAATTAGTAAAAAAAAATAGGACTATTTTCTGTATGTGGGCATTTTTTTTCACATTTAACCCTTTGTGAATTGGTAAGGGTTCCTTGAGACCCCTATACCAGTTCAAATGAAGGAGGGGCTGGGAAGTCACCCACCAGCAAGCTGCTGGTGCTCAGGCTGGCTTTGCTAGTGAGGGGAGATCCCATGCCATTTAAAACAAAGTTTAGTTTATCCCCTAAAAAATTAAAAAATGTGGGGTCCCCACCCCTAGAGATCACAAATCTTTTGTGATTTTAACTCCCTACCATACTAGATTTTTTGGTTTGGTTATTTATTGAAGACTTGAACCACTGGTGAGTTTGTCAGGGCGGAGGAAAAATCTACCTTCCTTGTTGATTTTACATTTTAGGCAATGCCAGGGTTGAATAGGGTTTGTACAAATTTAGTTGCAGAAAGAGTACCGACCTGGGGAATAGGATTTCACTATCAATAATTGGGCCTTTCATTTCATATGGTTCTCCACATTGCCGAGAGGTCAACTTGTCTTGGTTCATACAATAAATTCAAGCATTTTAATAGATTTATTAACTAAAGTACCAAATTAGTTGTTTACCTAATCTCTTAAGTGTGTTGTAAAACACAATAGGGCTAATTCAGCACTGTATTTTTTTTTCTTACTCTTTTTGAGAGAAAACTCTTTTCTAAAGATTTGCTGAAATTTAGCTCCATAATTAGCTGTGGACTTTTGTTAAGAAAGCCATATATGGCACTGAATTGCACCAAGAAGAAAAATCATAAGAAAAAATGTTTTCTCTCCAAAAAAAAGTGAGTAAAAATACTCATGGTGCTGAATCAACCCTAATATGTGGGGTGGGTCAAGAATAAAGAAACGAGAAGGAAAAATACAAATCCACTGCAGAAACTGCAGAAATAGAGCATTCTTGATACTTTACCAAGTCCAAGTGGGTGATTCAGTAAGAGTTGGAAGAAATTATAATGGATGTAAACAAAATTCAATTTAGGTTAAAAAACATGCGAATGCCACTGTCGCTGAATCACCAGCTAGGAAGACAATAAAAGGGAATGGCACTGTTGCCTGTTATACATTTATTGTTAATGCAACTCTCTGCTTTTGCCGTTATCCCCACTTTTGGGTTTGCTGCTTGCATTGACCTTGACCCTTGCTCTGTCCCCTGGCCTGATTTATAAACACATTCACTTTACTGGATTTGAAAGGATTGTTTTGAGTAAAGCGCAACTAGTCAATATGAGCAGCTCCTACATGAGGGAATAACCTGTATTTCCCAGGGCAAATGTGGTGTGTTAATCAGTTCCAATTCAGGTGTAATTCCAAGATTAGTGTAGGTGCACTGTGGATAAAATAGGTAGTTAGTAATGATAAGCTATAAAAGAGAAAATAGGTTAGGGTTATCCGCGGTCCTGTGAAATAAATTGGTTAGTAAGTATATTAACAACAATGAGGTTTTGTTTTAGGAGGGTGTTTGCTGGCAGACTGGAGACACTCTTAGCTTGCAGCATCTCTCACCCACTTTTTCTGATCACACTATGTGCAGGCAGTAATAACTTGAGGCACAACATTGCACATCTTTTTTACTATGAGATATGTAAATCACACCGTGTGCATACATCAGATGGCTGGTGCCACACCCACCATTTCTCCTCATTTTTTCTCTCTACCTCCAATACTTTTACTACAGGGTCTTTTTGAAAACCGCTTGAAGTGTGACACAGTGCAATGGGTAGCCGAAGACAAAGAGACAATAATCAGGCTTGTCCTTAGTATAACTTTAATCAGCAGTTGGATATAAGCTAACGCTTGGTGGGGTGTCACTGGACATCTTTTTAAAAAATATTTATGTATTTTTCCTTTAATACATAAAACAAAAATCCAAACTTTGATTATATCCTGTATATTACAATAATGCTTCTCTTAATGTAGAAAATGTTTACATTTATTATTTATTTCACAGGTACACGAATGGCTTTGTTTAAACTGCCAGATGCAGCGAGCACTTGGTATGGATGTCAATTCTGGTCCCTCGTCTGTGCCACAGCCTATCAAACAGAAACCTGCAATACCCCCACCAACATCTGCTCCTCCTTTAATAAAAGAAGCTGTGCCAGATCAAGCAGTGAAGCAGGGACCCAAAACGCAACCTGTTTTATCCAAGCAAACATCTGTATCAGGTTCACCAACTAAGTCAAAGCAACAAACAGGGGAAGGCAAAATGGCAACTACAATGCCAGATAAAAGCAAACGCCCAGAACCTGAAAAACAATTACCAGCAGAGATAGTCCATCAAGAGCCTTCTCAAAAGCCTTCAGCTAAGTCTGATTCTACATTTATCCCTTTACCTGACACAAAGCCTAAAATAGGGGATTCTGAAAAGAAAACAGATCACACCGCAGCAGATAAAAACAAACAAAAAGTCCAGCCGGTGTCCAGCCAAGTACAACACATCACTCAGAAAGTTGAAGCTAAAGATGATCCGACAAAAAGTCCAAAGAAGACTGCTCCTAATGCTGATGGCATACAAAAAGAGTCTTATCAGTCTACTTCAAAACCTTGTCCTTTACCTAAACCTGTTGTCCCAGTAACAACACAATCCACTGGGCCAGGAAGCCCAAAATCCTCTCCATCACATAAACCCATAGCTCCACAAACATCACAGACTGGAAGACAGCAAAGCCCAAAATCTAGCCCTCAGCATAAACCAACTTCCTCACAAATATCACAATCTGCTGGTCCAGGAAGCCCAAAGCCTACCCCATCACCTAAACCTGTTGCTCCACAAATACAACCAACATCACAATCTCCTGGTCCAGGAAGTCCAAAGCCTACCCCATCTCCTAAACCTGTTGCTCCACAAACATCCCACTCTGTTGGTCCAGGAAGCCCAAAGCCTATTCCATCACCCAAACCAGTTCCTCCACAAGTATCAAAACCTGCTGGGTCAGGAAGTCCAAAGTCAAGTCCTTCTCATAAGCCTTCAGCTCCACAAGCATCACAATCTCCAGTTTCAACAGGCCCAAAGCAAAATAATAAACCAAGTCCTGCACATAATCCTGTAGTTCAGCCAACACAGCAGCCACCTGGAGCAGGCAGCCCAAAACCTAGCCCTTCACCTAAACCTACTGCTCCCCAAACAGTATCTCAAACCCTAACACAGCCCCCAAAACAACCAGAGCAAACACGACGTTTTAGTTTGAATCTGGGGACTGTTACCGAAACGCCTAAAGTACAGCCTACTACACCACAAGAAACTGTAACTGGAAAATTATTTGGGTTCGGAGCCTCAATATTCAGTCAAGCCTCTAGTTTTATATCAACTGCAGCTCAGCCAAGTCAGCAAACACAAAGTGCTCAAGGGCCAGCTTCTAAGCAGCCTGCCTCTTTGCCAAAAGCTGCTGATACACAGAAATCAGCTAAAGAGGCAGTGGGTCCCCAGCCTCCTAAGCCTCTTGCAACAAAAAAAGAATTACAGCCTGAAGTTTTGAAAAAAGCAGAAGAACCCAAATCTATTTCTTTAGCAAAAGAAACAGATGATAAGAAAATAAAAAACCCTGATAAGAAACCTATTACTCAATCTAAAACTGATAGTAAAATTACAGAAGCAGGAACAACAGATAAAGTAGCAGAGCAAAAAATAGAGCAAAAAACATCATGCCCTCTGTGCAAGACTGACCTAAATGTTGGTTCTAAGGATCCTCCAAATTTTAATACATGTACAGAATGCAAAAACGAAGTATGCAACCTTTGCGGATTTAACCCAACACCACACCTAACAGAAGTAAGTCTATTTGATTAATTTTTTATGATGATATAACATATTTGTGATTGTTATTTATCCATCTATATTAGTTTATAATGGTCTACTAAGTTTTAAGTATTTTTCCTGCACTGTATTTCTTTTAGATAAATGCTGTAGCAATTGTTTATATAATATGAATTTTCAAGTTATTATAATTCTTGTAAAAAATCACTTACAAGGGTATAATCCCTTAACGTCTTGCTGGACTGACCAAATAAGCTATATCATGTAAATACACGCACAGGGGCCATGCAGGAAGGCATTCTCAGCTTCGCAGAGGATAGATTTGAAATGAGAGCACTGCTGCTCACAGCACTATGAGGCATCGAGCCACCAGGTTGGGAGGTAATCCTAGTTTTTGTTCATTTATTTTTTACGGGCCATTTAAAACTGAGTTGACCACTTCCCCTAGCTTCAATCAGTCAGCAGTGCTGCCCCTCCCCTCCCCTCATGTTAATAGAGGAGGGAATAATAGAAGTAGTAGTAGTGGGTTCAAAAGTAAGATAAATGGTGTATGTTCGGGCAAGAGTATTTGTCGTCACTTCCTGGTAAACAGCATATCAGTTTGTATTTATGGTATGACATGGATAGGGCCTGTCATGTCCAGCAGGGAGCAGTAATATTCCACTAACATATTTGCCAGGAGCTGCTGCGACAGAGCCTACATCTGCTGAGGACAAGGAGATATGTAATTGGTAAGAGTGAGAAAATGTAATTAAAAAGGTATCATAAAGCTCAGAATATTTCATTAGTCCACCACAACTTGAAATGAGAACATTTTCCTAAAATCTTTAACGCCTAATTTTAGTACATTTTACATACTTATTGTGATTTTTGCTGATATATATATATATATATATATATATATATATATATATATATATACAACGCAGGTGGTAGATCTTATCATTTCTTTTAGAAGAGACCCTCTTGTGTATTATAAAGCCATCTGTAAATATGAGATGTAGATGTTGAGGCTTGGACTGGCCCACTAGGCTACCAGAGAATCCCCCATGGGCCCTTTGAGGCCCCCAACCCCAAAGGATCCTCCTGCCCTGGGTGCACAGACTCTGCCTCTTGCTCGGTGGATGCTGCATACAAAGGCAACAGATCTCAGAGTGCCATATATTGAAATGGGAGCCTATCAGCTCTCTGCTGAGAATCACATTGTGTTCATTTTTGTTTTATCATTGTTTCTATTGTAATCTGATATGATGCATTGTAAAGCAGCCATAAGCCCGCTATTGGGGTTTAAATAGCTCACAGATAGCTTACATATTTCTGTGATCTGTGCATTTTCCTGCTGTGACGGAGAGACCACTGGAGACTGTCTCCTCTGTAAGTGGTGTTCTATGTGCATAATTATTATGCTTTCCATCTTTAGTTTCCTTAGAGGCCGATTCAGTAATAGCGCCAGGTAGCGACAGATGAGCGCCAGTAGCGTGATTTTCACAGCGCCCGCTAGTATTCGCTGTGCTTGGCCGTTGATCGGTTGTTGACAGCGACTCAGTCGGTGTGCAGTAATGTTGAATACGGGGTTAGGAGTCGCTGTTTGACATGTTCCGCGCTGTTTGGGAGCGCCTGACAGCGAATGGTCATAGCGAACGGCTCCCAGCATATTCATTAACAAATCACGCTCAAAAAATTCTCGCACTGTGAAAAGCTTGTTTAAACCCCAGAGCGCTGGCGGCGATGGCTTAAAAGTAGTTTTTAACACCCAAACATCCATATTTTTTGATTAAAAAATTAAACAGGTCTTTCTAAACATTTTGTAATATGAATACATTAATATCAGACCTATAATATCAATTCTGCACAAATTTTTTTTTTTTCATTTTTTTACCTTAAAAAAAATATCTAACATTGCCGAAGTGGTCACAGAATTTTTGACATTTAAAAAAAAACAAAAAAAAAAACATTAATAACAATTAAATATGAAGATTTAAAGATTGCTCCATTGAAATGCATTGGAGAGCGCCAGGTAGCGAGAGGTCATACCTGGCGCTGTGATGGGATTAGCAGCGGCGCTGTTCGTTGCAGTCCGCTACATGATGAATCCCGCACTAGCTGAAGCTCTCGCCGGCGCTAGCCTCATTTAGCGTGATAAATGCGTGATTGTGTCCGCCGCCTGGCGTTCTGGAGTTGGTAGCCGCCGATAGCTGGCGATACCTGGCGCTAGTGAGACACTACCTGGCGCTATCCCTTGATAAATAAGGGCCTTAGTTTAGTAGGGAAGCACAGGTTATCCACTCACACAATGCAGTTTGGCATATGGTACCCGAGAGACAGTTCCATTTAGTGGATAAATCAATCAATATTAATGTAACTCAGTTAAGAATAAAGATGTATATTAGAATGTATGCTGGATTTTGAAGTTATTTACTAGGTTAATACTGAGCTATACAACATGTGTAAACTGAAACTGAAATGTTGTCTGTTATTATTAAAGAAGATGGTGAAACAAAAAAGAGGAAACTAGCCCTGCCCTGGCATATTTTTTGGGTCAGATTTTCAGTAGTGAGGAGATACTGCCCAGCAATCTATAGGCACCTTACAAAGTGAGTATTTGTACTTGGAGAGTAGAGTCCAATGCCAGTTATTGTAAATGGCTTTAGTGTCTTTGACAGGACCTAGAGAGCAAGACGTTGGGAAGGGAGATAGAGCTGTAGGACTGCAATTCCAATTTGTGATTAGTAGTTGGACTAGTCCTTATGCAGAGTAAACTGCTATGTATGAATACTTTTACAGACATTGACAGCTATTGCAATCTGAATCTTAAAAAGAATAAATTGCCACTGGAAACTGCAAAGTTCTGTACATTCTTCAGATGTAATAATACTATTTGCATAATTGTATAGACAGGTTTAATCTGGTACATTCTTTTTGTTTTCCACACTGGATGTTATCTCATGTTCTGTACAGGAGATGCAATCTTAGTATCTGCTTATTTATATGTATATGTATTATGCTATGGTTCACTAAACTGAGTATATATAGATAAACTGAGTAGATATAACAATTGTGGTTGGGCAGTCTCACTGTTTCTTTTTCCTCTGAAAATTATTTGGACACCTACATGTCCCACTTTGCTGACATCATGGGGAAGGCTGCCCTGCCAGTTGTAGGATGCAGGATGTTTTTTTAGCAGCTCTGGCTAAATGTAGTGAAATGCATGGATTGCTTGAGCATTGTCTCAACCAACCCTTGGTCCTTTATGAACTGAAGATCCCTGGAGAATGTGACCATGGGTAGGGATATACCTATTTATACACAAGAGTAGCATGGAATGCTGTTAATTACTTGTTACTCAAAAGCCCTGAAATATCAGAACCACCACTTATACTATTTGCTCATTACCTTCTTTTAATTTCTGATTTTTACTTATCCTCTCTTGCTTTCTCTATTGTTTTTGCCACCATATCTCTCTTTTTTCTTGACCTTCTATTTATTAGAGTTATTACCCCCTTATGCTTATGATAAGATGCTATATTAGATGCACAATTGATATGTATAAGGTAATGCTACATACTATGCAATCTTGATTATTCTGTTATTGTACTACTGTATAATGAACAGTTTAAATAAACATAAAAATGTCCCCAATTGGCCCACAACATGGCAAGGTATTTTGCAGGGTGCCTTAAATTAATTATGTGTCTGTATGGATGTGATGTAAAATAATTGCATTGCAAAAATAGCTCCCCACAGCACGTTAACCCTGGCCACTGCCTTCAAGATCTGGAGTGAGCCATACCTTACTTCTTTCTGCCTGGGTTTCTATCCAACTGGGATCCAAAAGCCTTAGTATATACTTCAGCATACAGAATGTTATTTTGCTTGCTGCTACTTTTGGTCTCCTTTTGGGCAATGATCCTGCTCAAAAAAGGAGTAATAGTCACAATAGGGCTGGTCATAGCAGACCTACATCCTCCCCGTAAATGACACTTTTCAGAAAGTCCTTTACTGGACTCTCTGTAGAGGGAGTAACCCCTTAGATTATTTTACAATTAAACAATGAAAACCCTGGCATAAGTCAGTTAATGTAGCCCAGCATTGTTATTTTGTGTTATTTGTTGCCTTTATGTTTACATTGTATGGTTTAAGATTTCAAATGGAGGATTGATTTAAGATTTCAAATGGAACTTTGTTGTTCTAGCTGGAACAAATCATTTTGCAGTGTATTTGCTGATGCTAGATGTTCTCCTCAAGTTACCTGATGATCCCTAATATTAACATTCTGAAGCCTGTCATATGCGGGCTTTGCTGATGGTTATGCTGAAGAATCAATAAGAAGCGTTTAAGAAGGCCACTCATCAAATTATTGAGCGTATATGGCAAGGTTTTTCTTTTATTGTTAAATCCATTACAGAGAGAGATGAGAGGTATCAGCACTCAGTGGTGTGTTGCAAAATAAGTAAGGGCCACATTGTTTTCTAGATAAAAATGATTTCTGTACATTTTCATTGGAGTGATGGTAGACATAGGTGCACAGTAATATAATACTGAAAGAACTGTACAAATGTAGACTTGTTTGCCCAGTGATTTAGTGCAGCAGATGCTGGTGAACACCTTTTATCTTTCACCAGCTTTTAGTGGCAAATCCCAAAGGAATCAATGTTATTTTGGAGAGATTGTGTCTTTAGTTCTTTTTAGCATCTTATTTTTCACACATCAGAAAGTTACCCAGTATGTAAAAAAACAACTAATGATAATGTTTTTACATTAATTTTATATTTTCAATTAAACCTCTTTCTTAAGCTTTTCAAACAACCCAGACACTTACAAAACACCCCACGTATATTCTGAGACCCCTCCAATGCTGACATATGCTATAAAAACATTTTTTCCTGCGAGATTTCATGTTTTTCTAAAAGAAAACGGCTGCAGCAGTTCACCAGCATATCGTCGGCATTCTCCCAACCACTTTGCATTGTAAATACCAGTGACTTTCGCCAGCAAATTGCGGTGCAAACACTGCAAAATACATGATGTAAGTCTGTGCTCACTGGTGTTCACTGCTGTAAGTTTAGCATAATTTGCCACAGTTTTCTCTTCTGGCCACACCCATGGAGAAAGCAGAGAAGATGAAAGATGCACGAACTAGTGCACATTGTAAATCAGCTCCTGATCTGAGATTTTGAGATACTTTGGTCCCAAGGGGGGTGGAAGTTAGTGTGTGCTTTAGGGACTTTAATGTAATAAAATGAATGCCTTCCTCAAACACGTGCATGCAGAGTACGTATTATGCCCAATATGCTATTATTCTTTGTCGGTGGCAAGCCATGCAGATTATATTTTAAGCCCCTGGGAGCCTAAAGAGCTTGCTCAAGATCACTTGGAAGTGCTGGGCCCAGATAGGACCTAAATGCCTTGTCTGCACCTATTTTGGTCCTTTTGGTTTTTAACTATGCAGTCGACTGGGTACATTGCTTTGGGGTCTCTATTGGTTTATTTCAGTCCTACCAAGATGGCTTGTTACTATTATTAACCCCTTTTAACATCAGCAAAATTATTCTTGTGTAGCTTTGCTCTCCTACCATTAAGTGACAGCTACGTGAGACTCGCGTAGCTGACACTTTTGCTAATAAAAAAAAAGGTCTGAACTCACCTCAGCCCATGATGGATCCAGCTGGCTCTCTCCTTCACCGGGGGGTCTTCGATCCCCCCCAGACTCTTCCAGCTTCAGAAGAGGGCCTGAAAGAACCCCCCACTTTTGAAGGTTCTGGCTGCTGCCTCTGGGTGTAGAGTTTGGCGTATGACCTCATCCCACTCCTGGTGTTGACATCAGGTCAGATGTCTGTAATGATTGGTGGAGGGGCAGGGACCCAAGTCCACTGTTGGCCCACCTTCCTCAACAGATCACCACCAGCTGTCAATGACAGCAGCAATTGGTGGCAAAGGACAGGTTCAGCACCGGAGACTTGAGGTGAGTGAAGCAAAATTGTCATTTTGTTGTGTGTGTGTGTGTGTGTGTGTGTGTGTGTGTGTTGGCAAGTCACCTGTGGCAAGTGAGTGACTTGCCATTAAATCCCAGCCCCCTATTACCTGTCTCTTTCAAGCCTGGGAAGGCAGAAGAGCATGCGGACTTGTAGCCTACATGGCCAGGGGTTACCGAGTCTGGCCTCCATGCCCTGGTCTAAAGCCGTGTATAACTTGTGCCCGGACTGGTTAGGTTGGGAAGGGGGAACCCCACACCATTTATTCTGGTAATTTTTAAAAAAAAGCCTGTGGTCCACCCCATCATTTTTTTAGATTAACCCTTTATGTCCTGTCACTCAGCTGGTATAAAAGGCTTCCAGCAGCAGCAGGAGAGAGAGTGATCACTGTGGGACACATTGCTCTGTGATGAATTGGAGTTAAGTGCTTTTAGCCTTCAGGGCCGGGGGCCACCAAGGCTGCCCTCTGCCCCCTGGTCTACAAGTCTCCATAGTTGGTGCCCAGGCTTGTTTTACTGGGAAAATGGGACCCCAAACCATTTTTTTAATTTTTAAGGGTTTTAACCCTTGAAAACAAAAAAAAACTGGGGGGCACACCAGTTTTATAAAACTTTTAACCCTTGATAGTGTGGATAGTAGTTCTATTTTATTTAAAAATGTCATAAAGGGCTCTTTTCAGTTTGGGGGTGTCTCCTGGGCAAGAACAGGGGCTACTAAGGAATAGGGCTTTTACAGACAATTTGGTTTTCTAAAAAAAAATTATTAAATAAAACTGTGACATTTATTTTACCTAAAATTATTATGAAAGCACAGAAAAAATGAACCAAGACATTTTGTGTTAAATTCTGAATTGTGCCGGAAAAAAATATATAATTTTCCTGAAATTTCCTGCAAAAATCTCAGTTAAACATGGTGAAAAAATTGTGAAAATGGAGAAAAATGACCTGTTGACAGAGGGTCACAAAATCTCAAGTAGACTGGTAGTTAAAAGGGTTAAAACTACCTATGCATGTTAGGTATTGTTCTGTTCAGGGGACCTTGCTGTTTCTGTTTTAACTTGTTTTTCTTGCTTACATATTATTTTTTGGGGGGGGAGGGAGTGGCTTTGATTCTACGTTTGCATTATTTAGGAAAACCCTGTGCAACCAAATAATTCATTGATGGATTACATTAATGAGGATGGGCGCACTACAGCAAGCTGGGTACACCTAAAAAGCTTGACGTATATTCTTTCAGGGAATATATGGTTTGAGTTGCACATAAATATCTCCCAAAGCTCTGTTTCAGTTTGGGGGAGTCTCCTGGGCAGAAAAGTGTGCCTGTCAATGCATATGTGGCACTGTTGTAACCGAGTGAAATGGAGCTTTTGCACGCAATATGATTTTATTGAAAAACGTACATTTTATTTTACCCAAAAATATTGAGAATAAAGAAAAAATGACAAGTAAGACACTTCATGTTAAAGCCCAGGCAGACTCTCCTGAAAAAAATATATAATTTTTTGGGAAATCTCTTCAAAACCACAATTAAACATGTAAAGTGCGGAAATAGTGAAAAATGATCTGGCACCAGAGGGTAAAAAAATAGGTAGGCTGGCACTTGAAGAGTTCAATGCAATGACATGTTATATGAGCCCATTGGTATGTTTGCAGACATTTCTGCAACAGACTAGTCAGAACAAATCTCAGGAGATTTTCAAACATTTGAGCTAAGATAGAATTCAAGCAAAGGTCATGTCTAGCAGCAAACAGGTCAAGAGGAGTCAAGATCTAACACCAAATTAAGCACAGCATGCCCTTGGGCCAATGCAGAACGTTTTCATCATATGTTATCTGATAAACTAAATTTATGAAGGCAATTGCTGGCAAATGTGAAGTTAAATGTTGCATGTTTACCACCAAAAGTCTTTATTTTTGTAATAGGGTTGAGGCATGTGCATCTTCAATATCCAATACAGAAAAAAAATCTTTGTTTTCATTATAACTTGGATTTGGAGGAAGCAGAGAACCAGATTCCTGTGTATACTCAACAGGAAGAGGGCAGGCTAGCTAGGTAATTACCAAATTTACCAACCTTCCTTCTACCTGTCCTTTTAGCCAGAAGTTCGTGTTCGAGTTTGGTGTTCGGCCCGATCACGGAAAAGCTGATGAGCAGCCCATCAACCAGCTTCACCTAAGGTTGCAGCAGCAAGCTGCTGTAACTCACCTTTGCCTGATCCTCTTCTGTCAATGCAGCGGAGCAGTGGCAGCTATCTACGGATACTGGCCCCCGCCAGGGCTACGAAAAGATAGCCACTGGGGCCGCTTTCAAACACAGCTGCCACCGATCTGGCAGGGAGAAGATTAGACAGAGGTTAGTTAGTGCAGCATGCTTCTGCCTTACACTCTGCCCCCCACCACCACAGCCACCCCCCAAAGTTTGTGTCCCTTTTGATTTTAATGGGGACTGGGTTAGGGTCCCAAACCTGAACATTTTTTCAAAGTTTGGCCGAACTTGCTGAACCCAAATATCTCTAAACATTGCCACAAACAACTGTGGCAATGAATGGAGGAGGCAGAGTTTTACAGCTAAAGCAGGCAGCATTATCTTAGATTAGAATGAAGCAGGAGCAGTCAAAATCGGTACACTTCATGGGAAGAGCAATTTACTTTTTTATTTAAGGACTTCAGGGAAAAATTTGGTAGGCACGAATCACAAGAAGCTTTGGATTTGTTTCAAATTATTTATTCTATGAAATTCGGAGCAAACTTTTGTTCTAACGAACCGGTTCGCTTATCTCTAGTTGTGTCCCCTAGTTTCTTCCTAAAAACACTTTCTTCCTGAACACATTTAAAGGTCTCAATCATGCCCCCCCCCCTTTTTCCATTTTCTCCTCTAAACTGGACAAATTACTGTAGGTTCATTAAATGTTTCCTGATCTGTTTAATGGTGATCTGACCTTAGGGGGATGCTTAAAGTGTTACTGCAAAGGTAATTGTTACACCATTGTGTCAGGCTATATTTGAAAACTACCCTAAACTGGAGGGACGAGAGGAAGGAGAGACCAGCAATCCTGTCCCGCTCTGCTGAGCTGATTAGGGGACAGGATGAGAAAAAGAATGTCATTGGCTGAACATGTAAACCTCAATATCTTGTCCATTTCTGCTTCAATTTAAAAACAGAAAACAGTTTAGGAAAACAGATGTAGCGCAAAGCAATGGTGTAACAATTACCTTTACCTGCAGTAGCAGTAGTGGGCGTAGCTAGGGGGGAGTAGGGGGAACACTTGCCCTGGGTGCAGCAGGTCAGAGGGGGGCCAAAGGGGACCTGAGAACAAGTGGGGGGCACCATTTTGAATCTTTGCCCCGGGTGCCATAAAGGCTAGCTACTGATCTGCCTGCAGTATCACTTTAGTATATTTTTATGGCACTCATGGCTTATTTGACTAGCTTATTATAACCGATGCTTTGATTTTATTTCAGATGTATTTAACTGGGAAACATTGATATTTAATTAAAGGAGGACTAGTTAAAAAAACTAACCCAATGATATCAATCCATATAAATTGCTGGATGGTGAGAGGAGGGGTCGCTTATACACCCAGCATCAAAAATATCCAGCCAGGTTTGTTCTTTCTTATAATAGAAGGAAGAAGAATTCGGTGGGACAGGTTCTGTAGCTCCTGATACACTCAAACAAGTCACGCCTGGTTTTATTCCTACCAGGAAAAGAAGACCACCAAACTTGGCGGGAGTTTTATTCAGTTCAGGTGTATAAGTGATCCTTCAGGGTCTCTTTTATTTTGGATATTTATTTTAGCTGCCCACGAAGCTTAGCAATATATATGATCAAGGGATAGGCGAACCTCTTTATTTAAAAGAAAACATTCCTACTGTGTTGTTTGAATTAATGTTTTTTTTCATGAGACTAAAGAGAACATCATAACTATGTAACACAAAATGCTTGCAAACAGGGCAGTTTCTAGGCAAAAAACACTTGTGCAGGAAGGAAAAAAATTCTGCGCCCCTAACTGTCCTATGGTGCTGCTGTTGTCCTATACAGGTATGTGCCAAGCTGTGCCTCTACCTTAGCAGCAGACAGTGCCCCTCCCCATGACTGAGCCCAATTTAGGAGGGATGAGAGGCCTTATCTTATCACCTGCACCATTAACTGTGGCCCTGGCTCATTGGAAGAAAACAGGATGGCTGGGATAAAAGCAACCCGAATGGCCTTGATGCCTAGGGTGATTGCCCTGCTCGCCCTCCCCTAAAAACAGCCCTGCTTGCAGATGGCCATAGATATAAACATTACTCTCAGCCATGGTTTATCCACTACTTTCTCAAGATTTGCTAGTAAGTATGGACTTTATTCAAAATGTAAAGTCACCTCAAGCTAGCTTTGCTAGCTAGTGTTATGTTTAAATCCGGTAGCATATCTTGAATTAGTTTGAATGTTTTAGTTGGCATGCCATATACCATACAGCTAAAGAGAAAATAATCTGTTATACATAGTGCATTTCCTCTGCCTTAGTCATCTCACACCTTGCAGTGTAGTTGCTAATTTAGTCACTAGACATGAACAGAAAGGGAAGAGAGAAATCAATTAATATAACTATCAGTGCACACATGAATTTCAATTAATATTAGCTTTCATTAGATTGAAGAATGCTGTTTTTATCTAATCACCTTTGACAGTAATATCAATATTCTTAATTAAAATGATTTGCATAACAGTAATGATGATGATAATGATGCTCCTAACATAGCATAAAATTCTACCACATGTGTGACTATCAATAGTAAGAGTACTTAATGTAACACATTCATGATGAAATATGTTTAATATAATTATAATTGAAACTAATAAAACAAAGATATATTAACAATAAAATATACCTTTATTATAAATGTATACAGACTCTTTTAAGAATGCATCACATTGAATGTGTTTACTCTTGAGAATTTTTAATTTCATTTTAATACTTGAACTGGACAAAAAGGCGATCCTGGAGTCTATGAGACTCCAGGGCAGCTGATTACCCATCCCTGTCCTGAGATGATAAGATCCTAGGCTGCAGTGACTGACCATAACACAGGAGCGCAGATCAGCCCTCTGAACCCTACTGAGCTGATCCTGCCGGGGGGCCCCCTACATATGAGAGCCAACAAGAAGCGTAAAGCAGTTGTGGTCACCTGTAGCACGCAAACAATGGAGACCCCACATGTGGCTGAGCAGGGGACCTCCAACCCTGATACTGCAGCTATAATGGCGGCTATTGCCTCATGTCAGAGTGCCCTCACAGCTAAATTTGGCACCCTCCAGGAGCAATTTAATTACTTCCGCCATGATCTGGATAAAATCCGAGACCGCGCTGGAGAGGCGGAGAGGAGGATCGGAGACGCAGAGGATCAGCTTTCCACCCATGCAGGGGAAATCGCCACCCTGAGGAGGCAGGTGACCACTCTCATAGGGAGGGCCGACGACGCCGAAAATAGAAATCGGAGGAATAACGTTCGTATCCTGGGTCTGCCCGAAAAAGCGGAGAGGCTCAGAAGGAAAAAAATAAAATATGCCATGATGTTCCCGGCACGCTTACGCGTGCAAGATGGAGAGGCGACCAGATTTTTCACTTCGGCTGAGGACGCTAATACATGCCGTGCCGCCCAGAAGCAGAGTTCGCTCTGTCTCGTTTGTTTGATGGCTGTTGAAACTGTTGAAACCTGTTCTGGCTGCTCTAGTTACAATGTATCCTGATCTGATCACTACAGGAGAGCTGTGGCTCTGGATTCCCATGGTGTGATGCCCCCCCCCCCCCACTCCTGAACCTCCCTTCACTATCCTATTGCTCTTGTTAACCTCCCTTGTCTAAACTACTCTCCCTCTCCCTCTTGCCTTCATTCCCCCCCTCCCTGGTCACTCCTTCCTTTCGCTCCTGATTACCTCCAAGCGCCCCTGGGAACCCTTGGCGGCTATGCCGCCAACCTGTATATGGTTATGGTAATTTTTTGTTGTGGGCCCATAGGTGATGGGTCTCTGCACCCCGGGTGCCACTAGTTACACCATTGTTGTATTGTATTGTTGGGGGGATATGAAGCTCGCCAAAGTTGGGAAATGGTGGAGCAGGGTGGGGGTGGTTGGGAATGGTAATTGTATGTATAATGTAGAGTTTAACAATTTATGTATCGTATGTCGTTATGTTGGTATGAATGAGATGAATGGAAGCCAGACCCTAAAGGCCGGGCGGTCACAGGTGGAGGGGCAGGCCTATCAGTGGAGATTGATATTTGACCATGGGGATTGTATTCTGATTTATGAGAATGGGTGATTGTAAGATTCTCTCCTGGAATGTCAGGGGGCTAAATGATAAAATCAAGCGGTCTACAGTCCTCCAGTTTATTAAGAGATATAGACCCAATGTGGTGATCCTCCAGGAGACTCACCTGGTGGGGCGGAGGGGACTTGCATTGAGGAGACCCTGGATCCAGGACTCGTTTCATGCTCTCTTCTCGGCCTACTCTAGGGGGGTCTATGTGCTGATCTCCAAGGGAACCCCATTCGTGTTGTACTCTGTGCAGATGGACCGGGAGGGTTGTTGATCCTCCATGCCAAGCTTATGGATACGGATATAATTATTGTAGGCATTTATATTCCTCCGCCTTTCTGTGTACAGGTGCTGCACCGGATCATGGAGAAAGTAGTTAATTACCCCCCGGCCCCGATACTGCTGATGGGAGACTTTAATATGGTGTTGGACTCAGCGTTGGATAGACTGGACAGGAGCCCAGACCCTAGGACGCAATTGGTGTCCTGGGCAGAGGCGTTGGGCCTACAGGAGCTATGGAGGTGGAAGCACCCAACTGACAAGGCATACTCCTGTCACTCGGTCACACATAGATCCTTGTCCAGGATAGACCTCGCGTTTTCATCACCTGACCTACTGGCAAGGGTGACGACCTGTAACTATCTCCCGAGAGGCATCTCGGATCACTCGCCTCTGCTAGTAGAGGTTGGGCTATTACGTACGTGGGCAAGCCGGGTGGGATGGACCCTAAATCCCCTATGGCTGGAGACCCCTGAAGTCAAGGGTAGCCTAGCCTCCGCTGCAGAGGTCTTCTGGGAGTGTAACGAGGATGAGACGACTGCTGGGGTGAGATGGGATGCCTTTAAAGCACCATAAGTGCTATAGCGGCGGTTAGGGAAAAGAGGGGGAAAGAAAGGGCAGATCTCGAAAGTAAACGGAACGGAACGGAAGAGGAATTCATTGCCTCAACTGATGATAGGGCCCATTCGATGCTGATGTCTCTTAAGCGGGAATATAACCTGCTACTATCCGACTCGACCAGGAAACTATTGTTATACAAGCAGGCGACGATCTTTGACAAGGGGGATAAGAATGGTAAGACTCTGGCTTATTTAGCAAGGGCTGAGAACAAGTCAAATAGTTTTGCCGGGATAGTGGTGGCAGGGGAAACAGTAACAGAGGGAGATAAAATTGCACAACAGTTCCTCAGGTACTACTCGGCCTTGTACTCCTCTAGGATTGACTACGGGACGGAAGATCTGGAGAACTATCTGGATCAGATTAAGCTCCCAGAATTGACTCTGGCTGATCTGGAGACCCTTGACTCCCCCATCACTTTTGAGGAAGTTATGACTACGATAAGAGCATTTCCCAGTAGGAAGGCACCAGGGCCTGACAGATTGCCGGCCGAGTGGTACAAGCAGGAAATGGAACAGATCGCCCCTAGTCTCTGGGAGGTTCTGAAACAGGCGCTGGAGAATGAGAGTCTCCCGGCCTCCTTCCATGAAGCGCACGTGGTTCTTATTCACAAAGAAGGGAAGCCCTCTGATGTCTGTGCATCCTATAGACCCAATTCTTTATTAAATCAGAACGCCAAAATATTGGCTAAAATCCTAGCTATCAGGCTGAACAGGGTCTTATTACAATTGATTAGGCCTCACCAATCAGGCTTTATGCCGGGATGCACTACGGGGATAAATCTGCGCAGATTCATGTCAAACCTTCAGATAGTGCATTACAATTATGGTAGTCGGGCGATTGCTTCACTGGACAATGAGAAGGCCTTCGATTCGATCGAATGGACCTATTTTTGGGCTGTGCTGGCCAGATTCGGGCTCCCTGCAGGTATCATATCATACGTCAGGCTGTTATACGGCCGTCCGACGGCCAGAGTACGGGTCAATGGATGCTACTCTGACCCATTTGTATTAAGTAGAGGGACCAAGCAGGGTTGCCCACTCTTGGCATTACTCTTTGCATTGGCCATTGAACCGTTGGCGATTATTGTCAGGAACTCTCCAACTATCACTGGATGGAAGCTGGGGGAGGTTGAGGAGAAAATTTCACTTTATGCAGACGACACCCTGCTATACCTAGCAGACAGCTGTGAGTCCTTGGAGGCTGCATTAGACACCATCGTAATATTTGGGAGATTTTCCGGCCTAAAAGTTAACTGGGATAAATCCGGCCTGATGCAAGTAGATGCGCCCGACCCTCGGGATATCTCCCCAAGATCCCGGTTGAAGGTAGTCCAACAATTTAAATATCTGGGGATCATGATCAGTAAGCAGACTAATGAGTTTATCCCTCTCAATATTTCTCCAGTAGTGGCGAAACTGAAGCAAAGAGTCACTGAGTGGGCGAGCCTCCCGCTGTCGGTCATGGGCAGGGTCAATATATTCAAGATGATCTTTCTTCCAAAACTCCTGTACATGTACCAGGCCTCCCCAGTGATGCTTCCTATTTCCCACTTTAAAGCACTGGAGTCAATAATCTTTAGCTTTATATGGGGACAATCTCCGCCAAGGCTAAACCGACAAATAATGAAGGTGCAAATAGATACGGGGGGACTGGCGGTGCCACATTTGCAAATATACTTTTACGCAACACAGCTTTTGTTTGTTCATTGGTGGCTCTGCCAGCCGAGGGATAATCCAGTGGTATGCCTAGAAGTGGCATTGCTAGGCTCCCCTGAACGGCTGGCCTCCCTAGCATACAGGGGTACGAGAGGGATCCGAGAGGTGACCACATGTATGAGGGCGGCTAGTAACATCTGGGAGAGGGCAGCTAAACTAGGGATAAGGTCGGATGAGACCCCGGCTTGGTCCCCTTATACCCCCTTGTGGGACAACCCTAGGTTACCAGAACTGGGTGCTATGCAGGACCCGCTGTTCTGGACAAGAAAAGGCATTCATCGGATTGGGCAATTATATAGGGGGGGAGTGCTTGATGGGAGAGCTGGAATCCCCTAGAAGCAAGATTGAGACTAAATGGCAGGCCTTAGACCCAAACTTGGACCAGGATGACTGGGAGGAGATAATGGACAACTTACATGCATCGGTAGTGGAAGCAAGAGATAGATTAATCCAAACCAAGTGGATTCATCAGGCATGCATCACCCCGGTTCGTCTGCTCAGAATGGGCTTAACCGATACTGATATATGTCCTAGATGTGAAAGAAGTAGTGGCACGTGGGTACACATGATCTGGTCATGTGAAGCCCTGGCGGTCTTATGGGAGGGTGTGATGGGTCTGATCAGTGGAGTTGTGGGTTTTCGGATGCAGGGATCTGGTTCACTGTGTCTTCTGGGGGTAGTTGAACCGCTGTCGGAACTGAGAGCACTGAGGTCCTTGATGCGTCTGCTGCTCTTTTACGCCAGGAAGTGCATTCTGATAATTTGGAGACACCCCGCTAAACCCTCAGTGCAAGCCTGGAAAAGGTTAGTTAATCAGAAACTCACTATGTATAAATTGACATACGCCGCAAGGGCAAAAAGGTCTGGGACCCATGGCTGCAGAGCCAAGAGTCAGCGTCTGACGATGAGTGAGCCTGTGAGTAAGGCCTGGCAAGGAGTATCTTGGGTCAAGTCTGATATTTTATAATATATTTTAAGAGGCTTGGGTCGGGTGTTGGAACCTGACCGATGAGAAGTGGGAGGGAATTTTGAGCATGTACGCCCCGTCTAATAACTGGTGGGCATCAGCCTCCCTGTCCTTTGCCTGAACTGTGTTGGTAGCAAGAGTCCCCGGAGTCCAGTATGAAAGATGTGTGAATGGTTGTCAGTGGTGTTAATCTATATGCCATTTATGAAGTTGGGTGCCTGCGGTACCTTAATTGCTTTACAAGATGACTTGTATTGTCTGTCTGTTTATTGCAAAATAAAAACTTAAAAAAAAAAAATCAGAATTTGCAGCACCTTTCAAACAATATTTCTGCTTTAGCAGAGTTTCTACTGTGTTCATGAGCACAGCACATATACAGTCTAAAGAACATAATTATAGAAAGAACAACCTGACATAGCTAAAGATATTAATATCAACTCTGTTTAATACTGCCATGTACATGCCACTAGGAGTAAATGGCCAACCCTCATTTGGGTGTGTCCCAAGTAGAACCCTTGTTGTATGTTTGGAACATTTATGTATTTTGCTGCTTCTTAGGGAAAGGTTCAAAGAGAACCAGTCTGAAGTAGACAACGATAATGTGAATGTGCACGTAAACTAGTATGGTTAATGGATTCATGCTCAATCACTTACATTTGGCTGTGTATTGTATAGATGTTCATCCTGTTAATCCTCAGATTAGGGTATAGATAGTTATATTATTACAGTTGAAGACTCCTTCCAGGAGAACGTGAACTTCTTCCTTTCTTATCCCACACGTGAACTGTAAAAAGGAACTATTTCAAAGCAAAAATTATAGGTAAATACATTTTGCAAAGCCACTGACTTTGTGTTCCATTTCTGTGTGTGGTTAAACTGGAAAGTTCTTGGTGCAGCTTTATGAGTCTTCAGAATGCTTTGCTGTGGTCAAAGCAAGCAGGGGAAACCACTGTAGCTTGTCAAGCTCACTTATGCTGAGAGCTCAAAGAGACAGAGAGGCTTTTATATCACTTTTTTGTTGGTCCTGGAGGAGTGGAATTAATTGTAGGGCAATCTTTGGATCCCTGCTACAGCTTCTACTCAGTGCTGCTATTAACTTATTTAACTTTCAATATATTTTTATTTTTAGAAAAAAATTAGGTGCCATGCTGTAAAATGACAAATTCAATCTGGCCACACTCACTCTTTCATTTCAATGGAGGAAGTGTGTTTAGGGTCCCCTCCATTGCAGCGAATAGAGCGGGTGCGGCCAGTTATAGTGATTGATGCAAGGGGATGGACATGAGATTCTGGGCTGCTGGGATGGTGGGGATGAGGATGCTGATATCGGTAGTTTTCACACTACCGCCATTGTGCAAATCAGCTGTGCGAGACTAAAGGTGATTTATATTATTATTTTTGCCCATACAGGGCACAAACATAAGGGTCACCTAAAGCTTTATAGCAGAATAAGGTATGGGTGATTCAAAGAAAAAAGAAAATGACAGGAGTTTATACACGCATAAAAGGTGCATATACAGGTTATTAACATCTAATAAAATATGGGGGCCCCCAAGCCAGCGTAAGCATCCAGCAATTGTAAAACTTAAACATACATCAGGCCCCATCAAGGTTATAAAGACTCCTGCTTCCTCGCTTTACAGAATCCTTTTTTATTTCATGCCTTATTCTGAAACAATACAAAAAAACAGTCTTCATTTAATTTGATACAAATTCAAGGCCTTAAAGTGTTTGTGCAGTCTCACCCATTCCCCAGCTGAATGCAGCACTTCTGCATCTGCCCTGGATCACAGCGTTGATTTTCAGCTTGTAAACCTCGCTGTATACTGGTTATGTACACCTACTTCTTGAGCAAAGTGCACATTCCCTCACATCCAGTCCCCAGCTCAGCACAGCAGGGACCCAGATGCTAATAGGCTCTGCCCCCTCCCCTGTGTAGCCCCTCCTCTCACTTCCAGGCTCCATTCATCTCTGTCTCCCTCTTATGCCTGCCCCCTTCCCCTCCTCCTTGGCTCTGGTGTCCGGCGGCGGTGCTGCTTGTGATGTTAATGCAGTAGCATGTCCAGCATGATGGTGGCCATATTCACGCTGCTCTCAGCTGTCTGTGCTGTCTCCTCATCACCTCTGTGACATGCGCACAGGAGGGAGCACAGAGTGGGGATAGCGGGAGCAGCATTGCAGGCAGCCATCATGCTAATAGTGTATTTCCTCCACTGCTGCCCTCCTATTCCTTCCCTTTCCCCCGGCAAGTACTACTCACCGCTGTTGCCTCAGCCCCCCTCCTGCCCCCCTGTGAGTATGGCCCCCAACTGCTGCCCTCCTCATCCCTCCCCTTTCCCCGGCAATTACAGCCCTGTTGCTGCTGTGCCCCTATAAGTATGCCCCCCATTTTTGCCACCCTCTTCCCCCCTCCCCCGGTGATTACAGCCCGCTGTTGTTAAATTGAAGCAGTAATGGATGAGATATTGAGGTTTACAGGTTCAGCCAATGACATTCTCTTTTCATCCCGTCCCCTAATCAGCTCAGCAGAGAGGGGCAGGATTGCCGGTCCCACCCCCCTTCTGTCCCTCTCTCTGCCTCCTCCTCCAGCTAGCTAGAATCAAGTGGATGGATGTATACTGGGCACAGCCAAAGTCTAACATTAAATCAAAATCACATTTATTGAATGAATCTACAGTTCAAGAAATTAAAGCTAGGGAAAACCTGCTCAGGGCGCCCTGCAATCTAAAATACTTCAGGGCGGGCTGCTAGTCTGCGCCCGGGGCATCCTTTTCTGCTATGTGACACCCTTGTGGTTTTCAATGAGTGCCACGACACCGTGATCGCCGACCGCTGTATCCCCGTCTTCCATGTGGCCGCGCACGCTCCCGTGACCAGTCCATCCGCAGGGGATGAGCGGAGGAAGCCCGAATGGATTTGCTTTAAGACATGCTGTAAGACATGCTGTAGGACATGCTGTAAGATACGCTGTAAGACATGCTACATATGGTTAAAAAACATGTATACAAACAGACTGGGTGGAACATCCCTCATATGCACTCTATTGAGTATCATAAACGTGTCATATAGATCAATTAATGCAAATATAAAGTGCAAAAAAAAGTGTCAGACAATAACTCAATGTAAAGTGCTAGTGCTGTAAATCCCTCAGACTTCCCAATAAAGCCTTCACTAACCAAACAGAGGAGCAAAGTAGGAATTTAGATGATCTGAATAATACGATTGATGATGTAAATGAAACTAATGTCTAAGCAGTTAAATCCCATAGCAATGGAAAACACTGGCGCAAGTAATCAACAGCAAGCTCAGGCCTAGCTTCCTGATTCTAGCTATTTTACCTTTTTGCAACATTGTATGCAAATTTTTGGTCCACTATGTATTTACCTAATTCCATTGCCTTCATCCATTGAAGTGCCACCACCGGCAGATTGTCTCTGATTATCAGCTGCAGTAAAATGGAAAACGAGGCCATTCCATGTAGTGGTCTGTTGGGGATACGTAACCCCTACATATAATTAAAGAGGTAGCCTGCTCCCTAACGATTGGTAGCAGGGGCGTGCATTAGTGCTGTTTGAGAACACACAATCTGCTCCAGAGCTTCTAGTGCTGCAGATAGGGCAGGCCCCAGGACTAATCAAGATTTGGAAAGGGGGCACTAAACAATATAGCTCATGAAGAAAGCTGCTTTACAATAGCTCAAAATATGTTGCTAGTCATTAGATGTATTACTATCATTTGAAACCATCACTAGAGTAATAAAATGACTTGAATTCAACTTAAAAGCAACTGCCAAGTGTCATAGTCACTGAGTCATTTTACCTCCCCATCAAAAAAAAAGTTTAAGGTGTTAATTACTGGCATAGGGGGACTTTTGTTGACACCTGTAACTTCCTTATGCTCTACATTCTCACCTGTCCAGATGTGTTTGCAGGAAACTTTTCTGGTAGAAATTAGCATTTTTTAAAACCAAAAATATTAATGTGTTTTAAATTTTTTTCATTCTTTTTTGGGCGTCTGTGATTTTGTTAAAATAGAAAAAGCCCTCTAAAAGGCTACCAGCTGGCACACCAGGCATAGGGGCTGGTGTCCTCATGGGTCGAAGGCTGTATGACTGGCCTCCAGCCATGCCATAACACCAGCCCTTATGCCCTTCTGGTGCAGGTTCAGTACTCCTCCAGGGGTGAACACTAGGCCCATGCGGAAAGACATCGGGCTCTTCCGTACCCCCCTGGCCATTTTGGGGTACGGTTAAGGGTAGGGTAATGGCAAGTCACTCGCTGCCATGCTGGTAGGTAACTTGCCTCCTACTCTTTTAACTAAAATAGTGGTCGCTTTGACCCCTAACCAGGTCACAGGTAGAAAAAAGTAAAATAAACACCACACTAGTATTTTTAGAAAGGAGATTAGAGATCCCCTATTGTTAGACTAGCATATTAATTAAAACCCATTCTCTGCATAGCATGTGTGGGGTAAAGTTACATGAGTTAAAGCTAGAAATGGAGAGCCTAGCAAGGGTTCTCCAACCCCCTTAGTGACTTTGCCCTCATCTTTCTCACATTAAAGTAATTTATTTACCTAACATTAAACTCTACTAACCTCCACCATCTTCGTCCAACACCTTGAGGCGTCCTTCCACAGTCTGGTACCTCTCCATGGGCTCTTCTTCTGTATGGAAGGAGGACAAAAGTCTGCCAGGTTCTGGGCGCTCCCCACTGAAGGTCTCCGACCAGCCTGATCATGCCCATCCATGCAGATCCAGTGTTTATTCCTGAAGGAGCACCAAACCCGTGCCAAAGGACATAAGGACTGGTATTCTGGCATGGAAGGAGGTCGGTTGTTAAGCTTAAGAGCCATGGGGACCTTATCTCCCCTGCCTGAAAATTGAAAAATGCACAACACAGGTGCAAATTCATGCTAAACCTGAATTTATAAATGTGTTCACATTGTACACAGCAGACTTCTTTGAGACTGTGCCTGGATGTGAAAGGGGTCATAAGGGAGCTATTTGCCACAATCAGGCAGGTGTGAAAACATAACATATTCTTTCTAAATAATCTTGCATCAAACCTAGGCCTCTTATGGAAAGCACAAACTGATACGGAAGTGATAGGACAGTTTGCCAGTTATTTATGATTATACATAAGATCTTTTGTTTTGAAAGCAAAGCAATTCACTTCTACTTTAGCGAATGCAGATCATGGGTTTTCTGCAGAGCATAATTTAATATATGGCCTGTGTATAATCACCATTAGGAGCAACTGTTTTATTTACAATTGAGTGCCCAGTAATGTGTCTCTACTGGCTCATAGTAACCATGGCAAAGCACATTAAGTAACTACAGTTTTGCAAAACCTTCTTGTACTTTTTAGGGCTAAGCAATATGGAATAAATTTGTTACATACTCCAGAGAGGAAAGGATGCTTAATGGGCCTCTGTGTGTCAAAGTGTCCTATACATTTTTTAGGCTGGGTACATTTGTTTTGATGCATAGAACACAAATAACAGTGCTAAATCAAGGGTGCTATTGTGGACCAGTTGGACAAGGCTGGATTCTTCTCATATTCCTATTCTGACAATATTCATGGGTAGAACATGCATCAGGAGAGCAGGGAAAGCCTAAAGAACCAATACTTACATCATGTGACGGTAGAGTGGAAATGTCTCCATACAATGTCTCCATACACATGTGTCCCTGGATGGGCTGGCAAAATAAGTAAGATTAAGTCTTTTTTTCAACATTTATGCCCTCTGTGGTGGATGCCAATGATTCAGAGGTTTACCATCCATTTTAGATACGGTCCAGTTTGGATACAGTCATAAGGCGTAGAGCAGGGGTGCTCAACCTTTTGGAACTCGGTCAAGGGTTTATTTATCCTTCCTACTTTCCCATAGCAGAGATCAGATGTCCATGGGGGTCACATGTGACCCTCAGGCTGCAGGTTGAGCTTGCGTGGCTTAGAGTAGCTTGATAATTTTACTTTGATCAGATTATTAACATTGGACTGGCAAGGCTCCAAATGCTTCCTATTTATTATTATAACCACCAAATAACCACATCATATTAGGCCCTTCAAACATATTTAGAAAGGCTCAAAGTTTCAAAATATAAAACATCCACCTTATAAAAAAACATGTATTCCACTGCCCATCCCAAAAGCCAATCAGGAGCAGAAGAGTAAAAAATACATTACCTACAACCATGTTGAATTGGTACCTAGGGCCAGCTAGAATATCTAGGCTAGTTCAAAGGTACTCAGATAAATGTATGTGGTAAGTGGTGAAATTGCTCCACCACTTGGGGGTTTGGGTCTAGAATTTTGGCCCACGGCTCATTGTTTTTTTTAGGGATTGTTTGCAGAGATTTGTGGGATGCCCAGAAGGACTCATGCAAACTCAACATTGGCATCCTTAGAAAAAGGAAACAAGTAATAAGCTTACTTTAAGGGGAAGTCCAGTCTATATGTAATCACATGCCCTGCCTCCCTTTCCTTGCACTTAGGAAGGACAGGGGATGCCAAAAAAATGCTCACCTCACCCAGGATCCAGCCCCCCCAGCATCTAAGTTCCTGGATGCAGCCATCTTGAAGTGGTCAGAGATCAGAGTGGCAAGTCAGTCACCCAATCCCATGCAGCAATGTCACTGTACGGGTTATTCACTCCACGCTGTCTGAAATTTAGCTGATCGCCTATACTAAATCACTTTTCCAGCAGGCCCATGGTGCATTTGCGAGCTAAAGGGAGACCAGGGATGCAGACACTCCCCTTTTTGCTATGCCATGGATGAGAGCCTGTGCATGTAGCGTGGGACTACAGGGAAGGCGAGTTTTGATGACGTTGGGGTTTCCAAAATCGGGATACCCTACAGACAAGGTCCTATCCATAGGACAATAAATACCCTGGTAACAGGTCCACTTTAAGGGTATCATATATTTAAAAACATTTAAAATGGCTGCTACATAGTTAAATTTTAACTATAAGAAAAACACAGTTCATTAGAAACTCCAGGCATATATTCTTTTTAATAAGTAGCAGATATACAGGACATTATAAGCTGGGTTAAATCCTTAAAACCTTTTAGTGGATATGGCCCTCATCCCTCAAATAGTGAGGATCATATTTGCACAACTTTTGAGATGAATCTTTACAACCAGAAGTAGGCTGTATAATCTCTTTACTTCTAAGTAAAAGTCTTTACTTCTGCTTTTACTTTCTGTTGTAATTGCAGAATTGTGAGGCCAGTCCCTGCCTTCTGTTAGGTCTGTAAATGGCAGCTAGATCAGCAAGCTATTTTGGGCTATCCTGCATGAGTAGTTTCAGCATCATTCCACTGAGTGATTTAACCCTTTGGTGCAATACCATTTACGTAGCAGCGCATTAAAAGCATCCTTTGAATGTGCCCTCCCCTTGATAGGGGGCATGTTTTCACTTAATGTAAATAAACTCATCACAAGCCGTTCTATAAAGTTTTTAATTATTGCTCTAACATGGCACAGCATTTTTTTTCTCTAAATTGTACCACTTCTACATGTAACAGTTGAGAATAATATTCTAATGCTCATAAAAAGTCCATTATTCAGAATTGCTTTGAATTTTTGTAGTATTCGGCTTTTCAGATTAAAGCTGTTCTGACATACACTAATTCTAAGATAAGCATACTGAAATGTTAAGCTTTTCTATAATTATCCTTTTCTTATGCTCTCCACGGTAGTTAATGCTATAAATCCCAGTGTATTTAAAGGATGCATTAGAACTGCGTATATTTTACATTTGATACATGTTTCATTTCGTTTCTGGACTGATTGCTATGGCATCGAAACTGGACCTAAAGTCAAATACGAGATTAGGTTTGCCTAATTAATGCAGAGATTATGCTAAATATACTGTATTTTTCATCATAAGATGAACCTACCCATAAGGTGCACCTAGGATGAACGCTGGTCATGTAAGGTTATGTATTTTTCACACAAAAAAATAACAATTTAGCGCTGTGCAGAATTGCTGCTCTACTCTTGCCTTCACGCTCAAGTGGAAAATGTTGGGGTGTAGGGTGATTCAGAGAAACACCTAAACATTTTTAGTTTATGCAAGATGGCAGGCGGGGATTTTAGACTGGCATGAGAAATAACTAGATGTTGGGTAGTTTGATCTAAAGTACAAAATATGGATCTCTTGTTCCATTTTAGTCATCTATTCAAATAGATATTTTTTTATTGTTTTGTGATTTAGTGGGGCAACGACATTGCTGAATTGGCCATTAAGGATTTATGCACAGGAGTATTTTTTATATTTGAAAAAAAGTATTCCATATATTTTGTCTACATTCATAGCTGAAAGCAATTCTTTTATAAGATGGCACTTGAACTATTAGTGGTTCCTGAGAACCACTGCCACAGAAAATGGTGTTGATTATTGCCTTGTCTTTATCACCTATCATCAGTTGAAAAAGTGTTCTATTCCTGCTACATTCTCTGTAAAAGATCTCATGAAATAGTGTCGCTCTCTGACATGACTCTGTTTTCAGCTGTTCTGCTAAGCGCCTAGTTTTGTGAGTGTTAAAGGTAAAGATTCTCACTCATTCTGTCATTTGAAATGATTGTCACCTTATGGTTATAAATGATGTGCCACCTTTTGTGTCAGCACACCTCGATGTGCTTAGCAAACGTACAATTGCTTCTAATATACTCTTTAAATGGGAAAGAAAATGAAATAATGATACACAGGACAGGTTGTGTCAAGGTCACTAATCCCTTTTGGAGTCCATTGCCAATTGCTATTGCTATTTCATTATTCAATTAAACAGATAGAACTATAATAAAATCTGAGAATGTTTAATAATATTTCCAACTATATAAATCATACTGCAATATGTACACAACATTTTCTGTCTACACTTTTTATTTTGTTCTGGAAACAGGCAACTGATGTGTGCCCGTGACAGGCATTTGTGAATGGCCGCGGTGGGCACGCTCCCTGTTAGAGGGTAGCAGGGGATGCATCCGCCAGCGTGCTGATTGGACGAGAGGCAGCACATGCGCCGTAGGACGAGGGCAAGAACCAAAACCCAGAATAGTCATAATCCTGGTACCCTTAAGGTAACAATTCTGAGGGGAAATGTAAAAAGACTGAAAAACAACAGAAAATTTGGAAATTCAAACGTATGCAAAAGTTTCATACCCTGCAAATCAAAAATGTAGCTTTATTCATTATTATTGGTGCGAGTGCCACTTTAACGCCTCGCCTCGTCTGAGATGCTCAGAAGTGCCCACACCACAGCTTTGGCTTCAGGCTGATGGCACTGTCAGCTGTAGCGCTCCCGGCCAGGCATCAATCACAGTGCACGGCTTATATAATATATAATTATATAATATAAATATTTATTTAAGAAATACATAGCTCACCAAGAGGCGCTCAAAAAGAGGGAATTCAGGCACACAATGCCTGTTGGATTCCCAGTGCTATATTTTTTTTTTTTTATAATTAAAAATGGGAATTGCATTTGGGACACTAGACAAACATGACATATCTTTCTTATGGCCCAAATCATAAATTTGCAGCACAAAAAAAGAATGCTAAAAATGTATATAAAAATAATCCCAACCAGCCCAGGGATCCCATGGCACATGCCCCAGCCCCCCCAAAAATTCAACTAAAATGCTTAAATAATTGTAACCATTCCATCCCATAAAAATATATGGGATAAGGCAGGGGAAGCACCTAGTCCTATCTGCAACTTTAGGAAACAATAAACTTAAATTTATTGTTTATTAAAACCCCTGCGGCCTTTTCCATTGTATTTTTACCAAGCGTTTCCTTATTTAGCTTATAATTATGGCACAGATTTTTCCTTCCCATGTGCACATATCTGTGTTAAACTTCATTTGCCATTTTACTGCCCATGCTTCCAATTTATCTAAATCTGTTTGTAGCTGCCTGCTGTCCTCTTTTTTGTTAATTATTTTACACAACTTAGTATCATCTGCAAAGATTGAGACTTTTACTTGTGGTACTCCGCTAGTGACGGTGACCCAATCTGAGTATGTACCATTGATAACCACCCTCTGCTTCTGATCATTAAGCCAATTTTTCACCCATGTGCACACGTTTTCCCCCAGTCCTTGCATTCTCATCTTTTGTACCAGTCTTTTATGTGGCACAGTATCAAATGCTTTAGAAAAGTCAAGATATATTATATCTATCGACTCCCCCTGATCCAATCTTGAACTTGCCTCCTCAAAAAAGCTGATTAGATTTGTCTGGCAGGAGCGATTCCTCATAAATCCATGCTGATATGGAGTAATAAGGTAATTTTTCCCAAGATACTCCAGGATAATATCCCTTAAGAAGCCTTCAAACAGCTTGCCCACCACAAATGTTAAACTTATCGTTCTGTAGTTCCCAGGTTCCCATCTAGACCCCTTTTTGAATGTTAGCACCACATTTGCTAAGCGCCAATCCCTCGGAATAGCCCCTGTAATTGTAGAATCTGTGCTGAATCGACCCACTGGCTGGGAGGGAGCGCAGGCAGGCATAGCACTGCCTCGCTCTTGGTCGCTGACCAGTGTGTGCACAGATATCGGCTCATACAAGCCATTCATCTGATGCCCGCAGAAGTTCATATTAAATAAGGCTGAATATCAATGCTAGATTATACATCAGAAATGTACATAGCACTACAATATCAAAGCATTACTGCCCCACAAAATGAGGGAAGACCAAATATATATTTTACAGATGGCTGTGTAATGCATCAATTGGATCACATATAATGCTATAGTTGTTTGGGTTACTTATCTATATTTGTCTGCACTCAGCTTTAGGTCTACAATAGAGACATTGATTATCGCAGAGCCAAAACCAAGCTCCAAAGTCAGTGTACAGATTTTATCCTCTGTGAGACATAGTGCTGAGTAAGGCTTTTTAGCAGCATGAATTTGATTGCTTTTTGTGATGGATGCCCAGATGCTCAGATTACCTGTGTTTAAAAACATCTATTTCTATAGTAAGTAATTAGCGGGTTGAAAAGGAAAGGTCCATTCAGCAAATGGCCGCAGATGAGATCTGACAGCTCACACTGACACAGAAGCTTTAAGCTGATTATCGCTTTCTGAACTTCCTGACATTCTCACAAGGTTTAAACATGACTTGAAGCCAGACAGGCTTTCATTTTTTATTTATTTAGATCTTATTTATGCTAGAGAATATGAAGCACCTTTCTTGGTTAGACAGAGCCGATGAAAGCTACTAGAAGGGGTGGCATGGCAATAGGGAGCATGGGGAGAATTCCAAATGGGCCACATTGCATTAGTGCTGACACCTCACCCAATCCCAGATTCCATTCAGTCTTCAATTCCCAGCTTCCACATTCTCCCCCAACCCCTCCTACATACCTGACCACATTGTATGTGCATGTCAAGACAATCAAACCCATGTTTTGCTGCTAAAATGGGTGGGATTATGAGATTACCCACCCCTGCCACAGAATCTTCCTCTACAATAATAAAGCTTCAGTACCATCTCTTTAAGAGTGACTATTTCTACACCTGCCCATGAACTGCTTTTTCAGTGCCATAGCTTGAAAGCTCCTTTGGGGACAGGGCTCAGCAGCTCATGGACTTACCGTGGTCAGTAATTTCCCGGGGTGATTTTGGAACCAGCCAGGCAGTGGCTACTAGGTTCAGTGCATTAGCTTTCTGTTTCCAATGCACGGTACAAAAATCAAGGTTTCCTCTACTCTCACTCCTTCTGGTTGTGATGCCCCCACCTTCTTCTATTTATTTAATGACAAAAAAAATAGAACCTAACAAACGCATTAAAACACATTAAGAAATGTTTCTGTAAGATGCAAACAAGGGCAATACCTTTACATGATGCAGGCGTATGCTATAACATAAAAGCTTTAAAGTGATAATGCAGACAAACGTAATTGCTACACCATTGTATCAGACTATGTTTGGCACTGTCCTAAACTGTTTTCCGTTTTTAAATTGAAGCAGAAGAGCCGAGATATCAGGGTTTACAGGTTCAGCCAATGACATTCTCTTTTTAATCACGTACCCTAATCAGCTCAGCAGAGCGGGACAGAATTGTTGGTCCCTCCCTCCACCTCCTCCTCCTCCAGATTCATCACATTGCTGTTAGCGCAGAGCCCGCCCATTATTCGACTGTAAGCTCGCAAGGGCAGGGCTCTCCTTACTATTGTCTCCTGTGCTCACAACACTTGGTTTAAATATATGTTTTACCTTTACTGTAATCATACCTTGTAAAGGGCTACGGAAGATGATAGCGCTATATAAATAAAAAATAATAATTATGCAGCATCACCGATCCAAAAGCCCACTTTTTTCAGAAGTCATGAGGTGAGAATGTAAACTTGGATATCTCAGCCATTCTTTCATCTCCACATTTGTCCCAATCACTGTTTGTCTTACTCTGATCACATAAAAGGTACCACTTCCCTGACATTGAGTCCTGCAGCATTCAGATCCATCCTTCACATGTTCAGGGAACTTCCTGTGGCCCCTCCCCCTCCCTTCATTCCCTCTTCCAGTGTCCTAGTCATAGTCCATCTCTCCTCTTCCCTCAATGTCCTAGCCCACCGCCCCAATCTGTCTCCCTCCCCTTTTAACAACCCAAGATTTCTTTCGACGTAATTCCCTGCTGCCTCCACCGGTACTCTTGCCCCCAACTCACTCAAGTATCTACAGGACTCCACCAGCCACAGTTAGTATCATGTTATCCCTTTCACTGTCACCCTATATACCTTGCTAGGTGCTTCCTGCAGCCTCCTCTACTGTTTACTGATGACTGAACTTCCTGAAAACAAACAGAAAGTTGATTTCTCTGCGAACAGTTGCACAGCCAACCTAAATACCCAGAACATTTCCAACATCATTTCATTGGATATTGATCCTCTCCATGTGGTGCTATGGAATAGCAATAGCTTTCTGTGTAAGACTTTACTAGTTCATGGAAGAACCTTTCCCTTCCCTTTACAATAACCTCTTCCTCTGTACCGCCATTAGTTTTTCTTGCCCCTGAGTTGCTTGGATTGTGGCACCTCATAACTTGCTGCCTGGCAAAGGCTCTTAGGACTGGGGAGTACAGTATCTTCCTCTGATCCCTAACTGCAAGCCTCTTTTCTTTGTTCTGCTTATGATGGAATTGTTCATTCTTTAGTCCCCTACCTGTTGTACTCCGCGTCCCCATCACAGCAAATGCCTGGTATATATGTAATGTCAATACACAATGAATACATCTGATTCTTTAGAAAGCCACAGTCATCATATTTCTTATGAGTAGAAAGTGTGTCATCTGTTAGCGTCATCAAAATTGAATAATGGAAGATTACACAATGCTGAGTTGCTTAGTCACTATAAAGAGGTAGATTGACTTGTGCTCATTCAGATTTACTGTTGAATTGAAAAACTAATACCAACATTTGAAAATGCGTCATCCTGCACACATCACCGCACATTACACTTATGCCACAGCTGACAAATGAAGCTCTTAAAATAGTGCAATGACATGACCTAGTTAAACGTTATTCAACAGTTAACTAAAATGCATGAAATGTAATGTATTCAGTGTAACAACAATATGCGAAAACTGGGATTCTAAAAACAATTCTCATATATATATATATATATATATATATATATATACAGAAAAAAAATTATTGCACAAATGGGTTGTGTAGACAGGGACCTCATATTATTATGTTATGTTGTATACATATTATGTTTATGTTGTATACATTAAGGATGTACAATACATTTACGTCTGCTTCTCACATGTGTGTACATGGAGGAATATGAATGTGCACAGCTGCCCGGGCTGTTTGGTGGCTCAAAAAGGAGTATCTGGACCCTGTCTGTGAGTTTACTTTTGAGTGTAGATCCACTTTAATATTACCTAATCACACATGTACTGAGCGCAACTAAGTATAGGCACACTTCTGGTTTTTAAGGATCAAGCAGGAAGCCAATCTAACAAAAATATTTGGGTTGATTCATGGCTGGTTCAAAAAAGGGAGTGAAAAAAATTCTGCATGCACCTAGGCGCGTGATTCATGGATGTGTGCGCACCAAAAGGCAAGCGCATGGGAGAAGCTCAAATTGCCTCTTCTTGTGCCAGTTTGCACCCTCCACAAGGAAAATCTGCTGTTTTGAAGCACAAATGTCCCTGTCTCATGCGCATTTTGCTGGCTAACTGCTTAATTTCTCCTGATAATTAAATTCCCCATGTTTCCCCCCTTTCCTTTACTGTTTCTCCACAACAATTTGATCTTTCCAGCATCTGTGTTTTCTGCGAAGTTCTATTCACCATTTTGGAGTGTAATCTCTGGATTTCTCTACCACAGTTATGGTGCATTGTAAAATATCCTCATGATCTTTCAGTTGAGAATTGTCAAATGTACCCTATGCAGCCCATCCTGCAAGAAGTGAATTGTGTCCAGATACCTGGCATGACTGACAGCCTGCTCTGGGTATGGGTTTTAAACTTTACAGGGAGAAACATTCATATACGTAGGCTGCCATTGGAGACCATCTTCAGACCGTTGTGCATGCCGGGTGCAGTGGTGGTCATTCAGCTTGACATCTAACATGGAAACTTAAACAATCAGGGCTTGTAAGTGGCTCACCAAGTTTTAATGCAGGTAGAAAAACATTCATAGAAACATAGAAACATAGAAGGTTGACGGCAGAAGGAGACCATACGGTCCATCTAGTCTGCCCTTATGTGTATACTGTATGTACTCTTTATCTTAGGATAGATGTGTGCTTATCCCAGGCATGTTTAAATTCAGTGACTGTTGATGTTTCAACTACCTCTGCCGGAAGTTTGTTCCAAGCACCTACTACTCTTTCTGTAAAATAATATTTTCTAACATTGCTCCTGATCTTCCCCCCGACTAGCTTCAGGTTGTGCCCCCTTGTTCTATCGTTAAGTTTCTTCTTAAAAACACTTCCCTCCTGAACCTTATTCAATCCTTTCACATATTTAAAGGTCTCAATCATGTCCCCCCTCTCCCTTCTTTCCTCCAGACTGTACAAATTAAGTTCTTTAAGTCTCTCCTGATAAGTTTTAAGTTTAAGTCCTTCCACCATTTTCGTTGCCCGCCTTTGGACACGTTCTATTTGAATAATGTCTTTTTGCAGGTAAGGTCTCCAGAACTGCACACAGTATTCTAGCTGTGGTCTTACCAGGGCTCTATACAACGGCATCACAACCTCCCTCTTCCTACTGGTGATGCCTCGAGCTATGCAGCCGAGCATCCTGCTTGCTTTTCCCACTGCCTGGCTACACTGTCCACTCATCTTGCAGCTATCAGTAATCAGTACCCCTAAATCTCTCTCCTCCGAGGTCCTGGCTAACACAGTACTGCCCATACGGTACTCAGAGCAGGGATTCCTTCTACCCAAGTGCATGATTTTACATTTAGAGACATTAAACTCTAGTTTCCACAGTTTTGACCATCTATCCAGTAAAGCTAAATCATTTTCCATGTTGCAGACACCTCCAGGAATATCCACCCTATTACTAACCTTTGTATCATCAGCAAACAGACAAACTTTTCCTACCAAGCCTTCTCCTATGTCACTTACAAATATATTAAAAAGAATGGGGCCCAGGACAGAGCCTTGCGGCACACCACTTGTAACTCGCCTTTGTTCAGATTGCACGCCATTTACAACAACGCTCTGATACCGATCCCTCAGCCAACTGGAAATCCACTGAACTATCCAGGGATTGAGTCCTACCTTCAATAACTTATCGATGAGCTCCTTATGTGGTACAGTGTCAAAGGCTTTGCTAAAATCCAGATAGGCGATATCCACAGCACCACCTTCATCTAACACTTTAGTGACATTGTCAAAGAAATCAATAAGATTGGTCTGACATGATCTGCCCTCAGTAAAGCCGTGCTGTTTTGGGTCCAATAGGTCATTAATTTTTAGATGGGAAATTATCTGTTTTTTTAAGAGTGTTTCCATTAATTTGACCACTATAGATGTTAAACTAACTGGCCTGTAATTACTGGCTTCTTCTCTACTCCCCTTTTTATGGATTGGTACGACATTGGCCATTCTCCAATCATCTGGAACCTCACCAGTTGAAAGGGAATGGTTAAGTAAATCAGTCAGAGGGGCTGCAATCATAAACCTAAGTTCCCTTAAAACTCTGGGGTGGATTCCATCTGGACCCATTGCCTTACTTACCTTTAGATGTGCCAGCTCGGCTAAGACATCAGCCTCCAGAAACTCCGGAGCTGTGCCCTCCCAGCTGGATGTTGTGCTTTGACCATGCCTGCTACTATCTGAAAATACCGAACAAAAGTAGCTATTCAGATGGTCAGCCACAGCCTTATCTCCGTCAATATATTTATTTTCCCTATTTCTAATTTTTGAGACTGCATTGTTTTTCTTCTTTCTGTCACCAATATATCGGAAAAAGGTTTTATCTCCCCTCTTCATAGATTTGGCCATTTCTTCCTCTTTTTGCCTTTTAGCAGTTCTTATAATTAGTTTTGCTTCCCTCTGTTTAATTTTATACGCCTCTCTGTCAGCTACACTTCCACTTACTTTATACTTCTTATAGGCAGACTTCTTATCTTTTATGATAGTGCTGACTTCCCTAGTAAACCATAATGGTTTCTTCTTCCTTTTATTCTTGCTAGTTTGTTTCACATATTGCTTAGTTGCCTTTAAGATGGCCATTTTTAATAGTGACCACTGGGCACTCACTTCTGCTACTCTGTTCCACTCACCTAATTTTCTTTCTACATACTCCGCCATTTCCTTGAAGTTTGTCTTCCTAAAGTCTAGCACTTTGGTTCTGGTGTGTGATTGCACAATGTCTGTTTTTATTCTGAACCATAAGCATTGATGGTCACTGGAACCCAGATTTTCTTCAACCCTGACCTCGGACACCAGATCCCCATTGGTCAGAACTAAGTCCAGAATGTTATCTCCTCTAGTTGGCAATGTCACAAGTTGTTTTAGAGACACTCCATTAAGTGCCTCTAATATAGTCCTGCTCTTTCATGTCGATGCACTTGGGATATTCCAGTCCACATCAGGCATGTTGAAGTCACCTGTAATTACAATGTCCCCCTTCTCTGCCATTCCACTGATTTAATCTATTACCAGGTTAGGTAGATCCTCAGATTATCCAGGGGGCCTATATATCACACCAATTCTGACCACAGCTCCCTCCTTAGTCTGCATGGTAACCCAGAGAGTTTCTAGTTCATTATGTGTATGCTGAATTATTGTTGATTGAAGGGTAGTCTTGACATAAATGGCTACTCCACCGCCCTTTCTATCCAATCTGTCTTTTCTGTACAATGTGTAACCGGGTATGGCTATCTCCCAGTCATTGTGATCCTTGAACCAAGTCTCTGTTATTGCAACAAGATCCAATTCATCTCTGGATATGATAGCCATTAATTCACAGAGCTTGTTGCCCAAGCTGCGAGCATTGGTACACATCATGTGGATGTTGTTGGTATTGTATTTTAGTGTGTCCTTGATCTTTTCCACCTCTAGCCTACCACGAACTGGGTTTCCTGCTTCAATGTCCTGCTTCATCCTAAATGGTAGGGGACAGAAATCACCCTCGCAAGTTACATCTCTGTCCCCTTCCTCTAGTTTAAATCAAAAAATGCTCTGAGTTCCACTCCAAGTTCTTCTGTGCCTTTCTGTGAAGGATGCAAGCCATCCCTCTTAAACAACTCATTGTTCGACCACCTTCTAACATCATGACTAATACATCCAAAGCCTTTGTCTTCACACCACTGACGTAACCACAAGTTGAACTTGGCGATGTTGAGTGCCTTTTTTCCCTGATTACATACTGGCAAAACTTCAGAAAATGTGATGGAACCTGTTATTTTGCAAAGTTCCTGACTAAAATTTTGGAAGTCCCTCTGTACAACAAACAAATCTTTTTGGGATAAGTCATTTGTGCCAAGATGTAGCACAACGTCCACTTGGTTATGTTTGCTTGCAGACTTCACAATATTTATAATACGTTTCTTATCCCTATTAACCGTGGCACCTGGGAGACACCTCACTTCCTTTAGCTCATCTTTATCCTGTCCAAAGTCCACACCTCTAATTGTTGAGTCACCAACCAGAATATGCCTTTTCCTATTGGTTGGCTTGGTAACTGTTCCTTGCTGCCCTTTTGTACTCATTTTATATGGTCCCTTATTTAAGTCCACTTCCTATTTAAGTCCACTTCCCATTCCCGTCAGACATACAGTATATTATAATTAAAAAAGATCTGTAATGTCAGCCCCTATGTTTATAGCTTAAGGGCCTGATTTACTACATTTACAGCTTTGTGTGAGTTACCCCTTCCATTGGTGTGATGCATGTGCTGTGATTGGGAAATACTATGGCAAACTGAGCTATTTAGGGGGGGCAGGGGCAACTGACTATCTGCTGACATTTTGCCATGAGCTGCAATTTGCTGGAAAAAAAATGTGTGGTATTTACTTGAAAAAACATTTTGTCGAAATTGTTGCAGGGGATTTTTTTTTAAAAAACTAATGAAATCTTGCATACTTTTACAGCATATGTCAGCATGGGATGGGTCCCAGAATATACATGTAGTGTCTCGGGATTGGCTTATTTGTAAAGCCTTATATAAAAAGTTGATTAAATAATTAAAAAGCATTGACAACTGTCTTATTAGTTTTTGCTCCAGTATAATTATCTATCTGACCTTCATGCTCACAATATCAGTGGAAGATGAAAAAATGACCTAAAGAGGCAGTATCACATTGATTCCTGTGGGGTTCGCTGCTAAAAGCTGGCGAACATGCCACATTTTGCTCAGTAAATGTGGTCAAACTTGCAAAAACACAGCGAATACATGTGTAGCTCCCCAAAAATGTACAGTGTTTAGATTTTTTGGAAGAAGAAAGTCTAAGCCTATACAGAAGCATTCATCCTTGATGGGCATTTTCAGCGCTACAGAAAAGGGATATGAACATTAGTTGCTTGTTGGATATATGTTGTAAACACATTTATATAGATAGCAGCTTGCCATGCTATTTTTGGAGTTTGAAATAGAAGGCATTTGGATAAAAGCTCTGAAATGATAAAACATTTACCATAATAATAGAGTATAGTCTCTCAAAGGGTATATTTTTGTGCACTTACTGATTCAGAATACCAGACCTGATTTTAAATCTGGCAAAGTAGTTTCTATTAGAAAAATAAACTGACACTTTAGGGTCGCTTCGGCATGGTGCGGAAAAAATGATGATGATGCAAATATTTATTTGCACACGGATTAAGTCTGCAGGCATGTGATATTCAGCCTCGCAGTCGAATCCAATCCGTGCAAGAACCGTTTTTGCATGGGTGCTCATGTGCGAAAAAAAATGGATATCCGCATGTGAAGAAATTTTGCACCTAAGCAGCTGTTTTTCCCATATAAACATAATTATTTATTATGTTGTCCTTGTTTGTTTTTTTTCTTGTGTTATATGTGTTAATGCGTACCACAATGGCGCTAGCAGCCACTGTGCAGAAAGCAAACTAATTAGCTTTGATTGTTGCACTTACGTATTTGCCGGCCTATGTCAGCGCCTGTTGGACCCACCAGCCGATTACCAAAGTGACAGTGAATTTATTTATTTATCAATTTCTTTATTAATTGTTATTTCAAGGAGTAAAAAATCTGGCGCGGTATTTTTCTGGCACTGCTCAACGTTTCTTCTTTACAGTTACAAGAAATCACTCATGGGGACAAACTTTACAGTGTATTTTGGCTGCATTTTGTTGTTCTCCAAATTGCACTCTGTAGAGCAAAAGAAGCAATTAAAATCAATTTTAATTACCCCCCCCCCCATAAAAACATTTTGGACCATCTAGGTCCTGGGTTTCAATTATTGACCCAATAGCCCAAAAAGTCCCAATACAAGTTCTGTACAAATAAACGTGTGTAATATTAATTGTAAGCATTATCTTCAATCCAGTCCTGCCCATTGTGCTCTATAGGATCTTGAGCTATGCATCCTTTTCGGTGCTAGTGATAAATAAGATGCTAGCTGGCGGCCACATTGGCATTGGCAGTTTTTTAGTTGTTAAATCAGATGCTGAGTGCCGCTGAGGTCAAAATATTGGCGCTGTGTGGCGCTGATGCTCCTTAAATAAGGTTACCCATAGTGTTTTGTGTCATCCCTATTTTTTCTTTATTTAATCTTTTTAAATACAGTATGTGTAAAGTGTATTATTGCTTGTTCATAACAATTCATTTCTTTTTAGATATGTTTATGTATCTCTAGTCTAATTTTTTTAGTCGTTAAATCAGACGCTGAGTGCCGCTGAGGCCAAAAAAGGGGCGCAGATGCTTCCTAAATAAGGCTCCTGGTTGCCTTTTGTCTCACCCCTTTTTTTCTTTATTTAATTTTTTTTTTTAAATACGGTATGTCCAAAGTGTATTCTTGCTTGTAAATACAGAAAGCGGATTAATGCACACCAGTATCAGTTGCAAGTAAAAAATATATTCAAACTATGCAACATAGGATACAGTGTATGTGGTCAAATATCCACAATGTGTTCAGTCTCCAGGATCATAGGCCACCTCAGAAAACATAGAAGCATATGTATTATCTCTATATATCTAAGTAACAGACTATGGGCTTGATTCAACAAAGGTAGAAATAAATTCGTGTCACTTGAAAAATTGGATCGCAGGTGTAAATGTTTAACTTTTTCGAGTGATTCAGAAAAGGGGTTGAATTAAAAACGTGCACTCGAAAATGCGATCGTAAAATTTTTGAATCGCTCTAAAATTTACAAAATGTTCGTAAAAAGGCTGTCGCAAGTGAAAATTATCGGAAAATGTACTCAATTTTTTTTTCTATTGTTTAGTATTGTTTTCTGACTGTTGCATGGTGTTGTAAGGCTTTTTAACGGATAAATGTAAATGCATATTTTTTTCAACTTTTTAAGTTGCCTGTGTAGCTGTATGTACATGGCTAACATTGTGGATACATGTAATAAAGAGGCAAGGTATGGTGTAGTGGAAGTACTAATTAAACAGTAATATTTGTAACATTGTGGATACATGTAATAAAGAGGCAAGGTATGCTGTAGTGGAAGTACTAATTAAACAGTAATATTTGTAAGAGGCATGTATGTTGTTTTTTTGTGAGGGTTTGGTTGGATTGCCAGGGACCTGTATTAAAAATGTTTCCTTTAATGCAGAAATGTGGCCATTGTTTTCTATACAAAGCTTGCTCACATAGCGCCACGTGTCCTTGGGTTCAGGGTGCAGCTCATTGCTAGCTTTAACCTCATGGTACGCCATTCTTATGCTTACACTATAACGTGGACCAAAGCCCAGGATTTTGACTATTCTGGGTTTTGGTGCCCCGCTGTGTAAAAACCCAAAGGTCGTCCACTCCCATGTACCTTCCCCTGTTCTTATGGCGCATGTGCGGCCTCCCATGCATTCATCCGTATAAATGGTCCAGACGTAAACTGGTCTAAGGACTCAGCTACAGTCCAGTTGAGCATAGTATATCTGAGTTTGCTACAACAAGCCAGTGGATACATCCATGCTAGGCTGGAACAGGGAGTGTGCCTCCTCCAGACATTTACAAATGAGTGGTGCCAGGGCATACCCTGCTAAAGTTTTAGCAAGGAGTGTGCCCTGCTTGTGCGTCCTTGAAGTGTGGCAGTTGGCAAGTATACTAGGCAACCTGGATTGTTTCATACAGCAGGGCATGTAAAATAATATTCAGCCAAAGGCAAGGAAACAAGTAGCCATGGAGTTTTAACAATTTCCGGAGCAAAGGTGGTGGTTTTTGAAGTTCTGTAAGAGCACGTCAGCAATAATGCTTTTGTCTAAATAGCCAAGCCCATGGCAGTCAACAAATAAGCAAATAAATGGGCAAATGTTACACTTGCATACTCAAACCTATGTGCAATAACAGCAAGGAACAGCATACTTTGGGACATTAACATCAGTTGCAGATTCTAAGTTCCTGTAAGGGTGAGGTTAGCAAGGGGTTAAAAGGTTGGAGCTTTCCAATGTATCACAAGCACTCTGCACAAAGTTAGGCAATAATGTTTAAACACTTGCCAAGAAGCCATCCACCAGATAAATGTCCCTCCTCAACTAGTTGAAAAATTGATGAATTTCGCAGAATGTGGGCATCATGGCATGATCCGGGAAAGCCAGCCACAAAGCTAAGTATTTTGAGATCTGGACCAGCAATCATCTGTACATTCAGTGAATGTCCCATCTTGTGATTGCGGTAGATATATATTTATCCACACTGGGTGGGATAAAGCAAACATGGGTGCAATTCACAGCTCCCATGACATGTGGCATGCCAGCAATGCGATAAAAACCCCGTTTTACTACAGTCCATTCCTGGGGTGAGGAGGGTAAATGCACATACCGTGGCAAAATGGCACGCATTGCCTTTAAAAATGTATCTACAGCACGACATACAGAAGTTTGGGACGTGCCAACCGCCACACCACCCAGGTGCTGAAATGAGCCATTGGCCAGAAATTGCAAACGAACTATCAGATTCGTCATTCCAGAGATTGCATGTCCTCTACCAGTTAATGGTGCCAAATATGGATGCGGCAGGCTATAGAGGTCTTTCAAAGCTGCATGATTTAACCTAGTAAGCTGGAAAAGTGCTTGATCTGGCAGCTGATCCACATCCAAACGTGTCCGAAAATACTTGGGAATGGGTAGTCTGCGCCTTCTCTGCGCCACATCATCTGCAATATGTTCAGTCAATGCAAAGAAAGTAGAAGGGCTCCATTGTGAGAAAGAGCAAAATTAGTTTTCTCTTGCTGAAAGCTGCATCAAAAAACTAGAGTGAAACACTCTAATTTATATCATGTGTGTGCCTCATCAAGTCCACCTCAATCAGTAGTAAAATTTTCGAATTGCAAAATGCAGTAGTAAATTTTTCGATCCACTAATTTATTTAGCACTTACAATCGCAATCTAATTTAATTTGAGTGACTCGTGTTTTACAACGGTTCCAGGTTGCTGAATCACTCGTAAAAAAATAGATCACAAAATCGCAACTTTTTAAGCACAAAACACACGAAAAATACATTTTCGACCTTTGTTGAATCAAGCCCTATATATAGAAGGAAGGTAATGACCTTAGTTACCATAATGACTTATGAGGGGTTGCTAAAGTGGTCCTGAAGAATGTTCCAGTTATATCATTAGTTTGGATCACTATCTGACCAGTAAAGTTAAGGCATATACAAGAAAAATCAATCAGTCAGGGCGAAATATATATATGTCTGGTTAGACTGTGTACCATAAACCAAGCATCATTCCAGATGTAGCAACAGTATTACAGGCATAGTTATATTGAAATCATGACGTGCATCATATTAAACAAGAGAAACAATACAGCATATCGTTTGATTACCAGTACAGAAAACACTGCAATCGCATATGTAGCCAATGTTTCCAGGCCTTTCTCAAGGCTGCGATAATGTGACATAGAGCATGGTACCTTTAAATATGTAAGTGGCGTCCCCCCTGGCCGGCCAGTGTGGCGCTTCCAGGCGCGCCCTAGTGGAGCGTGTTCTGGTGCGTCACGTCCGGTGACGCGGTCCCGACTGACGTCACGTCCGGCGGCGGATGGCAATGTGTAAGTTTGCCATCCACCGTTTGGTGATGTCAGCGCACGGGGCCTGCGTCCCCAGAGATGCTGCTTGTACTTTGAATCAGCTTTATTAAGTACAGATGCGAATGAACAAAACATGTTCTGTTTGCAGTATGGAGTGTAGTCGTTGAATTACGCTTTTCAATGCAGCTTGGGGAAATGATGTTTCGGGGTGGAAGCCATAGGATTTGTCTCTACAATATATTAAAACATACATTAAAAACATGTGAAAACAATCAGCAGTGTATATTTACACGAGAATGATTAGAAATCTGTTACAGTAAGCGTGATATGGCAATGTTATTCCAGATCTCTGAGTTCTTATCAGAATCCGCATAGAGGGTGGGAAAAATAGTCATAATTATATTAGTGTACACTTATCGAATATTTCTCCTGTCCTTCAATAGGATCAGGATAGTTTATGTCCTTGTATATCACCTAGGTACATAGATCTAAGTTGAGTCTAAAAGTGGTGCCTGTCAGTAACAGGAAGGTAAACTTGCGCTATATATCAAGGATGGATTCAGTGCATAGGTGTTTACCTGAGGGAACTCCATTGGGGTGAAGGAATATTGGACAGGCATCAGGGAAGGATTATGGCTCATTGAGGTGAGTTTTGGACCGATTTGGGACCCGGACAATCTCTATATCAAATCAGAGAAAAAAAAGATAATTTAACAGTTCAGTACACTTTCTTGGGATGATATATATAGAACTCATGTGTTGGAGAACAAGCGTTGCTATATTGGTTAAAAAAATGGAGACTATCAGAAAGAGGCAGGTACAGTTGCGCGAGGTGAAAGAAATATATCTAGACTATTGTTTCTTTGGAGATTACCTCTGGGAGCTGTTGATGATAGGTTATGGGTAGGGTAAAGGTGAGTCCCTTGGGTGATAGGTGATTGTACGAGATCAATGATCCGTTCGCCCATAGAGTCAATGCACCTTGGCACCCTTCTAATGCAAAACAAAGGAGAAAAAAATGATTAAACCTCAGTCTCACACTAATGTTCTATAGAAAGGGTGTATAGTCTGTTTCTTCATTGAGGCCCCGGGGTGCCTTAGTCTGTAGGGTGTATATCCAGTAAAGTTCACGACATAAAAGGGTCAGATTTCTATCGCCCCCTCTCGCCGGGGGTCTAACCTGTTCTATTGCCTGAAATCGAAGTTGTGACACCTGGTGTCCAGCCTCGATGAAGTGCCGCGTCAATGGAGAGTCTAGGTTGGATCGCCTAATTGCACTGCGGTGTTCGCTGATGCGGGTCCTGACCACTCGGATTGTTTTTCCGATATAGGCCAGGCCACATGGGCATTTAATGATATAGATGACAAAATCAGAACTACAGTTTAAAAAGGTTCTAATTGGAAGTTTCTTGCCCGTATGTGGGTGTGTAAAAAAGTCCCCTTTGGTTACACAGCATAGTGGCCACAAGGGTACATGCCCTGAATTGAAGTGTGTGAGGTTAGCCAGTTTGGTTGGTTCACCTTCTTAGGGGTTGTCGTGGATTCTGCTCTAATAAGTCGGTTCCTAAGGTTTCTAGGTCGTTTCTTTACGAAGAGGGGGGGGGGTGATTGAAGGTGTCCCGTAAGCGTTTGTCTGTTGTCAATACGTGCCAGTGTTTCTTGATAATACATTAAATTTGGGGGGATACTCTTGAATAAGTCAGTATCATTGGGACTCGCATTGTAGTATGTTTTGGCCTGTGATGTATAAGTGAAGATCTAGATTGAGAAATGGCCTTTTGCTTAGCTGCCTCCAGAATTTGTCTCGGATAACCTCTCTCCACAAAGTCCTCTGTCAGAAAGTCTGCCCTACGTACAGAGGTGTCATCGTCCGTAATAATCCTCCTTAATCGTATATACTGGCTATAGGGCAGGCTTTCCTTCATGCTTCTGGGCTGAAAACTATTGAAGTGCAAAAAAGTGTTCTTGTCCGTTTCTTTCCTGTATAGGTCCGTCACTATGGTGTGGTTTTGAATCGCTATCTGAACATCTAAGAAATGTACTTGCTCATGACTGTATTCAAGTGTAAATTTGATAGTGGGTTCTGCTTCATTGAGACGGGTAACGAATTGTAGTAGGGTTTGTTGTGGACCATGCCAAAGAAATAAAATGTCAACTATATAGCGGACCCAATAGATGATATTTGTTTGAAATAGTATGTCAGTGTACACATGTTGTGTTTCAAAGTGATTCATATAGAGGTTTGCATACACTGGGGCAACATTTTACCCCATAGCGGTCCCTTGTAATTGCAGATAATACTGCTTTTCATACCTGAAGTAATTTTTTTGTTAGTACTATTGATAATAGGTCCAAACAGGATTTGTTAACCACCCATATTTGTGAATTTGGGAACCACCCATATCATCAAGGGCTCGTGCTATGGCATCTAAGCCAGCATTATGTGGGATGGATGTATACAGCGAGTCAGCGATGATACATCCATGCTGCATAACAGTGTTTGATCAGGTAGGGTGCCCACATTGCCGATCTTGTTCAGGAAATCTCAGGTATCCAGTAGGTAAGATCTTGTTCTCATGACCCTCGGTTGTAGTACCTTATCCAAGAAGGTTGCTATGTTTTGAAAGACCGATTCGGTTCCCGCAACTATGGGGCTTCCAGGTGGGTGAGTGGGGTGTTTGTGTATTTTTGGCAGAATGTAAAATACCGGAGTGATAGGTGAGTTTGTAATCATGTAATCTCTGTGTTTTTTGTTAATAATTCGTAGTCGTAAGCCTGAGCAACTAGTCTGTCTATCTCTGCCTTAATTATTGGTAGGGGGTCTGTGTCTAATCTCTGATACACCTGTGGATCATTTAACTGAGTCATTACTGTAGCGTGATAATACGTTTTATCCAGTATCACAGTGGCTCCCCCTTTGTCCGCTGGTTTTATAATAATTGTGGGGTCTGTAGTAAGGGATTTGAGAGCCTTTTCTTCATTCTTATACTGATTGTGTCTGGAGTCAGGGGTTGACCACTGCAGATTCTGTATATCCCTCTGTACCAATTTGATGTACATCTCTACATTGGGAAGTGTAGTTGGAGGTACCCACCTACTCTTGGGTTTGCATGCCACAAGTTCTGGCCTCGAGGTAGTCGTGTTCTGGTCTGGTTGGTCAAAGCCATCTTTTGCAGAAGCTGTGGTTGCAAAAAAAGATTTTAAACGGATAGTCCTAAAAAATCTATACATTTCGATTTCCGTGTCTATAGGGTCACCTGAGAAATATGGAACAAAACCCAGTCCCTTATTCAATACTTGTATTTTGGTAGATGTCAGTTGTCGTTTAGATAAATTGACCACTAGGGTCTTGGTTGGGTCTGGCTGCGGGTCATGACTTTGTTACGTCTCTGGCCTCGCCTCGTCTTCCTCTTCCGCGATGGGTATAGGTCGTTGGAGCCTCTAAAAAACACTGCCTCTGGGAGTCGGAGCTGCTGCCTGAGTCACTGTCAGGTTGTTGGGATCTCAAGGTGTTGTATCTACGTGTTCTCCTCACCTCCCACCAGGTATATACTTGGTCTTCAATCTTGAGTGTCCCATCTAAATTTATTGAGCTTAAAATTCAGGGTTTCGGTTTCATATTGTGTAATTTGGTTATTGACTTCCTCTAAATAGAGCTTTAAATCTGCAATACTGATATTGCGTTCAAATTGGACCTGGGCTTCCTTAACCTCCCTGGCGGTGTTCCCGAGCGTGACTCGGGGTTAATTTTTGCTGCGGTAACTCGGTAACCCCGAGTCACGCTTGGGGTAGATTATTTCCCCGCTGTGATCGCAGGTGAGAGCCCCGGCAGCTGTGTCCGTCTGACTTCCTGGTTCTGTCTCTGTGAGCCGCAGAGGCTCATGGGGGTGGAACTGGGCGGCAGATTTAAACGTCATGGTAACGCTTTGTGCACAAAATTGCACATAGAATCAGAACGCCAGGGAGGTTAATTGATATTTCAATGTTGGTTATTTGAGATTGGATACCTTCTATTGTGAGGGCTATCAAATCTAGGCTGCACTTATTGAGGATGCGGAACCACTAGTTACAGAAGTCCTTAACCTCCCTGCAGAATGTTGGGCGTATGGCCAGTCGTAGTCCCCTAGGAATTCTCTTAACCCTTAGGTATTCCACCATGTCTGAGAATGAAGCTGATACTGTATCAATTTCCTTCTAGTATTCTCATATATTCTCTTAAATGAAATGTGATCATTGGTGAAAGGGTTCGATGTATTGCCATATCTAGTTATTAGCAGGTCATGATCTGCCTGTGTATAGGCAAGCAAGCAAGTGTATTCTTGCTTGTTCATAACTATTCATTTAATTTTAGATATGCGTATGTACTCTAATCTATTTTTATAAGCCCTAGTGAACTCTCTTCCTCTTGTTGACCTCACCATGCAGTGTCTTAAGTTGTTCCCAGACTCAGAACGCCCCTGACATGTGTAAATTATGGAGGAGACACTGCTTGACGAGGTCAGCAGGAAATGTAAAGGTCAGTGAAATTACATAAACAGCCCCTATCAACTAGCATGAGGTGAGCTGAAAACACTTTAACCTTTTGCCTGAACTGTTCCTTTAAATAAGAGCTACACCCTCCTGTGAAAATCTCTCTATTAGGTGGTAATAATTAGAAATTAGGACTTGGTGCTACAAGAAGGAAATGTGTGTGAGGGGGAGGACTGTCTGCTTCCCATGTTCTGTCTCCTGCAATACTATTGTATCATAATTGGAGAGCATTAGTTGACTGGATCGCTTGGGGGGGGGGGGGGGCTCTGCAGTGAAGGTACAGGCTACTCATAGGTTTGTTGGGGATTGATTTTTGCCCTAGTCTGCCATTAGTGAGGATTATCCGACAATTTGACAGCTGGAATACAAACATATGCTTGCTTCCACCAGTATCGCCTCATCGTCCTCATTGTCCTGTGGTGTGGTCTTGCAACCTCCACCTGCTCCTTCTGCTGGTCAGGTGATGCCTACAGCTTTTAGTCAAGAAAGAGGTTCTTATTGCCAACGAATGGAGCAGCACAATTTATCTATTCTATGTCTAGAGGAGTATCAGGACCAGGGAGGCAGATTGTGGTAGCACTGCAGTTCATTATATTTAGTTATAGGTTTGCCTTTGCTCCTGGAGAATATGAACGAAAATTCATGTGCGATTTATTTCTTTTTTGATTTTTTTTTTTCTTTATTAAATACATTCAAATGCACTCATTGAACCTTACTAGTAAATAATTTTCATGTTGTAGAAAAGTAAAATTATATTTCACCCACTCAGATATTATGGTAATTGGTAGGAATGTCCTACATTTATTAGGGCTCCTGGGAGATATTTCCACAGTTCAAAGAAAAAGAATATTACATCTTTATAGAGCCAGCCTCAGTTTGCCACTTACTGTGTAATAGCCCAAAGGACATCTCCACTAGGGTAAATATAATGAATTAATAATGATGTGTCACACATCAATAGGAATTGGTAGAGTGAATTACACTTTTATGTGTAGTTATGTAACAGCACCGTGACCCTACCAGATCAGGTTTTGTAGCTTACTGCAGGGAAGAATGTTTAGCTGGGCTAAAGCTTGATTGCTGACATCGCAAACACGACCAATAAACAGGGTGTGGATGAACATGTATTTACAGCATTCCCTTACCTGCTGGAAAGTGTGGGCATTTTTGTTAAAAATAATTTTCAGCATGTTCATACTCGCCTTAGTGTCAAGCGCAGGCTGACTCACTACTAGCCCCAGGTATTGCCAGGTGAGCGTCTGTATAGCGGCTCTTAGAGCGACTGCTAGTAGACGCTGTAGAAGCGGGTGTCGGGCGCTGTAACCTAGCATAGCGGTCGCTGTAGTATCCTGGCCGGCATTGATGAATTTGATGTGCAGTGGGCGCTGTACAAGTGCTGTCCCTGATTCACTGCCTAAGGTCAAAGCGCCCAGGACTATACCACATCTAACAAGAGGACAACGCTGCAGCGAGCGATAGGTGCACTAACTCAGTGCATCCGGCACTCGGCGCTCCACACCATATTTAACAAAAAACTACACACACACAGCATCAGTGCTCTAAAGCTGGGCGCTGTAGCATAGAGTGCCAGACGCTTTGTAATCAAAGTCTGTTTCTGAACACATATCCACCAGTAACAAAGCGAAACACATGGAATGAAACTGTTTTAACACTGTGACAATGACACTTTAGTGGCAGACCTGTACATACAATTCTGAATAAAAATATATAAAAAGTGTTTGTTTGCAGCCAGGAGAGGTCACACAATGATTTGAGCAAAAACATTTAAATTTTAATTGCCCAACACGCTATTTAAACACAATCAAATGAAACCCCATTGAAATGTATGGGAGAGCGACACTGAGCGATACGTGAGGTAATACGTGGCACTCCTGAACCTAGAGCACTGGTGCTATAAGCTGAGGCGTCGCTACACAGCGCTGTTAGAGGTGCTCACCAGATTCGCTTTTTTAAATGTGGTTTCACATACAGCGCCCAGCGTTCACTGGATGCTACCTGCCGCTAGGTAGCATTACCTGGGGCGAGCCATTCTTAAATAACCCCCTAAATCATTTTTTCTTTAGAACCCCACAGTTTTCCATACAGTCACTATTTGATAGGTCCACACACTTTTTTGCCACATCATTGCATACCTTACTTCAATGCCTTTCAGTCCAATATTTAGGAAAACTGATGATTGAAGTCAAACCCAAGTCATCATGGCTTCAACTGGTGTTGAACTAAAAAAGGGTACTCTTGTCTACCGAATTGTCCTGGAACACCAAATTGTTTTGGCTGTTCCTCTGTGAGATGGCAGGCAGGGGCGGAATGGCCATAGGGAGACCCAGGACAATGTCCGGTGGGCCACACTGCTTTGTGGCCAGTTGGGCTGTTGCTTTTGGCACCCACATTTTCAGTCCCTGCCCCTTATTCTCCCTCTCATCTCCCTGTACCCAGCCTCACTGTACCCACAAGCCAAGGGGGGTCTTAGCAAGGATGTCTCAGGCCGGCAAGGGGCTGGTAAAATGCAGGGCTGAGTTTTGGCCCCAGTTCGCCAGTGGTGGGAGGCAATCACTGCCACTCAAAACAGTGGCAATGACTTGTACAGGCAGCTAAAACAGCTAAAACAGGTGGAATTAGCTGGGAGCAGAGTGAAACAGGAACAGCGAAAGTTCTCATGAAGTGGGAGCAATTCATGGGATGCAATTAAAAATGTGTTTTGGTCTGCTTTTGAGTGCAGTCTGTTATGAAACTTGCAGTCCATTTATGAAAGTTTGGGGGCAGAGGTTTTTGTTGGGGAAAAAGATGAATATTTTAAAATAACCACAAGTATATGCTAGTGTAAGTATTGTTGTTTACCTGTGCAGTGTCTATTGGAAGCACAGTTACTTTAGTTAAATGTTGGCCCCTTAACTCCAATGTAAAAAAAACAGTTTCCCATGTTCCTGTTACCCTTAAAATGTTTCTAAAGTTGTTATCATTGATGTCCCCTGTTTCTGTTAGTTCTCTATCTGCACACATCAGGTAACTTCTATCAGTGACATTATGCAAATATTTGTCTGCAATCAACTTGCCAATCTGTGGGCTCTGTTGAGACAGGTGCATATGATAACTAGGCTCAGCATTATAATGTAGGAAGTTAAAGGATTGTTCGCTTGCTATATCTCGTATACCAGAATCACAAGTGCATTTGTTTGCAAGGATATAGATACAAATGGGCCAATGAGCTTGATTATGGACTTGATTTTGGAAATGCAAATGCTTCTGATTGCACTTTAAAACGCAATATCATTAGTTTATATGCATGTATGAACACCTTCATCAAATAGTATCTAAAATTAGAATATTGTTAACCATTTGCACTACAAAGAAGAGGAAATGGCATTGTTTGATTACCTTATTTAGCAAGACAATTTAGAAGAAATATTACATTTCTTGTATTATAGTTTAAGTGATTATAAAAAATGTTATCTAAACTGTCAATTGTCTAGTTGTAAATATGTTTGGCAAATAAATCCCTTCATATAAACTGGAAAAGAATAGCCTCCTGCATTAGCGACAGAGATTAGAGAGGGAGCCACCAAATATACTCCAGTATACATTTCCTTAGTTGTGACGGACTGTTCTTAATTTGGAACTATATTGCTTGGAGCCATCATGTAATATCCAGGCCAACAGTTAAGCTAAGCTAATCATGTGTATCCCATGCCATACTTTGCCTTTTTCTGCCTTTTTCAGTCCATAGGGACAAAATGATGTAGCAGGCCAGGGTATTATTACATGTCTTGGTCTAATCAGCATGACCAGGTGAAGACACCAGACAAACAGCAACAACTGAAAAACTATCATTGTGAAAAACTGTGATTGATTCAGGAGTCCGACACCGTGTCTCGGTGCCACAGCCATGTCATCGGTGTAGCTCTATCTGCACCAGGCCTTTCTGAATGGACAATGGACTTAGCAAGCTAGATGAGGAAGTCTATGATATGTACGAGTCACCACTTTAGTGTACATAGCTAAGGTAAGCACATTGTTGCTATGGAAAACTGTTTTCTATTATAACACAGAGTTGCATACAAATAGTTAAAAAAATAACAGATAAGCTTAGCACATTGAAGACATAATTTTGCCACACAATAATGGAAACTTTTAAAAATGCCATTGAAAGTGGAATTACCCTTTAAAGAACATTTTCAGGGAAATGAAAAAGGAAGCTATACTCGAATGAAAAAAAAGCTATAAAAGCAGCGCTCACCTGAAAGGCTGGATGCTGGTCCATTGCCTCCATTACAGTGAATGGAGGGGGCATGCTAGCTCACTGTGACTGATGGAGTGAGACAGGAAGAGAAGCCCGATGAGAGAGCGCTGCTGCCTGAGGTGCCGAGCAACGAGGGACCTACATCCAGTCTTTCAGGTGAGCACTACTGCCCTGGAATAGGCGCTATGGTCAGCATGGGAGAAAAGTTGAGTATAGCTTTTTTTATATACCCGCAAACGTGCTTTAACTCTGTTGAGCAAAACCTTTTTACCCACATTGGTCTTCTTGTTGACTTTTTGTTGATAAGTCACATTTTGAACATTCTAGTCATTATTAGCTTACTTCTAGTATTAGAAAAATTGGGCTAAGAATAACATGATACAGCATTCTGAGTGCTATCTTTTGCCTAAGATGGCAACTGATAATACTTAGCACTAAATATGAACTTTAAGTGCTACTGCAGGCAAAGGTAATTGTTACACCATTGCGTCGGGCTACATTTGGCACTGTCCTAAACTGCTTTCTGTTTTTAAATTAAAGAAGAGATGGCTGAGATATTGAACTTTACAGTTGGAGGAGGAGGAGGAGGCACAGGAGAAAGTGGAGGGAGGGGTGGAAGGAGGGAGGGACTGGCAATCCTTAAAGCAGCCACAGCATTCAACCCTGTTAGCTTGCAAACCAACCTAAAACCTGTCTCTAAATCTGGTTAAAAACAGAGGCTCGGTCACACACATCTGCAGAAGTATGCTTAAGCTGCACCACCAAGCAAGCCAAGGTGCCTCTGTGGGGTGCAGTCCTAACTCTAATCTCTGAGAGCCCCACTTGGGGCATACAATGGACGAGTGCAGCCCATGGGGTGGAAGGGTTGCTTGCACAAATTCAGAAGAAACAAAGGAGGAATAGCAGCCGCTCAGAACATTTTATAACTAACTTGGGAGGTGCACGTGAGCGGGACAATTAGGATACACAAGTCTTAAAGGAGCCACAGCACTCAACCCTGTTAGCTTGCAAATCAACTTAAAATCTGTCTCTAAATCTGGTTAAAAACAGAGGAGTCTGTCCACACACATCTGCAGAAGTATGCTGAAGCTGCACCACCAAGCGCCAAGGTGCCCCTGTGAGGTGCAGTCCTAACTCTAATCTCTGAGAGCCCCATTTGGGACATGCAATGCAATAGATAAATTGGGAGCAGGCTTACCTGAGGTTGCCCTAAACCTCAAGTGCAAGCCATGGGGTGGAAGGGTCAAAGACCTTGCAATACAGCCTAGACCCCACACACCATGTGCTTGCACAAATTCAGAAGAAACAAAGGAGGGATGGCAGCTCTGCTGAACTGATTGACGGACAAGATGAAAAGAGAATGTCATTGGCTGAACCTGTAAACCCGGATATCTCGGCCATTTCTGCTTCAATTTAAAAATAGAAAACAGTTTAGGCCAGTGCCAAATGTAGCCTGGCACAATAGGGTAACAATTACCTTTGCCTGCAGTAGTACTTTAAGTGTTTTTTAAGGTTATATAGAAAGAGTTGACAGACCCAGATGACAGATTGCATAGAAAGGCTAGTTAGCAATCTTTTTAGTTCGTCCCCTTAAATATTTTATTTTTCTATACATAAAGGAATGGTTTTCAGATTACAGATGATAGCTTTTGGATACATTCCTAAATTACTGTATCACTCCAAATCCTTTCAGCCTTTGCAATTACGTACTATTGTCCTATTTTAAAGCTGGCAGTGTATAATAGCTTGAGCGACATACTATGTGAACATTACAAGCATAAAAAGATAGGCTTTGGCTCTCAATATCAACTTACCAGCTGCATTCTCCATGGGGGGACTGTTAGAACCATATTGTGCTCGCTTTCACTCAAAGCTGCAAAACTGCTTGCTGCCACGTTAAACAAAATATTCTAACACAGCAACGGCAAAAACAAAGCAACACTTCCATACAAGATGTTAACAGATGTAACCCATGTTACTGAATACTACATTATGTCTTGTTTACATGGCACAATTAACTTGCATGAGTTTACCACAGAGCAACATTTGTGAACTGCACTGAAATACAGATGGCCCTAGAGTTATTTGAACACTTACTATTTATCACAATATGTGCCATTTGGGCCTGGACATACTGTAAAATAAGAACTGGCAGTGATCAGATTTTCCTACAAAAATGTATTTAACTATCTATTATAAGAAACCTAATATGAGAAGCCACTCCTCCAATATTTCTTATTTCTTATTTCAGGTCAATCTGCTCAATACTGTCACAGAACATGCATCCCGCCAGGTCTCCTTCACCCCAGGTCATCCCCATTAGGGATGCCAATTAGCTAATAAGGAGATGCCAGGAATCTGTATTGTGATTGATTTCTTTTTACCGCTGGCATATACTGTACTGTATGCAGTAAATAAGCATGCAAACTGTAGGCTTCTTATAACATTTGTTTGATCTTAAAGGGACTCTGTAGGCAAGGTGCATAAACTGTGATTCAGAAGCACACCTCATTATGGCTGGCCTTTCTCTTCCTGACACAACACAGCTGTTTCTGAAAGTAGAAACAAGACAAATAGTGGCACACACCCTGAATTACTTTACCAAAGACCACCAATAATAGGGCTAAGCTAGTGGTCTAAAGCTCCACATAATCAGACTGTGGATACTAGGAGAGGGAGAACAGTCAGGGTAAAAAGAATGCCTGTCTTACAGACCCTGCCCATTATGCTGATTATTATGTGGCATTACAGAGCCAAGGGCCACACCCACATGCAGAAGATAAATCATAAGGTGAAACTGTAAACATCAATATCTCAGACATTTCTTCTTCAATTTAAAAACGGAAAACAGTTTAGGACAGTGCCAAACATAGCTCGACACAATGGTCTAACAATTGCTTTTGTCTTCTGTATCCCTTTAAGATTGTTACATTAACTCCTCAAAATATTGGATAGATATTTTCAGACTCACAAGTACAGTAAATAACGTAGATGGATCAAAATGTATAGATGTGGAAAAACATGCCCCCCCCCCCCAAAAAAAAAAATGGTGAAAGTATAATTCGACATGAATATTGCCATTGCATTGCATTGGGCTGACAGGACTATAAACTGCCTATTATTCAGGAAATTTGGTGGACACTCCCCGAGCAGGCATAATTTCAATGACAATGTAGTAATAATCCCTCTTAACTAAGCAGAGGCGGGGCCTTCCGCTGTACAGCCTGCCCCTAGGGAAAGGTTTAAACTCAATCCAGAAGATTCTCTGGAACTGATCAAACTTATTAGGACTTCTTTAAATTTATAGATTGACCCTAAATCTCCCAAACCTTTGGAGGATGATATGTATGTGGAGTTAGAAAGCAAACATTGCCTCACCTTTACTTTAAAACAGCACATTAAAGATATTATTTTAGCAGAATGGGAGCATCCAGAACAGATCCAGCATCTATAACCTGTTATCCCTTTAATCAGAGCTATATTAAGGCTTGGTCTGAATGTCCAAAGGTAGATGCCTCTGTATCAGATTTATCAAGAAACTCTATTATTCCTTTTGAGGACACTACTCTAAAGGTTCCTTTAGATCGAAAAGCAGATGTTTGTCTAAAGGGACTATGGGATAGTGTTTCGTCAGCTATGCTTCTGAATTCAGTAGCCACAGTATCAGCAAGGGCCCTGTCAGCATGGCTTACAGATATGCAGAAGCAAATGACTGAGGGCAAATATATTAAGGACCTAGAAGAGTCTATTTCTTATTTTTTCCTGGCAGCAAAGTTTTATCGGAAGCCTCTACTGAAGCTATCCAGTTGTCGGTCAAAGCATTAGCTCTAACAAATATCTCTAGAAGAGATTTATGGTTAAAAGGTTGGGAGGGAGACCTTATGGCTAAGAATAAGCTCTGTTCTATGTCATTTGAGGGTTCTCTACTATTTTGGTCTGGGCTACAGGAAATGTGTTCTAAGGTAGCCGATAAGAAAGTAAAATCTCCTAGACCCACTACTAAAAAAGAAGTTTATTGTCAAGAAACATTACAAGATTTTTTGGCGACAAACAAAAGACCAAAAACCCCAAACCAACATCAAAATGTGGAAGGCTCAAAAACTCAATAACAAGCAGAGAGGATACCTCTTTGCTGCAGCTCAAACCTGCTTCACAATGATGATCAAGCAGGGAGGGGAAGATTGGCCAAGTTTTTTCAGCAATGGATTTTGGTTCAGACAACAGGTGGTTGCACAACCTGATCTGTCAGGGATACAGGTTGGAATTCAATCGTACCCCTCCAGAAACCTTCAGGCTCACTAATCCTCTGGAGAAAATTCATCGCTAGGTATTAGCAGAACGAGTACAGGCTATTTTTCTCAAGAGGTTATTTCAACCTGTCCCTGTGAAGGAACATGGGTAGCAATTTTATTATACCATTTTTTTCAGTGAAGAAACCACACAGGTCTCACAGATTGATTTTGAATCTAAAAATCCTGAACAATATTTTACTGGAAGTTCAAGATGGAGTCAACAATTCCTCTGCTGCAGAAGGATTGCTTCATGGTGTTGCTAGATCTTATGTACATATATTACCATATTCCCCTCCACCCCGAATCTCAGAGATTTCTAAGAGCGGCCTTCCCTTCTGGCTCTCTTACAAAAGTGATGGTGGAAGTGGCAGCCTATTTGAGATTTCTACAGGTAAGGATAATTCCTCAAATGACATCCTGGTTCTTGCCGTGTCAGAAAGATTTTTGACAGAACAAATCCAGATAGTCCTTCAAACCCTAATATATTTGGGGTGGGTAATACATTAAAAAAAACAGATCTCATTCCAGGCAATCAGAAACATTTCTAGGGATAGTACTAGATTCAAGATCCCAGATGTCCTTCCTTCCACAGGAAAATAAAAATTCATTGGCTTCCAGATTCCAGAGTCTTCTGATGACAAAGTACCCCACTATTCGGGAAACTATGTCGGTCCTGGGTCTCATGACCTCCTGTATTCCGGCAGGAGAATTAGTTCAGGGTCATTTAAGAGTCCTTCAGCTGTTCATTCTTTTGAACTGAAACGGTCAGCAGGAAACTCTGGGCAACAAGATTTGTCTTTTGGATGCATTTCAATCCTCTCTAGATTGGTGGATATTTGCTCCACATCTGGAAAGGGGAGCTACTGACAATTTAGTATGTCCTTGATATTCGCAAAATCTGACCTTTCAGAGAAATGTTCGAGTCTTGACGGACAATGCAGTGTCAGGGCGTATTTGAACAGACAAGGAGGTGCGGTTACACTGGGTCTTATTGTGGTAGCAAAGGATCTTTGCCTGGGCCAAAAAGAATCGTTTGTCTTTGAAGGCTCTTCACCTGAAAGTAAAGTTGAATGTGCAAGCCGCCACATTCTCCATCCAAGAGAATAGAGCTTGAACGAAAAAACATTTCAGAGGCGATGTCAGACCCTTTCAATAGACCTTTTGCCTAAATGCAAATTAATCAATGCAAAGCTTCCAATGGAAGTCCTCTGGCAGTGGATGCATTAATGGAGAATTGAGGGGAAGATGTTCGCCCATGCCTTCCCACCTTAAAAGTGTCTTAAACAAAATCAGAAGGGACGGAGCAAAGGTGATGTTTCTTTGTCCATACTGGCCCAAAAATGCCTGGTTTCCAGTTCTGTTAGCCCTAAGCCAGAAGAATCCGGTTCTTCTTCTTTGCAGTCAGGATCTTCTCTGGCAAGGGCAGATTCGCCATCAGCAAGTGAAAGAGTTGAGTCTGATGACCTGGATGTTGAATGGGAAATACTGCCACATAAGTGATTCTCCCCTACAGTTATATCCTGCAGAGCAGGAAGCTGGTTACGTCAAAAATGTATTGCCAGGTTCCTCCTCTCCCCTAATGGGCCCCCAAAAATGGGGCCAAAGTTTCCAAATCTACCATAGCTAGATGGCTTAGGTTAGCTATATGGGAAGCATACAAAAGTACAGGTTACAATCCTCCTTTAAAAATGATGTCTTACACAAATTCCTCCACAACCTGGGAGAGTGAAATTCCTGGATGTTGTTCCTCTTTAAGAAAGCTTTTGTAAGGAAATCCTGTGCCTTCAAGGGTTTTCTCCCTCTATGTGGGGTGGGGGGGCTGGAGAGTTTTTAAAGTAGGTCACCCCTATTAAGCCTAGCCTTAAGAGCAACCCCCCCCCCTTTAAGCAACAGACTTCTGTTTCTACAGTATGCTGGGGCCCAAGACATTTTAAAAATCAAACCCAATAAAGGTCTTTTTTTTTAATTGGTTTCCAAGTGGCTTTTAATAGCAATTCGATTCAAGATGTCCTGAATCTCAAATATTTTAGTGAGTTTGCCCAAACTGCTCCCGAACCAAAAAGAGCATTATTAAACAAATCTATTCATAAGCACCCATAAATCCATTTGGTTGGTAATGGCTTGAATGTATTCTGGTGAAAAACTATGCTCTATAACCAGTCCATTTTGTGTCAATGTATTTTCAGAGCTCAGTATATTTTAGTATTTCTTTTTTTTGGGGGGGGGGGGCATATATGACCATTGTATGTATAGATTGTATAGATGTATATTGTAGATGCACAAATAGGAATTCTTCTCCTTGCTCAAGAGCACTTCACTCATGTCCCAGAACTGGGATCTAAACCTGCCACCCTTCGGTCACAAGTTCACTGCCTTACCTCTAGGACATGACTACCTTTTTAAAGTTATTGTCATAAGTGGGAGAAGTAGTAAATGCACCAAGAAAAAATGCCAGTTTTGTGCCTAGTATGTGCCTGTAATGTGGTTATTATTTCAGATTCAAGCACCCACATACTTGGAAAATCAAAAGCTTTAAAGTGACACTTGATAATCAGCTCATTTGCATTCAGTGAGGTCTGATCAAAATACACGGACGAACCCAAACTGTAAAGTTCGGATTTGTACCAAACTTTACAAGTTCAGGTTCCCAAGACGGGACTTCAGCCAGAAGTCTGTGTTTAAGTTCAGTGTTCGGCCCAAACATGGAAAAGCTGCTGAGCAGCCCATTAACCAGTTTCACCTAAGGTTGCAACAGGAAGCTGCTGTAACTCACCTCTGCCCACAATCCTCTTCTGTCAGGACAGCGGCAGCAGCAGCATTTGAAACTCTCCCTAGGCAGGGCTACAAAAGATGGATGCCAGCTTCCATGAGTGAGGACACTCCTAGTGCTGGAGCCAGTTTCAAATGCTGCTGCTGTGCTGACATAAGAGATTTGTGGGCAGATGTGAGTTACAGCAGCATGCTTCTGCTGCACACTCTGCACCCCCCCCCCCCCCCCAAAGTTTGGGTTCCTTTTGATTTCAGTTATTCAGTTATTGGCCGAACTTGCCAAATCCAACTTTTGAACACGGACTTCAGCCAGAAGTAAAAGCATTAACCAGCTTCACCTAAGGCTGTAGCAACAGGAAGCTGCTGTAACTCACCTCTACCCACAATCTTCTTCTTTTAGTGCGGGCGAGTGGCGGCAGCAGCAGCATTTGAAACTTCCGCCAGTGGGGGCTACAAAAAGATGGCTGCCGGCTCCAATAAGTGAGGACGTTCTTAGTGCTGTGGCCAGTTTCAAATGCTGTGTGAGATACACACTCTGCATGCCACCCCCCCCCCCCCCCAAAGTTTGGGTCCCCGTTGATTTCAGTTATTCAAATTTCAGACTAGCTTGCCAAACCCCAAATTTGGGGTCAATTCCAATTTTAATTTTTCCTTGGTAACAATGACTGATCAACCGGACCTACATAATAACTGTATCTCTGTATATAAAAATTGCTCTTTTTGGCATAAAATAAATGTTTGAGTAGTAGCATAAGATGATCAAAACTGGTAAAAAAACGCCTTCATACTAATCAGTAATCAGCGTTTATTCTGATTCTTTATGTTTTTGTTAGTCATTTGTCCTAAATGTTGATTTCTGCTGAGTCTCACACTCTGCTTTTACTAAATGCCATGTTTTATTCGGCACATTGAAAAGTGAATAAACAAGTAAATACATTTTTAATTCATAAGAAAAAGTGAGACATTCCCTACAAAATTTACAGGAAGTTACAGGAAGTGTAGCGATGGATAATTTAAAATGGGAGCTCCTTCAAACAACAGCAGGTTTGACATCTGTTGCGTGAGTACTTACTAGCAAGACACTACAGCGCCTATAAATAACATTGATTATCCGAGAATATTGCAGCATTGATCCTGTCCTTATGGCTGTAAATAGAAAACTTCTTATGGCAAACCACATGAGAAGACGTTGTAATGACGGCAAAAGATATGATGTGATGACAAAATAACTGAGGTATATTGCTCAGCATTTCTTAAAATATACAATATTTTAGACACTATGATTTTGCTTCTGAACTATAAACTTATGACTTTATCTCTTTCTAAAAAATCAAACAACTATTTATCGAGGAAATAGTTTTTCAACATACATAGGGGTTGTTTCCAAACTCTTAAACAATTATTCTTACCTCATTGAAACCATGATGCACCTGAAATGTACCCGAAATATAACAACACATTTAAAGAGGAAAAAAACCCAGGATTTGCAATTGCCAGTTTCCACTATCCACTTGCCAGTTTGGGATGGCCTGCTGTTTGAAACCTCACTGGTCACCCCAATATACTTACCTAAATGTGGTCCCACAGCACATGAGTAAGCATATGTTCTCCTTCAATCAGGTTTCCTCGCCATGAATATGAACTAGTGGCTAGGGAACCTAAAGGGTGGTTTAGCTGCTGGCTGCTCCCCTTTGCCTCTTTGTAGCCACACCAGCCATTCAGAAATGCCTGGCACAGGTGCCTGTATCAACCCAAGGCCATACGTGGATGCTGCTGTGTCCTTTTCATGCAACAAGGAGAAGCAGAGGTTTCATACAGCAGGGCATTGCAAATAAGGACAAAGAAGCCAACAGGGTTTGTTACTCTTTAACAATATATACACATACCAGTAAGTGCAGTCTCCTGGAACCCCTTTCCATCCTGCCTCAGCACCAGGGCAGGCAGGGCAAAGGGATTAACGCGAGGATGCACATTCACATTAAACTTTACAGTGCTTGAAGTTACAGTGCTTGTAGTTACTACATAGCTTCCTGGGGCAGTCCCTGGAAAGACAGGTGTCCCTGGAACCAAATCATTGTGTTCTTTGAGAAAAATAAAGGGGGTCTGTGGTGGGTTTATTATTTTGGGGACATGTTCCTGGCTCTTGATTGCTGCTTAACAAAGTTAATGGCTGCAGACATTTTTCAAAAGCATGAATTAGTTCATCTGGACTTTGTATTTGCTGCCTAAATACAAGAGTCTTCTAATGTAAAATACTTAAAAATGAACAAATTGATAAAAGATGAAGAACTACTGTAATTTTATACTCACAAACATGTCAACATGTAAGCTACACAGTATATTTTAACAAAAAACCCTGTGTAAAGTTTCAGGACAACATTTTTGCATGTTAGACAAATGTTATAACCGAAAGTATACCACAGAACTATCAACCACATAGCGCAAATTACAAGTGAAGTGTAGGCCTTTCTGGCACATGGCACATTGCCCAGAAAAATATAACAAAGCATTTAACAATATTAAAAATGACAGGACTCTCACAGTTACTATAGAAACCACAACCATACTAAAACTAGCACAAAATATAGATGCATGAGGCTGGAAAATATCAGTCACTAAATACACAGCATGGCATTTTCCATTATATCATGATTGTTGCTGCTTGGAACTACCAATATTCTTGTTCATCATTGTTTTCATTTATGTTCAAATGTAATTTAATTTATTTATGGCCATTATTTTACTTCTATTAAATATTTAAGCTAAAAATGAATATGTCTTTACCATGGAGTAGTGGTTACCAGCACTATACAAATGTGATACAAATTATACTGGCTGGGGAACTACTACTCAGAGCAAAAAAAATTTAGTTCTTAAAAGCTTTCAACGTTCAATAGTTATCCAAATCACCTGGCACGCCAGTTCTTCAATGTGCCCTTCACCAAACAGTATCTGCTTACTAGTGCACTTTGTGGGGTTAAAGTGGACCAACACCCAGGATTTTGACTATCCTGGGTCTTGGTCCACTTCGGTGGGGCACCCCCGATCGGGGTACCCCGCTGTGTGAAACCCCCCCGAACCCCCCGAACTCACCTCTCCCCGCGCCGACGGACAAGCCGCGGACAAGCGGCTCCGCTGCCGCCGCCTCCCGCGCGTCCCTCTTGACGCGCGCGTGCCCGCGCCGGCCATTCACAGACGGCCGGTGCGGGCGCGCGCACGTCTAGAGGGGCGCGAAACTGAGGTAAGGAGTTTGGGGTGTTTGGGGGGTTTCACCCCGCGGGACATCCCGATCTCGGATGTCCCGCGGGGAGGGAGGTGATCGGCCCGGGAATCTTATAGATTCCCGGGCCGATCACCGGTGGGTGTTGGTCCACTTTAAACACTACCTTCCACATATGGTGATAATACACACTATAAATAAACAAGGACCCTCACCCATCAGCACTAAGCCAATGTCTGCATTACGGGGAAAAACAGTAGCTAGTCATTAATATGGTTGAACCTGATTAAAAAGTCTTTCCTAGTGGAATCCTGGATCCTGATTTGGGATGCCCTACTCTGTTAGGTCCCTGGGTTCAAAGGCAACAGATAGTCCCATACTGCTAGGTTTAAATTATGATTTAAATGATTAGATCATCCTAGCCTTGACCTATCCTTACTCCATCATCCAGACTTGACAACAGTGTGCACATCAACCTAAATGTTGCATTCTCTTTATGGCCTGATAAATTCCTCAGTATGTTCTGATGACCTTCTGCCCCCCCCCAAAAGAAAAGTAGCCTCATGTGTATCCCCCAACACATAGCCTAGGCTTCACTCCCAGTCTTCCAGGTCTTTCCCCTAAACCATCTATCTGTAGTTGGCCCCAGTGTACCCCCAGCCCAGGTTTTGCCCCTGCATTGCTCTAGCCTCAGCAAAATGCATGCATTCAGCAGGGAAGGACATTGAGCTAAAAAATACAATGGGCTAGTTTTGAGCTGATTGGGACTAGTATAATCCTAGCAACATGCCCAGTTGCTTTCATTTAGGAAGCAGGACCCTCCACTCATTTCAGAGAGGGGCATTCATCTACCCCAAAATGTAACATATACCTAGGTATAAGGTTAACAAAGCCTTTTTTCATAGCCTACTGTTCTATGGGGTTATTTAAGAAGGGATAGCGGCAGGCAGCGTCTGGTGAACGCTGGGAGCTGTAAGCAAAACCACATTTATGAAAGTGAATCTGGTGAGCGCCTCTAACAGCGCCATGTAGCGTCTGATGTATTATTACAGGCGGCTGAGCCTATAGCGCTGGCGCTCTACCTTCCAGAGCGCAAGGTATTACCTTTTGCTCACTGTCGCTCTCCCATACATTTCAATTGGCTTTCATTTGCTTATGTTTAAACAGCGTGTTTGACATTTTTTATTTATTTTTTTTGCTCAAATCATTGTGTGACCTCTCCTGGCTGCAAACAAACACTTTTAGAAACTTTTTTGACTTTTTATATTTTTATGCCGAATTGTCATTACAGGTCTGGCACTAAAGTGTATCACAGTGTTAAAACAATGTCATTCCATGTGTTTTCGCTTTGTTACTGGTGGTTATGTGTTCAAAAACAGACTTTAAAGTGGACAAAAACCCTGCTGGATCGGCCTGGGGAATCCCCCGCGGGGATCCAAAATCGGGAGACCCCGCTTTGTGAAACCCCCCAGGACGCCCGCTGCATTTACCTAAATCCCGGTCCAACGGCACATGCGCGAGCCACGCCCGCATCTCGTGCTTCTCTGTAGCAGGGCACAGGCCCGTGCCGGCTATTTGTGAATGCCTGGCACAGGCGCCCTCCTTGTTAAAGGGAAGCGCGAGATGCGGCAGACAGTGTGCTCAGAGCCGCTGAGCTCAGACGTCGCTTAGATGCCCATAGCTCAGTGGCTCCTAGCGCGCTGATTGGAGGAGCTGCCACGCATGTGCCGTAGGACCGCGGTGAGGTGAGTTGGCTGCGGTGATCGGGGGGTTTCACAAAATCCTGGGTTTTGGTCCACTTTAATCAAACAGCGTCTGGCGCTCTATGCTATAGCGACCAGATTTAGAGCGCCGACGCTGTGTGTGTGGAGTATAGTGTGGAGTGACGAGAGTCGGTCGCACTAAGCTAGCACTAGCTTTTGCTCGCTGCAGCGCTGTACTGGTGTTAGAGTGCCCAACATAAATCACATTCATCAGTGCCGGCCAGGTTACTACAGCGACTGAGGTGCTCTGTAACAGCGTCTACTAGCGGTCGCTCTAAGCACTAAGGCGTTAGTAATGAATCAACCTCTCTGCTGCAAAGTAACAAGTGAAAGGGGTAGAGGAAGAAAGCATATGGTTATTCTTGTGCCATTTGTTTATTACAGGACTTGTACACATTGTGTAAATTAATATTACAACACATGCCTAAAATCAAAAAGTACATTTTTTTTGTTACTGGTTTGCAGTTAATTTTTTAATTCAAATGTCCAATCTTATACAGTAAAATGACTGTTTTACTTTAGTAAATGTGCCACTTGGAATGAAGCTTTTAGGTGTAAAGTAGACCTAAATTTGTATACTGTTTATAGAAAGGCGCTAATGTATTCTAGTCAGATAATCTGTTGCTAGAGAATAATTTGTGAAAGGTCACACTCTGCATAAAGCATTTCCAACTGTTAGAGTCTGGCACGTTAGAAACATTTCTTATAGGAACATCTTATACATTTACTCATCATGTAGACCTGTTCTTATGACCTGTTTGGTCAGTGTACTTATCTTCTTATCCAACAACAGAAAAGCTGTATGTAATGTATAAATGTTTCGTTTTTATTTTATGTTCCCTTTGAAATGTCTAAATACCGTCTACATTTGTTTGAGCTTCATTTGGTTCAGAGGAAGTTCTTCACACTTTAGCAAGATATGCGCCAAATTAAAAAAACAAATGCCTCAAACCTATTAGTAAAATGAAGGTATACACACCATTTTCCAATCCATTATGCTGTATAGATGGATAGCAACATAGGCAATAATAAGACTTGTATCGCAATCAATAACAGAGCTGTGTTAAAGAGTCTGTCCAATGGACCTTGTGAGACTAACCATAGTCCCTACAGTTGAATTTGGTGATTTGTGCCTCCATTTACATGTCACTAATGAACAAAACCGGTATAAATTGTGGAAGAGGTTATAAATGCAGCCGCATGCCCAATCAGCACGCTCGGAGCAGATGACGTCATGTCGTTTAAGCCTTCCTCTAAGGTCAGCGGCTCTGAGCGCGCTGGCGGATGCATCCCTTGCTTCCCTCTAACAGGGAGCGTGTCCGCGCTGGCCATTCACAAATGCCTGGTGCGGGCGAGCGCCCTGCTAAAGGGATAGCGGGGATGCGGCCGCAACTCGCACATGCGTTGTCAGCACGGGAAGCAAGGCAAGTGTATGGGGTGGCCTGTGGGGTTTCAGACAGCGGGGCAACCCAATTTTGGATGCCCCAGGGGGAGGGAATCAATCAGCCCGGGAATCTTATAGATTCCTGGGCCAATCGCGGTGGGTTTTGGTCAACTTTAAATCACTATGAATGATGATGGGGGGAGGGCAGTCGTTCATCCTGAAGGGGGCAGCCTTTTATCTGTATGTCACCAGTGAATGGAGAATTGGCATGTATGGTCCAGGACTCAGGAACCCGTATGTTTTATGCACCCAGAACAACAACGGCTGTGGGGGAGGGGGGCTTCTTTTCTTGCCCATACAGACACTTTATGCTTTGGTCCATGAAGTCTGCTTTCAATGGCTTTTTTAAACGTTTCTATTATTTTATTCCAAAATCATGTCATCAATGTGCCAAGCTTATTTGTTGATTATTGTTTTTCTTTTATATTTGTTATATAAGAAACAGTTTTCTCTAGGAAGAATGGGGGCAATTCAGAGTCAGGTGAGAAAACGCAGTTATTTTTTTGTAGAGAAAATTGCCATTCACTTTTAAAGTCTACCAGGTAAAAATTTTCACCTGGTTCTGAATCAGCCCCATTGTAAACAATAAAAATGAATGGCAATTCTCTCTCCTAAAAAGAAGTGTGTTTTCTCACCAGGCACTGAATTGACCCCAATCTGTTTATGTTAGCAATGTGCGTGAACTGGTGTGCTTGTTGTAGGTAACAGAGGCATCCTAACTTGCTAATCATCTGATTGGCTGAGGCAGAGACAGTGCTCCACACTGAGCTCACAGGTTCAACCCCTCCTGGTCTAATTCAGCCTCTCAGAGGAGGGGATAACAATTTTGTGTTCTAGTAGCTAGGGGGCTACTTGCAGCATTCTCACCTGGGAAGGCTATTATTGCTGCTGTATTTTGCCAAAACTGCTGATAAACTCACTTGTTACAGTGGAATCATAATCATTCTGAGATTTGTAGGCAAAGGCTATACTATGGGCTTTACTCATGGCCAGCAAAAACACTCCCACTTTAGCAACACAGAGCCCCAGGAATATAATTAGCTTGGAAACAACGTGCTTATAAGTAAATCACATTTCTGGGGGACAATTGAAATATAAATGTTTATTTTAGATTCCAAAAGAGGAAAACAACAAGGCAGAAAACAAAAGCTGAGTTTTCCTTTAACTACTTATTATTGGGGACGCTTACATTGGCTGTATCTGTATCTACAGTTTCTCATTGGTCTGTCAGTGTAAACTACATTAGTGACAACTGGGCGTATTACATCAATAAGAGGGCATCCATGTTTGCAGTAGGTAACAAAGAAGCAAGGACATTCCCAATCAAGGGAAAGCTTTCCATCAGATTGTAAAACCTCACTGTAGGATTACATCATAACCGGTGGGGTTAGGCTTGATGCTGAATAAAAGCGTCTTGCTTGAAACCTGCATTTAACCTGCCCTGGGGGTGGTTAGGGTCATGCAGGTCAGAGGTAAAGTATTGCTTGCAGAGCTTGGCTTTTTGCATTTTCTTGCTAGGCTAAACCATCCACACATACATACTACAGACCATTGTCTCTCCAGCAACAGTAGGTATCACAAGAGCACCCATCAAGCATCAGCCAAGCATAAAATACACCGTTAACACTTCCATATAAACGAATGTGTTTAAATCTTCAACATTGGTCTAATAAATATGTTCTATCCTGTTAGCATAGGCTGGGTGTGCAAGTAGCGTGCACTCCACAGGGGAACTGGGGACACACCTATGCTGGCACAAAGTTCAAATCAGCGGCTTTATGCATGCATACTAATAAATCGCTGATTGGACTAGCATCCACGCATGCGTCCTGGATATAGGGAAAAGTGGGCTATCTAGGGGGTTTCACACAGGGCGGTATCCTACATCTGGATGCCCCGGGGCAAGGACCAATTACCAAGATAGTCAAAAACCTGGGTTTTTTCTTTCGTCAGGTTAGAAGTACCTAGTTATTCTTAATGTACATCCCGTCCCGTTCCGAAAGATATCCTTACTCATGGGCTTATTCATCTTCAGATGTCACGTGACTGCAGAGCAGAAAAAGTGGCCCCTCCCGGCCCATATATACCGAGGCACCTCCCACAGAACCCCAGATTTTCTCTGCAGTCTCGGACTGCCAGGACGAGAAAGTGGCTCTCTCTTTTTCAGGCAGGTGAGCGGGGTCTTATGGCCCTTTGGACCTGTTGAGCTATTCTCACCCGTGCTGTCTTTACTATACTGCCTCCCAGCCTTGGCTGTAGCGTTCGGGTGACGGTAGACCGCACCATATTAGGTGCTAAGGAGCTATGTTCCGCCACAACTCCCCCACCAAAGGGTAGATGGTTCAGGCCATGGTGAGCCTTATGGGATGCCCTGCCCGCATTTGTGTGCCTGTCACCCCCTATCCCTCAATAGTGGGTTCCCTTGTGACCGCTGACTCCCCTCCTTCCTCTTATTTCCTTAGGGGAAAGGGGGGGTCTCCTTTATGTTATATGCGTGTATCTTGTATTGTGTGGCACCTTTTGCTTTTCATGCTCCGGCGTATGCGGAGCGCATTATGCAGTGATCTCCGTTTGAATTGGTTGCACTGTTTTCTCTGATATCGCACTCTTGTACACTGCCTTGTATATGGCGGCGGCAATTACCTCAGGTTCCTTTGCGCAGCCATTGGCTGTCTAAATCACTTGGGCGCGTCTTTTTCGCGCTCTTTGGAGGGAGGCGGGCAGGGCGAGTGACCCCTTTTGCGTCGCTCCCCCGCAGCCTGCCCCTCGAGTTATATGTCTGGGCTCCATCTTACCTCGGCGGTGCTGCGCGGCTGACGTCTCTCGTGTATGGTCTGTATGTGCCCTCGTGGGCTATTCTTATTATTATAGTTTTATGTATATTTGCCTATAGAATTAGTGGTTTCTCGGCCTTTACATTGATTAAGGGAAATTTGTCTAATATCTTAAATCCTCCCACTTCCCTTGCGGCGCATTGGGGGCATCCCGGGTTTGCTTCTGCATTATTCCCATTTGGCCTATTTTAGCCACAATAATCACCATATGGAGGCTTCTCAAGACAATAAGTCCGGGGTTCCTTCGGGACAAGGCCAGTTCTGTACTGATTGTGGGATTTCCCCTGTACCTGGCAACTTCGAGGTCTGTCTCTCCTGCGCCCAGCAGACGGTTGCGCGGTTGTCTGGGATGCCCCTGCTGAGGGCGCTTTCCCTGAGGCCTTGCCTACTCCCTCTCTCTTGCATTCGGCTCCGGTTGCGGCGCATGCTAGCGGGGATGCCCAACCTGATTTTGCTACTAGATTGGCTGATCTGGAGAGGCAGATGGGCGGTTATGAGCCGCGCAAGGCTATTGGCAAGACACAGCATTTGATTGATAATACATATGTTTGCCCTATGACTTCTGACGCGCTGGAAGACATTGTTGGGTTTTCCCCTGAGGGGGAATTATTCTCTGAGTCTGAATCTGAGGATCAGAATAGGTCTTTTGTTGATTCCAGGACCGGGTCCAAGCCTTGGGATGCAGCTGACACTGACAGGCTACTAGCCCACTTATTTGAAGTGCTTGAAATCTCTCCCCCTGTTGCCCCTCCGCAGCAGCAGGGAGAATTATTTTATGCTGCTAAACCGTGCTGGGAGTTCCCTGCACAGGCACATTTCAACAATCTTGTTTTACAGGAATGGGAAAAGCCTAGTAGACTTCCAGGTGTACCAAAAAGACTTCCTGGAAACTGCTAAATTATGGTGTTCCCCACCTGAGGTTGAGGCACCAATTCTTGGACTATCGCATACCTCTGTGGTGCACTCACCTGATACTACCACCTTAAAGGATGTGGAAGACCGGCGCATTGATCAGCTGGCCACTCATGGTTTTGCCTGTTCGGGGACCGTGCTGCGTCCTGTATGTGCATCTGCTATTACAACTGTGGCAATTAGAAGATTGATCAGAAGTGCCTTAGAGGGCGGTTCTGCGACTTTGGGCAGAGATGTATTTAACTGGCTTATGTATTGTGAGGAATTTACTTCATATGTTCTTGCTGCAATGGAGGATGCCATTAGAATGTGCGGCAGAACCTCTGCCCTGCTGGTTGCTATACGCCGTTCGGTTTGGCTGCGCCAATGGATGGCTGATATTGCTGATAAAAAGGCTCTTGCTGGGGCCCCATTTAAAGGACTGCGCCTTTTTGGAGAACGTCTGGATCTGTTTGCCAAGGAAGGCAAGCTGCCTCAGCGCAAAAAGCCACTCAGGCCCTTTCGGGGGTCCAGAGTTGCTCTGTCCACCTTTTATTCCCCCAGGAGAGGAAGGGGGGCTCCCCCCGCGGGAGGCCGTAGTGAGCCATGGGGCAGAAGCAGAGGACGTGGCAGGCCCGGTCCTTCCTGGAGTTCTAAGCCAAAATCTTCTCCCAAATCACAGCAGGCATGAAGGGGCGCCTCACCCATCCGGGTGGGGGGGCGGCTTCGGTTTTTTGCTCACATCTGGAGACGTCTTGTCTCAGACCGGTGGATTCAGTAGGTAGTCTCCTCCGGTTAAAAGATAGAGTTTGCAGCCTGGCCGCCTCCAAGATTCAAAAAATCACGGATAGCTCAGGAGGCTCAGTATCTGTACCTTGCTGTCCAAAACCTACTGGAATTGGGGGTCATTTGCCTGGTCCCTCTGCGGGAAAGGGGCATGGGCTAATATTCCAATCTTTTCACTGTCCCCAAAAAGGACGGATCAGTCAGGCCTATCCTGGATTTAAAGCTCCTCAACAAATTTGTCAGGTTCAGGCACTTTCACGTGGAGACTGCCATAAATTCTGCCATAAGTTCTGCCATAAATTCTCTTCGCCCAGGGGACTTCTTGGCCTCTATAGACATCAAGGATGCTTACCTTCATGTGCCAATTTTTGCGGGCCATCAAAAATTTCTCAGGTTCGCAGTGGAAGATCAGCATTACCAGTTGTGGCTCTGCCATTCGGTCTTACTTCTGCTCCCAGGGTGTTCACCAAGGTGTTGGCAGGAGTAATGGCTCTGCTGAGATCTCAGGGCATTCGCATTCTCCCTTACTTGGACGACATTCTTGTAGTTTCTCAGACTTTGCAACAAGCAGAGTTGGACATTCAGGCGGTGGTATCCACTCTGGAAAAGTTTGGCTGGGTGATCAATCTTCCCAGGTCTTCCCTGTCTCCTTCCAGGGTAAAGCCTTTTCTGGGCATGACTCTGGATACCTCTCAAGTCAAGGTCTTTCTCCCTCAGCTGAAGGTAGAGGGTCTTCAGGTACAAACACAGCTCCTTCTGTCTTGCCCTCATCTGTCCATCAGACAGGCAATGCAGCTGGTGGGTTTTGATGGTGTCCAGCTTCGAGGCTGTCCCATACGGTCAGTTTCACATGAGACCTCTCCAGGTTCATCTCTTGTCAGTATGGGATCGGGACCCAGGGTCCCTGGATCAGGTATTTGTTCTGTCCCCTCTGGTCAGGCAGTCTCTGTCATGGTGGCTGGACCCAAGGAATCTGCTAGTGGGCAGATCTTTTATGACTGTTGGGAAGTGGTCAACACGGATGCCAGTCTGACTGGTTGGCTTTTGGAGGTCCCTGAAATTCCAGGGGTAGTGGGGTCCTCAGGAGGCCCATGCCCCTATCAACATTCTGGAACTGAGGTCAGTAATATTAGTGCTTTACCAGCTGACCATGCACCTTCGGGGTCTGGCAGTTCAGATCTGCTCAGACAACAAGACGGCGGTTGCTTACATCAATCATCAGGGAGGAACCAGGATCAAGAGGGCTCTCAAGGAAGTGTCCCTGATTTTGTCCTGGGCAGAGGACAATGTTCCCTGCATCTCAGCGGTGTACATTCCGGGAGTGGAGAATCTGGAAGCAGACTCTCTGAGCAGGGGGACCTCTCGCAAGGGAGAATGGTCCCTCAGCAACAGGGTGTTTCACTCTCTGTGTCTCCGTTGGGGCCAGCCGGATGTGGATCTCTTTGCGTCACGTCTTAAGCTTACAGTCTTTGTATCCCTGTCACAGGATCCCCTGGCCCTGTCAGTGGATGCTCTGGCAATGTCTTTATGTTTTTCCTCCGTTTCCTCTGCTGGGCAAGGTGCTGTGCAAAATAGCCCAGGAGGGAGTGCCAGCCATTCTGGTGGCCCTGTGTTGGCCAAGAAGAATTTGGTTCTCAGAAATCATACAGTTGGCAGTAGATCAGTTCATCCTGCCTCTGGTGCCGGACCTGCTCACTCAGGGGCAGCTGCGCCACCCCAATTTACAAACGCTGGCTTTGACGGCCTGGCTGCTGAAATCTTCATCTTAATGGACAAGGGGTTGCCGGCCTCTGTAGTTAATACCATGATCAGAGCTAGGAAGAAGTCTTCCTCTACCATTTACTAGAGGAAGTGCTTACATTGACTGGTGTGAGTCTAGGTCACTTCCATGTCAGGTGTTCCAGGATATTGGAATTCTTACAAAATGGCTTGGACATGGGTTTTCAGCTTAGTACTCTGAAGGGCCATGTTTCTGCTCTGGCTGTTTTTTTCCAAAGATCTTTTGCTCAGCATCATCTGGTCAAGACCTTCTTTCAAGGCGTTACTCATTTGCGTCCTCCACGCAAGCCCATGTTACCTGTTTGGGATTTGAACTTGGTTTTGTCTGCCATGCAAGGGTCTCCCTTTGAACCCTTGCAGGAGGCAGCTTTGTCCACTCTCACTGTCAAGGTAGCCTTTTTGGTGGCTATTACCTCAGTCAGGCGTGTTTCTGAACTGGCGGCGCTTTCCATCAAGCCTCCTTATTTTGAGAGACACCAGGACAAGGTGGTGTTTTGCTTTAAAACTGACTTTCTGCCTAAGGTCGTGTCTGCTTTTCATCTCAATCAGGACATTGTGTTGCCTTCTTTGTGCCCTAACCGTGGTAACCCCAAGGAAAGGTGTTACACTCTCTCGATGTTGTTAGGGCTGTGAAGTTCTACTTGGTGGCTACTGAACCCTTCAGGAAGACTGATGCTTTCGTTGTGGTTCCGTCTGGTCCTAAGAAGGGCCAGGCTCCTGCTAAATCCACTATCAGCGAGTGAATCCGTCAGGCCGTGATTCAGGCGTATTCTGCTAAGGGAAAGAAACCTCCTTTCCGCCTTACTGCTCATTCTACTCGTGCTATTGGTGCATCTTGGGCTTTTCAGCACCAAGCTTCCGTTGAACAAGTTTGCAAGGCTGCAACTTGGTCTTCTGTTCATACTTTTTCTAAGTTTTACAAGGTTGATATTAAGGCCTCAGCTGATGCTGCGTTTGGCCGCAAAGTTCTGCAGGCGGCAGTGGTTTAGTTTTTTGTTGCCTTTGGGGATCCCACCCTACCTTACGGACACTGCTATTGGATGTCCCATGAGTAAGGATATGTTTCGGAATGGGACGGGATGTACACTAAGAATAATACAATTCTGTGATTACTCACCTGTAGAATTGATATTATGAGTAGAGATGAGTGAACTTCTTGAAAGTTCGATTCGGGCGATTCGCCGAATTTCCCCAAGAAATTCGGGTTCGCCCGAATCGAACTTTCACGAATCACTCATCTGAAAAAAAAAATGTCCGCATGGTGGGAGCGGGCAGGCAGGCTACGCCTGTCAGCCGGCCTGCCCGCTCCCACCATGCCGGCATTTGTTTAAAAAGAAAACACTTACCTGCATGGTCGGAGCGTGGAGGCCGGCGCCGCTCTCAGGCGCCCTCTGATGACGCGCCCTCTGATGACGCACCCTCTGATGACAGCTGAGAGCGGCGCCGGCGCTTCCGCCGCCCACTGACAGCGTAGCCGGCCTGCCCGCTCCCACCATGCCGGCATTTTTTTTTTTATTTCCTGTACCATTATTACCAAGTGGTGAAAGCAGCGCAGTTCTTCGCATTTCAGGGAAAATTCGATCGGCACGAACCATTCGGGTTAGGATGAGGCGATCAAGTGCCGCCTGCACCTATAACAATAAAATAATAAATTAGCCTCCCAGTCATCTGCACTGAATGTGAACTTAGACAGAAACATTGAAGCTATTGCAAACCAGTTGTAAGTTCGAATGGACCTCGGAAGCGATAACATTCTTAGTGATTAAGTTAGTAGCAGACCAGAGGTAAGTGTTCAAACTGAATTTTATGTCTTAGTATACAACACTGCAAGAAAATGTCTCAATTTGGGAGATGCAGCCACTTACGTGGCTAGGGAGGATTGCAGCCACTTACGTGGCTAGGGAGGATTGCAGCTATTTTACTGGATCTGCTCCCTAAAATTGTTTATTTCTGTCCGGCCTTACCAATAAGAGTAGAGAAAAAAGAGCTGGATAAGTTCCATAAATGAATTCTCAGATTTATCTGGTGAGGCAAGAAAAGCAGGATTTGCAGCCAAACTGCCTATGCCACCAGAACTATGCCACCAGGTATGGGAATCCCCTTCCTGTACCATTATTGCCAAGTGGTGAAAGCAGCGCAGTTCTTAGCAATGTATACCCAGGAAAACCTTCCAGCATGGGTAATGAATATGATGAAACAGGAGACATTATCAAGCCAATTACAATAATAGCAGGGAACCCCAGGGGAAGGATGGCAGAAGGGGTGTGCCCCTGCTTTGTCAGACTCCCTGAAGCTGTGAAAAAAAATAAATTGAAATATAAGCCTGATAGCTGGCATTGATCCTGGGCAACCCAAAGTTTAGACCAGGGCCTGATTAAAATTGCGTAATTTTACGATAAAAACAGCTTGATGGAAAAGCTGAGGGAATGTTACCACATGCCAGCAGAGGAGGAATTTAGAGCACTGCAAATATTATGGTTTTTGCATAAACAAGACAGGAAACAATGAAACCTATTAGAATTATCACCTCTTGAAAACTATCAATCAACCACTGGGGAAACCTGGGTTGATAACTTTGATCTATTCAACTTTGCCCCCCCCGCCCCCAAATTTAAACTTTACTATATGGAAGCATGGGAAAAAGACCTGAAGCAAAAATATCCCAGGGAGTGGTGGGAAAGAAGAATTGTAAATATAGGGAAAGGTTTAATTAATACAAACCTAGCTGAAGCTAACCTAAAGATCCTCCTTAGGTGGTATCTGGTTTCCTCAAGAATGGCAAGTGTTACCTCAGACTGCTTTAGAGGGTGTAAAATTAAAGAACACATGTGGCATATTTGGTGGTTGTGCTCAAAGTAAGCAAAGTAATAAAGTAAAATAAAGCAAAGAAATTCAGAATGATATGTGACCCAGATAAAGACCTTTTGGGATAAATAAAACCTCAGATTGAGTTTATCTCCTTTTTTCTGATAGTAGTAAGAATGACAATTGTGTCAGCTTGGAAGAAGAAAGATATCAAATTTGCTGAATTTAAAAGAAGACTAACCTGGATAATGATAAATGAGAACATTTCCAATGCTCAGATAGCATACAGGAAGGTGACGCTATATGTGTTCCTTGGGTGTTGTATAATACAATCTTAAGGTTTTTTGCAGAGAATAGGGACCAACCCAGAACTCCTTCCCCTGTCTTGTTTTTTTTATTTATTTGTCCTTTTTTTTTCTTTTCGTTAAGTTGGTATATTTTAGGTCTCTTGGCTTTGATTTGAAGATAGAAGTAAAAATGGATAATAGCAATAATAAAGTTAAACCCATTTTTAAAGCTGGGGGGCTAACCTAATTTGGGAAATAAATGTTTATATGATTGATATGTACAAATAATATATATATATATATATATATATATATATATATATATATATATATATTTGAAGCAAACCTAGCAAACTCTCTAACTCATGCGTGTACGTTTGTCATTAAATTTTACAAACTCTCAACATCAACACACAAAATGGAGACAAGAGCCATTTTGCACAAAATAAAAATCAATACTCCCTATGGCATACTCACTAAACCAGCAAGATTTATCCACATGTTACTCCCCCATGTGAATAAACCCTTAAGCATAAGTCCTAGTTTTATGACTTTTTAAGCTTCACAAACAGGAGGTCAGTTAGGCACCCTATCTTTGGGCATTCAGCACCAGATTTAACAAGTGCACTTAAATTTATACATTTTTACTCTGAAGTGTACTTTTTGCACATGGTGCTAAATCATCCCCATAGTGTTAAAATATAAAGCTTGTGTTCTGGATTGGGACGTGTTATGTACAATATATAAGTTAACTACAGCCAGCACAACATTAAAAGTCATATTGCACTGTCTATCCATTAAACATTTGTTAAGCCTACTTACCCAGGGCGGGCAAACTGATTCATGCCTAGCGCCAGGTATCGGTAGATGAGCGTCTGTTAGTAGACACTGTGATCGGCTATCGGGCCACTGTAATAGAGTGCCTCAGTCGCTGTAGTAACCTGCCCGGCATTGATGAATGAGATGTATGTTCGGCGTTCTAACACCAGTACAGCGCTGCAGGGAGCGAGAGGTAGCGCCAGCTCATTGCGACCAACTCTCAGCGACTCACACCATATTCAACAAAAAAACAGACACCCACACAGCGGCGGCACTCTGGATCTGGTCGCTATAGCATAGAGCGGCAGACGCTGTGTGATTAAAGTCTGTTTTTGAACACATATCTACCAGTAACAAAGCGAAAACACAAGGAATGACATTGTTGTAACATTGTGACATCAATACTTTAATGCCAGACCTGTAATGACAATTCTGCATAAAAATATAAAAAATATAAAAAGTTTTCCAAAATGACTCTTTCTAGGCCAGGAGAGATGACAAAATTATTTGAGAGAAAAAATAAATAAATTAAAAACAAAAAACCCTGTTTAAACAGAAGAAAAGGAACATCCATTGAAATGTATGGGAGAACAACAGGCAGCAACAAGTAATACCTGGTGCTGTGGAAGCCAGAGCGCCGGCGCTATACGCTGAGCTGCCTGTAATGATATGTCGTATGCTACATGGCGCTGTTAGAGTTGCTTACCAGAATCGCCTTCGTAAATGTGGTTTTGCGTACAGCGCCCGGCGTTCACCAGATGCTGCCTGCCACTTACAAGGCACTACCTGCCGCTATCCGTTTAATGTGTTACATTAGATAAGGCAAGGCAAAATCATCCCTAGGTATAGCTGATGTTGATGTGCACATAAACTCTGTTTTATGTGTTTTGCAATGCCTTTCTATATATTATCTACCTTATCACATTTTAGTGTGCATTCCATTTCATTACTCATTTACTGTAGTATAGTTTAATTATTCATTTTTTCAGTAGTTGAATTATGACTGTAATTAAAATGCAGATTAAAAAAAGCATAACAGGAGGGAAAGAAATTAATAGACTTAAAATGTAGTCAGCAGTGGCCATAGCAGCAGTATTCTTTGTGTGTAGGTCCCACTTCTTTTTTCTTGTAGATCTTGGTGTACAGTTGCTAACAGGAGACATTACTAACCCTAATATGTCATAATCAAACCACCCCATTTACAGAAAGTATAGGCTGTCCAGTACATGTGCCCCCAAATACACATGTTAATATAGAAAACTCCCAAAAGAAATGGGACATTTGTGTTGTTGTTCATATTACTCCATGTAAGCCACTAACATTTTAGAAACTATGCAAAATGTAGATTTCCTATTTCATTTTAAATTAAGAAATGCACTGTCGCTTGTGAAGACATATCTAGTTTATTGAGAATGACAAAAGTCACTCTTTATGTTGAAAAATCCTTTATATGTTTCTTGAGAAAAAGGGAAGATTATGCATGCAGTATAAGTACTACGGTACCTCCGAGTAGAAGCATATGTATAGAAATGCAGCCTTACTCAGCTTTTAATCTGTGCTGTATGACTGTATTTTTGGATGTGAAACATATAAAACATACTTTATATGTTGCCTAGCTGTAAACCTGATGTGTTTTGTTTGACAGAAGCTTGGTAAAAGTTTTAAAACCCCAGTCAGCTCTGAAAAGATAAGCCAAACATTGTTAGTCACTAAAACTTCAGAAACATTTTAGCCCTTTTGCTGAAGTTTTAGTAAATATTCTCCACTGAATAGTTCACAATGATATTGCAGTAGAAATGGAGAATACATTTAGGGAAACTTTTCCCAATATCTCCAGCTTCTTTTCCAGCTAATTTATTTGAGGGATTGGTTGACCATAACTCACTTGGCCTTCTCCAGTATAGTATTAGTAGGACTGTCACAAATGTATTAATGTATTTTTGCCCTATAAGACGCACTTATTTTCCCCCAAAAGTGGGGAGAAATGTAATGTGTCTTATTGGGCGAATGTGGGAAAAAAATAAATAAAAAGGTATCGCCGCACTGTCTCTGCCACTTCTCTATGGCCCCAGCAGACAGAGATACCCTGACTATACAGCGGTGGGCGTGGCCGACGCTCTTGTCCAATCAGCTCTCTGGTGGTACATACTAATGTGCGGCTGGAGAGGGGAATGGAATCCCCAACCACGCACATAATTGACATGCAGCATCACTCACATCCTTCTGCTGAGCACCCACATAACTGACATGCAGCATCACTCACATCCTTCTGCTGAGCACCCACATAATTGACATGCAGCATCACTCACATCCTTCTGCTGAGCACCCACATAATTGACATGCAGCATCACTCACATCCTTCTGCTGAGCACCCACATAACTGACATGCAGCATCACTCACATCCTTCTGCTGAGCACCCACATAACTGACATGCAGCATCACTCACATCCTTCTGCTGAGCACCCACATAATTGACATGCAGCATCACTCACATCCTTCTGCTGAGCACCCACATAATTGACATGCAGCATCACTCACATACTTCTGCTGAGCACCCATTCAGTTACAGCCCCAGAGTGATGCCCCTGTCCACCTCAAATGTGCCTCTACATCTGTTGACTCATTAGCTAGGTAAGCATACTGGGGTAGGCTCAGACTGCAGGGTATCCCAAATCAGGATGCCCCCCGGTAGAGGTAATCAGGTGGCCCTGAAGTCTCATAGACTCCAGGGCCACTTCTGGTTCACTTAAAAACTGAAACAGCAGCAACGAATGGTGCATCCTTTCTCTAAATGATGCCAATGGAGCACAAATATAAATCAGATGAACATTGATGGGGCTGCCCCTGACCTCCTGGGCCCTGGTGCGATCACACCCCCTATAGTTAGCACCCTGATGGGCCCCCTAAGTTTAGCCATCTTTTCGCCCCTTGATTTTGCACATCACCCCTTGATTTGCCACTGTATGCACTCCCACACGCCCACGGAAAATGCTAGGCACTGAAAACAAGGCCTTACCCCTCTGCCAGCTGCCAAGTCTGGAGCCTGCAGCTGCTTAAATCCACATGCCGCCATCCTCGGGCGTCCTAAATGAGGCAGGTGGTGGGCGGTGCCAGTGGATCATGTGGGTGCCAACACAGAGAGCCCCATGCAGCTGACACCCGCCGTTGCCTGGCGAAGGGTGGGGTTGGTTGTGCTAGCAAGAATTGTTTTTTTTGTTCACACGTAGCAACCGTCTGGCCGCATATACTGTGCCAACAACAAGCAGGGCCCTGCAGCATGAGAAACTGCCACCATCGTGGTGGGATGAACCCCCCTAGAGCCCAGGCCCAGTACACCACCCCTGCCACCCGCGATGGTGACCAGGTAGAAGATACTTATAGGACAAGTATCAGCTTATATCCTCTCTGTGCCTGGCTGAGGAGGTTTTCATTTCACATGCTGGCTCTCCCTTTCACCAACACAGAGTATAATGAGCTTTTATCAGCTATAACAGCTGAACAGTAATGGCTGCTGCTGCTGCTGCTGCTGTTTACTCTAAATGATTTACTCTATGCTGGTGAGAGGGAGAGCCAGCGAGTGAAAGCCCATCGCAAAGAGAAGATACAGTAAGATAATAATGTCCTTTGTTCCCTTATATAGATGCCTTTAATGTGATCACCTCAGCCCAATCCCTCCTGCCTGGCAAACCCAAAGAGTTAGCACTGGTCATGTAAATGGAACCCTTTCAAGAAAACACAGAATTGGCAAGAAAGGAATTATCACTGTAGACTTTATTTTTTAGTTTGTATGTTTTTAAAATATTAAAAGATGTAATTTTAGATTATACATTTATATTATTTCTTTGTTACAGGTTACAGAATGGTTGTGTTTAAACTGTCAGACGCAGAGAGCACTATCAGGACAATTTGGGGGCATGAACAAAATGCCTCCTCCTTCAGCTCCATCTCCAGTATCTTCACCAAAGCATTCGGCTCCCACACAAAGAAACCAAAAAGCTCCACCACCAGAGGTCAAATCGCAGAGTAAAACAGCAGATCAAAATTTAACAAAAGAAACTCCAAAAATTCCAGATGAAAAACTATCAAAAGGACAACCCGTAAGTGCTGGAAAAGGAGAGGGTGAAGATTTGATGGCTATAGAGGGCACCCATATATTAAGTAAAGAAGAAAAAGCCATAGTTGCCCCCACAGTGGTAGAGATGCCGCTGCTAAAAGACAACAAAACAGATGTTGCTCAAGAGATTTCACTCACACCTACAAACCTGACTAAAGAGCATGTGCCATCTGAAGAAAGAATAATATCAAAGCAGGGCATGGTGATTGACCTTTCAGAGACTACTTTAACGAAAACAGAGGAAGGAAAAAAATCTGAAGTAGCCAAGAACACAGAACAGGACACAGGAAAAGAAAAGACTGTAAGTAGTGATAAAACTAAATGAATGTTATACAATATCAAGTGGAACTATACCAAATCAAAACAACAATTCAATTTTAAACCCCCTTTTCCTTTGTGCTTTTGCAATGGCATAAAAAAATCTAAAACTGTAGCAATGAGCTGTAAATCTACTCAAATTTATAAAGGCTTATAATAGCACAAGGGACCTGATTTTCAAAGCACTACCTTCCAAACTATGCCATATCAGTGCAAATTAAATTTAAAAAAAAGTTTGCACCATGTTTGATAAATTAGTGCAGCATTAGTGCATGTCCCTGCTGTCACTCATAAGGGAGCAGACTTCCTTGTTAATTAGGATAAAATAAGCAAAACCGCGCAACACTTAAAATACAGATAAAGATATTTTGCCGAAGCTCAACGTGTGAAAAAGAGTCCTTCCACTCAGTATGTCATAAAAAGTTCATCAGTAATACACAGAGCTATAATGATAAGATAGGGGAGGTTGTAGTTCCACTTTAAAAATTCTTCAGACCGATTATTTCCACAGTGCAGAAAAAGACAAACTTTGTGCTTAGACACTCTCCGCCAGCTGAATTGCACAGCCTCTTACCAGATTCACAGTAGAGATGAGCATAAATAAACATAGGTGAATGGAGCTTTCACTTTAAAAATTCCCACCGGTGGTGCAAGCAATATAATCCACTTCATACACTTCCACAGCGTTTCTCCAAAAGGGCATAAGTCATAAATGCAATGCCCCGATATTATAACATAGGTAAGGAGATAGAAAAAGGATCTAGTGCAACACCTTTTTAAACTAATGACAATTTAATAAGATAGGTATGCACTCACAATAATAAATAAAAAACAGGCTTGTCACAACACTTAGCTGGTCTTCAGTGTGTCTCTCCACTACGGTGTTCAGCTGCCCCTCTCCGCAGATGTATCCTCAAACCGTATATAAACCTTTAAGCAATAAGACCGCCAGACTTCCCTACGCATTTCATCCCAGCACGGGGACTTGAACTTGGGTGCCTGGCCAGCTTGATCACAAATACCGCTCTTTCAAGCTGGCCAGGCACCCAAGTTCAAGTCCCCATGTTTTTAATCCTTTGTTTTACTATCACTAGTGCCCTACCAGTGAATAAATATTAATGAAGAATTTCAATAGCACTGTTATGTTTACACACTGTAGTTGGCAAAATAGAATACATTATCCGGGGTGCCATTTTGTTTAAACCCCTCTTTTAAAATCTTTAAAGACAACTTATAAACAAAGATAGCTTCAAATCCCTTCAACCAACTTGGGATGCCCCTTTAGTTAAATTTCCTCAGGAAGCTCAAAATCTACTTTAAACCTACAGGCAGTAATTCAGCATCTGTTGGTGTTGTAATATACTGCACTTAAACTCTTCCTGGATATTCTATATCAGGTATGGTCCTGGTCCACATGGACACTGAACTAACTTGTGAACTAACCACATGTGAACTTTGCATTAGAAATATTCAGTTTTTGTTGCATCTATTTGGGAACAGGCAATCTTCCAACAGGGCCAGTGTATTGGGCAGCTGTCTCCTGCCTCCACCATACAGTGCTCCATGAGGTTAAGGTAAGGGTCACAAGCAAGGGGAACAGATGGGATAGGGTCCTCACAGATCTGGGCACAAAGTGGCTAGAAAGAAATTAGGTCTAAATGAAAAGTCCCATGGTTGTCTGCTTGGTATAAGATCTGTGTGCTTTTGTAACATGTTTCTGGATGTGTATAGTAATGCCTGTAGCATGTCACTGTGGTCAATATTAACCCTCTCTTACAGAATCTTAATGACAGAAAGATATACTAAATCATTGTCACCTATCCCTTTTTATTAATAAAGTCCAAGGTTTTTTGTTCTTCTCCCCTCACTCCTCCACCCTTTGTAAGCCAAATTTGGCCAATAACATAACTCCACTGGAGGGTGGGCATAAACTAAAGCTGGGACCTTGAGTGGCACATCATTTACCCAATCCTGTGCAACAGTGTGACAGCACTGGTCTTCTACTGAAGTCCAACCGTTACTCATGTCCACAGCTGCCATGCAGAGCCCCACCCTCTGCCAACATTGGTGGCGGATTTGAGCTATTATAAGTTGTTTAACCACCTTAATGCCCAAATCAGGCTTAGTACAGGGGGAGGGAGGGATGTCTGGGAGGTAACAAAACCAATTTAAGCTAAAATACCCTTATAAAGGGAAAGTTAGGGAAGGGAAAAGACAGTGGAACATTGCATATAAAATAAAGCCAAGTGTCTGAAAGCACCTGAAAGTCCTGAAAGCATAATATTTAATTAAAGCAACCCTTACTTCAGCTGCTTTGAAAACAGCCAAAAAAAAAAAGTTTAATTTTCATACTTCGATAAAATGTTTAGCCAATGTTACATTATGTCATATACTGTTTGAGGTGGGATGTGAATTGACTTACTGTAAATTTGTTACAGTTTCTATTCCGGATGCACTCTTTTTTTGAATTGGCAAGGAGAAATCAAAATTTGGTTTGATTAATCTATCTTGAATTTAACTATTTATCTATAAAAGCATTTTCATTTTATATCGGCCACTAAACTGTGTGAAACTCTTTATGAAAAATATGTATAGGGATATTATAGAGACCTAAAAAAGTAATGTTGCATACTGATTTAGAGCCTGATTGCACTTTTCCGTGCCATTTTGCATTACTTTGTTGACATTAATGTCTGCTTCTTTATTTTATGCCACTGTTATCTTTCCATAAGTGTGCATTGAATGACTCAGCAAGTCTGTTCTAAAATAATCAGCATTAGGCACACTAGATTTATTCCTATAGGCCAGTCAGTGTCAGGGCTCTGGTTGCCGTGATATTGTTAAAGTTTAAATAAGAGGGGTCTTCTTTATAATTATTCTGAAGGCTTTCCCCTCCCACACGCTCAATCTTAAATCAAGGCTCCACATTTTTTATGAAATCAGTATCAGTTTTATGAGTAACGTGTAACACACCTACATACATATTGACTTGCATTTCAATAACGTATTTAAGTATGGGTTGTATGGTGTGTATTTTGTCTTCATGTCATAAGTATTTCCACTATATTGATTCACCAGATACATAAAGATTTGCCTAAATAATTGATTATATCGATGTTTCATAGTAAGGAGCAGTTCTAAAAGTGTACAAGAAAGTAAAAGCTAGGGGGAGGAGGATAACGTAGGTGTACACATTGAGGTAAATAAATAATATAGTGACAACAGAAACCTAGATAAATTGTAATTGCTGACTAATACTGTAAATGTGAATGGCTGAATTTGAGGGGGAGGTGTCAATATCCTAATACTTTAGTTTAGAACATAATGTCTGGCATGACTGGTAAGTGGGCCAACTGGGATAAGAGCTGGATGGTGGTGATGGGTTTCAGACCTGGATCTTGCTGGTTTAGTTCACCCCATCTGGGATAGCAGGAAAACATATGTTCCCCCTGGGCTACTAGCTCAGCACACTAGGCAAGGTGGCTAGTAGCCCAAGACCTAGGGGTCGAGCATCCGGCCTTTGTTTCTTTAAGTCTAATAGCCCCTATGTCCTTCAGCACAGGTGCTCTGGAAGTGGTCCATGCCAATGGGCATTGGGCTCATTTTTTTCATTAAATCCAATATTAATAGTACTTACCTCGGTGCTTTCTCCTTCTTCTGTCCCCTGCTAGGTGGTGTCCTCTCAGCTGGTCCACTGGATCAGGGGCATTATTTTGGTCCAACAGGCAGGTTTTCTGATATCGCCATTGGTGGCTTTAGCAACCCCCCTGTCTGTTGTTAAAGTGGACCAACACCCAGGATTTTGACTTGACTGACCCCCCAAACACCCCGAAAACTCACCTCTCCACACTCCCACGTGTGTGCGCTGTCCAATGCCCGCCGACGGACAAGTGGCGTCCGTCGACGGACAAGGGATCGCGCCCGCCGCCGCCTCCCGCGCGTCACTCTTGACGTGTGCGCGCCCGCGCCGGCCATTCAGAGACGGCCGCCGCGGGCGCGCGCACGTCTAGAGGAGCGCGAGAGAGGCGGCGGCGGAAGCAGCGGCAGGAGAGGTAAGGCTTTTTCGGGGTTTTGGTGGGGTTACACCCCGCAGGACATCCCGATCTCGGATGTCCTGCGGTGTGTGAGGTGATCGGCCCGGGAATCTTATAGATTCCCGGGCCGATCACCCCTGGGTGTTGGCCCACTTTAAGGGCTGGCTCCCCCTCCATATACCCTGGAGTATCCCCTCCATGGGATTACACAGAGGCCCTGCCTCTGTGGTATAAAAGATTCCCTTCCTAGTGGATGGAAAAAGCCCTGACTGGATGACTGTGCCCCCCTTAACAGCAGATGTTTGTGGGTAGGCAGGTAGACCCTGATTACTGTATCATGAGTGAGCTTGGCAGAACAGCTGAGAGAATGATGTCTGGTGGGGAACTGAAGAAGAAAGACACCAAGAGGTACATTTTACTATGGCCAGATACTGAAGACTATCTGGCAGAAGGCTTTCCAAACCGGATAGTCCTTTGTCCAACTCCCCTTTAACCACAAACAAGAAGCTAAAATGAACAGAGATTTTTCATACTCCTTTTATACTTTTTATACTCCTAAATGAGGGAAATAAATCCAAGTTAAAAACTATTGAATAAAAAAAGAAAGAATACATAATATTGCTTAGAGAATACATTTTTGAACATACTTGAACAAATCCTGAACTGTTCTACATGGAAGAGAAACAATTACAACACAGCTTCCCCAAAATAATGAGCCAGGCAAAAAAATCGTAGAAGACTGACAGAGTAGGGTGCCACAGACACAGATTTTGGGGGTACTGACCCAGATGTGGACATCTAAATGGCAATCTGGTCTTTTATCCCAATACTGCAAGCAAAAAATTAATTTCTGGCTAGTACAGTACAAATAATCAATTTACTTTATATAACATAACCAAAACCAAAAAGAGGCAAATTCTGTCTGGGCAAAAAAAGCTTTTAATCCATAGAACATTCAAAAGGACCCTGATGGATTATTGGGCATATTATAATTGCCTACTATGGTCTATAGTGTTTTGATTTTCACGTCTACTAAAATGTTTGTGAGTGTTAATATTTCTTGACGTGCCATTTTTAAATCAATTTACTATTTAACTATATAATGAATTAATGATGACTTCCATTTTAGCAGCAGAGGATGTGAATCTTAAATGCAAACTATGTAAATTTCAGTCATTACTGGCAACTCTTGTTTGTTCAGGTAAAAAAAAAAAAAAAACAGATTGCGATCGTGACCTGTGGCTATAATGCTCCCCAGTGAACTCAGAATGGATCCATCCACATCAGTTACAATTACTCCAGCACCCCCTCCCTTTATTGCAGTGAATAGAATGGCTATGCTCAAGTCATTGTGATTGATGCAGGGGATGCTCCTGTGTTCCGGATGTGGTGCCAAGAGATGTGAGTTTTATGCAACCAGAGTATGAAAGGACAGCTGTGGGGGACTAAACTTATGTTTTTTTTCCCTAATTTTTGCCTGGATAGTCCCCTTAAATGGATTCTGGCGGACTTCACTGCTTCAGACTGCTGTAGTAGCCCAGTTCTTTCCTGCTTACCAGCTGCTTCCCTGACATTGATGTTGCTCCTGAGTATTCAGTGTCTCAGTGATCTGCAAAGGGTAGAACAGTTTTAGGTGGTTTCCCAAGTAAGAAGTGTTACAGAGATAGTAGAGAAGTTCCTAAAACTTTAATAAATAACTAGGTCAACATTGTGGGCCAATTATTCAGGACTATAAACTACTGTATGGTACAGTGAATTGTAGATATTAAATGAAGGTATTGATGATTACTGATTTAATGAGGCTTGAAGAAAACATAGTCATTGTGGTGTGATGTTGCCATTCCTTTCGAAGTAGACAGAGGTGGATGCTGAGCTCTGCAAAAGAACTTACTTAATTACTATTCTACCATGCTGGGGAATTACAGCATATTTGATGTGTCTGTGAGGGTCATGCTAAACATTTAGTGAAGCTAATTTAATTCTAGGTGCACAATTGGGTGTGACTTGCATCTTGGTGAGCTTTTAACAAATAAAAAAGTTAAATAAAATATATTTGTTCTAATTTTCCTTAAAAAACTCACCCACACATGCGATGGGGCTTTTTTTCTGGTAAGATGCATCATTTTTTTGAATGCCCATAGGGTGCTGTTGTTTACAAACTTTCAAAAACCTATTCTTAACTTATTGGAGAAAATGATGCACCTCATCTGTAAAAATGCCCCATTACATGTGTGGCAAATTATGCCAACTATTTTTATTGCACTATTTTTTGTGTTAAAATTAAAAAGCTCAAAAATGCAGGCTGCAATTCACACCCAGAGTTGAATTTGCTTCGCTAATGTACTTTACAATTATTTTTTTTTACCCTGATCATACATTGTTATGTAAGTCATTTTGTAAAGAGCTCTTTTTCTGTTTAGTTGTGTAGGTTTTTGAGTTTTTATTGACAAAACTGAATTTCCCGCTACACAGAAATATACAGTTTTTAAAACCACTTTAGACATAAAATAATAAAGCTGGTTAAGTATTATTTGCACAGTATTTTCACAAAACCTCTGCAAGGGCAAATTCGCTCACTTCCATGCCTCCAGTCTATGTACCTTTAATCTGTTCTTGATGTGTTTCTCTTGTCTTTTCCCTGTTGTGCGATATCCACTTTCAGGATCTTCATTGTAAACTTTTGAAGACCCCAAAAATAACCCAGAGATAGCAAAAAGACTGGTTATTTTCATGGAAGCTTTGTGATTAGCAGAAAGCACTCCAACCAAATGTTATCTATAATAAATATGCACATTTACTTGTGAAATATATATACATAAAAAGATAAACATAAAATAATGTATGTGCCCAGGAATACGTATCAAGATACACTTCATTGACCTTTATCGCTTTGTGATTAGCTTAAATTGTCTAAAGCTTTTAATGTATATGCAGCTAGCTGTCATGTTGAACTATGCTGTTTTCACTTAAAGTGAATTATTTTTACTACCAAGAGATTTTTTTTCAACCTCTAAGTCAACCTCTTGTGGATGAATACAAACAATATGAATGCATACTTATTGTCTTAATCTACACTATGATGAATAATGACCACAAGAGAAACAGGCCATCAGCCTGTGTACAGATTTTATTTAAAAAATAGACCTAATTAGAAAATGATGCTATGCTCATGTGGAACTTCCACATCACATGTACAGAGAATTTTCCTAAAATATTACATTTAATTTATTGTGTGAGTCGGAAAGTCTCCCCAAACTGAGCCTCTCCAAAATGAGCTAAATCTAATTGAATTACCCCTCAGGAAGCAGCAATGCCTTATTTATCAGCATCATAATTAGAAATTTGGAAACATTAGTACAATATTACGCAAATGTAACTCAACGTTGTTTGTACAGGAACTGTCTATATACATTCTCCCTAAGCTCTGGCATGGCATAAATATTTTGGCCCTTGCCCCAATGGTATCCAGATTTGGAGTACCCTGCTGTGTGACACCCCCAGTTCTCCCCAAAAACTCACTTTTTCCTGATCCTCTGTCACATGCGCAGGCATAAGGAAGCAGCTGCATCCTCGGTTTCTCTGAGGTTTGTGGCATATTCCCGTTCCCATTTGAATGGCTGGGTGCTGGGTATGTGGGCTTGGTTAACCAGCATGGCATGGGAGTGAAAATGAAAATTCTGGGGGACTCTCACAACAGGGCATCACGAATCAGGATCAGCAGGGAATAGGGTCAGGGGTGTCTAAAATATCAGTTCTATTAGCATTATCCCAAAACATTTTTAGAAGGTGTGTGACATGTTTTTGTTTGTTTTTTTAGGAGAGAGAAGATGACAAGTCAGACACCTCAAACTCCCAACAACAGAAAAGTCCACAAGGTCTGAGCGACACAGGCTATTCATCAGATGGAATATCTGGTTCACTTGGAGAAATACCAAGCCTAATTCCAAGTGATGAAAAAGATTTGATTATGGAGAAAATAAAAAAGGAGCCCTTTGTACATGAGATTAGCCCATCTAGCCCATCAGATTTAGCAAAACTAGAAAGTACAGTTTTATCTATCTTAGAAGCTCAAACGAGTGTTCTTCCTGATGATAAATTGAAAAGAATCAGTGATTTATATGGAAAGCATGTAAGTGATACACAAGAAAAGTCTAAAACAAAAATATTGCCAATCACCCCAGAATCTTACAGCTCAGAAGATGAAGATATTGAAGGTAATCATGGAGAAAATTATGAAGCTCAAGGAGGTTTGCATTCAAGGAAAGCAAAAAAGGATAGTTCGGTAAAAGATGTAACAACCCACAGGCGACGCGATTCCCTGGATGACAGTAGTGAAAGTGAAAACTCACCTGTTCCACAAAGGAAAAGAATAACCCGTAATGAATCATCAAGTAGTGATGATTTTAATCATGATGATAGTCAAGGGTCTGGAGATGATGAAGACTTTATTCGTAAACAGATAATTGAAATGAGTGCTGACGAGGATGCATCTGGGTCCGAGGATGAAGAATTTATAAGAAGCAAATTAAAAGAAATAAGTGTTTGTGAAAGTCAGAAAAAGGAAACTAAGGTTAAAACAGTAACTGCCAAATCTAAAAGATTAACAAAGACAAGCAGTACAACTTATGATGAGGATGGAGTACGTCGACATTCATGGCATGATGATGATGATGATGATGAAGGTGATGAAGATGAGGGAACATATGATGAGAGTTCAAAGCCCAAATTCAGGGAAACTAAAAGTCAAGAGAGTGAAGAACTTTCCTCAGGTGGAGTAGGGGGTCTTCGTAGATTTAAAACCATTGAATTAAATAGCACAATTTCTAATACTTACACTGAAGACTCTAGTAAGCCATCTACTAAACTGTATTATGATGAGGAACCAGAACTAGAAATGGAAAGTTTAACAGATTCTCCAGAAGACAGGTCACGAGAAGAAAGATCCTCAAGCCTGCACGCTTCCAGTTTTACCCCGGGTACATCACCCACATCGGTTTCATCACTAGATGAAGACAGTGATAGTAGCCCAAGTCATAAAAAAATGTCTGGAGAAAGCAAACACAGGAAAGCTAGACACCGAACTCATGGACCTGTACTGCCAACTATTGAAGACTCATCAGAAGAGGAAGAGTTACGGGAAGAGGAAGAATTATTAAAGGAGCAAGAAAAACTAAGAGAAATAGAACAGCAGCAGCAAAGAAAAAGTTCTAGTAAAAAATCCAAAAAAGATAAAGACGAGCTAAGAGCTCAAAGACGCAGAGAAAGGCCAAAGACACCTCCAAGTAACCTTTCCCCTATTGAAGATGCTTCTCCAACTGAAGAATTGCGTCAGGCAGCTGAGATGGAGGAACTTCATAGGTCCTCGTGCTCTGAGTATTCACCTAGCATTGAATCAGAACCAGAAGGTTTTGAAATTAGTCCAGAAAAGATAATAGAAGTACAAAAAGTGTTCAAGCTGCCTACTTCAGTGTCATTATATTCCCCTACAGATGTAAGCACTGTTACAGCAGCTGAAACCAAAAATGGACAGCAAGCTCTAAAAAGTGCAGAGGAGGCATATGGGGACATTCTATATAAAGCTAAATTATATCAAACTGAAAAGGAAAAAGAGGATATATTTGAAAAAGAACCTTTGTATGGTGGCATGCTAATTGAAGATTATATTTACGAATCTTTGGTTGAAGAGAATTATGATGAAAGCCTCCATTCCGATATAATAGGTGCTCATGATCAGGGATATCGAGTAAAAGAACTGAAAAACAGCACCATGGGTGATATTTGTAGAGATGTTGTTGAGAAAATTGAAAATATACAAGATGAATGTTTTACAACAGAAACTTTTCATACAATTGTGCCTCAAGAAGATATAGTTTCAAGCTCATACATTGTTCCAGAAAGCCATGAGATTATTAATTTGGATATCACTGATGAAAGACCCGCAGATTATTTTGATCCTACTTTGTATAACCTTACTACTTCCCAGAACATACAGCTACTATCAGGAACAAGTAGCCCACACGTTGGAAATGTCTGTGGAATGAATGCAGACTCAGTATCATCTATTGTAGATATTCATGCAGCAGAACCCTTTTTCTCTTCTGCAGTAGCAGAATCTTCCACTTCTAATACAATTCCTATACCAGATGTAAAAATAACCCAACACTTTACAGCAGAGCTTGAAAATGATGGTGTTTTTGACTATGGCATAGAAACTGTTTCTGAATACTTTTTTTCCGAAAGTAGTGAAACCTCTGTGAGTGGCGGCAGTACTGAAAATGTATCAGCCAATGGCGACGTGCAGCAAACAAAAAGCGACTTAATTTTGTCAGGTGCTGACCCTTCACTTGCTGAGTCCTCAGTGCAGTCTCAAGACTCAGGAAAATCCACTGGAGGGCATGTCGTTATTTCATTACCTGATGCTGCTCAGCTTAAAGATGTTAAAACTGAACCACTTTCTATAGGTATAAAACACCATGGACCAGGAATTGTAGTAACAGAAAATACTCTGGCTTTTGACAAGTCTGATTTGAAAATTAAAGAGGACAAAAATGACATAACATCTACTGAAGTTGTAGTACCAATAACCACTGAATGCATTGTGTCAACTAAGCACACTGTGACTTCCACAGCAGTTACCGATACAATAACCACAGCACCCAAGCTACAATCAGTAATATCAACAGTTCCCTCTGTGACATCAAAAGTAATGTCTTTCTTTAGAAGTACTCCTTCTGATAGTCCTGCCAGTTTTACATCTAAAACACCATCTCCATCACCTCCCCCACCACCACCATTACCCCCTGCAACCCCACCTAAACCAACGTATCCAAAAAAGAGACCAGCACCAAAAATTCCCAATGCTACAGCAACAACAAAAACATCTACAACTGTACCCAGTACAGAATTTGTTCAGGTAGATCCAAAAAGCACCATTGCTACTAAACCTCAAGCTCCACCCCCTCCAGTTCCACCTAAGCCATCTTCGATTCCAGCTGGGTTAATATTTAGTCACAGGTCAGTGGAAGTGTCCAAACCTCAAAAAATAACAAAACCTTTTGATTCGCACGTTCAAAAGAAAACAGAAGTAGACCAAAAGGCACCTGTCACTTCTTTGACTTTAAACTTGGTTACATCTACAGAGTATGTGTTACCCTCTCCTACATCGCCTATCTCCCCTCATTCTAATAAATCATCTCCAAGACTGACCAAACCCTCACAAGAAACATATGTTGTTATTACATTGCCATCTGAACCTGGTACACCAACTGACAATGATAGAACTTATACAACAACATGCTGGCCTTTGCAAGCATCTACACATGAACAGAATCTGCAAACAACAGGGGCAGTGTTCTCTACTAAACCATTAAATCAAGCTGAAAATATACCCTTATCTCAGCAGTCAACTAATCTGCACAGTTCTCTGCAACTAATCCCAAAAGCAGTTACAGAAAGTATTGTCACTTTTCCTAAAAGCACAGTTTCAGATTTTTCTAGTGCTCCAAAAGACATTCAAACAGCAAATACAGTAACTGACATAAGTCAGCTAAAGCAGGTGACAAATGTATCTGAATCAAGTGATGTGATAGATCTAAGCACTTTTAGCAAGGTAGAATATAAAAATATAGATCTTGGGACAGATGCCTGTATGGATCTCTCTTCTACAACAGTGGATGGCAGACATCAATCTGCAGTTCGTGGTGTTGTCAGTCGGCCAATAAGTGCTGTCCAGCCTGCTATTGTAAATCTCAGCACTCTCCCACCTGTAATTTCTTCTGTCTTATTGGTTACAGAATCGGTTACTGTAGTGACATGTTCAGCAACTGTTAGTTACACAACAAGTTTGGAGAGTCTTGCAGACTTAGGGAATTCAATGAAGGAACCTTTAAAACTGACAACTACAAGACACATGGAAAATGAAACCACAGCACTACCCAGTGACGTTGAAGTGCCTGTAAATCTATCTACAGGGGTACCAGCTCATTCAGTTACAAAACCATTCTCAGTATACTCCAGTAATATAATAGATGGCTGTATTGGCATATCCACATCACAAGAATCAATTGATAGTGGTGTTGTTGATCTTAGCACAACAAAATCTCTTAGGACAATGGTAACAATGGATGAAACATCATCAGCGATTATAACTGAAATAGTTGAGGAAGATGACAAACCTGTTGATTTAACTGCAGGTAAAAGAGCTGTCTGTTGTGATGTAGTATATAAATTACCATTTGGAAGAAGCTGTATTGCTCAACAACCACCCACCACTTTACCCGAAGATCGTTTTGGCTATAGAGATGACCATTATCAATATGATCGTTCTACAACTTCAGGGTTTAGGGGTATGAAGCCATCTATGTCTGACACAAATTTAGCTGAAGCTGGACTTTTTTTGTACAAAAGCAAAAATGCATTTGACTACTCAGTTGGAATAACTGATGTTGCTGTAGACCTTACATCGGGGAAAGTGACAGGTCAGTATGATGTGCCAGCAAATCTTTCCTTGAAATGTGATTATGGTGTTCCCCATCTCATTTCCGGATAGCTTTTTTTGTTTTACATCATTTTATTATTTTTTTGGACATTGTGGCTAAGTATTTTCAAGTACTTGTGTATTTTATTTTCCATTTTATTTATATGTTTTGCTTATCGGTTCATGCATGTGCTTGCATGTTCCAAATATAATTTTGCTTCTTGTCCAAGTAAATCATTATCCTTGGAGATCTGCATGCAATTTTATCCATTTATTTATCAAGACTGGATGGCTATCCACAGCAGCAGACATAAATGTTTATAGGAAATGGACTGTAACTGTACCCTATATTTTCAGGTGAGGCTTTGGATTATCAAACCAAGACATCAGGTGCATATCCAGAAACAAGACAAGTAATTTCTGGCCTTGGCATAAGTGCCCCTCAGTATTCACAGGCGCGGATTACTTCCTCAATAATTCCACCATATGGTATAGGAAGTGTTCTAAGGTCCACCAATGGAATTGTCTATTCATCTGTTGCCAGCCCAGTGCCCTCCACATTTGCTATTACCACACAACCAGGATCTATTTTTAGCACATCTGTAAATGACTTATCTAGCAGTGACGCAATAACTTCCAGTTTAAACCAGACTCAGCCTTTACCTAGGACCTATAGTATTTTTACTTCTGCAACAGGTGACATGACTGATGTACTGTCTGTTGTTGAAACTAGCTTACAAACCTTTCCTGTTGATGCTGTGGTAAGCACACAAGCTGATCTTGTGTCTATCATGACATCAGAGTCTGAAACTTTTTCTGAAATGACCGAAGATGAGTCTTCTTTTTTATTGTCTGAAGATGGCCATCAGAACCTTGACTTGCAGAGGGAGCTTTTAGAGCTAGAGAAAATAAAACAACAAAGGTTAGCAGAGGAATTGGAATGGGAACGTCAGGAAATACAAAGATTTCGAGAACAAGAAACAATGATGGTTCAGCAAAAACTAGAGGAGTTGCAATCTATGAAGCAACACCTTTTGTATCAACAAGAGGAGGAAAGACAAGCACAGTTTATGATGAGACAGGAAACATTTGCTCAGCAACAGTTACATCGTGAACAAATTCAGCAACTGCAACAGCAACTACATCAGCAGTTAGAGGAGCAAAAATTGAGGCAAATATACCAATATAGTTATGACCCTGACAGCACACCACCTCAAACAACTTCTGAACAAGTGATTTTAGAAAATCAATATACAGCACCAGAAGATGGACAGTTCTGGACTGCGGATCATATTGCTACTACATCAGCAGGAGTTGCAGGCATCGAAATGTCCCCAAATGAAGCATGGTATACTGTACAATCAGATGGCGTTACACAGTATATTCCTCAATCAGGTGTACGTAATTCTGTTTCAGAAATGTCTTTGGATGCAGGTATACAAGAGGAACCAAGATCTTACAAACTGATAGTTGATAGTGGTGTACAAACTGATGATGAGGATAGTAATGAAAATAGATATACTGGCAGGAGAAAAAGATCTAAAAAGGGTGTTGATACAAGTGTTCAAACTGATGATGAGGATCAAGAGGAGTGGGAAACATCTGCAAGATCTAGAAGAAGACAACGTACTGGAAAATACCCAGAGGGGACACCTGATGTTGATAAATCCAGACACATTTCTAAAGTATCTAGTATAGCAGTGCAAACAGTTGCAGAGACTTCAGTACAAACAGAGCCACTTGGAACAATAAGAACACCTTCTATAAGAGCAAAAGTTGATTCAAAAGTTGAAATAATTAAGCATATTTCTGCTCCGGAGAAGAATTACAGAGGAGAGAGCTTGGGCTGTCAAACTGGGACAGATTCAGATGGACAAAATGCCCAGTATATGACTGACCTATCACAAAGAGATAAAAGGCGCCCCACTCCATTGGAAATTGGATATTCCTCACATCTTCTTGCTGATTCATCACACCAGGTTGCCCTTTCCCCTCCAAAATCCCCAAAAGTTCTTTATTCACCTATCTCGCCTGTTTCACCTAGTAAGTCTATTGAATCTGCTTTTGTTCCATATGACAAGGCCATGGTTGATGACAATGTCTCTCATAAGCCACATACTGAAATTCCCCCTCCAAGTCCAAAAACCACAAAAGTAATGCAACGATCGTTTTCTGACCCCAAGCCTTCAAGCCCAACATCTGAAGACATTGCTAGAGCCCAGTTCCAGTATTCAGATGGATATTCTGTAAGTAAAATATATTTTTATCAATTTTTTTTACATGTAAAACAGATCTGTATTTATTTTCATACTACTTATTCCACAATGTGTACAAAACATGTAAGATTTAACCCCTATAGTATTTTAAAATACTTTTTATTTTTCTTATTGCATGGCACAGCCTGCTTCAGTAATCATAACAGTTGGGTTATTCCACCACAAGGTGGCGCAGTGAACTGCAGAAGAGCTGTGGCATCTCCCGGGCCCCCTATAAAAACGGGATTAACCATAGAGTTCCCAGTGTTTCCTCTGCAGTGAAACTGCAAAGATAGAAGATGGCTCTCTCTCTGTGCGCAGGAGAGCGAGGCAACCAAACCTGCGGCCCTGCAAGTCTATTTCCACCCATTTCTGGACTCTCTGCCTCCCAGCCCTGGCTGACAGATCGGGTGAGGGTAGAAGAGCACTAGGGTCAAGTGCTCCAGGTGCGCGGCTCCTAGCCGCAGACCCTGTTCCACAAAGGGTAGCCAGCCATAGGCTTTATGATGAGCCTACTAGGGATGCTGAGTTCCTGTCCTGGCTTCTGAGGGGGTGAGTGTTTTGGGGACGGTGTCCCCTTCTTTCCTTCAGGGGTCCCCCCCCCCGGCCCGGATACTTTCGTCTCTCCCCCCCCTCTCTGACTTTTGTTCAGGGGGGTGGGTGGTAGCGGCGAGTGGTGTTAGTTGTGGTGTATTTTGCTGGTTACAGTGTGTTTTTGGTGTTTTTTAGCCGCCGCACCGCTATGTACTGCGCTCCGCGGCGGGTGGCGCTATAACCTGTGGCGTTTTTGCCTAGTCATGGCGCCGGCAGGGTCACGTGGGCACCGTTTTCACTCTTCCCCTTGGCCCGGCCCTGGAGGTACATCTGTCGGCGCCATTTTAGATTAGCTGCGCATCTGGTTTTCTCCCTTTCTGGCTGCGGTGCTGTGTCCTCCTGTGAGTCGCTTCATCCAGCGGTCTGAGGCTTGGTGATCCTGCGATTTCCTTGGTCCATGAGTCCCCCTTGGGGGGGTTTTATTGGTCTCGTGGGGCATGTGCTGCGGGATGCTCATGTGTCGTTTTTACTTATGTCTTTCAGGCGGGATACCAGTGAGTTGTGGTTTCTCCCGGCTCTACTCCTTCCTCCCCTTCACCCCCCCTTTACTGACTGGGGGCATCCCGTTGGAGGGCATCCCGGGTGGCTTTTGTATTAGCCTTTACCCAGTGCTGGCCTATTGCGCCTGTGTTGATCACCATATGGAGGCTTCTGGGGATAGCGTGCTTGGGGGTCCTTCGGGGCAATCCCGGCTGTGTGCCATGTGTGGGGTATCCCCTGTGAGTGACAGTGTCAGGGTGTGCTTGCCGTGCGCCCAAAGTGTCCTTGCGCTCCAATCTGGTTTGCCTGCATCGCTTCCCAGCTCTGCGCCCCCTTCGGGGTCGCCTATCCCCCCACTCCTGCAATTGGCCCCCAGTGAGGGGGATAATAGCAGAGGGTCACAGTCTGATCTGGCACTTCGCGTGGCCAACATTGAGAGGCAGCTTGCCGGGCCTGTTCCTAGGAAGGCCTCTGGCAAGAAGCGGCACCTGACTTCCACTCCCTCACGCTCCACAGAGGAGTATGAGGAGTTTGATGCCACTGGTGGACGTTATTCTCTAGAGGAAGGGGAACTGTTCCAGGACTCTGACTCCTCTGGGGACCAGCAGGAGGGTTGCGATAGTGACCCTGGGTCTGCGTCCGGGGAGGAATCATGGTACCCTGAGGACACTGATAATCTGCTGTCTCACATTTTTGAAATTTTGCACATTGCTCCCCCTGAGTTGGCTAAGAAACAGCAGGGTGAGCTCTTTCGCCCTGATAAACAGCATCTTGAGTTCCTTGAGCAGGGACATTTCACTACTATGGTGCTTAAGGAGTGGGAACGTCCTAACAGGCTGCCCGCTGTGCCCAAGGGCTTGGATAGGAGGTATCCCTTTCCTGCTGATCTAGTAAAGTGGTGTTCATGTCTCCCTGAGGTGGACGCTCCCGTGCTGGGTCTGTCCAATACCTCGGTCATGCCCTCCCCTGACACTACCACTCTGAGGGACAGCGAGGACCGGCGCATGGATCAGTTGGCCTGCCATGCTTTTACTTGTGTGGGGGCTGGACTGCGCCCAGCCTGTGCTGCTGCCATTTCAGCTATTGCTCAAGCGTCTTTGTGATGGCGCTATGGCTGGTGGGAGGAGGGAGGATTATAGGGCTCTCTTGCTTTGCTCTGATTTTGTTGCATTTATCCTTACTGCCATGGATGATGCTGTTAGGCTGGGTGGTAGGGCCTCTGCTCTTTTGGTGGCTATGCGCCGCTCTGTTTGTTCGCGTCAGTGGGCAGCTGATGCTGCTGCTAAGAAGGCTCTCCCTTTTGCGGGGCTGTGGCTCTTCGGTGAGCGTCTTGATGTATTAGCCAAGGATGGCAGACTGCCTCAGCATAGGAGGCAGCCCCGGCCCTTTCGGGGGACCTCTGTCTCCCTCACCTCCCTTCGTACTCCCAGAGGAGGTTGTGGCTCCCTCTTCTCAGGTAGCCGCAGAGATTCTTGGTAGTCGCGGTCTCTCCTGGGGTTCCAAGCCCAAGCCCCCTCCCAAGGCCCCTCAGGCATGAGGTGGCGCCCCCACACATCCGGGTGGGGGATGGCTTCAGCTCTTTGCTCACGTCTGGAGGCTCCACGTCTCAGACTGGTGGATTCAGGAGGTGGTGTCCTCCGGTTACAAGATAGAGTTTGCAGCCTGGCCGCCCCCTAGATTCATCAGATCCCGGATGTCTTAAAACCCCCTGTCAGCTCCAGGGTTGCTTTCAGCGGTTCAATGCCTGCTGGAGTCAGGGGTCATTTGTCTGGTGCCTCCTCAAGAAAAGGGTCAGGGGTACTATTCCAATCTTTTCACGGTCCCCAAAAAGGACGGCTCTCTGAGGCCCATCCTGGACTTGAAGGGCCTCAACAAGTTTGTCAGATTCAAGCATTTTCGCATGAAGACGCTTCGCTCGGCTATCAGTACCCTTCGCCCGAGCGACTTCATGACCACCGTGGACGTCAAGGATGCTTATCTTCATGTTCCTATCTGGAGTGGTCAACTATCCCAAGTCTTCACTGTCCCCGTCCTTGGTGAGGTCCTTTCTGGGCATGACACTGTATACCTCTCAGGTCAAGATGTTCCTTCCTCAGCAGAAGGTGGAGGGCCTTCAGAAGCAGGCATGGGCTCTGCTCTTGTGTACTCATGCCTCCATCCGTCTGAGGATGCAGTTGGTGGGCCTGATGGTGTCCTGCTTCGAGGCGGTCCCCTTTGCTCAATTTCACATGAGACCTCTTCAGTTGCACCTCTTGTCAATCTGGGATCGGGACCCTGTGTCCCTGGATCAGGAATTTGCTCTGTCTCCTCTGGCCCAGCAGTCCCTTTCGTGGTGGCTGGACTCAAGGAACCTTCTGGTGGGCAGGACTTTCCTACCCCCCTGCTGGGAGACTGTCACCTCAGATGCCAGTCTGACAGGCTGGGGGGGCTTTTGGAAGTCTCTGAAGTTCCAGGGTCAGTGGGGCCCCCAGGAGGCCCATGCTCCCATCAATGTACAGGTTGGTTCTTTCTCAGCTGACCACACACCTTCGGGGTCGGGCTGTTCAGATTCGCTCAGACAACCAGACGGCGGTTGCCTACATCAACCATCAGGGAGGGACTCGGAGCAAGCGAGCCTTCAAGGAAGTGTCCCTGATACTGTCTTGGGCGGAACAAAATGTTCCCTGAATCTCAGCGGTATACATTCCGGGGGTGGAGAACCAGGTGGCGGACTCCCTGAGCAGGGGGACGTCTCATCTGGGGGAATGGTCCCTCAACAACCAGGTGTTTCTCTCCCTGTGTCAGCTGGATGTGGACCTGTTTGCTTCCCGTCACAATCACAAACTTCCCAAGTTTGTCTCCCTGTCACAGGATCCTCAGGCCTTCGTCACGGATGCACTGGCAATGCCTTGGACGGAGTTTCGGCTTCTCTTTGTGTTCCCTCTGTTCCTTCTACTGGGCAGGGTCATGCGCAAGATAGCCCAGGAGGGAGTGCCAGCCATCCTGGTGGCCCCCTGTTGGCCAAGAAGGGTGTGGTTCACAGACGTCGTGCAGTTGGCAGTAGATCAGTACGTCTTGCCCAAGGATCCAGATCTTCTCACTCAGAGGCAGCTATGCCATCCCAATTTACAAACGCTGGCTTTAACGGCTTGGCTGCTGAAACCTCCATCTTGATGGAAAAGGGGTTGACTGCCTCTGTTGTGGATACCATGATTCGGGCTAGGAAGAAGTCCTCGTCCTTTATCTATTACAGGGTCTGGCATGCTTACATTGCCTGGTGTGAGTCCAAGTCTCTTCCCTGTTGGGTTTTTTCCATCCCCAGGAATCTGGAATTTTTGCAACATGGTTTGGATTCCGGCCTTCAACTTAGTACCCTCAAGGGCCATGTTTCAGTTCTGGCAATTTTTTTCCAAAGATCCTTTGCCAATCACCGGTTGGTTAAAACCTTTTTCCAGGGTGTTACTCATGTGCGCCCACCTCGTAAGCCGATGCTACCAGTCTGGGACTTGAATCTGGTGTTGTCTGCTCTGCAGGGTCCTCCCTTTGAGCCTATTCGTGGGGCTGCCTTGCCCGTTCTGACTCTTAAGGTAGCCTTTTTGGTGGCTATCACTTCTGTCAGGCGAGTTTCTGAACTGGTGGCGCTTTCCATCAAACCTTCTTATTTTGAGAGGCATCAGGATAAGGTGGTGTTTCAGCTTCAGCCGGATTTCTTGCTTAAGGTCGTGTCTGCCTTTCATCTCAATCAGGACATTATTTTGCCTTCCTTGTGTCCTAATCCTGCTAATTCCAAGGAGCGGACACTGCATTCTTTGGATGTGGTCAGGGCTCTGAAGTTTTATTTGGTCGCTACTGAGCCTTTCAGGAAATCTGATGCTCTTTTTGTTCTCACTTCTGGACCTAGGAAGGGTTTCCCTTCGGCTAAATCCACTATCAGCAAGTGGATCCGTCAGGCGGTGGTACAAGCCTATTCTGCTAAGGGGAAGGAACCTTCCTTTAGGGTTACTGCTCATTCCACTCGTGCTTTTGGTGCCTCTTGGGCTTTTCAGCACCAATCTTCTGTTGAACAAGTTTGGAAGGCCGCTACTTGGTCTTCTGTTCATACTTTTTCCAAGTTTTACAAGGTTGATGTTAAGGCCTCAGCAGATGCTGCTTTTGGCTGCAAGGTACTTCAGGCGGTAGTGACTTGAACTACCGACCGGCTCCCTGAGGCTCCGTTTATTGGTGATGTGATTTTGTTCATTGGAGTATTATTGTATATACCTTCTGATTGAACTATTGATTGGACCATGGTGGGCACAATGCAATTTGTTTTGCACTTTGTTTGGGGTATATTTAATTGCTTTTAATAATCAATATATTGTTTAGTTCGGATTCTGGCACGTTTTGCACTTTAGTATAACAGTTTTCTTCTGATATCCTCTAGGATTGTTTTGTAGGCACTTGTCAGCACTTTAGCACATCAGCACTTTCCTGTGCTTTTGGTTTTTTACATATAGAGTTTGCACGCCATTGCCATTCATAACGGATCATTAATTTCATCATTATATAAATTTATTTTTAATATTCTATTAGGAGATAGTAGAGCCATTTAGTGGAGTTTCCCTCCAGCTTCTTTGTCTTAATGTTTTTAATGAGTCTTTTCATGTGTTGTATGTAATTTGTAAAGTACTGACTAAATAAATTTATATTTTATATAATCATGTTCATTGTTTCTCAAAATGTAGAATGTGTACATTGAGATATAATCAGTGGCAGGTTTTGCCTTACTTTGCAAGTCTATGCATATGATACAGTTTCATTCTGTGGGATTATAATCTGTTGCAAAGGACTATTGTTAGGGTTCATTTTTTAAATTATTATGTTAACTATTTTCAGCTTGTGTTACTATAAATATTAGTTTGTGGCTTCAACTGTTAATAACGTTAAAGGCTAAAGTTCCAAATTGACCTTGGTTATAAAAGGCATACAGCTGGTGACATATTTTGTTATTGGTACTATAAGGTAAAAAATAGAAAGAATTTAACAGTGCAGATCTGAAATGTGGGGTTTACTATCAGGTGATACAGAACTGATTGCGGGTGCAAAACATTGTTTGCAGGAGGCATCCTAAAAAGCTAATACACCTTTCCTAGAACCCTGCTTTGGCTAAACAGTGACTTAAAGCGGACCAACAGTCAAAAATGACTTAAACCAGACCAACACAACAAACAGTGCTCATATGCATCCCTCCCCAGGGCAATCTGGATTGCAGCACATAAAAATTGATTTACCTCGTTCTAACTCCTGCTGGGGTCAACAAGATGGTGGGCCGTGCATTTGCAGGCCATTGCAAACAGGAAGTGCTGCTGGGCTGTTACTGCGCACAATTATGTCAGTTGGCAGTGGAAGCTCCAAAATTGCCACTACCTTTCTTTTCCATCTGTGCCAGGCTGTTAGCCTGATTTATTGTCCGGGTACCCACAACAGACTTTTCTTGATACATGTATTGCCCTACTAATTCATAGAAGCAGGATCCTAGCAGACAGAAAGGCCTCTGGCAGGGTCGGATTATAGACAGGGTACAAGGTTCATGTGCCCCTGAGCCTTCGCCATTTGCCCTACGAGGGTCTCTACCAACTTTGGCACTATGTTTGGGGTTACCAGGGCTTTGTGGCACCGCCACTTGGTCCAGTCAGCTCCAATCCACATGCCCTTACATGTATACCTGAGGTTCCCATTCCAAAGACCCCTTCAGTTAGTTGTTATCCCACCTTGATCCGGAGAGCCATAGCTCAGAAGTGTACCACCCTATGTTTGAGGCTACCAGGCTTTGTTGCAACGCTTGATCTGATAGGCCCCATGCCCCTGTAAGGGTGTATGCCTGAGTTTCTCCTCAGTGACACCTCTAGTGGGTCCTTAGCCCCACCTAAGTCCAGAGATCTGGTGCTCACAAGTGTTCCATCATGATAATTTGTCAGTTTGCCAGGTCCAGGGGGGTGAGTGACATTGGAAAAAGGAGGACTTCAGGTATGCACCTCTGCAAGTGCACATGGATCCAGGAGCCGAGGTCCAAATTGGTCTTGTTCTTCAGCTGAAGATCTTAGCTGTATTCCCTGTAAGTTTGGGACCCTATGGTTCCAGATAACCTGGATGAGCGCACCGATTCTCAGGGTGACCCACTTTGGAGCAAAATCAGAATCGTCAGACTCTGGAGTGGAGGTGGAAGTCACGCACCCACCTACCTGCCTGCCCCCAACCAACCTCCCTACCTGCCCTCCCACCTATCTATCCACTCACCTATCTGCCTAACCACCCACCTTCCTACCTAATTCCAATTCACCCAGCCTGCCTACTCAGCCACCCACCTACCTACCGACCTATGTATCTACATGTCTCCCCATCCACCTGCCTAACTATCTTATCTAAATTCCCACATACACATCTACCTGATTAATCATTACCTGTCCATCTGAGTTTGTACCCATCTATCTGCCAATAACCTACCTGTCTGCACCTACCTGACTACCACTACCTACCTATCATCTTTCGACCTGCCTACCCATCTAAATGCCAGCTGACCTACCAACTTACATACCTACCTACCCACTCAACTATATGCCAGCCTACATAACTTCCTAACATAACCTACCTACCTAGAAGATACAAGGAGGTCATCTTTTTTTGGTGGTGTAAAGCCCCATAAAGTCCTGGACAGCCCCCTCCATCACAGTTAATGGAGTGGGTGTGCCAACATGACTGTGACAGATGACAGGGGGGTGGTCTGTTTATCACAGAGGCTGCCTGGATGACACAGAGAACTGGATCCGACATTCTGTTTAGTGCCATGCTACCACCAAAAAGCTGTGGAGGACACAAGGCAAGCATTCTTTTTGTTATTTTACTTGGCAAGTGTTTCATAACCCCCCCCCCCCCCATTGCCGGGTGCTGAGACAGGGGTTACAAAAAAAACCTCAACCCTTCCGTAATTCAGCGCTGTCCTCTGTACATGGGCGGCAGCCACACAGAGAGCGCATAGAGTGGCATACTGCCACTGTGCATGCACCTGCCTGCCCATGTAAGGATGGTACTGCACACAGAGCAGGGGATGCTGGTTTGTACATCCTCTTCAAGATGGCTGTGTCCATGGCCTGAGACAGCTGGGAAATGGCACTGAATCCCAGCCATTTTTTTGTAACCCCCCATCCTGCCTCAGCGCCAGGAAACTAGGGTTGTTACTTATGAAGACACTGGACAATGGAAAAAAAATACTGCATCAGAGGCCTCCTTCAGATTTTCTGCCCAGGGGCCTCCACCACACTTACTTTGGCCCTGTGCTCTGCTGAGGGCTTTTACTAGTGTGAGAATACTACCCGTCACTGACAAAAAAATACAGGGAGCAAGTCCAAAATGCTGCGGGATTCAGTACACTTTATATAACTGGATTAGCATGGATCTGCTGTGAGGGACAAAAGGTGTTTTTTGGTTGCTTTTACAGACCCTTTAAATAGGGCCCAGCTTAACATTTTATGCTATGGGGTAAGACGTTTATCATAATCAAAATGCACCAACTGTATAAGAAAGGCCTCCCTTTGCACCTCAAATCTCCCCTATGGCTCCAGTTAATATTTTCAAAAGCCAACGCTTTTTAATTAAAATGCAACAGCTCTGGTAGTGTGTACTGTGACATCCAGTCCCCCACCATTTTGAGACCTGAGGTTCTGGGGGTAGTGAAATGGATCTTTGTGGTGCCAGGACTTCCCTTCAGTGATAATTAGTATATAACATTACCGGTATCTGCTTTATGAACAGAGCTCTTAGAGGGGAACCCAATAAGTTCTTATGGAGGGCTGGGGATGATTATGGATTTAATAAGTATAAGGCTTCTTCCACACTGTGCATTTTCACTGCAGCACTGTGCAGATTGCACAGGACAGTGCAGCACTATTGTGAGCTGCACTGAGCCTCTATTGCGTTGTGGTGCAGATGCGCACTAAATGCCACCCTGCACCGCACCATTGTTTCCTCTCCCACTGGTGCAGAAGTAGCATTGGTGCAGGCTCCTTCAGGGGAGGACCTACCTACTCGCACTCCAGCACTTGCAATATCTACCTTCTTGGAGCCCCTCTGTCCTCTCCTCCAGCAGAACCTGGTGGAAGGTCCTGAAGAAGGTGGCTGCAGCAGACATTGGACAAATGCCTGTGACAGTGGCAGGGCATGACTATGGCACATCAACACACCCCAGGTAAAGCGCAATACATGCAATTAGATAATAAAACTCTTGAAACCCTTCTTTTCCTTGTTTATGAACAAGGAATCAGCTTTTATTTTATATTTCACTTAATTAAATATTAGAATGGGTATAGTTGAGGTATGGCACATCATACCATATTGTTTGTATATTGTGAAACTGTAATTAAAATAATAAATAAATTATGGTGCTTGTACACACATAGGAATGTGTCCTCCGCATGTAACCCAAACACAAACCCACCAATTAATTGAACCAGTGCATAGTGAGTGCAAACAGGCCCAGAGTGGTGGGCTGATGCAGTGCAGTTATCAGGCAGAGCCAACTAAAGAGCTAACATCTAAATGATGTTTACAGATGTCAAGTTAGCGCTTAAAATTAAATACACGGAGGGGTTATTCAAATGATTTTGAGATCCCTTTGGAGATGCTGAATTTTGAGAGACTTTCCTTTTATACACAAAATAAAGTGGATTTTTCTGTTAGAAAAAATCTCCTGTACCTGATTATATTTTAAGATGATGCTGGTCTTCAAGTAAAGTTTTTAATTATCTATATTGTCTTTCAATTGCTTCTTTGATATTGCAGGGCATGCAGGGTTAGTGATTATATATTAGGTACTGTATATTCAGGAATTAATACATTTCACAATTTATTCCAAAATAAAAAAAATAACCAAATTTACATATATAGATATGACTTGTCAACATCTGTTTTTTTTCATAATGACCATTGGTTTCTGTTTCTGATGCCCTACTCTGTAACCTCACCTAGTACAAAATAAAGCCATTAGATGCTCTTGCTATTGAGAAGCTTCTTATGCCATTTTAAGCTTAAATATTAATGCAGAATAGTTAGTAGTTTCACCACCAAAAATGAGTTAATATTGGGGTCGATTCAGAATCTGGTAAGAAAACTCACAATTTTTTTAGGGGAAATCTGCCAATCACTTTTAATGTCTACCAGGTGTAAATTTTCACCTGGCTCTGAATCAGACCCAAGTTAATGGCAGTTTTATCTCCTAAAAACAAGTGAGTTTGCTCACCAGGCTCTGAATCGACCCCTATGTTCAACATACCTCTCATCCAAATTTGTCTAGCCAATAATTTGCTAAATGTTGCCAACAAATGTGTACAGACTTATCATTCTACATGTACACAAAACATGTGTCAGTTTCTATGCATTGATAGGTTTCCAAGGCCTTCATTTATCAACAGTTGAAAAAATGGTAGTAAAAATTCATTTCATTTCATTTGAGAAAAAAGGCATGAGAAGGTCATTGTTGATGAATCACTAGTTAGGAAGACAATAAAAGTCAATGGCACTTTTTTACTCTTGAGAAAAGTAGTGAACTTTTTACACTGTAGTAAAAAGTGCCATTGACTTTCATTGTCTTCCTATCTGGTATTATCACCAGCAAAATTTTCAGGCTTTTTTCTCATGAAATGAATTTTTTACTGCCATGAGAATTTTTTTCAACTCTTGATGAATCAAGGCCCGTGAAAACAATAGGCAGAAAGTACGATTTGAAAGCAAAAGTATTTACATGACACATACAGACCGAGAATCACAGGATGAACCATGATTCCTAGTGAGTAGGGAGGAGCATAGGAGGGGATTGGCGAAGCCCTACCTACCTCTAACCTCTAAAGAAAAAATTATTCTAAAGCCCTGTAAGATGCGCAGGCACAGGGATCTTTCACAACCCTGGTGCCTGGGAGAGGGCATGGGTAGTTGGGTGGAGGTATTGACAAGCCCCCTCCTTTGAACCCTCTTACGAGTTTAGTAGTGTCTTTTACAACCCCCCTGTTAAACAAATGAACAACCTTTATAAAAATAAAAACAATGTTTTTATTTTGATAAAAGTTGCTTTTGTAACCTTTGTGCACTGGTACAGATACGCGGTGTGGAAAAGTCTATGGAAAAGCAGTGGACTATAGTCAAAAGGCATTTGGGCTATCAGTAGCTGGTTTGTCAGCCTCTGAGCCCTGGGGATGCCAGCCCCTATAAAAAGAAAGCACCTACTTTGTTATGTAAGAAATAGGTCTGCTTCTTTGTTAAGATATATCTATTTTTAAAAGTATACTTCAATTAAAATGGTTCTAAAACTTGAGCCTCTATGGAATATCTTATCATATATTATACATATACATTTTGGCCTCGGTATAGTAATCACTTTATTTTTCCTTACAGTATCTCTAGGAAATAAGGGCCATTTACTGCTTTATTTCAGAATAAGGCATGAGATAAAATAAGGTTGTATTCAAGGAAAGAAAATTATAGGAATTTACAATTGTTTAAAAGGACACATACGCTGGTTATTAACTCCTCAAACATTCCCTCTATGAAGGTATAAGGATCCAGGAACTGTAAAACTCTAAAATAAATCTATTTAAAATTGACTTTAAAAAAGCAAATGAAATTAGATGTCACATTTATTTGGTGAAATCGCAAATCATGCTCTGACCTCCTCTTACTTTATCACACCTTATTTGATCTCATGTCTTATTCTGAAATAAAACAGTCCTTATTTTTATGAGATATTTGAAGGTAAGTATTTTTGTGGTATCTTTGTGCATATATGGCCATTGTACGACATTTAACTCATCCGTGCAAGGAGACAATTACAAGCAGCATGTGGTGGTGTGCGCAGTGGCCTGTCCTAATAAGCTAGGGAGAGGTTGGTGGCCTAGGTGCCTTGTTTAAGAGCACTTGTCATGTTCAGGCCAGGAATCGAAGCTGCAAACTTCCTGTGTTTCCTTACCACTAGACCACAACTACCCCTTTATAGAATCTGAATCGAGACCTGTGTTTCAGGGGATATTGGATCACTTAGCTAGGCAGCATTATATAAGCCCCAATTACAGGTAAACACCTAAAGAATAAGCTGCAAATTTGTTTGCTTCTTAGTCTATTGATTATAGTTTTTGAATGGCCTGGATGATTAACCCTGACAAACATATTAAAGCAAATTCATGTAGTTATTAATATTTTTATACACATCATAAGCATTAGACTTTAGATTATAAAGGGGCTGATATCTTAAAGACACTTGTATAATATAGACATTCAGTCAAAAATGGCTGAAGATCTGCTCATCCAGGGCATCCTACTCTCTTGGTCCCTACTTCTGTGCCAGCTTCAGGTAACCACCAATGGCCAATTGGGTCTGCCGCAGGGGCATGTAAATGCACCAGCCAGGTGAACTGCCAGTAGAACACAATTTATTGAAAAGGCACACTTTTAAATTGTAATATCTGAAGCTAAAAAAGTGCATTGTTTTCTTGAGTTCAAAAGCTGGAGACGTGTAGCTTAATAAATCCTTTAGAAGTGTTGTAAACTGTTTAGAGCTCTTCACATCTAAGGTCAATATTAAAGTTGAAGATAAAGAAAAAAATACTTGACCATCAACAGGATTCATCCATTTTAGTGTTAGTGGCTGTAACTCATTCTTTCCTGTGCTGTCAACGCCAGAACTGACCATACAGAAAGGTATGATATGCAGCTGGTGGGATTACAATGTATAAAATCCTTTGGGTGTCTTTGGTGCATCCCCTGCTTACAGTATTATGGTAGCAGGCAGGGATGTAACTATAGTGAATGCAGGGGGCTCAGAAGCTCAGGAGGTCCCTATCATTGTTGCTCCACCCCCTTATTTCTCAGATTTGTGCTTCTTTTGCATCATTTAGAGCAGGGGTACAAGCTGGCAAACCGGGGTCTGAGTGTGGACCATGACCGCCAGTTGTCTGGACCATAAAGAAGTCTAAAGTGTGGCTAAGCCTTTGGTTACGTGACACTCTGTGCAGCCTGCTATTGTGATCAGAAATAGCGTAATTACAGGGCGCGCAAAGAGCTGATTCCTGACTACCGGCCCAACCCCCCCTCCCCCCAGCGTGCAGGTCTCCCATCAATTTCCCTCCCTCCTTCACTGCCTTTCACAGTGTGAATCACACCAGCTTGCTTCTGCCACACACTCCATGACCCCTGTTCTGTGAGAAGACCACTGGAATAACTGCTGACACCCTTTGTATGCCAGCAAGGATGCAGCTCTCTTTGCCTCTGCTTTGTGATGCCCTGTGTATTCACCTGTAACCTGTGTCTGTCTAGCTTTCATCTCACACTCTTTTTTTTTCCTGCCTTTCTTTCTACTCTCACTTATTTGCTCCTTCCCTGCACTCTATGTGTCTCTTAGTCTAACTCCCTGGACTTTCCCTAACCTCTTGTTCTCACTAGCTTTGCTCTGCTTATATTTCTCCATGTTTATTTATCTTTTTTTTTCTCCATCTGATTGCACTTTCTCTCTCTCTCACCTTTTTTTGTTTTTTTCCGTTTTTTTTATCTCTCTCGCACTTTTCGTTTATTTTCTGTCATCTGTCTTTCTCTCTTGCTCTGCACCCTGGTCACCAGAGGTCACAGCATGTACTGCAGCATCTTTTTTATCATTATTACTGTTCTGGAAAATTTAGCCACTTCTGGCATCTAAAAGACACAATGGCTGGCCGTTCCTTTTTGCCAGGGCAATCAATTCTTTAAAACCCATAGGGTCACTGTTAATTCTTACCCTACCAGTGGTGCATGCATAGGTTCTCGCCCAATTATTTCAGCTGTATCTACTTTTACATTTCTAGCTTCCTTCCTAGCTACCTTAAGAACGCCTAGGAAACATGAATAAAGATACTGCCACACTGAATGGCTGAGTGCCCGTGCATGTGCCATGGGGCTGCCAGCCAGGTAAGAATTACTGGCAAATCCAGAGGTTTCATATGACAAGACATCCCAAATCAGGATGCTCTGCCAAAGAGGAATAGCCATCCCTGTCATCTTTTTGATGCCATCAAACTCTGCCCTCAAACCATTCCCTGTTCCTCTCAGCTCTGCCACATCTCCTCCCAGCTTTCACTTCATCTATTGCTCTTACCACAAGCTCAACCCCATCCATTCCCTCTCCTCCCATCCAGCTTATTCCACAGGGGGCCAAACTAATGAAACTATTTTTCTTTCTCTCTCAATGACCAATAGATATAATGCTAGGGAGGGAGCAGCCATAATTTAGTTCTGCTCATGGCATAAGTAGCACCTGGGTTGCTGATTTAAACTACATACACTCCCTGCCCCCCCCCCCCCCAGAGCCTTCAACTTGCCGCAGACCATGATGAACGGACCTTGACTAAAACTACTTGAATACCCCAGATTTAGAGGAAGGAAGGGTCATTTGTCTCACGGTTTTATTCTTTAGGTGTTTAGCTACACAAAATTCAATTTAAACACAAAAAAGGTTACCTTAACAGGGCCCCATTTAATGTTTACATCCTGGCCCCATCACATTTAGTTACACCACTGGTAGCTCTCGAATTGATTAGTTACAAGAGCATGCAGGAAAGCTAGCCATTGCATACATAACAACATTAGCTAGGATCGCTTTCAAGCAACAGCAGGCATGAGAATGTACAGACAGCTGACAGTGCAAGAATGGATACGAAGCAGCCAACAGGAATGCAATGGACTGAGGTGAATATTTAACTTTTTTAACTAAAAAGAAGTATCAGTAATCTTCAGAAAGTAATTGCCGCTTGTTTGTGCCAAATATGGACTGAAAAAACTCTGTTGTTTTGTTCCCCCAAGCATATGTTCTGAAACTATCCTTACAATTGTTTTTTCATCTACACTATTAGAATCAGTGTAAATTGAGTATATTTGCATGGCCTCTGTGTAAGCATAACATGCAAATTCGTTAAGCATTTCATATTATGGCTTATATGGCAAAAGATGAATACCCTAATGTAATAAGCATTACTCTTTTAAATCATTTTTGCAAAAATACATTACGTCTAACTATCTTAATGCATGCAATAATTTTATCTCTACTACAGACAAAAACTATTCAAAGCGGTACACAAAAGAAGGTAAAAAGGACACTGCCAAACCCTCCACCAGAAGAAGCTATCAATGGCTTACAATCACCATATGGTACTGTTGGGTCAGTTTCTCGAAGAAGAATTTGCAGAACAACCACTATGGCCCGGGCTAAAATTCTACAGGACATCGATAGAGAATTGGATCTAGTTGAAAGAGAGTCTTCAAAGCTGCGCAAGAAACAAGCTGAACTAGATGAAGAAGAAAAGGAAATAGATGCAAAATTGAGATACCTGGAAATGGGAATAAATAGGAGAAAAGAAGCTTTATTAAAAGAAAGAGAGAAGAGAGAGAGGGCTTACCTCCAAGGTGTTGCAGAGGAACGTGATTACATGTCAGACAGTGAAGTTAGCAACACAAGGCCAACTAGAATAGAAAGCCATCTTGGTATAGAAAGGCCACAAACTGCTCCACAACCAGAGTATAGTCCTTATTTGCCACCACAGACACAGACCGAAACACAATTTGCACCACAGACAAGTCCTTACAGTCAGTACCAGTATCAGACCCCCACTTTGCTCACTCAAGCCCCAACACAGTTTCCCCCACAGTCCCACTATCAGTCTTCATTATATCATCAACAGGTTTCTTCATACCAAACTCAACCAAGTTTCCAAGCTGTGCCAACGCTGTCCTTTACACCTCAGCCACAGTCTACACTAACCCAACAATCATCTTATCAACATCCTTCACAACTCTTGTTATTACAGCAAAAATCCAGACAAGGACCTTTAGATTTAGAACCCAAAATTCCATCTCACTATGATGTAATTAGGAACCAACCTCTTATAATAGCACCTGCTTCTACTGACAGCAGCTACTCTGTCTCTCACCTAGGAAGTAAATATAATACTCTAGATTTAAAATTAGGGCTGGATGAAAAAAGCAGCATGGCAAGCAGTCCCATGTCTAGCATATCTGCAGATTCATTTTATGCTGATTTGGAACATCATGCTTCTAGAAACTATGTTCTTATTGATGATATTGGAGAACTTACTAAAGGTTCTGGGTCTATAAGCTCTGCATTTGGATTACATGAAAAAGAACTTTCAAAAACAGATCGTCTCCTTCGAACTGTTGAATCTAGGAGAACCCCTGAAGTAACAGACTTTTTAGCTCCTATTTCATCATCTACCAGATTACATACCTATGGAAAGGCAGAAGAAGATCCAATGGAGGATCCATATGAATTAAAACTTCTAAAGCATCAAATAAAACAGGAGTTCCGTAGAGGTACCGATAGTTTAGATCCCCTAGCTGGGTTTTCTTCCTATTATCATTCAGACAGTCTTTATAGGCACTTCCCTAAAAGTGAAAAATATAGTATCAGCAGACTCACACTGGAAAAGCAAGCAGCGAAGCAGCTACCACCTGCTAGTCTATATCAAAAACAGTCAAAGCATAAAAAATCTATTGTAGACTCTAAGATCTCCAAATTCTCTCCAATTCAGGAAAGCCGAGACCTAGAGCCTGATTATTCAACCTACCTTTCTTCTAGCACATCATCAATTCCAAGCATATCTACAAAAGTAAGAATGCTACAAGATGACATAACATATGGCTTAAGGAAGAACATTACAGACCAACAAAAATTTTTGGCTCCTAACTTAACTCAGAATCTTGGTACATCATTAAATGCAAACCTGAGAGTTACTTTACAAGATGAAGTAGATAAACCATATGTTAGCGGTAACAGGTCAAGGCCCTCTTCTAGGCCTTCCTCTGTTTATGGCCTAGATCTTTCAATAAAGAGAGACCTTTCAAGTTCTTCCCTGAGACAGAAAGCCAATGAAGCAGAGTCACTAGATGGTACATTTACTCATGCAGCACCTTCTGGAAGAACAAAACCAACCAGTCTTCCTATAAGTCAAAGCAGGGGGAGGATTCCAATTGTAGCACAAAATTCTGAGGAAGAAAGTCCATTAAGTCCTGTTGGCCAACCAATGGGAATGGCAAGAGCTGCAGCTGGACCTTTACCACCTATATCTGCAGATACCAGGGACCAGTTTGGCTCTAGCCATTCTCTGCCTGAAGTACAGCAACATATGAGAGAAGAATCCAGAACTCGTGGGTATGATCGAGATTTAGCTTTCATCATGGATGACTTTCATGCCATGTCTGACAGTGAAGGTAATCATGGCACCAGACTGCTTTGCTCTTATCACAACACAAATCTTAATTTCTATGCATGCTATTAGTTTGTTTTGTGGTTTTGATATTTCTTTCTTTTGTGAAAGTCTGTTTTTGTCACTTTAGACTTTTAGAGCCTTTTGTTGTTTATTTAACTTATTTCATGTTAAAAAAAAGTAATTTTGCACATTTCTTTTAGTTTTAGTCTTGTTTGAATGTCATTGTTATGTATTTTCTGTTCTTTTTTAATTAATTTATTATTGTTATTATTGTTTTTGTTGTTTTCTCTGTCACAATACATACAGCATAAAAAATGTAGTGTAAAATATGTAAAATAGGTCACATTTAGTTAAGTTACCTTTTTATACAAAAACTTACAATACCTTTTAAACAAATGCATACCCCATATTCACAGTAGCATATCGTTACCATTTCCATACATATATATAGATAAAAATCCTTTTTTCCACCTCCTTGCTGCTGCAGGTAGATGCACACTCTGCTTTGCAACATGCTTTAATTTCTTAGCAGCATCAAGGGGGTTGTTTATTTGCCCTTTTATATAGACAGTACATGTATTCTACTATTTTATTTTTTTTAGAGAAGTCTTTTTTGTACATTAGTTTGATATTTGCGATCATATATCTGTGCTTTTTCATAAATTGTATGTATTATAAATGTATTTGTGCACTCTAATAAATATTTGCATGCACTGCGTTCTTTTTTAATTTCGGTTGATTCTCTAGATGTAATTAATTGCATGACTTTAATATAGCATGATTATTTTTTATATAATGCTGCAAAAATAAGCAACAGTATTTTGGTTTATACAGTAATTCTAACAATGAGCGTTTTCTTCAAATTTCTCAAATTTTTCAAACAATTAAAATGATGATGAAGGACAGCAAGTTATTCTGTTTTAGTAGTTAAGTTTAAATGCACAATAATTTAATGTTTCCATTTTGCTCTTTGTCTTAGCTTGCTAAAAGACAGCATTTTTTATTTTAGTTTCATTTTTACTAATGCATACTGTATATGTACATTATAAAGCTTAGATTACTGACTTTTGAATGCCACATATATGAAGGCATTTTATTGGTGAAATGGGATGTTATATGCTAAAGTGTGAAGATCCTCTGCATGTCATTTAAGAACTTCTCTGTTGGGGGGGTATTTAATTAAATGACATCTGCGGCATGCAGTGCATCCCTTACTTCCCTACCTGCTCAGTGCTTCTGGTCTGCTTTAAAATGCATTCACCATGAAGATCTGACCATGTTCTTGCTGCATTTACTCCCTTGCTGTGACAGCAGAGTGAGCGCACCAAGGCTTTGTCTGACACGGCTCTTGCATCCAGTGAATTAAGCTCCTTTCACAGTGACAACAGCAGGAGCAGTGTTCCACAACACTTCTTTTAGACTGTTTTTAAGCTTACAGATGCCCTGTAAGTGAGGAAGCAATTCCCAAATTTTACAATGTGCCCCTTTCCTGTAGGATTTCATTTATATACTGTGCACAGGGAAGCTAAAAAGCTGTTCACATTTTAGTAAGTAACCTCTTCCTGAGAAAATATAGTAGAAAAAAATCCGCAGAACATACCTTGTATCAAAGTATTGACATACTTTGTAAATTTGATATAGTGATTCCCTGGAATCACTATAAAAGTGCTAATCTATTTAAAGTGAATATATATTCAATTAATAATAATATAATACATAAAGTAAATACCTAAAATAAAACTAATTAACTAATATAGTGTATATAAACCTAGAACTAAATAAACTTCTCACCAGTACTCATGCTAAGTACTCATGCTAATATACTGCTACCAAGTAATGGAAGAGAACCAGGAAAGGGAAAAATACATGAGGGTATATAAATAGAATTGTAAGTATATCACCAATAAATAGGCTCCATGTAGCGTACCCAGCCAACCCATGCGTTCGGTGACGATGGCGACTTGTCACTTTCCCAGGGCAAAGGAAGTGAATCGCCACAGAATAGTTAGCTGGTTGAACCAGCATGTGTGGTTACACTGATTGATATTTAAGTGTAACCACACATGCTGGTTCAACTAGCTAACTATTCTGTGGTGTTATATACATTTGAGCAGGTTACTCCTTTCTAACACTAGCTTTATGTGATGCAGACCTAAAGCTCACACCTGGGAAGAACCCAATTTCTCCTCGGTTCTTTTCCACCTTATTCAGAAGATATAACCTCACGTCTTGTCTGTGGTGCCCAAACTGGAGTTGTCTCACATAAAAACCAAGTGCATCACAAGAATCAGGTGCACCAGCACAAATACCCAATTCTTTGTGCTAGTATTCTTCAGTCCTGATGAAACCTGCAAATTTATTGTAATAAGATTTTCCTCTTTTTAATGACCAAACAGCAAAAGGTGTCTCGATCTTAACAATTGGTTCACATATAGCAATACAAAAAGTTAAATTCAAATATCGGATGAAGTTAATTGAGTGGGGGTCTACTTTAGTTTGTTAGGGATTAAAAAAAACTCTTTGGGTCAACTAAAAAAACAGCCTAATAACCCCAAGAGCACTACATGTTACACCTAGAGTATTCAAGTAGTAGACATGATTGTTCCCTTTAGATCCAAGAAAAGCATCCTAAATGTGGCTAGCACTCTCTCTCTCTTTATGCTCCTGTTGGGCTCCTTAAACACACATGACAGGGAATGACCAATCGGGGCCTTCAGTTGTGTATGCCGGCACATACTATTGCAACTTAATCATCACAGCAGTCATTGTGTAGCCCCTGTGCATAGTACAGTAACACTGAGTGGTGAGTAAAGATTTCCAACTTAGGGTATTTATAGGGGATTTAAAAGACAGGCATTCTGTATAGTGGGTGGAAAAGGGGCTTCAAGGGACTCTTTAGGGTAGGATCCTTTTTATGGCCCCATGAACATTTTTTATTACAACACTGAATGAGTGCTATCTTGTGTTTATAGCTATTTTGATTTCTCAAAGGATTTTCTTCTGTGAAAAATCCAAACATGTTTGGTTGCAATGACCTGCTCTAATAATATGAATGGGAATGTGAATAATGTGTCTGTTGGTAAATGAATGTTTTTTTCTGTTTGTTTTGGATATATCTCCAGAAAATTCGTTTAATGATGGTAGGAGTCTTCTGTTGCCAGTCTCGTAGAATCTGTGTATGTCTTTGTATTGCATGTCAGTTTTGTTCTTAATAAGAACTTACTGGTATAATAAAATGCACATTTAATCACAATAAAACTTAAAAATACAATATATATGGTAAGCCTATATGTTATAAAAAGTAATTTGTACATTAGCAAACTTAAGAACATATACATAAATATATGTATATATAGGCACATACTTTATTGGTTATCAAATTGTGTAATTGTGCAAATTAAATGACATGAACACAGTTTAAGAACACTAATAGTAATATTTTACAATGTTTAAGGCAATTATAGTTTCGTTATTGTAATGGCCTGTAATTCCCCTGTATATAAATGGTCATTGGAAAAGGTCCTTTATAGCTGAAGGTTTTTTTAATTGTCTGCTGCACAAAAAAAGGGTTTCTTATGGAGGACAAAACTTAAGTGTATGACAATGCTGAATAAATGAATGATGCAACCAAATTCTCATAAATGTACATCATTAGATTGTCTTTCACCTCATTTGTTGATACTGGTTTGCACTTTAAAATAATATCCACCAGTAAACATCTAACTGATATGCATTGTTCTGTGAAAAAATGGTCCATTCGTGGTAAGGCATTACCTTTTATAGAAACATTTATAGTAAGGGATGTTCAGTGTATTTAGAATGTTGACAACATTTTTTAAATATAGCTTAAATGGATTGTCCAGGCTAAATGTAAAAACAAATCATTATTTTCTTACCTGCCATGCAAAAAGATTCATCCTGGTCAACTGATGAATAAAACTGTTGTTTCTGAGCTCCAGTTTTTTTCTGTAGCCCAGCCTCTGTAATTTATTCATCTATAACCACCTTTTTTAGCTCTGAAAGGAAGCAGGAATAAAAAAAACAAACAATGGGCACAAACAAGCAACAGTGTGCTCCGCTCAGGTTGGATGCAAGAGAGGCGGATATATGTCCGCCACCAGATGCCAAAAAATAGGTGGTTGTGAATAATTAAAATTAAATTAAAAAGGAGTTTAGCTACAGGAAAAGGGATGGATCTCAACAACAGCTTTATTCAGCAGCACACCAAGATGAATCCATTGCACCACATGAGGGCAAACAATGATTTGTTTTAACAATTAGCCCGGAGAATTCCTTTAAGATCTGTGGCATTCAAATGTCTAAAAATTTAATTTTGGGCTCCTGGCCTTCAATATTTATTTCCTTTAGTGTGATTGCTTTGCCCTTTTTTAAAATTTACATTATTTTATTAAGGACAAAAAACTTGCAAAGGAAATCTGTATCTCGCAAGTAATTACAGAAAATACATAAACCATAATATTGAGCATAAACTGCTTTTTTATTGCATGGCAAATCTAAGGATATCATTTTAAAAGGGTGCTGTTTTAATAGCAAGTTATTCAGAAAAAAAACATTCTTTAAATACTACTTAACCCCCAACCTTTTTATTTTACTATTTACTTGACTGTAAAGTATAGCTTGTTATAGTCATAAAAAGGCAAATGTTAGTCAAAGGATTTGAAAAGAAACTATGGAATTATGTCTTAACATAATTACAGTGCCATGTGTCAGAGTTAGTAACTAGACATGAATGAAATTTTTAATGACAATAGGTGCTTGTAGAGATTAATTGTACATCATTTATCGTAGTCTTGTTATGTAAAATTGTAAAATAAAACATTATTTGGCCATCTAATCCTATTTTCATGTTATAAGCAGGACCCCCAGTCAAAAAATTAGTTAATTGCTTCTCTAAAGCCCCCCTCGGGCAATCACTTAAGTAAGCTATTTGAGAAGGCTTAACCCCATTGAGATATTGTGGACTACCATGCAGATTTGGTGCTCTTGAACTACATGGGAGCAGCCATCTTGAGTTACACCTGAGAGCTCTGCTTCTGAAGAATTGCCTTAAATCTCTGCAAGCATCCCTTATTTCTACCAGAAGTAGAATTACCCTTTTTTGCTCATTATACTCAGCTGAGAGCTCCTTGATATATTTTAGATAATTTAATTACACTGTCTGAATTCTCTGCAGCTGCCACATGATTGACATAACAGGAATAAGAACGTGTAACAGATTCCCCCTCACACAGAATTCCTTCAGCAACTGTTTTAAGTGAGTGTGTAGAATTATAGACAAACTTCCCTGTGTTTCTGAAACATATGTTTCTCTCAGTTCAGTGTAAATTGCTGCTGGCACAGATCCTCATGATCCTGTGTAAGCAGGACTATGAGGTGTGTAGCAAGATGGCACTCCCATGTAATTCTAGGAGTGCAGTTATTCCAACATCTGCATGGGGTTAAGCCCTCTCAAACAGTTTAAGCCGCTGGTCATCAGAGGGGCAGTTTATGGAAGCAATTGGTTAAAGCTGGAGGGTCACTTAAAATACTGATTATAATTAAATCTATGTGAATTTTGTTAATATAAACGTTTAGGATAGTGCTTTAGTATTTTTGAATCAGTGCTCAATCTATTTTCAATAAGACCCCGTTTGCCATACGCTAACAATTCCCCAGTGCGTATCTTTATTTGGAAAAAAACTATTGGATGGCAATATATGGCTATAAATGAAGAACTTAACAGAAAAGTAAACTTTTATTATAAATAATATATAAATATAGTATAGTATAGGATAAAAACAGTAAAATAATATGTTTTTAATATGAATAATTAATTAATTTAATTAATTAATAAAGGCATTCTTGCATAAGAGAATTCTTACTTTCTCACATGATTTAAGGGACACAATGTGAGACAATGCCACATGTCAGAAAGCCATGGAAGAAATCTCCCTTTTCTTGCAAGATTTTTTCAACTAGGATGTCAGTTTACTGCGAGTTATAGCATTTTTGATTGCAGCCATGCTATAAAATGCTGGTAATGGCAATGAAAATGACACATTTTTTTTTGGTTTTCTTTTGTTTATGCAAAAAAGATTTGGACCCCACCACTAACCAGCCTGTGCACCAATAATAGGGCTGGTAACGCAGGGATCAAGGGCTGACTTGCTGGCTCTTGGTCTTGCCGGTATACCAGGCACTATGCCTCTCAGTATGGTGCTGTGGGCACCTCTAGAAGAACACTGGAGCCCATAACAATGAGCACCATACTCTTCTGCACCCCCTATCCCTATGGGGGACAGAATGGAGAAGTGAGAGTGTTTTATGCAGTATGGCGTTTGAAAGCAGAAAAAAAGCATGTCAGCTGGTAAGGTTGACTTTTCTACTCTCACCTGAACAGGTGAGAAAAGCCAGCACAAAAAGTGAGGCACTCCCAAAGCCTCATCTTACCAAACTATTTGGGTTAACCCCAGTGTCCATGCTCAACTTGCCCACTAATGGTAGATTGCTGGTTCCCCCCAGTCCCCAGTAACTGAGTTAGCTGTCCAAAAGCAGTGCTAAATATAGGTAAACATAGTTTCTTATCTGCAAAAAAAAAAAAATTGTTCCCATATAAGAGTTGCTTTTGGCCCCTTTTATTATTTTTGTGTTGACAGAATTGTAAAGCACTATGCACCCCATAGTTGCCCCACTAATCATCAGTATGCCCCCTATGGACACTAATCACAGCACTAATTTCACCTTAAAGGATTTTTTTCTAATCAAAGCAGTTATATTAAGATTCCAAAAAATAAATACATTTAAGCTAAACCCATTTGCGTCATCATGGACGTGTCAACACAGCAGTGTTTTTATTTTTGTGGGCCAAATTATGCCAGTTGTCATTGCTTTTACCAGATCAGCAAACTGGGCAACATACAATATATATATATATGTATATGTAGAATAAACAGAGAGAAACAGAGAGAAAAACAGCATTGTTTGATTAGATACTATTACGTCCAGACAACCCCAAGCTATATAACATGGCATCATTTAGTCTAGCTAAGGTTTATACTATATTTGTATTTCTTTATAACCAAACCCACATTCAGTTCCCAGTGTAACATAAGTTGTTTAAACATAAATATGCCAACTTCTGCTCTAGAAACTGCATAGAAAAATAGTAATAAAAGCCCAAATTTATCCCATAATTTATACATTTATCCCATAGGAATTAAGAATTAACAGCATAATTTTTTTGGCATTCATTTAAATAAAAGATCTTCTGGGGTCCATTTTTACTTTTTCCCCATTAAGAAACTGATCTCAATGAGTAAGCAGCTGCTGCTACAGAAGTATGAATGTAGGAATGATGTGAGTATTCTAATACATAGGCCACAGAAGACATTTAATGTAATGATTCTTGAATCCAGATAGATATGTTATAAAAATGGGTTGCATCCCATGATTTACAAAAAAAAAAAAATTGCTAGAATGCCTCATAACTTGTCAAAGTCTAAATGTAGGGTTTTAATGTCTCCGATAATGACCATCCACCTCATTTGTAATGTTTTAGTCATTGATGTTCTGTAAAAAGCACTGTATACATGAGGCCATATCTCACCGCACCCAGTAAAAATGATTCAGCCTCATTACACTGATGGCATGGCAAATGTTTTGTGGATTTTTAATGATTTCTTCCATTCTTGCTTTGCATACTGCACCAGTAGATAAAGGTCTGCTCACCCGTATGTTAACATATGAGCCTGTTTCAGGTGCATGGTTATACTTTTGCATGACAATCACATATTAGCTTTCTTTTCTCCTTTTCTGTAGTCTGCAATGCTAAAAACAGAAATAATGACATTACATTGATTTCCAAAGCATATCATCTACGTCGGGAGGAAACAGACTGGTTTGACAAGCCTAGAGAATCACGTCTGGACAATGGACATGGCATTGACAGAAAACTGCCAGACAAATTATCACACAGCCGACCATCTTATCCACAGGATCAAGTAAGGTGTTCTGGGTGATGCAGGCATGTAGTAACATAACTTAACATAAAATGATTACTTTGTAACATCTTGTTAGTCTTTTGGGAGGAAGGTAAATCTGCTAGGGTAGAAGTTTAGGTTACAAATCACTTCAAGTCAAATTTCTGGCTTATTTCTTGAAATTGAAAGCTTGGTCTACTCCATTATCATGACTTAATTTAAAGTGATTCAGCAGCCTATTTAAAATATGAAAGGGTACTTACCTTTTGTCCTGTGCAGCTGATCGGTGTTTGGTTTAATGGCAGGTTGGGATTGCGACTAGTCATCAATCGCAGATGTGCTGCCATACCCTCTCCATTCATTGCAATAGAGTTAGTGGGTCTAGGGAAGGATGGGGGTAGAGCTGCGAATAAGAGGGGTGGATGGGGCAGAGCTGGGAAAAAGATGGAAGGATTGGACAGAGCTCGGAATCAGAGGGATGGATAGAGACAGAGCTGAGAAAAAGAGGGGTGGAAGGGGGCAGAGCTGGGAATAAAAAAGAAGTTTGGGGACAGAGCTGGAAATAGTAGTGAATGAAGGGGTAGAGCTGGGAATAAGAGTGAAAGATGGGGTAGAACTGGAACTAAGAGGGATGGATAAGTGTAGACCTGAGGATAAGAGGGAGGGAGGGATGGGGGCAGAGCTGGGTATAAAAAGGGATGGATAGGGGAAGAGCAGGGAATAAGAGTGATGGATGGGGCAGAACTGAGAATAAGAGGGAATGATGAGGGCAGAGCTGGGAATAAGAGGGATGGGAGGGGCAGACCTAGGAGGAGAGGGATGGATAGGGCAGAGCTGGGAGTAAGAGCAATGGATGCAGTATGAGCTGGGAGGAGAGCTGATAGAATGGGAGATGGATGGGACAGAGCTAGAAATAACAGAGATGGATGGGGCAAAGGTGGGAGGAACAGGGAAAGGATGGAGCAGAGCTTGGTGGCAGAGCTTTGGTGGCACACCCTGATTTGAGATGCCCTGTCATACAAAACATCTGGATTTGCCAGTAATTCTTACCTGACCGGCAGCGCCACAACCCATGCATGGGCTCTCAGCCATTCAGCATGGCAGTACTTTGTGGAGAGCCTATGCATGCACAATGGGGCCTCTGGTAAGGTAGAAAATTAGCAGTGACCCTGTGTGTTTCACAGAACAGGGCAAAAAGGAACAGCCAGTCATGGTGTCTTTTAGATGCCAGAAGTAGCTACATTTCTAGAACAGTAATGAAGAAAAAAAAGGGGCTGCTGTGCATGCTGCAACCTTGGTCTCTGAATGTTCAGGGGAGAACAGAGAGAACAGAGGAGTGCATGGAAAAATAAACAAAAAGTGCAGATAGATAGAGAGAAAGAGAGAGGGTGATGGAGATAGAGTGCAACCAGATGGAGAAAAGACACACAACTCAAGAAAAAATATAAAGACAATAGAGAGAGAACAAGCGGATAGGGAGAGTTCAGGGAGTTAGATTGAGTTAGAGCTAGATTGAGAGAGTGCAGTGAGTATAAAAAGAAAGGCAAAAAAAGAGAATGCAGGAAAAAAGCTAAACGGACACAGGTTACCGAGGAATACACAGGGAGGCACGCAGCAGAGCCAAAGAGAGCTTGCTGGCATACAAAGGGTGTCAGAAACCATTGGTCTCACAGAATGGGGGTTATGGCGAAGGCGGCAGAAGCACTCCAGTGTGATTCACGGTGAGAAAGGCAGTGATGGAGGGGGGACATTGATGGGAGACCTGCACGCTGGGGAGAGGAGGTGGGGCGGGCAGTCGGGAATCAGCTCAGAGGTCAAATCTAGAGTCCCATTTCAGCACCTGACTACGGCTCCTGACATAAAGCCCAGCTACTCTCTGTACTGTAAATGCTCTGACAGGACAGAAAGTATGTGTCTCCATTCCCCCCCCCCCCCGGACCTGTCCCCTTAGCATGTCCTTTAATTAATCTATGTTGGACACATTGGCAGTGCCAGCAGGGACCGAAAGGCTGAGCCACACTGAAGGCATCTCTTTTGCGGTCAAGACAACTGGTTGCCATGGTCCGCATTCTGACCACGGTCCACCAGTTGAGTATCCCTGCCCTAGATAGATTTGCAATAAAGATGGGTAAACTGATTCACCCAAATCAGAATTCGCTCTGAATTTTTGTGAAAAATGTATTCCCTTCTGCTCCCTGCCACAGTCTGTCCTCACCCCTCGGAAGCCAGCCTGTCTACCAGTGCTCTCTGCCGCAGGGAAGGGCCCTACATAAAACCGGCATGAGCCGAAATGAACTAACTGAGGGAAAATCTCACTAGATTGGTAACAAGCCATACAATTCACACATGCAATAAATGTTCATAAATTATGTGTAATAATGAGAAGTAACACGGGGAAAAATTATAAAACACAAGAACAAAGAGAGTTGCAAAAGCCATGGAAAGCCATGACACCAGCTGAAATTATCAGAAAGTTATCCTCCTTATGCAAATGAATATCAGCTGGTTCAACTGATGGCATATAAAAAGGTGTCTCATTGCCAAAGTGCCACACAAGAAACATTTCATGATGGGTTAAACCATTGAGCTCTCTCAAGACCTTTGTTACCTTATTGTTGCAAAACATGGCATTACTGCCATAATCCAGAACTTCTTCACCCTAAACCATTATTTTACCATAAACTAAAAAAGAAGAGTTGTCCAAGCCTGGGAGGCTACAGAAAGACCTGGAATCAGCAGGTGCCATTGTTTCAAAGAAAACAGAGAGCATTAAGTAACTAAACCTTCATGGCCTGTATGCATGCTCACCATGCAAGACTCCATTGCTGAAGAAAAAGCATTTTTAAGTGCATTTAAAGTTTTCTCAACAACATTAGAAATGTCTGTGCAATACTAGGAGAATATCATTTGGTCAAATGAGAGCAAAAATGAACTCTTTGGATGCCATAATACCCACTGTGTTTTGATTTCAAAATGCACCGCACATCACACAGGCAACAGTGAAGTTTGGAGGCAGGAACATCATGGTGTGGGGCTGTTTTTCAGCATACAACACTGGCACGCTCCATAAGATCGAAGGAAGAATGAATGGATAAAAGTACCAAGACATTACCAAGACAAAATTTGTTGCCATCAACCTGAGTGATGAAGATGAAACACGTGTGGACATTTCAGAAAGATAATGATCCCAAACGCACAGCTAAGGAAATTCTCAATTTGATTTCAGTGAAAGAAAATAAAGCTGGAATTGCCCAGCCAATCACCTTACCTGAATCCAATCAAAAATCTATGGAAGGATCTAAAGTTCAGCATTCACAGAAGTAGTCCACTTAACCTTTTGAATTTGAAGAGTGTTTGTGTGGAAGTATGGGCCAACTCAAACCTCAGCAAAGCATGTGACTAATTTCTCTATACAAGAGGCGTCTAGAAGCAGTCATGACCAGTAGTATTAAATAACTTTAAGTAAGTGTGTTCACTATATTCCCCTTGTGTTATTTCTCATTATTACACATAACTTGATTTATGGGCATTTGTGGTTTGATTTCTTTGCACTTTGACTGGATAGGTTGTTACCGACATATGATGATAATTTCAAATTAACAGCATCTTTAGAAATAGGTTTAGCTAGAGAATTGGTGACCTGTTCAACAGTGGTGTAACTAAATATGGTGGGCCCTGGTGCAAACATTAAATGGGGCCTTTTCGCGGGTAGTACAGTTTTTCTGTATTTCGGATGCAACTAGACAACTAATGATGGAAACAGCAGAAACAAAAGGTACTTTTTTCTAAATGATGCCAAGTGAGCACAAATATGATAAGTACATGGAGGAGCAGTAATGGTTGGGTTCCTGACCGTCTGGGCCCTGATCCGGTGGCACCTTCAGCACCTTCTTAAGTTACGCCCCTGCTGTTCAATATTTATTCACCCACTGTATCTGTATAAGGTATATAGGAAACTCTACTTACTTAATTGAATACCCTCTTTAGAAACGTAAAAATGATTCTGGATAATAGCTTTTTATGAGGAAAGCAGCAACCTCACCTCCCACTACTGCTTTTGCTACTTTTGTTTATACATTGTTTTAAAATGTAAAGATGGTTTACTGCTATAAAATGCACTACCATAAGTATAACATATACATTATTTTCAACAAAACATACATTTTGCACACTGCTTGTTGTCTTTGTAATGTACACATTTTATGTTCATTAGATGAATGGAAAGCCTATACATTATCCATTTCCTCACGCAAGAATTAAACTGCAAAGAGATCCAAAAGACCACACTGTTTCAGGTAAATATAAAACTATTCATATCAGCTTTTTTCCTTGCATGAGAATACTACACTGGTAGAAATGAAAATTGAAACACCTCTCAATTTATAAGCTGCTTGAGAAATGGTCTGCATCAATAAAAAAAAGCCCATTTGCAAGTTTTGTGTATTTAAAGTCCCCGTCTGGGCACAGTAAAAGAACATACCCACCTAACTTCTCACCAGCTTAATCTCTACAGGCTGCTCCAGTCTAGTTTCTTCACTGTCGGCTCCATTTTATTGATTGCCACTGCTTGAGCATCCCCCGCCGATATGCTATAAATGATTCTGGTTCAGTTTTTTTTTCGCCAATTATATACAGTTTGTGCATACATACTAGGAATTTATTATAAGAAGAGCAAGTTATAAGGGTATAACAACAGAAACAATAAAAGCTATACAGGGGATACGCACAACAATATAAGCAAACAGACAAGAAAACTATTTCTTTGCTATATATATGCAGACTGCAGTGCATTGGTCTTGGTAGTGTATGCTTAGTCACCTAATAAACAGCTGGATTGCCATCAGAAAAACAAACTGTACTTGTACCTGGCTGTTTTTCAGGCAGGGCCCTAAACTAATGGACCGATGGGAAGCCTTTGATGGGTGCTTTCACCAATAATTTTGTCTGCTGTCGATTTAAGTTTGTATTAAAAAATTACAACCCAAGGAAGGTAGTGAAACCCCAATTATTCTCTCAGCGGTTCTGATTCTAAGCAGATTCAGCTTCTCGTTCTTGGCGTCACCAGGTCAGCATGGAAGCACCCATGACTGCCTCAATGACTGAACTATAAAACATGACCAGAAATTTGCCTAATAGGCCATATTTCTGTAACTACTGCAAGATGTAAAATGGAATCAGTGGGAACACTCAATTTCAGATCCTGGATAATGGCAGGCCCCAAGAATTCAGTGCTCTGCACCCTTTCCACAGTCACATCATATTTGCTTAGTATGATGTATTGATGTATGTATGATGTATTTTTGCTACTTTTCAAAAGTATGTCATCTCCACTGTTTGTGGCATTGAGGATCAGCTGATTATCCTTGCATCATTGGCCCAGCTTGCCACTGTTCAGTTCTATGATGGTGGTAATTCAGCAGTGGGGGCATTTGTAAATAGAGTGAACAAAAGTGGTAATAAGACACAATCCCAGGTTCATACACTGTGATCTGCCAACCAAGAAGTTCTTAATCAGGTCACATATTCTGGTTGGAATGGACTTCCCAGCTTGACATGAAGATTGTTGGGATTGATCATATTGATCATATTAAATGCTGAGCTAAAAACAACAAACAAAGTTGTGACATGTAAGTTTTCTATGTCGAAGTGCTCCAGCGCCACATGTACTGCATCCTCTGATGAATGGTGATGAATGCCCAGTTGCACTGGGGCGGTTGGGAATGTACTTTCAGCTTTAATATGATAGTATGGCTACTGAACCAGCTCAGTCTGATGGACTATGAGGAATTGAAGTTTGTCAGGTAAGTAAGGTTTGTATGTTATTGATGCACACTGGAAAGAGTATGTCTTAGCAGGGTGCTGTTAGCAGTTGGCAGCAGTTTTATTTGATAGGTCACTTTGCAGGTTATCCTTGCCTTGAATTGATAATGTGACCACCGGTGTAGTGGAGGAGAAGCTGCTCCAAACTCACCCAAAGTTTAGCTTTTGTGTGCTTGAGCAGTTGAGGTTTTGTAATACGAAACAAGTTCTAGAAAAACGTCAAAATCCACACCAAAGTTAAGGATGCCATGATACCACCACAATAATTTTGCCTTGGCCCTGGACCCACACAAATTGTATACAGGGAAACTTTAACTTGCACAGAAAAGATTGGACCAATTGACGATTTTCTGGCTCCAAGCTCCCAAGTCATTTTTAATTTCAGCTAACAGCAGAAGAAACTTGTGATAAAAATCCATATAAACACATTAGCTAATGTGAGAGGATGGGTCACTTATACACCTGAATTTAATAAAACTCACACCAAGCTTGTGGTTTTCTTCTCCAGATAAGAAGTAATTTCCAGGAGTGACAGATTTGAGTGTATCAGAGGGGACAGAACCCTTCCCCCCGATGTCCTTTCCTTCAATTAAAAGAAAGCCTGGCTGGATATTTCTTGATGCCAGGTGTATCGCCATTCAGCATATTTATATGGATTTTTATCATTGGGCCATTTTTTTGTGATTGTCCTTTTTTAAGTTCCACAATTAAAGTAAGAATTATAAATCCAAGACTCTAGTGGCATTTGCTCTTGCTTTCATAGTGGGAGAGCCATGGACTAATGGTTGAGGAATTAATATTGTGTCAAGAGGGTTGCAGGTGTGATTCCTGCTTGGGACATGACTGACGTACTCAGAGCACTCACTGTCTCCTAGTTTGGTTCACAGGTGGGTTCACTGGTGGTGGTTTACTAAAAAAATAAGGACATTATGCATTTTACATTATATATTCCCTGTCTGCAATGAATCCCACCTGGTCTGAATTATAGAGGCTGTGACAAAGCATGTGAGGGCTAAGGGGATGGATACATACACTGCCAGGGACGGCTGTTCTCAAAATGTAGCTTTTATTTGCACATGATACTCACCCTCATCTGTTGTCACACCTAAGTTTGACTTGCAGGGATCACTACCATATTGTAAAAGTGTCAGCTGCTAGGGCCCCGTCTACATGATTCAAAGAAGTCAACAAGTCTTATCTGTGTATGGTGCCTGATGCTTCTGACGATCCCCCTCCGCCTGGTCGTAAGATAAGCGTGTGTTCTGGGACTTTTAAGATGCCAGCAGGGGTAGGCCACTTTAATCTTGTGTAAAATGCATGCCTTATTGACCATAGCTAGACCATGCTCCATTTGTTCTTTTAAATGCAGCACAAGTTTGCCAGGCACCACCCCTCTGCAGTGAATCATCCCAATTCAGTTTGCCCCTTAATGGGGGCAAAGATATTGGTCCAGTTTAATGACTTTCAAATGAGAGGTGACTTAAATGGACTGTCCAGGCAAAGGGTTAACTAAGTGTGCTTACTTGTTATATTATGTTTGTGACAGCGGCTGTGTTTCTAATCAATTATTGTCTGCTGGTTTCTTTTTTCAGATCTGGAGAAGCTCCTGATCACACTGCTCAGTGTCCTTCACTGAATTATCTTTTGTCTTCAGGCAATTAAGTGAGGGACACTGAGGGTACTGCTGAACAGTGATGGTCAGGAATTGGGAGGAAGTTATTTGGGGGCATATTTCTTATATGCTAATCCAGAGCATTGCACACTCTAGCAGGTTCAGATGCTTTGGATATAGCTTTAAGATGTGTATTTGCAGGGGTCTGTCTATTGCAAGGGTTTATGGGAGAAATCTTTTTATTCTTGGCCTGTTTGCCCCATACAAATACTTTAAATTTCTAGGAAAGTGCGCTCTGCCTTGTTCTTTTACATAGAAGGCTTTTTGATCTTTTAATCCCCCTATACTGCCTAACATGTGTCTCTCACTAACTAGGCTCACAACTATGTTTTGACACTTCAAGTCATACCCCTCCCTCATATCACCATCTAACGCCAGCATTGTGCTGATGTGAGTCAAACACCAGAAAAACATTTGTGGATGGTATTTCTTTTATGCTATTCCAGAGCATTTCACACCCTGGCTGATCCAGACCATTTGGATATAACCTTCAGAGGCATGAAGAGATAATATGCATAGGTCCACCTACTGCAAGGGATTCTGGGTGAAATCCTTTTATCCTTGGCCTGTATGCCTTGTGTAACCACTGGTTCAGTGGCAAAAACTGCTTTTGTAATGTACAGTTTGGCTTGCTGAATAAAAGGAAACTTCTAGAAGTAATCACACTTAGGCCCTTATTTATCAAGGGCTAGCGCCAGGTAGTGTCTGACGAGCGCCAGGTACCGCCAGCTATCGGCGGCTACCGAATCAAGTACGCCCGGCGGCGGTCACAATGACGGATTTATCACGCTAAATGAGGCTAGCGCCGGCGAGAGCATCAGCTATCGCGGGATTCATCATGTAGCCGACTGCAACGAACAGCGCCGCTGCTAATCCCGTCACAGCGACAGGTATGACCTGGCGCTCCCTGGCGTGGTCCAATGCATTTCAATGGAGCAATCTTTAAATAATCATAATTAATTGCTATTACTGTTTTTTTTTTAATGTCAAAAATTCTGTGACCACTTCTGCAATGTTAGGTTTTTTTTTAAAGTAAAAAAAAAAAAAAATGTGCAGAATTGATATTACAGGTCTGAAATTCATGTATTCATATTACAAAATGTTTAGAAAAACTTGTATAATTTTTACATATAAAAAAAAGGTTGTTTGGGGGTTAAAAACTACTTTACACACATCGCCGCCAGCGCTCTGGGGTTTAAACAAGGAATTCACAGCGCGAGAAATTTTTGAGCGTGATTTTTTAATGAATCTGCAGCAAGCCGTTCGCTCTGGCCATTCGCTGTCAGGCGCACCCATACAACGCGGAACCTGTGAAACAGCGACCCCTAACCCCGTATTCAACATTACCGCACACCGACTGAGTCACTGTCAACAAGCAAACCCCGGCCAAGCACAGCGAATAATAGCTGGCGCTGTGAAAATCACGCTACTGGCGCTCATCTGTCGCTACCTGGCGCTATTAATGAATCGGCCTCCCCGTTTTCATTTTGCCTGGACAGTCCCTTTAACAATACTAAAGAATCTCTTTGGTCCATTTTGTTGCAAAATAGTGAAATAATCAACAATGCACCCTGGACATTTTAGTTTCTATGCCCATTTGACCATAGCAACAATGCTCCTCTGTATATATTTACTATGTCAGTATTCTTGTTGTTTTAAGGAAACAGTACCACTAATACTTGCAACTAATTAAGTTCAGGATGCCAATCATAACTTCCTGTTTGTAGGTGAAAGCAACAGAAAATTATAACTGTTGTTGGTATTTAAATTAATAATTGATTGATAAAAAAGCAACAATGACATTTAGCTGCCGGGTAGGGTCCACTGAAACATCTTCCACTTTTTTCACATAATCAACAATACCGTTTCACCACATTAATTGACACTAATATTATATGGAAGTGTTAAATATGTTCAAATTTATTTAACTGGTTACATAACCAAAAAAACAAAGTTGTGATATTGCTCATTATATCTGTGTTTTTATTTATAAAGTTTTTATGGTAAGGATTGAAAAGTCTTTCAATATTTAAAATTCTGTTACAGCATAATAGGCTTTCACTGTGGATGTTTCTCTAGGTGGGGGATAAAACATCAAGATATATTTGAAATATTAATATTTCCAGGATCACCAGGTGTTTCTTTATATCTGAACTGATTAAAATGTCAAAGACATAATTTCTACATGTTGCCTAAATGTCATCAATTTATTGTTCACCTTGCTAGATAAGGCTTGACTTGTTACCTTAGACAGCCCTTCAGTCTGCTGCAATTATGTTATGATATTACAGACTATAAGACACATTTATTTTCCCCAAGAGTGGGGAGAAAATGTCAGTGCATCAAGTGAATGTTAAAAAAAAAATGCCAGCCCACCACAGCTAGGGGAGGTAAGTATATAGAGGAGCGGCAGGCAAATGGGCAGGCCAATTGATCCCTGCCTGTTGTCCTTGCCCCTGCTGTAAATACTGCCCCTGCCTGCGCTGCTTCTTCTCCATCACTTGTAAGCTCAGGGCAAACACCCCGCTCTGTGCAGCAGGTAGGCATGGCAAATGTTTGAGGGTTGGCCACACCCACATGCTGAGCGGAGTCGGGTGTTTGCTCTGTGTCTGCTACACTGCCTATATGGGGAATGGGAGGGGGGATGCCACACTGCCTATGGGAAAGGGAGGGGGATGCCACACTGCCTATCGGAAAGGGCGGGGAATGCCACACTGCCTATGGGAACTGGAGGGGGGTATGCCACACTGCCCATAGGGAATGAGGGTGGAGAATTCCACTCTGCCTGTAAGTGGGGGATTCTGCACTTTGCCTATTATTTGGTTCTTGGGAGATGATGGTTTAGCACAACATTTGGTTCGGAATATTTTTTCCTCCTCCATATCCATATCCTCCAAATTCCTCCTCCATATCCTTGTTCTATGAGCAGGTGGATCTTATAGGGTGAAAAATACCGTATTTTATAAACTGTTTTATCACCTGCAAAGAATGGTCGGTCATTTTAGGTCTGTAATTTTTATTGTAGGCACACTTCAACTGAGAGATAGAATCTGTAAAAATAAATTCCAGAAAATCACATGGTGTGATTTTTAAATATTTTACATCTTCTCCAGATATCATTGTGCAACATTGTTTTTCAGCTCCCTCCAAATATTTTATTTTAGGCTTTTGGTCTGGAGACTGGCAAGGCCACTTCTGGACCTTCAAATGCTTCTTATGGAGCCACTCCTTAGTTATAATATACTATTGTTTTTAAAATATGATTTGAATGTGTTATTTCTACCTGAACTTTAAAGTAATAAAATATAATGTGTAAATTGCATATGTGTTATATTGTTAAAATATTTGTTTGTAATGCCATGCAACAGGCTGTTTATTTTAAGAAAAGTTAGCATATTAAATCAGAACACCCATTTTTAACGTGATAAAGGTTACTTACCTTTTCCCCAAAAGCTGATCGGTGCTAGTCCAGCGATCAGCAACTTACCTGATCACTGGATCCAAGCCCGCTCCACAGTCTGCGCTTTCCATGTAGTCCTGGACCCGACAGGGTTTGGAATTAATTATGTCGGGCTTGTGACCCACTCTTAGTCACTAGAGCGCAGACACACCCTCTCCATTGGAGGGATGTACCAGGGCCTTACACATTCCCTCTATCCTGGTGAATGAAGACAGCGTGGCTGCACCATGAATGATGTTGGGGGCAGGAGCCCGCATGGAAGCAGCAGTGAATGAAGTTCAGGCCAGGAGCAATGCAGCAAGTGCAGGCTGCGACATGAGCCAGAATCCAGCGATCAGGTGAGTCGCTGATTGCTGAACTTGCACTGATCAGCTGCAGGGGGGACAAAAGGAAAGTAGATTTTTTGCTTTTTGTTTGGCTGTTGAATCACTTTAACAGAATTGGTGTTGTTCCCTATGAAGGGGAGCCTCTTGATCGCCAGCGCCCTCCCACCGGTTAAAGGCACTCTGGAGCCAATGGTAATAATTAGCCAGCAAGCAGCTCACCTGATTTCTGCCCCATGCACCACTCCAGGGTAGAAGCCATAGCACGGCTCCAAAGTTTGCTCTTTTTTAAATTTTAGCCCTCCAGGACCACACAAAAAAAGTGGTCATATAGCCAGATTCATAAATCTGCAACATAATATTCTCTTTCCAACCCAGAAATTGAAGCAAAAAATTCAGTTTTTCATGAGGTATTTACATACAATCAAAGATTTCCAGGTGCTTTTTTTTATTCACTGTTCCAACTTGGGAGAAAGTTGGTGTTTGCTTGAAGAGGGACTTTAAGTAGTCTCTGTGACAAATTTACCCAAGGTACTGGAATAGGTTTCCAGCGGAACACTGGCATTCTCTTGCACCAGATGAATGATGCCTATTGTGAAGTAAAGCAAAGTAAAGCAACCTTTGGGGGCTCTGTAGTGGCATAAGCCTGATTCTGAAAAGCTGTAAATGTATTGAACTATAAATGCTTCAGTTTTGCTTTCTTAATCTGAAACCAGAAATTCAGAACTCCTCACATGCTGAAGCAGTTTTTTTCTCTATAAAGAAGATGTTGGAGTATCGTTGCCAGGGATGAACTGGCCATCTAGAAGGCCAGGAAAATTCCTGTGGGGATGCACTTCCTGAGGGCCACATGTCTATTATCTCACCCACAGGAAGTGCAACAAAGAGGGGGTGCCAACCTGAGAAGCTATGTATCCTATGTCAGTAGAGAGGGCCCATTGTCACTCTATATGTAGCTGACGTGATTTTGCATTGCAAAATTAAGCCTGCACTAGCAAACAAGGGAAATGAATGTATTTTTTGCCTTTTAAGACACACCTGCTCATAAGACGCATCTAGGATTTGGGGGAGGAAAATAAGAAAACTGATATTCTGAACCAAATAATAGGCAAGGTGTAGAATACTCCCCCCTTCCCATTCCCAATAGGAAGTGTGGCATTCCTGCTTCCCATAGGCAGTGTGGCATTCCCCCACCCCATTCCCATAGGCAGTTTGGCATTTCCCCCTTCCATTCCTCATCAGCGGTGTGGCATTCCCCCATCCCATTCCCATAGACAGTGTGGCATTCCCCCATCCCATTCCCATAGACAGTGTGGCATTCCCCCATCCCAGTCCCATAGACATTGTGGCACCCCCCTCCCATTTCCCATAGGTAGCAGAAGAAGATGGGAAAAAAGTCAACTCACATGCTAAGGGCACTCCCGTGTTGCTGGCTGTGTTGCCACATTGCAGGAGGCCAGAAGAAGATGGAGGAGCATCCCCGCTGCATCTTACCCTACCGGGACACATACAAACACTTGGCTCTGTGAAGCGGGTGCGCTTGGCCTGCTCTAAGTCAGTGGAGGCCACACCCACCCACTCTATGGAGATGGAAAGTGACAGCACCCGTGGCTCTGGCTTCTTATTCTGCTGCTGGGTGGGTGTGGCCTGTGCGACTTGGTGCAGGCCATGCTCACCTACTGCACGGACCCGAGTGTTTGTGTGTGCCCTGGTTGGAAGAGGCAGTGGCAGCAGTGGGAGGCCAGAAGAAGATGGAGGAGCGGCAGGTGCTGTTTCCATCCCTGTCGCTGCCGAAAGAGACAGCAGTAGCAGCGGTGGGGACGGGACAGTGTCCACCAATCCTCCATCTTCTTCTGGCCTCCTGCAGTGCGGCAGGCAGCCCAGTCAGCAACATGGGAGTGCCAGTAACGTGAGTTTTCATTCGCCCAATAAGATGCACTGACTTCCCCCCTACATTTGTGGAAAAATAAGTTCATCTTATAGGGCGAAAAATACAGTAATAGGCAGATAAATATCAGGCCGGACATAGTACAGGATGATTTTTGACCCCAGGCCACCATTTATGGCTACTATCCTTGAAAGTCAGACTTCAATTTCCAGGTGTAAAATACTCTGCAGGTGATTAGAAATCATAGTATATATCCCCACATATTTTAAGACTGGAAGCTACATGAAGGCCCGTATAAACCTGGAGCTGGCCCTGGTGACAGGTACTGGTGCTATTATATGTGTTAGCACAAAACAGAAAGAAACATAATTAGATTTACTGCACATACGGTATTTTCATTATGTTCTTAAAGCCATTTTCATTAAAAAAATGAAATAACATGCCACGTAACTTTGCTATTATATCTTATATCAACAGTGAGCTCTGCACCCACTAAAACATGGCCTGCTTGCCGTTCTGCACTGCCATACGCTGTTTAATTATTAAATGTGTGTTGACAATCCTGGCGGATGTGCAGCAATCCATCTATATTGCTGCCAGTAATATACTGAATTTTCTTAATTAGCACTATTAGCAACTGCTGTATTTCCTTATTATTAATCAAAAGGAAGATGTTGTCTCTGGGGACCAGTTTAATTATTTTTGAAACATGAAACATAATTGTTTGCTATGGATAATATTGAAACACCTAATATTAAAATGTAATAAAATCTATTTTAAAATAGTTTGTACAAATCTTAATGTATTTTAGAGTCCTAATTAGTTTAGATTTTAAAGAAGCCAGAGAAACTGCCCATTGACTGTAAAGCTTGCTTAGAAATGTGTAATTGTTTCACCTACAGTCTTATTGTTCTAATTAAAGATGGATTTGTGGTCCTTAGAATCCCAAGTAGAAGTAAAAAAAACATTTAATATGTATAATGAATATTATAGAGTAATACTTACTTACTTGGTCATGAGGTGTAGTTTTGGTGAGGTGCACTTACTATTTGCAGCTCTTCCATCTAGTTGATTTTCAGAGATCACTCTGTAGAGGTGTAAACAAAAGGATTCCTTATTCCAGCTCCACAACAGTTGCATCACAACTTACAGAGAACTTCACAGCATCCCAGTCATCACAGCTTTCCTTGAGACCTTTAGGAATCTACTGGTCTTACTCCCATTCGTCAAAGTAGGTCCTGTTCAAGCCAAACTACCATGAGGGCTACCACCGACTACTACATTCCTCTCTAAAGTAATGAGATCATCTCAGCTAGATCAGTCAGACAGAACCCAGAACTAAGACAGGGCTTCATTTTTAATACTACAACATACTGCAACTACTTCAACTCCCAGGACCTCCCAGAACCTCCCACAACCACTCCCAAACTTGTGTTTCGTGTAGGGTGATCCATGTGCTAAGCATGACTCGGGTGATCTGGGTAAGCTGGTTACAATCTGTTGCGACTGGAACTTGCTGTTCACTGCTGCCATCTAATTTTCTAGTTCTATTTCAACAACTATCCTTTTCTATTATAGCTAACTAAATTACTAAGTGAACCTTGCCTTGTTGTAGTTACTTACATTTTCCATCTTACAAAAACAAAATAAAATAAAATAATAAGAGGTTTCATTCTCACTATGTATGCAGTACAATTGTCAACCAAATATATTAAATTCAGTGGCTTCAATCTTTACCTTCACCTCCTGTTGGATCTTAGGTGTTGGCACCTATAGTAATAGTACTCATAACCCTTGAAATAGCAGATGTATTTAAAAATGACTATTATTCATGTTTCTGATTATACACTAAAATCACAAATCACTTTTGTGTCGAATAAACAGGAAATGGGTTTGGAATGCGGATTGTTGGTGGAAAAGAAATTCCAGGAAGTCAAGGAGAAATTGGAGCATATATTGCCAAAATTCTACCAGGTGGAAGTGCTGAGCAGACAGGTCGACTTAGTGAAGGTAAGATTTCTATATGTTTTGGGAACCTTGAAAAATATTACAAGCTGTACATTAAACTTAACAATAATTAAATACAAATATTATTAACAGAAGCTGTACCGTTTTTTGGTGGTGGGGGGACTTTAGAAATATTATACAATTTCAGATAGGAAAAGCCTCCACCCAATGTTCTTCTTTGAGCACTGACAATTTATAACACCTGTTTTCAGAAAATCAAGCAACAGTGAATGTGTGCAAGTCCCAGGAGCACTCCCCCATCACATCCCATCATGTGCACACCCCAACTACCATATCTAAATGTCTGACAGCTGGAGTGCACATTGAAGAGAAGCAATAGCAATCAATAAATTAAGAATAGATTGTCAAAAGTGACTGTACACCACAACCTATTTTGATGGAGGGAGAGCATGAAAGAGTAAGAGAACCGTCAATCCCTGGGGGGGGGGGGCAATTGGAGTCCCATTAGATGCACTTTTTCCCCCAAATGTGGGGGGTGAATGTTACCTTAGGATATGGCTATCATATTCAATTTGGAGGGGCTGTCATATTCATGCTGGGATATGGTGACAAAATTATGCTGAAATGGGGTGTCAAATTAATGCTGGAGGGTGACATATTCATGGGGGGGTCAGAGCCCTCATATTCATCCATTTGGCTCCGAATACTATTTTTATCTTCCACCTCTAAACCCATAGCATTATGAAATCTGGTATTTACATTTCGTTAGATTACAGTATAGTAAATTTTTTAATGGTACCTAAAAACATTAAATCACATATATATTATAATTAGAGATGAGCGAATTTCTTAAAAATTAGATTCCGGCGGTTCGCCGAATTTCTCCAAGAAATTCGGGTTCGTCCGAATCGAACTTTAAAGAATCGCTCATCTCTGCCGGCATGTAGGTAAGTGTATGCTACATGTCGGCATGGTGGGAGCGGGAAGGCCGGCTGCGCTGTCAGCGGGAGGCGGAAGCCGACTTTCGCCACCCGCTGACAGCGCAGACGGCCTCCCCACTCCCACCAAGCCCTGAAATTTAAAAAAAAATGCCAGCATGGTGGGAGCGGGGAGGTTGGCTGCGCTGTCAGCAGGCGGCGCTGTCAGACCCTTGAAATCATCAGGCTGCCAGGATACAGCGCTACTTGCGCTCCATCCGACTTGGAGAGCGCGGAACCCAATATGGCGACGGCCCGAGGAAATGGTGGGCAGAGAGGCAGAAAGGAGAAGGGGGCGGCGGTCGCCCGAGAGCCGGAGGGCGGATCGGTGGCTCCCCTGGGGAGGGGGAGCGAAGGTTTGGAGCTGCGGTCCCTACCTGGGGGCCCTGCACGGCCAGAAGAGGCGAGCGGCGACGAGGAGGCCGGCCGTGACAGCCGGCGTGATGCTAGCCCAACGGCTGCAGCTTCCGCCCCGAAGACCAGGTGTGGGAGTGAAGAGGACGCGTCCCACTATACAGCAAACACTTACCGGCCCTGGTGGGAGCGGGGAGGCCGGCTGCACTTCCGCCACCCGCTGACAGCGCAGCCGGCCTCCCCGCTCCCACCATGCCGGCCTCCCCGCTCCCACCATGCCGGCATTTTTTTTTTTTTTCATTTCAGAGAAAATTCGGTCAGCACGAACCACCAAAATTTCGGGTTCGTGCTGAATCGAATTTTTCCTGAAATTCGGTGCGAATTTAGGTTCTTTAGAACCGATTCGCTCATCCCTAATTAAAATATATATATATATATATATATATATATTCTCTCACATAATATACAAAAATAGTAGAAAGTGGGATGAAAGGATTTATTACAAAACTGGCCTGCCTGAAGTTGGGATTAAAAAAAAAAAATGAATCTGTGAAACTGAAATGAATGGATGACATATTAATATTAGGTTCCCTCTGCGTACTGCATTGTTTGCAGCCAAAAGCACTTATATTTTTTCAATATATATCTATTAAGGTTAAGTACTATCATAAAAGTTTTATTCCGATTTTGCTTAATTTATACCAGGATGCCTACAATGACTAATGTATGAAAATACGAATACAGTGTGACTCATTAGCTCCTGACATTTCAATGGTTCCACTTGTTCAGTAGCATTCATTTTACATTATTCAAGAATGATGATAGAGCTTGAATCACATTTCATATGTTACTGAAATCATATCAGAGGCAGATTTCTTAATGTGCAGTGTTTCTTTGTAAGTATTTGGTTTTGCCACTTATTTCTGCCTAGTGCTATAGGCTATATAACAAAATAATTTGCTTTATATGGTTATATATGTCTGTGTACAAACATCCACCCTCCTTCAAAACCTTAGAGGGTAATTCAACTTTCAATTACATTTTTAAAACTTTCTATTATTGCGTGCCAAAATCACAAAAGTTCCTCACTCTGGCTTGCTAATCATCTGTATGGCTAAGACACAGAATCATAGAAACATAGAAGGTTGACAGCAGAAAGAGACTTTACAGACCTTATAGTCTGCACCTTATGCGTATACTGCATGTACTCTTAATAATCTTAAGATAGATGTATGCTTATCCCAGGCAGTTTTTTCAACTACATCTGCTGGAAGTTTGTTCCAAGCATCTACTACTCTTTCTGTAAAATAATATTTTCTAACATTGCTCCTGATCATCCCTCTGACTAGCTTCAGGTTGTGCACCCTTGTTCTATCATTAAGTTTCTTTGTAAAATACTTCCCTTCTGAACCTTATTCAATCTATTCACATATTTAAAGGTCTCATTCATGTCCTCTCTCTCCCTTCTTTCATCTAGACTGTACAAGTTCTTTAGGTCTCTCCTGATATGTTTAAAGTGGACCAACACCCACGGGTGATCGGCCCGGGAATCTATAAGATTCCCGGGCCGATCACCCCCCACCCCGCGGGACATCCGAGATCGGGATGTCCCGCGGGGTGAAACCCCCCCCAAACACCCCAACTCACCTACCTTATCTTCGGCGGCGGACGGCCGGCGCCGCCTCCCTCGCGCCCCTGTAGGCGTGCGCGCCTCCGCGCCGGCCGTCTGCGAATGGCCGGCGCGGGGGCGCGCGCGTCAAAAGTGACGCGAGGGAGGCGGCGGCGGCCGCCGCCGCTTAAACGTTCCAGTTCTCCCCTTGTACGTCGGCGCTGGGAGCGGGGAGAGGTGAGTTTTTCGGGGGGTTAGGGGGGGTTTCACACAGCGGGGCACCCCGATCGGGGGTGCCCCACCGAAGTGGACCAAGACCCAGGATAGTCAAAATCCTGGGTGTTGGTCCACTTTAAGTCCTTCTACCATTTTTATTGCCCGCCTTTGGACCCATTCTATTTGAATAATGTCTTTTTAGAGATAAGGTCTCCAAAAGATTTCTAGCTGTGGCCTCGCCAAGGCTCTATACATCGGCATCACTACCTCCCTCTTCCTACTGGTGAGGCTTGCTTTTCCTACTGCCTGGCTACTGTCGACTCATTCAGCTTTCAGTAATCAGTATCCCTAAATCTCTTTCACGCATCATGGCTAACACTCAGAGCAGGGATTCCTTCTACCCAAGTGCATGATTTTATATTTAGAGACATTAAACTCTAATTTATAAAGTTTTGACCATTTATTCAGTAAAGCTAAATCATTTTCCATGTTGCAGACACCTCCAGGAGTGTCCACCCTATTACTAAGCTTTGTATCATCAGGAAACTTTTCCTACCAAGCCTTCTCCTATGTCACTTACAAACATATTAAAAAGAATGGGGCCCAGGACAGAACCTTGTAGCACACCACTTGTTACTCGCCTTTGTTTGCAGATTGCACACCATTTACAACATTCTGATACTGATCCTTTAGCCAGCTGGAAATCCACTGAACTATTCATGGATTGAGTCCTAACTTATCTATGAGCTCTTTATGTGTCAGAGTGGCTTTCCTAAAATCCAGATAGGCGATATCCACAGCACCACCTTTATCCAACACTTTAGTGACATTGACAAAGAAATCAATAAGATTGGTCTGACATGATCGTCCCTTAGTAAAGTCGTGCTGTTTTAGGTCCAACAGGTTGTTAATTTTTAGATGGGAAATTATCTGTTTTTAAGAGAGTTTCCATTAGTTTGACCACTATAGATGTTAAACTAGCTAGCCTGTAATTACTGGCTTCTTCTCTACTCTCCTTCTTATGGATTGGTATGACATTGGCCATTCTCCAATCATCTGGAACCTCACCAGTTGAAAGGGAATGGTTAAGTAAATCAGTCAGATGGGCTGCCATCACAAATCTGATTTCCCTTAAAACTCTAGGGTAGATTCCATCTGGACCCATTGCCTTACTTACCTGTAAATGTGCCAGCTCGGCTAAGACATGAGCCTCCAAAAACTCCGGAGCTGTACCCTCCCAGCTGGATGCTATGCTATGGCCATACCTGCTATGGGTTTGAAAGCCACTATATGAAAATACTACAGAAAAGTAGCTATTCAGATGGTCACAGGCTTATCTCCGTCAATATAATTATTTTCCCTATTTCTAATTTTTGAGACTGCATTGTTTTCTTCTTGTTTTCTTTACTTCTTTCAGTCAGCAATATATTGGAAAAAGGTTTTATCTCCCCTCTTCAATGATTTGCCCATTTATTCTTCCTTTTGCCCTTTAGCAGCATTTATAGTTTTGCTACCCTCTTTAATGTAGCAAAATGTTTAATTTTATACGCCTCTCTGTCAGCTCTACTTCCACTTTCTTTATACTTCTTATAGGCAGACTTCTTTTCTTTTATGATAGTGCTGACTTCCCTAGTAAACCATAGCGGTTTCTTCTTCCTTTATTGTTTAACTTAGCGATAGATTTAACCCCTTCTGCTGTAATTTAACTTATTCAGACAGGTAGGATCACAGTCTTGTCTTCCAGTATCTAAAAGGTTACTAGCAGTGACGCTGGAAGCGTCATTACTGCTGTGTGACTTAGCCAAAGCTGACAAAGTGTTCACCTGTTACAGTGCAAGGATTCTGGAATATGTAACCAGTAGTCTTTATAGCCAGAAAATCTACTCCCATCTTAGGATCACAACCACACAGGAATAAAAGGAACTTGGAAACAGTATTCTGAAAAAAATCACAGGTCTGGGGGTACAATCCTAGCACAAATTAATATTTTACATTCCAGAAGAGGAAAGCAATAGGGCAGAACACCAAAAACTTGTCAAAAGGGGTGTTTTCCTTTAAAGGGACAGTCCAGGCATCTGGAAAAAAAAAACTCACTTATCCCCCCAGCCTACAGGTCTTATCCTTCGTAGTCCAGGAGGCTGACCCCCCCCGAACACATGCAAACATCCACTACTGAAAGTACATATAAGGGCACTTCAAGTAGTTCATGTAATGTGCCCCCTGCTGGTGATTAACAGGGGAGCAGCTCCCTTGTGACGCAGCAGGAACGTGCACCAAGGCCAGATGAGAAGCATGTTTTCTTTCCTGCTCGGCTCGGGACGCCAAACTCAAATTCAGACTTTTGGCTGTTCAGGTTCGGGTTTGGGAACCCGGCTTCGGGTTTGCTTAACACTGGTGTTATCCCAATTTAATAAGTGGTGGGAGAGCATCTGATTGCTGGATGCCCAGCACTGCATACAGCCCAAAGAAGCCAACCCCAGCCCCTATAATTATCTCTTCCAGATCGAGTCTCCATATACAACATCTAGTGGAAAGTGCCTGCCAGGCAAAGCTCACTGTCTGCTGTAGGATACATGGGGCCGCAACGTAGCATTGGATCTAAGAAGAGGGATTTCCTGGCCTGTATGGGGATACAATCAGATTCCCCCTGCTACCAATGAAATCAGGGCAACATTTATTTCTGAGTGTTGTTTCAGTTGATGGAGTTAATGCCTAATATGTCTGTGGCTTCTGTTACCCCAGCACAGGGAAACCTGGGGCATAAAGTGGTAAGTATGACTAACTATGCCACATAAGGAAACCATGTTCCACAGTCAAAGACTTTCCAGGGAGTGTGTAGGTCCTCTTCAAATGTAATATATATTTGACCATTTTTTACACCTGGGCCCAATTCCAGATACTTCTATTATGTAAGGCTTCAGGATTTAAGAGGGTTATGTCTTAGGAAGCAAGCCATGATACTGTGCCAGGCTCTAGACCAGGAAGATCAGAAATCATACTAGTTGTAATGATATGACTCCATCTGATTGACCAGGAATCTGGGACTTGCCAGTTATTCAAAACCTCAGGATTCCAGGAAAATGGGATGCCATGCCCTGCTGGGTTGCAATCAGGCACTATTATTTGTGTATAAATGTTAATGCCTGAAACATTTGTTACAGGTTTGTTTTAAATGTGGATTACGGCACAAAATAACTGAGATTACCGTAAGAAAGGTAAATCTGTGATTACAGGCAGCTGCTCTAAGATGCTTTACTTACTTAACAGGTCCAATGCTCTATTTTTTCATACAATTCTAAGCAAAATCATTAAAGTGGCACAAAACCCATCAACTGATCCCCCGCACTCCATCTGCCCTCTTCACCTGGTGAACCTTCGATGATGTTTGGTGGCCTGGTTTAAAAATAAAACATAACATGATGGCTTTCCATAAGGTGAAGGGTTGGGAACCCCTGCGTTATGCTACAGATCACTGAGAGCCACAGATTACTGAATAACAAAAGATATAAGGCGAATGCATTCTATGGGTACATGTTATAGACCATTAAAAATATTTATTAATGAACAGATAATTGAGGTTTGGGTAAAATTATAAACTAGAGTTAAATCTGGTCCTAAGTTTAAGTCTGTTTTGCTGTAAATCAGCAGCAATAATGTGTTATGGCCAAGAAAATCATTCTGTCTGATTTGTAACCTGGCAAAATCAACAACTCATCTGAATCTTCTGACATGCTTTTAGAAAATAACTGTTGAATGCTAAAAATCTGAACTATATAGATTTAGATATAGCTACATACTCTAGCTACATAGCTATAAGCTTGTGGTATAAAAGTTCTAGAGAGGATGGGTAATTAAAGAAACCTTCATATCTCTGAGTGGGCCTCCAGCCATTGTCCCTAGTGAATCATCCCAGGATGCCTCTATAAATTGGTGCTACATGCACCTTACATGAGCCACAGGTGTTTGTTAGCAAAGCTCTTGCCTCCTGCATGACTGCCATAGAGTGAAGCAGTGCATTTTGGGAGACCCTAATGCCTACTGATGCTAATTCGCACTCTTGCCCTAAGATGTTGCTTGACACATATCGACATGCTGAGCATAATGGAATTGTCTACCCTCTTGGTTAACAAAGGGAAAGCCCCCATGGGCAGACTTACATGCAGCTCTGAGCTGCTGTTATTTTCTCAAAGCTTCTGCTGCTCCACATAGAGAGGCTTTCTCAGTGAAGTGATGCAGTGTCTGATAAGCTCACACAAAAGTGCATGCACATATCCCAAGCCAGCCTGTCCAGAACTGCTTATTGCTGGGTTATTATTCACAGCCATAAAGAACAATCAAATTGATTATTCATCCCTGCCTCTGGGCCAAGTGGCTGGTTTAGCATTGTCATCATCACCCCCGCAGAAAGACCTGGTTATTTGATTTGACTAATTGCTACAACTACTATTTCTGATATAGTAGCTTTTGATGGATTTTTTTTAAATTTGCTTTTAATTTGTAGTAAGCATGGTATTTTATACTCACATCAACTGGAAGCAATATAATGATATAAATATATATATATATATATATATATATATATATATATATATATATATATATATTTTTTTTTTTTTTTATATTTATGTATAACATTTATCATTTTTTCCAATATCCTTTCTGTTGTTTTTGTATGTGCTTTCCTTTCATTCTATTCATTAAAGGTTTAGAATTCTTAGGAAAACGCAAGTCCATTCCGAAATTGCTACATGTATATAATGCATGTGTATGTCTTTATGTTATGTTTTTATGCTCATCTGTGTTAGCATAGAAGACAAATGAAATTGACATATATTTACCTGCCTCACAAATGTCCTTTTCCCTGCCAGAAATCGGGTACCACCAATGTGGCCACCATGGGTTAGTTGTTACAGTGGATCATGGGTGGCCCTTTCATTACCCAACCATAGCAGCTGCTTAGCAGGAGCACAACGGAAGGACATTATTCTTTAATGCTCTTATTTTTAGTTCATGGATACTACAACACACAATTACGTAGCACATTCATCTTCATTAAGCACATTATTTTTCAGCAGGCTGTGCAGGCTAATATTATCTTGATATCAATATACTATCTTTGGATTTTGTTATGCCACAGCACAGGAAAACCGCAATACATGTACGAAGATCCATTTTAGTTTTTGTAAGTGATGATTGTATTTTTTGCAGTGGACATATTTTTGTGTGCTAATTTGAAACATTTTAGCTTGCTGTATGAAAACTAAGAATGTGATTGCATTTCTTAAAGTAGCAAACATAAATAATATATCATTTTCTAAATTATTACCTAAATCTGTCCTGTTTGTTCACAATTTAATGAAAAGTACTGCCAATTTAGATGCAGCTATATAAACTGTAATTTTCTGAAAAAATTGACTTCAACTCTTCTTGTAATATTACAAACAGAAAACAAGCTACTTTAAGAAATTACATTTCTTCAGATATTTAAGAGACACTGTTTATGGTGCACTATAGATTTTCTCAATTAATATTTATAAATGTATACTTTATAGCCTTTTTACAATCGTATCACAAGAGCAAGTGGACACCTTTCAGTTATTCATCTTGTGTATTGAACAATAGTGCCACGCTGTCACCTGTAGTAGAGATTTATATTCATGATTCAAAATATCATTGGCATGACATTATTGTTGTGACTACTTAGTCAATGAGTTGCTTTTTAATTCTATTGTTCCCATACAATTACACCTTATAATCTGAAATAAGGACCTCAACACCCAGTTTCAAAAAAAAGCAATAATGGCATGAAATCTAGGTGCTTTGAAATGGCAATTTATATTTTTCGCTCTCATGACATGAAAATGGAATCAATTTTCAGGCCACGACAGTAGAAAGCATGTTGAAGTTTGCACTTGGTGTACAGTGGGCACCAGGGCACTATCCCATAACCAGTTTCATCAGTGGACTTCTTTAGTAGGTAATGTGCAAATATTCAGTGACTTTTTACAAGTTAATTCTTCTTTCAGCAACCTCTGGTTAGTAATCTAAAATTACAATTGTAGCTTTGAGATATTGAACTTTGCACATTATCATTGATGTTTGCACTTTTTTAGTAAGTCCAACTGTGACCGTTTGCTGGCTATACGATTCACTTGATGCTGTCACCCTCAAAGGATAAATAAGCTTACCAATTATTGAATTATCGCAAGTCTGGTTTGATGATTGCAAAATCTTACAGCATGCTGTAAAATGTCATTTGTCTAAAGTATAATTGGAAACGTAGTGAAATATTAGTGGTGCCTAATGACTGTTGTGGTCACGACCAGTTCTATCATCATTCTAACAAAATATCTAACTATAATTTAATGAAATTTGTAAGCATACCTACACAGACATAAAAGATAAAGAGTAAATAGCAGCTATTAAAGGTTCGTGATGTGTGTTTATTTCACGTAGGAATGCAAGTTTTAGAATGGAATGGTTTCCCATTAACTGCAAAGACATATGAAGAAGTCCAGAGTGTCATTAGCCAGTCAAGTGGAGAAGCAGATATATGTATAAGACTGTGAGTATATCAGCATCAGCCTATTCTCCAGATCTTAATTTTGGTGTATGTCTGATACAAGGATTTCATGCACTCGACCCTGTCTTCTCAATCACATTAGGGTGTTACCACTTCTCCTCTTGCAAAGTATATAGTGTATTAATAAATAAAACCTCTTATGGTAAAATAGATGGGGTCTGTCTCAAAAAATTAAACTAAAAACAAACTTTACCTAGCCAGATTAGTCAGTGAAATGCATATTTAAATATATGTAAAGTTGGCCACAGCAGTGTCTTCCAAATTTTTTATCAAGTACCACTCATCACCTTTTTCAGCAGTTGGTCTGAATACAGATCGGTCTGAATTTCATACAGTACCTGGTGACACATTACTCCTGTTCCTAGCATTGTAAATCAATGCCTTTAATAATTGTACATTTGTGAGACGTGAAGCTATAAATAAGATGTAGCTAAAGCTGTGTCCACTGTGAATGTGTGACTAAGGGCACAGCACTGTAGATGCCCAAACACATCATGATGCTGACATGTGAGAGATTTTGATTTCATGACATGGAACCTGTGTTTTTTTTATGGAGACCATTTTAAATGTTTAGTCTTATAGAAGAACCCAAGAGCACCCCTCTGGATTTACTGGAGGCCTTTTTTGTCATATTCCTCTTTTCGATTCCTTGGTCAATGTTGATGGACGTACTGTATGAATTTATCATGCTAAATAACTAGCACTTTTGGGTTCACATTGGACACACATAGGATTTTTAAGATCCAGCACGGATACTAGTTATTTAGCATGACAAATTCATACAGTACGTCCATCAACATTGACCAAGGAATGGAAAAGAGGAATATGACAAAAATAGGCCTCCTGTAAATCCAGAGAGGTGCTCATTTCAGATTAAGGTAGTAAACTGGGAAAGCAAGTGATATTCTGAAATGGATCACCAGAAGGATCACCAGGATCATCCTCTATATAGAGCTCAAGGCAAATATTAAAATGCCTCAAGTGCTCCATATTATTAGGGTGGATTATTTACATTAATTATTTTTAAATATCTATACATTATTGGAAAACTCTCAATGTCTCCACCACACATCCAAAGCAACCCAGTCAGTATAGAAAGCATTGAATTTATTATATTATTAAAAATAAATATGTGTCTGCAGTTGGGTCTTAAAAACACCTGATAAGCTGAATATCAAATCATAATTTCTTTCTGTATTTCCATATTACTCTTAGAGATATCAACATGTTGTCAAGTTGCCAAACGCCCCAGAACTTCGAGCTACACGAACCAGGGAAGCCTGGTAAGTAATTTGCTAAATGACGTCAGTACTAGTAAATATAATGTTGTTGTAATATTTCATTATGTGTAGCTTGATGCACCCTGATCGCATAGCCTATTGTTGGGGTGATTTGGGTCCTATGCAAACCTCTATATCACCCTTTGCAGAGCCAAACTGTCCTTCAAAGAGCTAATCCCAAACCAGGGTGTGATGCTCCCACATAGGATGCTCTCAATGATGCAGGTCTAGAAGTTCTGCTGAGGGCAATTAAGGAGAAGATATTTTGCATTTCAAATGACATATCCTATCTTGCCTTCTTGACCATGTCATTGAAAATCTATGGTAATTGGCAGAAAGTGTTGGTGCGGATGCCACAACACATAAAAGAATCAAAACGCTTCTGGGAACACCTACCACTACTAAGCTCAGATGTAGCACACCTATTGTGCCAGAAGCTAAAACAGATGTAACAAATGTAACATATAAAAAATCACCATTTCTCTGGTAAATAATAGCTCCAATACTAATATTTTACAATTATATTATTTTATTATCTAATTAGAAAAAAATGGCATTTTTGTTCACCACCCAATAAATATGTGAAAAATAGTCAGTCACCATAGGAACAGCCAACAGCCATCCATTTGTGTTTGTACAGTATCTTGAAATTTCACATTGAAACCCAAAATATAACTTTTTGATTTGGTTTTGTACAAAACTGCAGTTGAGAAAACGAAATCACCCGGAGTGGATCCAAAACAGCTGGCTGCTGAACTTCAGAAGGTTTCCCAGCAGCAGACACCTTCTATTATTTCATCTGCAGTGGAGAAAGGATCATATATACATTCTGGAACAACATCTGCCGGTTCCAGCTCAGTCCCCAGTCCAGGCCAGCCAGGCTCACCCTCAGTAAGCAAGAAAAGACACAGCAGTAAGGTAAATGCTTCCTAATATATACCATCAAGAGACTTGATTATTATGTCTAATAAACATATGTACTACAGAATAAGAAATACCAGGTAAAAAATAGACTTCTTTGTAATGTAAATAATATGGTCAATCTATAATCATATTGATATGTATAGATAAAATAGACCAATAATGACGGGCGGTTACTTTTTTAAATAAGGTATTTTCCATATGACTAGTCTGGGTTCCTGAAGTTTAGATATTCTTGACTTCTACATGATAAGCACACTTTTAGTTTTCTTAAAGTAATTGTCCAGGATGGGGTCCTGCCTGTAGTGCCGCCAAGCTCAGTGTTTGCTTTCACTTTCAGCACAATGATCACTTTTTTCCAGGCTTATTTTTTGACAACCCACACTCCTTCCCTCTGAGCAATGACCATTAAGCGAGGTGATTGTCCTGGACAACCGATACCCCTCCATTCAGAATGTATGCCTCCCCCTCCTGACTGCTAACCAATCTCTATTTTCCCCTTGTCAATTCTCTGAGCTTTCCCCCTCCCTCTCTACATGCTGATGGAAAGTCTCATGCTTATACAGGTAGTACTCTTGGAGAGGACATTCCCTCCCATCTGGGAAGTGTAGAGATGTCAGGTCCCTGTCAGCTCACAGATCCACACATTGGATCACCAGCAAAACAGGTTCAATGTAAAGAGACTTGGTGTTTGCTCCAGAGGTAGTCCACTTACAGGTTTTCCCATCTGCTCGCTGTCTTTTGCTTTCAGCTCAGCTCAGCCCAGTTAAGGTGTGTGGTGCTGTCATGTGATTAGAGTAGTCATGTGATTAGTGTGAACACATGATGCATGCATGCCTCCTGATTGGCTCCTACCTGCCTTGCATCAGGTAATTGATTTGTTGTCTTTGTATCATCTCAGCCCCTTGCTTCCTGTTTTCCTGGACCATGCTTACTCTTATTGGATTCCTCATTTTGACCGTTGTCTTTGGTCTTTTTTTCTGGATTACTCTTGGGCTGCTTCTCTGGATTTTGACTACGGCTTGTTTTGACTACGCTTCTTTGTTGCCAACCCCAACATCCATCTTGCCTACTATCTACCTACAGCCATGCCCAGGCCCTGGTGCCCAGTACTGCCAGGTGGATGACCCGTGGTGTCCTGCAGCTCATCATGTCCTTCCTTGCGGAGGTATCCAGTGAGGACTAGGGCATGGTGTATACCCTGGGTATGTCTGGGTGTTCAGTAGCTCCAACCATTCAGACTTGCCCCGCCTAGTGCCTGACAATAGATCAGTAAAAGACCTAAAATAAGCTTTCTCTGCATTGCAAACTTTGTTTCTAATAAAAATAAATATGTGGGAGCATGAGCACATGTAGGGCTAATAGGTTATAAGGTTAACAGTAGTGCCTGGACAATGACTTTAACATCTCGCTTTTAGTTAATAGCATGCATGTTCCTGAACCTGGTACAATTGGGCAGAAGTCTATTCAGACATCACATGTTATGTATGTGTGTACCCTGTTAAGGGATGCAGCATCATGGAAAGCATTAAGCAAATGAAACAGTTGCAACAGTTCTTTTTTTTTTAATCATAGAAAACTGTCAAGTTTTCCAATATATGTGAAAAGTTGCATTAAGAGTGATATAATTGTACCAAAAATATATTTCTGTTTTTTTCAGTCTACTGAAGCTATAAAGTCACACTCTCATCCTATTACTGGTGAAATACAGGTATTTCAAATCTACTGGGTATCTTGTTTTTGTTTGCTACCTCTATTTAAAAAATGATAAATGTAATTTACATTTAATACGTTGTTTTTAGTGTGATCGGCATAATCTGTGATTTAGTAACTTGTTTTAAAATAATAAATTATAAAACTAAACTAAACTAGTGTTGTTGTTTAGATCCAGTCAAAATGTAAAAGAAAACAAAAATGTGTATACTCCCCTTTTGTCCCCCATGTATGCTAGTGCAGCTTCTCTTTCCTACTTATTATAGACTTTATACCTTTGCACAACATTCTATTAATGTTTAGTGTTCTTCCTATAGAAACTGGAGACGTGTGTTATGAATTGCTTTTCAGAAACCAGAAAAACCCAATTCCAATTGTCTGCCATAAACATGATTTGTGTTCCAATTTGGATCCTCTTAAATCCTAAATTGATTACATTATTTTGACAAATCCATCTAAACAGAACAGAGACTTATTCTAACAGCTTTACAGATAAAGGCACATTTAAGGCAGAAAGTTAAATGAACCTGCTTTCTGCTCTGCCTGTGCTGGCTCAGTGGGGCTGCATTATTCATTCTTTCAGCCTGCTCTATATTTCCTTATAGCAATTAGTAATCTCTCTCCCTTCTGCTAAACTTCCTCATCAGAGCATTACTCATTCATGCATGTCTCAGTATGACAGAAGTGAACTCAGTGAGAGGACCGAGAAAGAACCAGCAGAAGGAATCAAGTTCAGTAGGGTTTATTAGGGAATGCAAAGTGCTGGTGAATGAAAAATGTAACCCCTGACAATCGGCATGGGGCTAATCTTACCCTTTGCATCGAATGTCCTTTTATATATGCTAGTTTCTTCATGTTTTCTTTTCTAATAACAGCCACTGGGGTCATTGGGACCCCTGCGCAACCAATGATTGAATGTAATAAAAAAAATGCACCAATCATATTTGATTTACAGGTAGTCTACTATTTGATATGGTGCCTTGGTAAAGTGTGCCTCAGGCAGCAGAGAGCCTAGCTGTAACTGTAATATTACATCATATTATTAAGAGCCAACCTGACCCATTCCTGCAGGGCGATTTTTCTCTAGTCCTGTACTCGGCACTAATCAATTACCTTAGCACACCTGGGTTCAGCCAATTACCTGGGCTGAATAGGGGAGTTATTTAATAACGGATAGAGACAGGTAGTGCTTCGTAGCAGCAGGCAGCACCTGGTGAACGCCGGGCGCTGTACGCAAAACCACATTTATGAAAGCAAATCTGGTGAGCGACTCTAACAGCGCCATGTAGCGTCTGATGTACTGTTACAGGCAGCTCAGCATATAGCACGGGGGTCTAGCTTCCAGAGCGCCAGGTATTACCTTTAGCTCACTGTTGCTCTCCCATACATTTCAATGGACGTTCCTTTGTTTATGTTTAAACAGCATGTTTGACAATCTTTTTTTTTTTTTTTGCTCAAATCATTGTGTGACCTCTCCTAGCTGCAAACAAACACTTTTAGAAACTTTTTTGACTTTTTATCTTTTTATGCAGAATTGTCATTACAGGTCTGGCACAGTGTTAAAACAATGTCATTCCATGTTTTTCGCTTTGATACTGGTGTATATGTGTTCAAAAACAGCAGACTTTAAGCACACAGTGTCTGGCGCTCTATGCTACAGCAACCAGCTTTTGAACGCCGGTGTGTGTGTGTCCTTTTTTGATAAGTATGGTGTGGAGCGCCGAGAGTCGGTCGCACTAAGTTGGTGCTACTTCTCGCTCCCTGCAGCACTGTACTGGTGTTAGAGCACCCAACACACATCACATTCATCAATGCCAGCCAGGTTACTACAGCGACTGAGGCGCTCTGTTACAGCACCCGATACCCGCTTACAGCATCTACTAGCGGTCGCTCTAAGCGCCGCTATACAGACGCTCGTCTACCGATACCTGACATTAGTAGTGAATCAGCCTCCAAGAGTTCTAACTATCTAAGTCCAAGTGTGTTGAGGTAAATGGTCACTGTGAAGTGCAGGACTGGAGAAAGACCACCCTGCAGGAATGGGTCAGGTTGACATTCCTGCCATCTTAAACCAGACCTTCACCCTGTATGTCTCCCCCACCCTGTACATACAGCTTGCCCAAGATGATGGCACATGAAATCTCAGGCAGCCTGCAGACAGGAAGTGTCTTCTGACTGTGCTGCTCTGCATTCTGGGATTTTCCTGACCCCAGCTCCAGCATTGCACAGCTATAACCCGCCCCTGCAGTCCCCCCTCCTCTCCTCAGTGTGTGATGCTTCTGAGGCAAGATGGTGGGGCCCTTATTCTAGAGTCCTAAACAGATTTGTACCCCAGTGGGGGAAAGTTTAATAAGTTAGTGACTATAAATATAAAATATGCAGATTTTAGGTGCGTGGGAGTAGTTATTTTATGTGTTTGGGTTTTTCACTAAATTATTCAGAAGGTCCGGTTTAAGATAACCACAAATCCTTTCTCTCTTATACTCTTTTTATATTGTTTACTTCCTATTACTCTACAGCTCCAGGTTAATTATGATAAACATCTTGGTAATCTCATAATTCATATACTTCAAGCAAGGAATCTTGTTCCCCGAGATAACAATGGTTATTCGGACCCTTTTGTAAAAGTATATCTTCTGCCAGGGAGAGGGTAAGATAAATGCAGCTGTTCTTTATGTGATTGAATTTCAGCTTTCCTGTATATACTAATGATTATAAGGAGATTGTGGGGGTATCAAGATTATTTTTGTATTTTCCCAAGAGGATGAGATTTGAGGGGCTGAGAGGGTCATGCTAATTATTTGTTAAGGCAAGGTGCACCTTGGATTAATTGCAACCTGCATCTTGGTCAGCTTTATTTTTTTGTACATAATAGTGCAATAAATAAGGTTTATTCCAGTTTTTCAGTTAAGCCCATCATTTTTATAAAGAACTTAGGATATTTTTTTAGCTTAGAAATAACAGCCCCCTATGGGTTATGGAGACAAAACTCCCATTTACCTTTAGAACTGGCCTATCGCAGATGCAGGGGACAATACAGTTTTCCCACTTTATTGGGTGCTAAGTAGGAAAAGCTCCCACTGCCTCTCAAAACTAAGGGTGTAATTCAAGTGATTTTGGATTTTTTTAGATAGTTTGAAGAGGCTGTCTTTTCTAACTCAGCACATAACAGAGTCAAATAAAAATAGTTTCTTCTATTTAAAAAACAGAACCCCCGGCATGTTATGGAGCAGTTTCAGTTGAGATGCAAGTAAATGTAATAAGTTAGCCTCTAAATACTAAATCATAACCCTCCCTTTCTCTCCGGAAAATCCAGAAATCATTTTTTGAAACCCAGGCATCTTATATAGTACTTATACCAAAAGTATTATGTAAATTAAGGTTTACTATGCTTATATAGAAAATTGTTTGAGAATGTTGAATATAGAAACATGACATGAAGCAACCCAAGCTTAAATAATACATTCTATATTTATAATAATATAATAAAGCAGCCCTCAAAACTACCTAGTCCCTAAAAAGCAGATTTTTCTCACATCTCTAAGCTTCTATGTAGACAAAGCTGGCTATTTAACCATACAGCAATAATTAGGGTTTACCAGCAGGAGCTGCGTACCTGCCATAAACCCCATTACTAGCTAGATGGTCATATGGCCAGCAATTGCACTGTGGGAGCAAAGAGGGAGGTGTTAACATTTTGGGCACCCCAATTACGATTTTGATGTGCTGGGGAGCCTTGGATTGTCTTCAGTCAAGGTCCACTTTAATATCAATTGATCAAAGCGAAGTGGAGGTATTGCTTACAGTAACAATAGTAGCTTCTTGGTGTCACATTTCTTTCAATGTTAACACCAACAGCATTATTTATTAACAAGTGAAGGGCTGTCTACCTCTTGTAGGCTGTTATTACTGATTTGTCTCTGCCCAAGCTTCTCCAAATCTTTTGGATTACCCCTTTTGTCTAGCCATATTGAAAACCAAAGTCATTGTTTTTATCATGTATTTTGGATGAAACAAATTGCAAATGGTAAACCACAGCATTTGGCGCTTCGAATCAGTGGTTGTCAGAGTTACCAATGTCTGTAATGAATTCATACTTTGGTTTTGTGAGTGCCACTGGTAATTTTGCATGTGTTTGCATATATGTCTGTGTTGGCTTTAATTCTGATATTTTGATCTATCTAATACATTGAGCCTGTAAAACATTTCTGATCAATATGTTGCAGGCGTTTGCATTGCCAACAAAACTGACTCTCTTTAATCTATGTGCTGTGTCTTTCATGTGTACCTTCTGTTTCATCTTTGGTTGCTTCTGCTTTCACATCTATGTGTACTGTATTTCGTCAATGGGTCGTTGCAGACAAGTCATGGTTGTCCAGAATGCCAGGTAGAGTTTGACTTTTATCTGTTAAAATTTTATAGTTTTCAGTGATTTATAATTAAATGAACATTGAATGTCTTCAAATGAATTTATTAGAACCTTTTCATCAGATATTATATAGTACGTGTTTTCATGTTGGAAGAACATTACATGTCAGAATAGGAACACTGAAAAAACTATACATTTGTGCTACACTATAACTGTAATTACATGCACCATATGATTTTTAAAAGGCCAAGGCCAGACTTCAGCAATCATTCAGACATCAACCTTAAATCTATAGCCACAGACCTCCCCAATAGTTGAGTCTATGCTCGGTCTTGGAAGGCCAGTTTTAACTTTCCAGTGTAGAGTTGGACTTCTGGACTGAGGAATGACCAGGAACCCACTAAAACTAGTCAGGGCTAAGTACTAGAGGGAGTAGCCCATGTGGGAAGTCAGTAACAGGTGACCCTCCACCTGAATCTGTCCAAAGACAGAGTCAATGGTCAGAAACAAATACTAGTTAAATGGATAGTCCAACAGTCAAGATTGATCATGGTCAGGAAGTAAGACAGCGGACTGGGAACCTTTGATCCATTTATAGCACAGTCAATAATCAGTAAATAATTGTACGCAAAGAATACTTTTTCTATTATGAATAGGGTGGTCTAGAGGTGAAATATTTGCCACACTAAATACAGGAAGACATTGTCTAGGAAGGGCTCATTTCGAGGGACAACCTTCTTCTGTTGGGTGTGCAATGAGCAGATGGTAGCAGGATGTGCAGGAGTAGCTATATTTTACAATATGTTTTACAATAGTGGATTAGAAATAGAAAAAAACATTTTGGCGAGTCATTAATAATTAATTTAAAAATATAATAATTATGTATATTCACATTGCCTCCCACCTCAGTCAGTGGGTGCTGACACAACCATTTTTCTGCTGTTGGGGCATACATGCACTCGCTCTAATCTACATGCCCTTTACCATTAAAGCCGACCAAAACCCACATTTTTTAACTAGCATCACCTGAATTGCTTCCCCCCATGAAGAATACCTTTTGACAGTTTTTGATGATCCTGCTTCACTCTGATTTTCAATAATGTCACCTGTTTTAGAGAGAAGCCCCACCTCTTTGAGTCATTGTGGTTGTTGCAAATGGCAGGTGATGTCATTGCCGCATGTATGCAATGGCCAATTGCCTGCCCATCTCACATTGCTGCAACAGAGATCTAACAGCAGTTATTCTATACAGCACTCTGGCCATGGACCAGAATTGTGTAAGCACCCATGGTACACCTTGGGGCCTGCAGGGATGACATAGGTGTCGATGGAGAGAACAGTTCAGTAGGCAAAAATATCTATTTCCAATTCTACAACCTAAAGGGGGAGTATAGGGTTTTGGTCTACTGTAACTTTCAGAAAGAAGTCCACCTAAATGTACCAGTTACTAATTGCAGCAATTTATACAAATCGGTATGTCCCAGCAGCAAGTATGAAGAGCAGATTATTGAGAAAAGGTATGACAGAACCACATTTAAAATTTGCATTGCTATAAAGAATATGGGCTCGATTCAACAAAGGTAGAAATAAATTCGTGTCACTCGAAAAACCAGATCGCATGCACAAAGTTTTAACTTTTTCGAGTGATTCAAAAAAGGGGTTGAATTAAATACTTGCACTCGAAAATGCAATCGTAAAATTTTCTAATCACTCGTAAAATTTTCAAAATGCTCATAAAAAGGCTGTCGCAACGAAAGTTATTGGAAAATGTACTCGAATTTTTTTTCTATTGTTTAGTATTGTTTTCTGACTGTTGCATGGTGTTGTAAGGCTTTTTAATGGGTAAATGTAAATGCATAATTTTTTTTTCAACTTTTTAAGTTACTGTGTAGCTGTATGTACATGGCTAACATTGTGAATACATGTAATAAAGAGGCAAGGTATGCTCTAGTGGAAGTACTAATTAAACAGTAATATTTGTAAGAGGCATGTATGCTTTTTTTTGGGGGGGGGGGTTGGTTGGATTGCCAGGGACCTGTATTAAAAATGTTTCCTCTAATGCAGAAATGTGGCCATTGTTTTCTATACAAAGCTTGCTCACATAGCACCATGTGTCCCTGGGTGCAGGGAGCAGCTCTTTGCTAGCTTCAACCTCATGGTATGCCATTCTTATGCTTACACTATAACGTGGACCAAAAGCCAAGATTTTGACTATTCTGGGTTTTGGTGCACCGCAATGTAAAAACCCAAAGGTCTTCTACCAGTTAATGGTGCCAAATATGGATTCCAAAGCTGCACGATTTAGCCTAGTAAGCTGGAAAAGTGCTTGATATGGCAGCTGATCCACTTCCAAACGTGTCCAAAAATATGGGAATGGGTAGTGTGCGCCTTCTCTGCGCCACATCATCTGCAATATGTTCGAAGTCAATGGCCTCGATTCACAAATCATTGAAAAAAAATCTCATGGTAGTAAAAAATTTAATTCATGAGAAAAAAGCCTGAGAATTTCACTGTTACCAAATCACCAGATAGGAAGACACTGAAAGTCAATGGAACTTTTTACTACTAGTAAAAAAGGGTAAAAAGTTCAGTATTTTTTTCAGGAGTAAAAAAGTGCCATTGACTTTCATTGTCTTCCTAACTAGTGATTCACAAACAGTGGAATTCTCAGGCTTTTTTCATATGAATTGAATTTTTTACTACCATTAGAGTTTACTACCATTGCAAAGAAAGTAAAAGGGCTCCATTGTGAGAGAGCAAAATTAGTTTTCTCCTGCTGAAAGCTGCATCAAAAAACTAGTGTGGAACACTCTAATTTATATCATGTGTGTGGCTCATCAAGTCCACCTGAATCAGTAGTAACATTTTCGAATTGTAAAATGCAGTAGTAAATTTTTCGATCCACTAATTTAATTCGCACTTTTACAATCGCACTCGAATTTAATTCAAGTGACTCCTGTTTTACAATAGTTCCAGGTAGCTGAATCACTCGTAAAAAAAATATAGCAAAATCGCTACTTTTTAAGCACAAAACACACGAAAAATCAATTTTCGACCTTTGTTGAATCGAGCCCTATGTCTGTGGATTTTTTCATTTATTCAAGTTTTTTGTTCTATGCTTAGTAATAAAAGAAGGTAAATGAACCTGTGGGATTTTACTTCGTAGTCATTTAATTGGACAGAAAGTTAATGTTCAGTTAACTTAACCTAATTCTAAAGATATATTTCAATACAATTTTGCATATAAAATATTATACCACCAATCCTGAAGCTTCAGAATCAAAATAGAAAAGTTACTTTTATTTATTTACTTTAGCAGGTAAACCAAGACACCCTATTTTCCAATCCTTTGGTATGCTTGGGATGTACATCAGTATAAAAAAGCCCTGTAACCTGAAATCAAGCTGCAGTTTTAATAAGCCCTCTGTGCTCCTGTAACATCAGCTCTAGAGATGAGGGAACTTTTGAAAAATTTGATTCGGCCGATTCTGCGAATTTTCCAGGAAAATTTGTTTCGGTCCGAATTTATTCGCGACAAATCGCTATTAAAAACGGCTATTTCTGGGCTTCCGAGAGCCTTCATAGGGTTGCAGAACATTTTGCTTGGCTGTAACATGCATAGGATGCATGCTAGGTTAGTGAAATAATATTGTAAAGAAGTATGACATGCAGATCAGAGGCGTCGCTATTAGATTCGCTGTCGCAGAGCGGCACAATTAGAGAGCCTTGAGGTGGCATCAGCATGATGAGCCCATATATTGCCTGAAAAACACACCCTGAATTTGGCAGCAGCATAGGGAGCCCATATATTGCCTGAAAGACACATTTGAGTTGGCAGCAGCATAGGGAGCCCATATATTGCCTGAAAAACACACCCAGGAGTTGGCAGCAGCATAGGGAGCCCATATATTGCCTGAAAAACACACCCTGGAGTTGGCAGCAGCATAGGGAGCCCATATATTGCCTGAAAAACACACCCTGGAGTTGGCAGCAGCATTAGGAGCCCATATATTGCCTGAAAAACACACCCTGCAGTTGGCAGCAGCATAGGGAGCCCATATATTGCCTGAAAGGCACACAGTGGAGTTGGAAGCAGCATAGGGAGCTCATATAGTGCCTGAAAAAAACACATTGGAGTTGGCAGCAGCATTAGGAGCTCATATATTGCCTGAAAAACACATTGGAGTTGGCAGCGGCATTAGGAGCCCATATATTGCCTGCAAAAAACCTCCCGGAGTTGGCAGCAGTAGCAGCATTAGGAGCCCATATATTGCCTGAAAGACACACCCAGGAGTTGGCAGCAGCAGAAGGAGCTCATATATTGCCTGAAAGACACACTCTGGAGTTGGCAGCAGCAGCAGCAGCATTAGGAGCCCATATATTGCCTGAAAGACACACCCAGGAGTTGGCAGCAGCAGACGGAGCCCATATATTGCCTGAAAGACTCACCCTGGAGTTGGCAGCAGCAGAAGGAGCTATCATGCATCAGCTACTCATATGCATCAGCTATTGGTGGGTGGAAATCCTGGCTGATCCATGCCTGATTCATCTTCATATAGGTGAGTCTCTCCACATTTTTCGTGGACAGATGAGTTCTCCTTGGCGTTACTATGGCCCCCGCAGCACTAAAGACCAGCTCAGATGGCACACTACTGGCCGGGCAGGACAGCTTTCCCAGGAAAAACTCTGTCAGTTGCGGCCACAAATCAAGTTTGGCTGCCCAGAAGTCCAGCAAATCCTCAAGGTGCATTGGCATGGTCATTTCAAGGTATGACACAACCTGCTGATTCAGGCGCTCCTCCAGGTCTTCCTGCTGCTCATGAGCAGCCTCACTATGTGGGTGCAGAAAGCTACTCATTAGCGACTGAAGACTGAGGCTGCTGCTGATGGAGCTGCTGCTGCTCCTGCCACCCCCCCAGCAGCCATGGTAGTGGAAGGTGAGCGCAGAGGTCCCCCCGAGTCAGACCTGCGAAAGTATGGACCATGGCACAGATAGGCATCGGCCAACTGACTACGTAGAATGTCTTTGTAGTAGGTCAGTTTGTCCTCCCTCTCAGTGGGTGTAAAAAATGCCCCCATTTTGTGCCGATAGCAAGGGTCCAATAAGGTGGAGAGCCAGAAGTCATCCCGCTGAAAAATGGAGACAATTATGCGGTCACTACGCAAGCACGTGAGCATGCATCGTGCCATTTGTGCAAGTGACTCGGAGGGACTACCTGTCTCCATCTCCACTGCATACTGCCACGGTGTGTCTGGGTCCTCCGTCTCGCCTTCCTCACAACCCTCTAGCTCCTCTGGCTGCTCCTGCTTCTCCTCTCCTGTCAGATAATGCAGATAAACCGCCCATTTCGCCAAAACTAAACTGTGCTTCACTGTGCTCCTCCTCCTCTGCTCCCATGGGGTTTATGTGGCCATGAAATGTATGCGCCATGTCTCCAGTGCCCTGACCAGCCATGCTTTCCAACATGTGTTGTATTACATGAAGCAGCGGAATCACGTCGTTCATGCCGTAATCCTGGTGACTGACAAATAAAGTGGCTTCCTCAAAGGGCTTGAGCAAATGGCAGGTGTCAAGTATGAGCTGCCACTGGTTCACATTAAAGTTACACAGGGGAGTCCCCCTATCTGCTTGGATCATTAAGAAATCATTGATGGCTTTTCTCTGTTCGTATAGTTGATCTAACATATGTAGGGTGGAATTCCAACGGGTGGAAACATTGCAAATTAGACTATGTTAGGGGACACCGTTCTGACGCTGTAGCTCAAGAAGGGTGTGCTTGGCGGTGTAGGAGTGGCTGAAGTGCATACAAAGTTTCCTTCCCATTGTTAGGATGTCTTGCAGATGGGGGGAAGACTTCAGAAAATGCTTGACAACTAGTTTGAACACGTGTGCCATACAGGGCGCATGGCTCAGGCTTCCTTGTCGCAGCGCAGACAAGATGTTACACCCAGTCACCATGGTTCCCATTTCCAATTTTCGTGGAGTAAGCCATGTTTTGATTTCTTGATGAATGAATTTCAGGAGCTCCTCCCCTGTGTGACTCCGTTCGCCATGGCAAACCATGTGAAGCACAGCGTGACACCGCCGTGCCCTGCACACATGGTAGGCTGAAGGGGCATTGAGAATTGACCGTACAGTGGAGGCTGAGGAGACGGCGGAGGATGAGGGGGCCGGAGTCGCACACTGGGACAGGCAAAACGGCCGGGGAGCATGGAGGCCGAAGCGGTGTGACCTGTCAAAGTTGCTGTGCAGGAACCACATTCACCCAGTGGGCCATAAAGGACATGTATTGTCCCTAACCGTAGTTACAGTTCCAGATGTCGGCGCTGCTGTGCACTTTGGTGCATACTGACAGGCTCAAGGACTGGCCCACCTTCTGCTCAACAAATTTGTGCAGGGTGGGTACTGCCTTCTTTGCAAAGAAATGATGGCTTGGGACTCTCCACCTCGGCTCGGCACTAGGCTCTCTGAAAGGTGCAGAGTCCACCACCATAAAAAGGAGGGACTGCAGCACCAGTAACTTGGACAGGAGCACATTTAGCTTCTGCGCCGTAGGATGAGTGGGCGCATACTGTTGTCTCTTGGACATGGCTTCGCTGATGTATTACTGGCGGGATGACTGACTTTTAGTAGGAGGAGCAGGAAGCATCTGGAGCGCCAGAGGATGGGTATGACGCACAGCTACCTTCGGCTGAGGTGCTGGAGCCTTGGCTGGGTGAAACTGGAAGCGGCGTGGCACTGGCTGATGCAGCAGACTGGACCCCCACTTCGGAGCCTCAGTTCTCCCAGGCCGCTTTATGGTGACGCTGCATGTGTTGCCGCAGGGCCGTGGTACCAACATTGGGGCCCTGGCCACTCTTCACCTTCTGTCTACACATCTTGCATGTGGCCAGGTTACCCTCCTGCGGATGCTTGATGAAAAAGTGCCGAACTGCCGAGTAGCTAATTTTCCCTCCAACAGTCCGCACTAATTCACTGCTACTGCTGCCAACTCCAGGAACCCCTGCTCCACTAACTCCCGGGAAGGTAGCCTGCCGCCCCCATTCACATGTGGCTCCAGACATCCCAATTCTGCCACCATGCTGACTGCCAACCCTACTGCCACCTTGCTGCCTCAGCTGCTGACTCTGGGGAAACCTGAGACCCTCTTCTCCTGATGATGATGTCCTTCTGCACCGGGCTCCCAAGTACGATCAGCTTCATCAGCATCATCATCAAGTTGTGTCTGCACGTCACTGATGTCCTCCTCGGTTTCCACAACAGCGTGTGCTGCAGGAGACGGAACGCTCGCCACACCACCTCCCACGCCACTCTCTTCCTCAGTGTTTGTCTGCCTAGCAAAAGAAGCAGCAGATGTCTCCTCCATTTCTTGGCTGGGAAGTAGCTGCTGACTGTCCTCTAACAAGTCGTCCTCACTGAATCGTGGAGCTGAATCCAAAGCATAAGATACGTCGGCTGGAGGGGGGGCATAGGACAGAGGCAATGGAAGGACAGGGGCTGCTCCCGGACCATGCCAACTCAGGGTTGTGTCCGAGGAACCTACCGACTGTTGACTGGGGGTATTAGATGTCACTTGTAATGAGGTCGATGACCGCGTTAACCAATCGATGATGGCAGATGCGTTGCTGGTCGAGACACGTCCGCTAGCAGATACCGGGAGATCAGGCCTCTCACTGCGACTCCTGCTGCCACTAGCCCCTAGTCTGCTGCGACCTCTGCCTGATGAATCTAGACCTCTTCTCGGTGCACATCCTGGCACATCTCTGCCTGCCCAGACTTTTTTATACAAAAGGCAAAAGGTAAGTAGGCAGGTACTCTTAAAAGACACGTGCTAGTATTTGGGATGCCCCCCCCCCCGGCGAAAGGCAAACTTTGTTTACAAAATGCAACCAGTTAGCAGACAGGTACTCTTGAAATATTTATGCGAGTATTTGGGATGCCCCCTCTTCAAATACACAGGTTGGCTGCTTTTATAGTGGAAAAGTGACTTTATTTACAAAATGCAACCAGTTAGTAAACTGGTACTCTTGAAATATTTATGCTAGTGTTTGGGATGCCCCCTCTTCAAATACACAGGTTGGCTGCTTTTATAGTGGAAAAGTGACTTTGTTTACAAAATGCAACCAGTTAGTAGACAGGTACTCTTGAAATTATTATGCTAGTATTTGGGAAGCCCCCTCTTCAAATACATAGGTTGGCTGCTTTTCTAGTGGAAAAGTGACTTTGTTTACAAAAGGCAACCAGTTAGTAGACAGGCACTCTTGAAATATTAATGCTAGCACGCTTTTTAAAGAATGACACCAGGAAAAGGAAAAGCTAAATAGGCAGGTGTGTTATTAACACTAAATATGCTTGAAAGCTAATGCAAACACTTTAAACTTTCCCTGTCTTCCTCACTGTCACAGTGGGATGCCCAGAGAGGGTTGTGCTTTAACTTGAAGTTTTCTAAAAAGTAGTATAATTTTGGTTTACTGTGGACACTGCTCAAGGATGGTGTGTAACCTTTCCATTATAGGACTTTATTCATTTAATTTGAAATCACGCTAATCTTTTGGCTTACTTTACTTCCTTTAGCGCTGAATATAAAAGAAGAACAAAATATGTACAGAAAAGTTTGAACCCAGAATGGAATCAGACAGTTATTTACAAGAATATCTCCATGGAGCAGGTTTGTCCAATGTTATATTGTATAACTGGAAACATATGTACACAGATAACCTTTAATCATTGTAATTCATTGTTCTAAAATCTTAAACTGCTACAGTACTGCAATGAAAAGGCTGTCACTTAAAACCATGTGTATTTTAAAAACTGTACCCTTAACTGAATGATTTTGGTGGGCTCCCTGGGCAACCCTGGTTTCGCTTACACGGACCGCAATGCTTCAGCAAAATCTGACCTGAATCATGGTGTTCATTAGGTCTGGAGTCTGTGCTGTGATTCAGGCCATGAAAAGAGCCCTGGAACTGGTGACAACTGATGGCCAATTGCAAAGCTATATTTCTCTGGGGTAATGCAGGGCTGCGGGTATGCACAGTCAGCAATCTGGATGCCCTCCCGTGCTTAGTAGTTTGACAAGCAATACCTATTCTATTCTCAAAGGCAGAATTAACGCCAAACAGATCAGCAAAGGCAGCCACTTTCCAGTTTTTACCAGTAAAGCTACTAGCTAATTACCTGGCTTAATAAGTAATATTTCTGCATTTTCTTTTCAAATCCTCTGCATTGCAATGGGGCATTTGGAGAACCAGATGTTTTTTGTTAAAAGTAAAAAAAAATAATAAAAAATATTTGGGGCCTTATTTAAGAAATGCTAGCACCACACAATGCCACACATTGGCAGGTCTTTTTCAGCTCTGTCATGTCAAAGCCATATTTATAACGTTAAAATTATTAGCGACTCATATATCACCACTAGAGATGAGCGAACTTTTGAAAAGTTCGATTCGGCCGATTCGCCGAATTTCACAAAGAAATTCGGGTTCGGCCGAATCGAACTTTTACGAAGTTCCCCATCAAAAATGCCGGCATGATGGGAGCCGGCCGGCGGGCCGGTAAAGCCGGCCGGCCCGGTCCCACCTTGCCGGCATTTAAAAAACAAAAAAATGACGCGCCCTCAGATGACAGCTGAGAGCGGCGCCGGCCTCCACGCTCCGGACCTGCAGGTAAGTGTTTGCTTTTTTTTTAAATGCCGGCATGGTGGGAGCGGGCCGGCCGGTTCCGCTGACAGCGGAGTGGGCCGGCCGGTTCCGCTAACAGCGGAGCCGGCTGGCCCGCTCCCACCATGCCGGCAAAAATGCTTTTTTTTTTTTTTTTTTTTTTAAATGCCGGCATGGTGGGAGCGGGCCAGCCGGCTTTACCGGCCCGCCGGCCGGCTCCCACCATGCCGGCATTTTTTTTTTTTTAATTTCAGGAAAAATTCGATCGGCACGAACCACAAAATATTCGGGTTCGTGCCGAATCGAATATTTCCTGAAATTCGGAGCGAATTCCGGTTCGTCCGAACCGGTTCGCTCATCTCTAATCACCACGTAACGCTCAATTTATCACTTGCGTCTGGAGTATTTTGAGCGCCAGCACTGTGAGGCCTGCAGTGCTGACATCAAGTGCTCAGTGTCTCGCTGTCCCATAGACTTCAATAGTCCTTTTTAGACATTGGGTCCAGCAGCATGGGCCAGCTCCAGACCTGTGATGGTGTTTTAACCTTGAGCCAGGTTTACATTTGTAGATAAAGTTAATATGTGGTTCCTAATGGGTCACCTCTGAGATGACACACAACTCTGTATTTTCATCCACTCTGTCTGTTTGTGGGTTTGTGGGGAGCTTATCTTTGTGGAGCACACAACAAGCCAGGATTGTATTCGACACCTTCCCCTCGATTCAAAGAGCAAAAGTTAAGTGATTTCGTATCGAGAATCGTAAGTTTGGGTGGGTGTTTGTCATTTTTTCTTGTTTTTTTGCCCATTTCGTATTCGCACGATCGTTCGCGCATAGACGTATATGAACATACGCATTTCGTACGAGAATCGTATAATTTGCGTTAGTTCGTGTGTTTTTCCCGTCCAAATCGTATTATTTGCGTCCGATCCTATTTTTTACGTCCTTCACATGGGCTTGCGCCCAATTCAGAGAGGTGATTGCTAATTGTTTTGAAGCCCATTAAAGAGCTGCTTTACGAAATGTTTGCCGGCAGCTATTTGGCCTCGGGAGTAGGATGGAGCGGAGCGAGTTTGTGGCACATCAAGGGCTTATGCTTTTTGGCATTGAGTTGATCGAGATGTCTGAGAGCAGATTGCCCCTGCGTCGTCGCATGAACATCGATAGCATGAATGATGTTGAGCTGTTCGAGCTGACCAGGCTTAATCGCGCTTCCCTCCATAAATTATATAGTGAGCTGCGGCCATGGTTAGCCCGCACCACAAGGAAGGGGCATGCAATTTCAGGTATGACCAAGATGCTTGGCTGCCTGCAATTTTTGGCGAACGGCTCGTTCCAGAGGCTGGGTGCCCTCTCTGTGGGGATGTCACAGCCTACGCTGAGCCGCGCACTGTCTAAATTTTTGGAAGGCATGGCTGCCATAACTCAAAAATATATTTATTTTCCTGATGATATGGCAGCCAGAAACGCCATTAAGCTTGGGTTTTATAATGTGGCCGACATGCCCAACGTTATTGGTGCAATTGACTGCACACATGTGGCACTCGTACCTAGGGCAGCCGACGAGTATATATATAGGTATTGAGATTGGTTATTATGTTGCCCAACGTGTCATGTAACCTGTTTTCCTTTGCGGCAGCATATTTGTTTATCCCTCATTTGTGTAGCTGCTTTATCTCGGCTTTTCATTAGTCTTTCCCAATAGAGTGCAGACATGTTTTGTGGTTAATTTATTAGTTTGGGTCAAATATCAATTACCCTTTTTGTATGTTTTTTCCTTAAGGAATCGTAAAATGGGACACTCACTTAATGTCCAGGCCGTGGTTGGTCCGGATATGCGGTTTATGAGTGTCCTTGCCGGCTACCCCGGATCGTCCCACGACTCCTATATCCTCCGGCGATCTGGGTTGTTTCGGAGATTTGAGGCAGGTGAATTTTCGGGGGCATGGCTGCTTGGTAAGTGTGTCCTATTTGTGTGTTATTAAATGTGGCATTAATCTTGTATTTGTTGATATGTTTTTTAAGGATAAATTTACAGAAGCGTACAACTGCCTTTTTCTTGGCTCATATATTAGGAACTTACCCAAAAAATCCTTGTCTCGCTGTGGCCTTCAGAATGTTTTCCCTTTAGTTAGGATGTCTGTAAGTTCCTTGTGCCTAAATATATTGGTTTGGAGTTTATACCCAAGGATCTTTGACCTTTGGCTCCTTTGGGACTATTGGTCTTTAAATGTCAAAGTGGACTTAAACTGCATACATTGTATTTTCCAGTGAAATGTGGATAGGGATCTTTGACCTTTGGCTCCTTTGGGACTATTGGTCTTTAAATGTCAAAGTGGACTTAAACTGCATACATTGTATTTTCCAGTGAAATGTGGATAGGGATCTTTGACCTTTGGCTCCTTTGGTACTATTGGTCGTTAAATGTCAAAGTGGACTTAAACTGCATACATTGTAGTTTCCAGAGAAATGTGGATAGGCCCTCCACAGCATCCTAATTGTAACATGTCTGAAAACTACAAATATATGTAAAATACAAATACCCTTGGCCGTGCAGATGTTTGTTAATTAATTGGTATATAGAAGTGCCATTTTTATTTAGGTGATACCTTAGTGCAATTTTTGTGGGCCCTAATGTGCCCTGTTTTTTTTTGGGAACACTTTACCTTACATCATTATGATATCTGTGAAATTTTTGGTGTTGGTTGTGTTGCCTTTTTAATTTTGATTACATTTAATTCTCTGTTTAAGGTGATTCCGGGTACCCACTTCTACCCTGGCTCATGACGCCTGTGCTGCGGCCCCAGGATGCCTCTCAGGAAGCGTATAACCGTGCGCATCGCAAGACCCGGGCTGTTGTGGAGAGGGCCTTTGGTCTGCTGAAGACACGTTTTCGTTGCCTTGACCATACTGGGGGGGCCCTGCAATATGATCCCAAGAAAGTGATCGACATTATAATGGCATGTGCTGTTTTGCACAATTTTGCCATCATGGAACGTGTCCCACGTTATGTGGACAGCCTGCCCTCTTCAGCCGTCGAGGATGAAGCCGAGAATTTTGAGGGGCCCCCCAGTGAGTCTGGCCAATCTGTTCGAGCCAACCTGATCAGCCAGCATTTTAGTTAACTTTTTTCCCTGTCTCACCATTCTGTATGTCTGTGTTATCCTTTTTGAAACATATGTTGTTTTGCCGTAATGTGGCATTACCTCTAAGTAAAACATTTAGACCTTAATTGTTGCCTAATGTATTTCATGTAGTTTCCTTAGCTTTCGCTTTGCATTGTTACACCTCTTCAAACCAAAATTATCTGGTTTAGGCCAAGCTGTTAAAAATGTCTTCCCACTAAAAACGCCACAAGTATTGGAAGTGAAATTTTTGTTTTACTTTGAAAATGAAAAATTATAGTGGTTAACAGAAATCAGTCCACATACATCTGTGGTAACAAATGGATAACATTAAAAAAAAAACATCGAGCACATCTACACCTGGAAGTGAGTGGCACAACCAAACAAGGACACCCAGTCCAAAGGCCAGCCTAGTCCAGTCATTAATATTGCCTGTGCCCAGGGATATTTGGGCATGGCCATAATGTCACACAAACATGTCTGCAAACAGGAGGAGCACCAACCAAATACATAGGTAAAGCCATAAGTGGCCAGATAAACTCCACATAGACCTATGGCATTGGCTAGTGGCCTTAAGCATTACTCTAAGGAGCTATATGGGAGCAAATACAAAACACAACCTGCCAGAGCAACACAAAATGGATTGTTTGAAACCTCAAAGGACAAGTAAATACAGTGGGGGTTAAGAGAAAAGATGTCCCACACACCCATGGCTTAATAGGGTGGCTGCCCATAATACCCAGGTGGAGGTCCAGGTGGAGGTCCATGGGAATGGGACCTAGCCTGGGCCATGGCAGCATTGTGAATTTGAAACTGCTCCACAATGTTTCTCTGCATATTGGTCATCTCAGCCATGGCTGACTGGATGCCATTACTTGCATTGGCCACGTTGCTGTTGAGGGTACGCAACTCCGCGAGGATGCCCTGTAGACTGGTATGGATGTTCACCATGTCGGCATGCCTTTGCTCACGCTCTGTAACGAGCTGGGCGTCATAAGAGTCCCTTTGTTGGGTCCATAATTGAAGCAGGGCACTCTGCCTCCCCTGGGAAATTGTGGGGCGGCGTAATGGCGTCCGCCGCACAATTACCCTGGCTCTTGGGCGTGCCCTGCCGCGTGGTGTCGTACCCTCAACAGCAACCGGCCTGCTTTGCAAATCCTCAGCAGCAGAGTGAACACTGGGGACTGTAGTGTCAGTCTCCCCATGTGCAAGCACAATGGATGGAGATTCACTCTGCTGCTGAGGATTGGCCAGAGAAACATTATGGAGCAGTTCCAAATTGGGACCCAGGGGGAGTTCATCCGACGTGCCCTGTACGGAGACATCATCATCTTCCTCCATGTCCTGGATCTCTTCCATGAGTGTGCGGGTCTGTAGGGACATATCAAAAAAAAAAGGCTAAGTTTGCGTCCCAATTTTGGATTTCAACAGTTTAACACATTCTTAAGCACTTGTTAGTATTTATGCTACTAAATTAACTTACCGAAAATCTCTGATCTGGGCTCCGATGCTGTACGGACCTGGTAGGCATAACCAAACTGGGGGGTGAGTTTACCCTTGCTGAGGGATCATGCTGGGCTGAAGAAGAGAAAAAAAAACCACGTAAACACACACACATAACCTTTTTTTGGATAGGTAATCAAATATAGCTCTATTTGTAATATTATTCAACTCTAGAGCAATGGTGACCTTTGTTCAAACCCACGCAAGTTTACATAGGTGCAATGGCTCGGACAAACTGCTAAGTGACCTCAGTTCTAAGTCATGAAGTGTACCCAGTCAGCATCCAACTTTCAAGGCACATTTTTGGATTTAGCCTACCATTCGCTAGGTCCGGGGTACTCAAACAATTGTTTGAAACGCCCATTTAAAGGTATGTGGTGAGAGGTGAATGTCTGGCCATGGTGCTGACGCAGGGGGTGTCTAGTTAAAAATAAAGACACTGGTGGAGGGGCTGGAGATTTCTAAGTGCCAACTAATAAAGGCTGCTTGCCCTTGCTGGGCTGGATGGGCCAGAGCTGAGGGGACAGGGATTGGATGGCTAAAGGGGGGAGTTAACGTATTGATGGTGATGGGATGGATGGAGCCAATCTGTTACAAATGTATGGGGCTTATGTGGGGGGGGGCATGGGGGGACTGTGGCACATGGGCCAGAGCAGGGGCAGCGGGACACGATTGTGGCCAGTGAAAATTTAAATAAGTTACTGTGTACCTTGCAATGCCACTTCCTGGGCAGTACTTCATATTGCAATGCTATGTTTCACGGAGCCATGACATTGGGCAGGAGACCAACCACTACATGGCCGATCAAGGGGGCAGCTCTGAGCACGTCAACACAGAAGTAACTGAGTGCAGGGCTGTCTGGGCAGGGGTCCTTGAATGTGGTGGCAAGGTCCGCATTGGGACCCCGGGCCGCCAGTTGAGTCTCGCTGCTCTTGGTCACATATGTTTGTGGGTGGCTAATTAAATTGTTAACTCAAACACAACTCACACAAGCAAAAGGCAACCCATACATAATGATGTGTGTTTTGTGATTGATTCCAAATATCTCACTTATCTTGCGAAACTTCATGACTTTAACAATACAATTGGACATTTGAACTTTGCCATAATGGCTGTGGGCCTAAATGTGTGATTCCCAGGGCCAAAAAGAGGACACAAACAGCCACAGTAGTGCGAGGCCAAGCAAGGCAAACCATAGGGGCATCCCGTTAGCTTGTTACTAGTGAACTGTCGATTATTTAGCAAACAGGCAAACATGCAGATTTAAGAGTACTCACCGTGGGTACGGGTCGGTGAGTCTGTGTCCCTTAGACCAGCATGTCCACCGACCGCGACCGGATGGAGAAGTCCAAGCACAATCTCCTCAGCAGGGGTAAACTCCAATTTAGATGGAAAGCCACCGCCAGTTTTCAGGCTGAAAAGAGAAAATTGTTTGGTACTCAGAAAAGGTGCATACAGTACATCCAAAACATTAGATTTAGCGTAAACATTTAGTTACCTGTAATTATGCCTTTTAATTTCTTTTTGCCGTACAGCATACTTCAGATCAGAGATTTTCTTCTGAATTTGGGACACATCTTTCCTCTCTTCCCCCGCTGCATTTACTTGTCGGAGGATGGTTTCAAACAATTCCATCTTGCGCTGCTTGGTGGTGTGTTTGGATTTGCTCCCATATAGCTCGTCATAGTATAATGTAAGGCCACTAGCCAATGCCATATTTTGGTCATGGGAGAATCTCCCACTCAACTGGCCGCGGCGCAATGTGCGGCCAGATGGTTGGCTTGGCTGCTCCTCCATGTGTGCAGACACATGTGGTGACATTATGGCCTGGGGCTGGGTAGGGGAATGGCCGGATTGGTGGCTTCCCAATGACTGGACTGGACTGGCCAAGGGACTGGGTGTTCTTGCGTGGCTGGCCACCGAACTTCCAGGTGTAGATGTGGTCATGGGGGCAATTCGGGGCCCTCTTGGGGGGCTAGGTTCCCGGCTGGTGCCAGGTCGTGGGCTCTGTTCCCGGCTGGTGCCAGGTCGGGGGCTTCTGGCCCTGGATTGGGTTCGTCGGGCCCTGTAGGGGCTTCTGGCCCTGGATTGTGTTCTTCTGGGCCTGTCGGGGCTTCTGGCCCTGGATTGGGATCTGCGGGCCATGTAGGGGCTTCTGGCCCTGGATTGGGTTCGTCGGGCCCTGTAAGGGCTTCTGGCCCTGGATTGGGTTCGTCGGGCCCTGTAGGGGCTTCTGGCCCTGGATTGTGTTCTTCTGGGCCTGTCGGGGCTTCTGGCCCTGGATTGGGATCTGCGGGCCATGTAGGGGCTTCTGGCCCTGGTTTGGGATCTGCGGGCCCTGTAGGGGCTTCTGGCCCTGGTTTGGGATCTGCGGGCCCTGTCGGGGCTTCTGGCCCTGGATTGTGTTCTTCTGGGCCTGTAGGGGCTTCTGGCCCTGGTTTGGGATCTGCGGGCCCTGTCGGGGCTTCTGGCCCTGGATTGTGTTCTTCTGGGCATGTAGGGGCTTCTGGCCCTGGTTTGGGATCTGCGGGCCATGTAGGGGCTTCTGGCCCTGGTTTGGGATCTGCGGGCCCTGTCGGGGCTTCTGGCCCTGGATTGTGTTCTTCTGGGCCTGTCGGGGCTTCTGGCCCTGGATTGGGATCTGCGGGCCCTGTAGGGGCTTCTGGCCCTGGTTTTGGATCTGCGGCCTCTGGATGGGCTTCGGGGCCTGGATGGGGTTCGGGCCCTGGATGGGGTTCGGGCCCTGGCTGGGCTTCGTGCCCTGGATTGGGTTCTTCGCCCTCTGGCTGTGCTTCGGGCCCTGGATGGGGTTCGGGCCCTGGATGGGGTTCGGGCCCTGCTGCGGGGCATGGGTTTCCGAACTGCCCTACTTGAAGGCATGGCCGGTGTGGGCTCACTGGTGCTGCCTGTTCTGGGGGCAGAGGTGGTGGGTGCTGCAGTTGCCAGCTTTTTGGCTGCAGGAGGGGCACGAGGCTTGGGGCCCCTTTTTTGGGTACCTGAGGGTCCAGGGTCCCTTGGTGGGGCCGAGGTGGGAGTCTTGGATCTCAGTTTTCGGCCAGCTTGCTGGGACCTTGTGGTGGGGCCCTCCGCGGTCTTGCTTGCCTGGGGTCGCTTGCTCATCGCCTTTTTTGGTGCCATCGTACACAAATGCTCAAAGAGAATGAGCTTGGGGGGAAGGGACCTTTAAATAATGAGCCCAGCGTGTGACGCCTATGCGCACGACTACGCGCTCGTACGAACGTACGTTCGAGCGGAACCAGGAAACCGCTGGGGTTTCACTTATCTGCTGCCTGGAAGAAGACTAAAGATGGCGCCCACTATCTTCACCCGTCAACAGGAAGAGATCCTCATGCTGGTAAGTGGCTGCCTGTGCATTTTAATAGAATAGTCAATGATGGCCTAAATGTAAATGATGCGTTGGGAACTAGTTTGGGGTCTCTTAATGTTTAATCACTGGCTCCTCACACTTCATCCTCAAGGGCCGAGCCTGGCCACGTTTTCACCTGTCTATGCTGATGTCCTAATTCGGCCAATTGCTCCGGCTTAGCAACAGTTAATTAACCTGTGGAGTAGCGGGGCGAGCTGTCAAACCTGGCCTGTCTCGGACCTTGATGCGGATGTTTGCGGAACACTGTTTTCCTAAGCCATAAAAACACAACGGGAAGCCACACACGTGGTCCAAAAGCCTAAGCATTAGGCTACATCTTGGATGTTTAAACCATCCTAACATGCCATAGATGCAGGTGGCCTGATTCTTGATGTTGGCTATTATCTGTATGTACATGGTGTGTGATACATATAACATAAGACCAGACTGTCAATCACAGTCAACGTCCTCTTTAAGGCACTCCCCAAAAATGGCGGCCATTCGAAATGTGTGTGTTAATGACATTAAATACTCAACTTGTGATGCAACACATATGGGTCTGTGTGTAAAAGTAAAAGCTCTGTGTCCATTATGTTTTTCAGATCATGCTTCAGCGCCGGTATGACTTCGCGCCCAATGTGTGCGAGAAAAGGGACATCGCCCGGGAGATCATCGCCGAGATCCACCGTGTGACCAGCACCACCTTCACTCACACCCAGATAATGCAGCATTGGTCGGACCTGAAGCGTCTGCACATGCCCCGGGTGCGGAGGTTTTTTGGGATCCATTTCCCAAGTAAGTACAAAGCAATTGCATGGTATATGTTCCAAATGTCTAAGTTATGCCTTTATTTATAATGACTTTTCTTTGGTAGTGTTGGAAATGGATTTCAGAATTCGCCGCACCCGGAGACGTACAGGCCGACCAGTGCTGCATGACTCTGCATCTGTGAGTGAAGGTGGTGGATCTCCCGGGCGACGGACCTACCCCTCCTCTGTGGCCTCCTCAGACCAGCCCCTGGACCTTACCACAGAGGAGGGGCCAAGGCGCGTGGGCGTGGAGTCATACCTGGCCACGCATGGGGAAGGCTCTGGTATGTCACTCTTCATGTATAGGCACAAAGATATACATGGCAGGCCAAAAACTAAGTTATCCTTTATTATGTATTTGTAGAAGCTTCAGGAGCGGGTGAGATAGTGGAGGAGGAGGCAGCAGAGATGCTTGAAGTCGATCCTGGCGAAGGTGAGTGATGTCAGCCAGACTGGGAGCCAGATATGTTGGGGATAGTGACTCTCTACAAATACTAACCAAATGTCACATGTTTCTCCAGGGACTTCTTCACAGCAGAGCCAGGACCAAGGGCAGCCTGTTGGCCCCAACCAGCCATCTGTCGGCCACCAACTCCGTAAGTCTCCATGCCATTATTCATATTAATGTTTGCTTAGCTAATAACACACACATAACTAAAGGCGTAGCCAATGTGTAGTTCACACTTTCATGTGGGCACTTCGTTAGCTTAAAGAGGACCCAAACTAGTATTAAGAACCAAAGACTTAGCCATCACACTGTACCTACAGATTAGAAACATGGAAAAACACCCTTCACCCATCTAATGCATGTTATTAGACAGAACAAAACCAATATTGGGGAATATGGAATGCACAATATTTACAGGCAGCATGGGATACAGATTGAAAAAAGGAAGGTGCTGCCATGCATTGTGTGAGTGATGACCTTTCCCTCAACCCAGCTATGCTCTGGATTCCCAACGCACCACTGTAACCTACTCCCCTGTACTTTATCCAACTCTCCACTCCTCATTAAGTGTTATGCTTCAGAGTCCAGATGGCGGCGCTGTAATCCCCAAAAAACCCTAAATAACTTTGAGGTGGTGCAGAATCATTTGTGAATAGTTATTGGTTTTCATTAAATAATGTTGAAGGTCCGGTTTAAGGAGTTTAAACACTTACCTGTGGGAAATGCATTAACTGTATCCCTTTGAAGAAGGACATATGTCATGCATTTACATGTATTTGATTAACCCTAAATCTATTTCCAGCATACAAACCGGTCTGGGACTCCTATTTATGTTTCTTTCTCTATTGGTTACAGGGATGATCCCCCAAACCTTGGCGGGAAAAAAAAAAAGAATGAAGGAGTTGGTGGCCGAGCTGCTGGCCATACAGGCGACGTTGGGGCCAACAGATGAAGAAGACGAGGAGGATTAGTGCCCTTGGTCCTGGCTCCTTTCTTAAAGTTGTTTTAAAATTTTTACAAATTTTAACACTTGTTTTATGTTTTTGGTTAAAAACCCAAAAAGATGTATTTTTAAAAAAAAAAAAAAAAAAAAAAAAAAAAAAAAAGGTGTTTTACTGTTAAAAAAATACAAAATATTTATATTTGTTTTTCGGTGAAAAAAAAAAAAAAAAGGTTTACCAAAAAAAACCCAAAAAAAAAACAAAGTTTTTACAATTATTCAAAAAAAAACAAAGAAAATATTTTAAAAAAATTATATTTTAATCCTTCAGAAATGTGTCTTTTCTAATATGCACACACCCAAAAAATTACACAAACCAGAAACAACACACTTAGAAACATATAGACACATGTAAATTATGTGATATTCTAACGTTTTATGGACCGAGAAATGAAGTTGGATGCAAGCGCTAAGGGGTTTAGGTAAGTTTGAGGGACCGAGAAATGAAGTTGGATGCAGCCGCTAAGGGGTTTAGGTAAGTTTGAGGGACCGAGAAATGAAGTTGGATGCAGCCGCTAAGGGGTTTAGGTAAGTTTGAGGGACCGAGAAATGAAGTTGGATGCAAGCGCTAAGGGGTTTAGGTAAGTTTGAGGGACCGAGAAATGAAGTTGGATGCAAGCGCTAAGGGGTTTAGGTAAGTTTGAGGGACCGAGAAATGAAGTTGGATGCAGCCGCTAAGGGGTTTAGGTAAGTTTGAGGGACCGAGAAATGAAGTTGGATGCAAGCGCTAAGGGGTTTAGGTAAGTTTGAGGGACCGAGAAATGAAGTTGGATGCAAGCGCTAAGGGGTTTAGGTAAGTTTGAGGGACCGAGAAATGAAGTTGGATGCAGCCGCTAAGGGGTTTAGGTAAGTTTGAGGGACCGAGAAATGAAGTTGGATGCAAGCGCTAAGGGGTTTAGGTAAGTTTGAGGGACCGAGAAATGAAGTTGGATGCAAGCGCTAAGGGGTTTAGGTAAGTTTGAGGGACCGAGAAATGAAGTTGGATGCAAGCGCTAAGGGGTTTAGGTAAGTTTGAGGGACCGAGAAATGAAGTTGGATGCAAGCGCTAAGGGGTTTAGGTAAGTTTGAGGGACCGAGAAATGAAGTGGGATGCAAGCGCTAAGGGGTTTAGGTAAGTTTGAGGGACCGAGAAATGAAGTTGGATGCAGCCGCTAAGGGGTTTAGGTAAGTTTGAGGGACCGAGAAATGAAGTTGGATGCAAGCGCTAAGGGGTTTAGGTAAGTTTGAGGGACCGAGAAATGAAGTTGGATGCAAGCGCTAAGGGGTTTAGGTAAGTTTGAGGGACCGAGAAATGAAGTGGGATGCAAGCGCTAAGGGGTTTAGGTAAGTTTGAGGGACCGAGAAATGAAGTTGGATGCAAGCGCTAAGGGGTTTAGGTAAGTTTGAGGGACCGAGAAATGAAGTGGGATGCAAGCGCTAAGGGGTTTAGGTAAGTTTGAGGGACCGAGAAATGAAGTTGGATGCAGCCGCTAAGGGGTTTAGGTAAGTTTGAGGGACCGAGAAATGAAGTTGGATGCAAGCGCTAAGGGGTTTAGGTAAGTTTGAGGGACCGAGAAATGAAGTTGGATGCAGCCGCTAAGGGGTTTAGGTAAGTTTGAGGGACCGAGGGTTTAGGTAAGTTTCTGGTTGAGGGTGCGCATGCGCAAGATCTTATAAACATACGAACGCACGAATCTAAGAGGCCAAAAACCAATGAAAACCAGAGGCAAACGCAAGTAATTGGAAGAGCTTGACGATGGAAGCAGCCGAAAAAACAGGCTGCCGCCGCAACAGGTCAGCACATGAACGTGATTTTTACGATTGCCAACTGACTGAGGCAAGTTCGGGAGATATCATACGAACGGACGTATCTTTTAGGATAGAAACGTATTTGCTTATTGAATCACTCGCAAGTTCATACGAACGCACGAGCGGACGGGAAAAATAGGATGATCGTGAGCCAAATCCAAGCTGTTACATGTTTCTTTGAATCAACCCACTTGTCTGGGCTGGCTAGCATCACTCTTGTGTGCTTTCAACAGGCTAATAGTTGTTTCCCCAATGCATCTGTTTTTTGGTGAGCTGCATTGATTTGCACTGATGTGTGTAATAGTGGGTGTGGGTGCTGTTTTTGGTTTGCTGTGCTTGTTGTATGTGTTTGGTATTTTGGTTGTGTTTGTTGGTTTGTGAAGTGGCATTGCAGTGCTGCTCCGACCAAGATTGAGCATTTGTGTTTGGGGTGTGGTTGTGTTGCTGCCACAGAGGAGAAGAAGGAGGTGGAGGAAGCCACAGTGTTGTGACTCACAGCTGACCGGCTGTATGTGGTGGATTTAAGTGATGAACATGCGATTCCCCCTCAATCGAGCCACACTTATGTCACTGTGCAACCAAATCCACCAACTGACCCTGCCACTAGGTGCAGCAAGGCGTGCCAGGCATAATGTGGCTTTGTGCCTCATTGAACATACTGGCGAGGGGCACTTTTCAGGCCACTGCAGCTCTATTCAGCGGCATCAGCCAGCCCACCATGTGCTGCATCTTTGATAAGGTCATCCTGGTCATATGTGACCTGATACTCACCTACATACAATTTCCAACCGATGAGCAAAAGGTGCAACACATCAAACTTGTGTTTTACCCCAATATGCTTGGGTGCATTGATGGGACCCATATTTCATTCCAACCCCCTCGAACACGGGAACTGCACTTCCATAACCATAAAAGCTTCCATTCTCTGAATGTGATGGTTGTGTGCAGTCATGAGATGCGGCTGAGTGCAGTGAGATCATGGTTCCCAGGTTCATGCCATGCCTATATGTGCCAATAATTGCCAGGAAAAGAATCAAAAAAATGCATGCAAATAAGCGTGCAAGCTGTAGTTTGCTTAAGATGATTAGGGAGGCAGCCAAAAGACTTGTCTAATGACCCCAGTGCGCAACCTGTAGAGTAGATATGTGCTACAATGCAGCTCACCAAAAGACCAGATGCATTGTGGAATGAACCATCGTCCTCCTAAAAGCACACTTCCTATGTTTGGCCCGCCCAGGAGGGGAGATGCTATACAGACCAGAGAAGGTGTCAAAGATCATCCTGTGTGCCACACAATCTCTGTATACTACATCGGATGGAAGAACCAGAGGAAATGCAATTGGTGCCTGAAGACACACAGACTGTTTTTGCCCAGCGGGCACAAATGATTACTTCATTTTGGGGGGTTAGTGGCAAGAACTAGGAATGTAATTATGCCCTAGGGACAGCAGGAAGGCATTGGGACCCAGTTAAAGCATAGTTAAAAACAACACTACAAAAAATGAGGACAACCTTAAACCACTAGCAGCCCAACAGAGATTTAGCAGAGCTAAAAAATAAACACTTTAGACTAACAGTTTAGTATTTTCTTCTTTATAGGCACCATAAAGAAGTCACTGTATAGACACATTTGGAAACAATTTATGTAAACAATTATGTTTTGGGTTGATTTTGCTAATTTATTTGTGGATACTTTTGTCCTTTAGTAATAAAAATACAGTTTAACTGACTTGTCTGTGATGTATTCTCTTTGGTTTAGCTAAATAAAGCTGGTGTGGCATGACTTAAATCAAGAAAGCTGGAATCCCAAAAAATGCATAGTGTTAAACAGTGTTAAACAGGGATCTAGGTTCATGAGCGCCAATAGCTCATTACATTTATTAACTGTACAGTGGCACTTTGGCTGCAGGGCCAAACTATTTCTACACCATTTCTTTATTTCCTGCATGGTGGCTTGGGGGCTGTCTGAGCCTCTCAGCATCAGTATAAATGGTGCTGATTGGTGCTATTAATAAATTAGGCTTTTAGCTTATGTTCATACCTGTCTGGTTGCATTTGCGGCATGAGTAAGAAAACCTCTCAAAATTAAAACTCTCAAGAGTCTCATTTTGAAAGAGTAACTAGTTTTCCTTTGATACTTCCTGTAGAGTATTTCCTGGTTCTACGATTTTAACCCATATATGTTCCCCATTCTGAATTTCCTATATAGGTTTACCGGTTTATTCCATTCTCACCCTTTTCACCAGAATAGCTTTGCCCACATATAGCCAACTAATAGAAAAAAATTATTTTTCCTGCATCAGTTACCTATCCACCCATCCTTTGTTTCCTTGGTAACAAGTATTTAATTTTTAGTATTATAACATATAAAATAGCTATATGCAGGTTATAATTTACAGTATTTACATGTTACATATTTAACAAACTTTTTAAAATTATAATTAAACAGAGGATTTTCCTGGCTTTCTGACTATTTTAAACATGAACATAGCTAAAATTATCTTTATTTTTTTAATTACAAGAAAATCTAACTTCACTAAAGCATTACCATAGATAATAGGAATAAAGCTTAAAATATGAAATCACCCTTTTTAAAACGTTAAAACTATCTAACGTTATAAATTGAGACTATGGGCCTTTTTAGTTTCTTTTTTTGTGGCTATAGCGCCAGCTCCAGAGCGCCGCCATTTTGTCTTATCTGGCACTGGGCTGTGAACTATATTGGTGCTAGCAGCAGCTGCATAGCACGCTAACTAATTAATTTTGATTGCTGCACTAGGTATTTGCCGGCCTATGTCAGCGACTTTTGGACCCAGCTGCAGATTATCCCAGCACCACTTTGGACCACCTTTTCTGTGCTCAACAGCATATTTATTATTTTCACCCTGAAATATTTGATGCTGTATTCTTTCGGTGCTGGTCCGGGTTTCATCATTACAGTTACCAGAAATAACTGCTAGGAACAAACTTTACAGTGCATTTAGGCTGTGTTTTAGTTGTTTTTGTTCAAATTACACAATGGGGGTCATGCTAAATATTCGGTGAAGCCACTGTGACTTGCAGTGTGCATTGTGGTGTGGATTGCAACCTGCATGCCGGTGAGTTTTTTAGCTTTTAGACACAGAAAAGCTAAAAAAAAGTTTTTTCTACCTTTTTTTACCCCAAAATTACCTGTACATGTGATGACTTAATTTTTAAGTTTGGAAACAACAGCACCCTATGGGCTATGCAGAAAACAATGGTGAAATCTTTAGCATAGCCCATAGGGTGCTGTTATTTCCAAACTTTAAAAATATATCCTGAAATCCCTGGAAAATGAATGTACCTCAACTGTAAAAATGTGCCCTCACATGTACAGATGATTTTTTGGGGGGTAATGTAGGACAGAGACTTTTTATTTCACTTTTTGTGTGTTATCCCTAAAAAGCTCCCTGGCATGCAGGTTGCAATCCACACCACACTGGCTTCACCAAATATTTAGCATGACCCCCAAAGTCAAGCAAAAGAAGCCATTATAATAATTTTTCATAACCCCACAAAAATTCATTTTGACAAGTCCCAATGCAATTCTATAAAAACAAACTTGTTCAATATTATTTATAAACATTTAACACTTCAATCCAGTTCTGCATATTTTGCTCTATGGAATCTTGACCTACAGCGCCCCACCTGGCACTGCTTCAACCAGAGCGCCCGGCTCTGCAACCTTTTTGCTGCTAGTGTTAAAACAGACCACCTGGCTGCCATATCTGTGTTGGCATTTTCTCATTTCTTAAATTGGACACCGAGTGCCACTGAAGCCAAAAAAGTGGTGCTGTGTGGTGCTCACGATTCTTAAATAAGGCTAGAAAATATTTTTGAATATTTTTTTTGCAGCAAATTAAATTATAGCAATCCTATTTGTTAACTCCCTGGGTAGATTATTAAACCACACATGTAAATCATAAAAAAAAAAAAAATATTAAAAGTTATTGGCAAGTCAAAATCTTAAAAAAAAATCAGTAGCTTACCTTTCACTGAGTGGCTCCAGTCCTCATTCTGGTTTCCAATCCCACCCCGCCAATGTGGTCCACAAATCAACCTTTGGGGAGTAAGAACGGAAACACCCCCCACTACTGGCCCAGGCATCCTATGTGGCTGCCTCTCTCTGCAGCTATGGAACCCTCCTCTCTGATCACTCACCCCCCTTATTTGATCATAGTATGTGCTGTCAATAATAACTAGAGGCACAACAATGCACTTTTTTCTTTACTATAGCGCAGCCTCGGGCACACACATTAGAGACCGCCTGTTATGAATATGTAAAGCACACAGTGTGCTTACATCACAATGCTTTTGCCATGCCCTCTGTTTCTCTTCAATGTTTCTATTCATCTCCAATACTCTATTACTTTTACAAATAACTTTGGAACTACAAGGTAATTTTGAAAACGGATTGAAGTTTGGACAGTGCAATATGTAGCCCAAGACAATGGGGCAACAATTGGGCTTGCCTTTAATATAACTTTAATATACTTACATGCTATAATATACTTACATATTTTAAACACTATAAAAAGGTTTAGTCTGAATGTACAGGGTTTAGACCGAACCCTTTTCCTCAATCAATGTCGCCATTAAGTCATTTGACAAGTATGAAAAATGATAGGCTTCGGAAAGTATAGAAAGATGAAAAGTCTTTTAACAATCAAGGTTATTTTAGTGTCATTATTAATCTGTCTGTATAGTTGATGGAGTGCTTGTGACATTGTAGAAAATTGAGCTAATTATGTTTTGAATTCCAAATCAGATAAAGAAGAAAACTTTAGAAGTTACAGTGTGGGATTATGACAGGTTCTCTTCCAATGATTTTCTTGGAGAGGTAAGACATGAAAACAACAAAAGATGTCTAAACACTATTTTAACTATATAATGCAAAATTGTATTTCTCATTTTACTATATATTACATGATCCATTCTTTTTATTATGCTTAAGTTGACCTAAACCCTCCCTTCCAGCTCTGTGTCACAGAGGTTGTGCGCAAGAATTTTGCTGTAACTCCTCCTTTTTAAAGATTTTAGAGCCATAAATTCCAATGTAGCCACAAGGACATGTAAAAAATACAATACAACAGTGTATGACACTAATTATATGGTATTGTTGGCCACTTTTTCCTTACTAAGTCATTGGGGGTCATGCTAATTATTTGATGAAGCAAAGTGCACTTGGGATGTGCCTTGTAGTGTCAATTTTAACCTGCATCTCTGTGAGCTTTTCAACTTTAATGGGACTCTTTAGGTAAAATGCATAAACTAATAACAGCTCACCTCATCATGACTGCGCTCTGCCTTCCTGTCAGAACACAGCTACTTCTGAAAGTAGAAACAAGGCATTGAGAGTAGTGGCACACCCCCTGAATTTTTTAGTCATAGACCACCAATCATAGGGCTAAGCTGGTCGTCTAAAGCTCCACATCATCAGACTGTGTACTGTCTTACAGACCCTACCCATTATGCTGATTATAATGCAGCATCACCAAGCCAGGGACCACACCCGAAACATTTCAAAGGAAAAATCATAAGGTGAAAATGTAAACCCTGAAACCCCGGCCATTTCTTCTTTAATTTAAAAATGGTAAACAGTGCCAAACGTAGACTGACACAATGGTCTAACAATTGCCTTTACCTGCTGTATCCCTTTAACACACAAAAAAGTGCAAAAAATTATTTTTCTCTATACCTTCCTTAAAAATCTCCTGTACTTGGGGCATTTTTACAGGTGAGGTACATTATTTCTAAACATTTTATCTAAGGTTGACAATAACAGCCCACATTGGGTTATAAAGAAAAATGTCTTCTTGTCTGCCTAGCTTATAGAGCACTGCTATTTCTAAACTTCTAAAAAATATCCTTAGCTCATCCTTAGGAAAACTGTAAGTATAGGTAAAATCTTGGGGCAAACAGAAACAAAAAATGTTTAGCCCCCTACACAGTATCAAAGTATGTAGAGCTCTCTAGATGTATTTTTTTTTTTGCTTCCATGAACTTGATAGACAGATGTCTTCTATACAGACAGTATACTAGTGATTTTGGTAAGGATATAGAATTCTTGTTAAGCTTTTATTTACCATGTGTTTACATTACATTATTCTCTGTACTCTCTGTACCTTTTTTAGATGCTTTCTACGGGTTTGGTAACAATGTTTTAAAGATGGTATAGAAAAGATTTGAGGGCACCACTCAAAATAAGTAAATTTGTGCAAGGCCGCTTTGATCAGCAATGAACAACCCCAAAAGACCCAGTTGAAACCAGTAACTGCCAGCAAGTACCAGAACAAAAAATGCCCTCTTTCTAGAGACACCTCTAGAAAAGTGAAAATTAATTAAGTACACAGTTTATTAAATTTGATCCTTCAACATCTAGACAATACAATATTAAAAAAACACAAGACAGGGGGCACTAAACCACCAGGCAGAGGCTAATACAAGATGGATATAGTGCCCAAAAAACATAAAGTGACAATGGCAGTTCAAGAGCATAGAAATCACGCAACCGAATACAATTACTCAATTCAGTGCAAGAAAGAGGATGAAAAGCAGCAGATATTTTATCACAATTTTTACTTATGTAGTGGTGTGGCCACTTTTTGCTCTGGTACTTACTGTCTGTTACTGGTTTCGATCGAGTATTTTGGTAATGTATTAAAGCAGGTTAAAAATATTTTGAAGAGCTTATTTGGGAATTCTTGCTGTCGGTACCCAAAATTAGTTTGGATACTTTGTTTTTGTGAAACTCATGGATATGCATCAACATGTGCCACCTGGGCCTTATGCTTTCCATGGCTGGCCCCCACCATCAGTCATAGAGGTGCTGCCACATGTTCTGCATGCACTACAATGGATGGGGCACACCCCCTATTACTAAAAATGGAGAGGATGTAAATGGAGAGGGGTGTCACAGTGCTACTGTGAATGATAGTAGGGGGGCATGAACCCGACAGCTGTTCAGACCTGGGAGGCCTGGGAGTCAGAACGATCACCTGGGAGGGGCAAAAAGTACCCCTTTGTTTTTTTTGTGGTCAATCCTTTTAATATACTACAGAATACATATTTGCTGACTACATTTGATAGCAAGAAAACCAAAGTATATGTTTTTGTGTGTATAAATATACATGTGAATAAAATATTTGTGTTCTTAGGTATTAATAGATCTATCTAATGCTGCCTTTCTTGACAACATGCCAAGATGGTACCCACTGAAAGAACAAAGTGAAAGTATTGACCAAACAAAACACTCCAGTCAGAGTAATCAGCAGTCACCAAAGCCCTCAGTGATTAAAAGCAGAAGCCATGGAATATTCCCAGATCCATCTAAAGGTAGCATGTATAAAATGCAAAGGTGTTTTGAATGAGAGCATTTTGAGTTCTTCATCGTCAGACTCATTTTATATTTTATTACCTTCCTTTTTTGCATACATGATGAAATAGATAAAACAATGTATCAAATAATATTCATATACCTTTAGAACAGACCTTTAGTCCCCTGGCATTCTTTATAAAGATGCCTGATATATAGCTCTCCATGGAGCCTGATATACTGCATCTGAAACCCTCCCAATATAGCCTTCCAGTGGCAAATACAGGCTTGCTTTAAGGAAGGATTGCAAAAGCATGAATGACATAAAAAACATATATATAAACGTTGGCTCTTTTGTGAATGTTTATGTGGATGGGCATCCCCAAAAATATGTTTACTATGGTCATTCTTGCTTAGTGAGTACATTGTGATAAGACAAGATTTGGCATAATAGGCACACAATTACCAATATTATTTTATGCTATTATGTAAGCTTAGTGTTTCTAAGGCAGCCATGTTACTGAGGTTTTTAATCAAGACAACCCCTGACAAATTCCTGATTATGGCACATGATTAACACAAATAACAATGGATCTTATGCTATGGATAATTCTCAGGAGAAGGTTTGTAGGTATGATTGATAGCAATAGCACAGCAATCACCAGTGGAAACCACCCGCTGAGAAGCAGAAGCTTTACCTAAAAGCCCAAACCTCAGCTACAAGCCTTTTCAAATAAATTTATTGGTTTGAAAAGTACATCAAAGATGAACAAGGGACTCTTTTTGGCATATATTCAGATTTTACAGACTTCCATTTTAGTGCTTGGAACCAAATCTCTGGTTCAAAATAAGAATAGCCAGAATGAAGAAACCATTTCTAGATCTCAAAATCTTACATGCTTTAAAAGGTTGTCTCAAAGGTAGATACTGGAATAGGGCATGTCCTGGTTGGGATGGGTCCATTTGTTTGTGTAGTTCCTGCATGGAAGGTAATGATGCTCCAACTATTACAGTCCAGCTTTCTTAAGCTGCCTGAGGAAGAACATTCTCAATTGGACTGTGTTCTGTACTACCAATGTGTTAATTTCCTTGCAAATGTTGTCAAAGATGACTATGCCTAGAAATCTTGTTTCTTTAGCTCTTTCAGTTTCTACCCCTTTGAGAGGTAGGGATGTCGTAAGTGTTGGGTTCTTCTGTTATTTCCACTCCACTGCCATTTCAACAGTTTTTGCTGAGTTTATGACCATATTGTGTCATGCACACCAGCTGACCAGATTCCAAGACTTTTCTTTTAAGAATGCATGCTACAACATACTTTTTGTGTATGAAATATTTGGTTGCCACACAAGTTAATTGGAAAACGTATTGCATGTGACATTTAAGAAACATATTGTTTTCTACTAGATATGCAGATTCCTACTATAGAGAAATCTCATAGCAGCCCCGGTAGCTCAAAGTCATCCTCTGAGGGACATCTCCGTTCACATGGACCATCACGTAGCCAAAGTAAAGGCAGTGTCACTCAGACCCATCTTGAAGATGCTGGAGTAGCCATCGCTGCTGCCGAAGCCGCTGTCCAACAACATCGCCTTCAACCAAGTAAAAGACGCAAATAAATTCCTCAGCATGGCAGCTTAATGTTCATCTGTTGCCTTTTCCTGCTGTTTTCCCTTGTTGACCATTATTTGTTGTCACTACTTGTTCACCTTGTTAAATGTCCTTTATTGTGAAAATTTTGTCCGATATTTTGTTTACTGAAACTTTATGAAACTGGCTGTTTCCTCATTGGTTCATTCTACCATCAAAGTGTCGTCATCTCGTATATTGTCTGGTATGCCCCATGATGTTGATGACTTGTACAATTTCTGTAGGTCGAATAGTCGGTTTGCTATTGTTCCTCAGTGTTATTTTTCTTTTCTCAGATTAGTTTAGAAACATCAAAAAGAGAACAAACTATTTTGTTCATAATCCTATTTTGTCATGTGCATTCAAATGTGTTCGTCAGCAGATAATTTCTGAAAATCTGTGTATGTGATTGCTACAGTGTAACCACTGACATTCAGGTGCAGTAAGTGTATAACTACACCATACCAATCATACAGCTAATTCACATTATTGTAAAGACATTTTATCATACCATTCCAAGTGAATGCCCAATTCCACTGCACGCTCATGCATTTATTTTCCCAGTATGTTAAAAAAAGTTTGCTTATGTTTCAGAACTGCAAAATTAATATAGAGTTTAATGTGTTCTTATTACTGAACTTTGCATTTGCAGCACACATGGGAAATAAGCTTATAATATAGGCACACATAGCTATTGAAAAAAAGGGTGTATCTGAAATGAATTTTTTAGTTTTGCTACAATAAATACAGGGTTTGACGCGTAGTGTAATCCTAATAGATACCTAATTTGTTTATTATTTATTGATTTCAATATGGAGTATGTCATTGGTATAGCCAATCAATAAACTGAGGTCAATGACTGTAAGTTTAAAAGAGGTTATAATAAATTGCACTATAAGTGTATATTTATATATAAATATTCATATGATTTGATATCTGATGAACAAATAATATTTAAATCAAATCAATAAAAATACAGAATGATAGTAGTTGTAGTATCAGTTCTGTAAAATTGAATATACACTGTTGATGTAAGAGTTTATGAAACATAGCAAATTATAATCCATGGATAGTAAAATAGATTCCTTTTAAAACCTTAAAAAATGTGTAGGGATTTATGTAGACGTTTCTTTAAAATGTCTTCAACTTTAGCAAATTGCCACTTGTTGTCTGGAACATGTTTACAGTTTTGCACCTTGATAAAACAAATAGTACATTTTAGCATTTGGCATTAGGTGAGAATGTGAACTGTTGCTTTAAAATCAGATGTGTAATATTCCTCTAGTTATAATATTTTGATAAAAATAATTATTGTCATACTAATATATATATATATATATATATATATAATATATATATATATATATATATATATATATATATATATATATATATATTGAAAGAGAGAAATAGATTAGAGCAGAGGGAAAGGTAGGTAGATAGATAGATAGATAGATAGATAGATAGATAGATAGATAGATAGATAGATCGATACAACTCTGGTTCCTTTTATGAAATTAAGCACTTATTTTGTAAATATTACACTTTTTGTTTTTTTACTGTATGATATAGAAACATATACTAGCCATTCACAGAAAACAGCAAATCAGCTTCCTAGACAGCATTATCACTAAATTATGAAATGCACAAATGACTTGTTTTTAGATCAGCCCCAGAGTCTTTGGCTAAAATGAATGAAAGCTTACCAAGAGACATTCATGTTTGTCACAGAAATGTGTTATTGCATGTATTCTCACAGGATTAAAACCATGGTGGGAAGCATTTTTAAACCAATAAAAAGAAACAGCCAGTTTTAACGCCCCTTGATGCTGTGCATGTGGTGTCTCTTTGATGTTAAAACACTACCTACTATCTGAATACAGAAAACAACACTTTTGTTTGCATGAATAACATTTAAGCTGGTTCCATCTGAGGATACATACTATGGGTTTCCATTTCACCCACACTGCCACAGCAGCACATAAAAATGGTCAGTCTAATTATGGCAGGAAGCAGCATAGACACAGCATAGCAGGAGTACTCCCAATTCAAAGAACTCAGTCTGACAATCTGCCTTCACCAGCAAATGACAGCAAAGACCAAAGCCAGCTTGCACTCAAGAAGGTGATGTCCGATGGGTCCGTCAAACCTGAAGGTAAGGAGTTAATTTTCTCTTTAGCATATTGTAGAATTATGGTTTAGTGCTTCTGCAATGAAGCAAAGGTCAATGTTTGAAATTGTCGTAGTAAGGAATGCAACATTATATCATGTTCTTGGGGAGAGAAAATGCATTTACAGACCACAGAATCACTTTTAAAGGGTCTGTCCAGGCAACAATGAAAAAAACGCACACACCGTTTATCCCCCTGCAGCTGTTTTCTTCCTACTCTGGTTGCATAAAAATTACAGGGTTCCAACATTGAGTCTTTCACAGGGGGCCTCAGAATGCCCCCATATTGCAGTGAAGGAAGTGAGCATGCTTAAGTTTCGGTGACGAGGAAAGCCATACAAAACAACCCCAGTGGTTGCTTGTGAATGGAGAACAAGCCTTCATGCTACAAGACTCGATCTCCAGACCTTGTCCATTTAAAGTAAATGCTTAAAAACAAATGCAACAGGGCCTGTCACAGTGAAGCTGGCACTCCCCCACCCTTCACTCCAATAGATGGGGTGTGCAATGCCTTGGGAAGTCTCCCTTACAAATACCCATTCAAGGTCTAGAGAATGTGGATGTTACCTGTACTGTGAATAGAAGTCAGACACTTCCCATTAGAAAGTGTAGGTCAATGCATGTTGTATGTACATTTTAGAGTCTACAACAAAAAGAACGAATAGAAACACAAATTTTAGCTAGAACAGAGTTAGAGAGACAAGACTAAGAATCATACTTTATACTCCTTGGCAGGTTCCTACAGATGGTGCTTGGTTACCTTTTGAACTAGCATAGAGAACTTGCAGTTACTAGGACAGAACAAATCTGGTTTTATACGTTCCTCTGAAATTACACTGACTAGTGTTGGGCGAATGACTTGTGTTGGGCGAATCCCCAAAAGATCGTTTGGCATGTTCGGCTGAACTTTGAATAAAAATTAAGGTTCAGGGACCAAACTCAGTCCCCATTAAATCAATTGGGGCCTAAACTCTGTGGGCCTTTCCCCCCGCCACTCATCACCCACCTGGATGGAGTGGGGGCAAAGCTGGCAGTGCTGGCACTAGTAGTGTCCTCACTAATGGGTAAGCGATCAGGGCTCAGGTAAGTTGTACAACAGCTCATCAACCAGCTTTTCGGTGTTCAGACTGAACGCCGAACTAGAGCACAGATTTCTGACTGAAGTCCATGTTCAGGTTTGAAAACCCAAATTGGCAAAGTTCTTACTCTGCGGTTTGGGTTCACCCAACACTAGCTCTGACCACATTCACTTCATTTGTAGTCACAGTATTTTGTTTAGATATGCAGATGTTGGCAACAGGGAGAATGTCAAACTTTGCACATGAAAAAAAAAAATTGTATCCAGCTGTATGAGAAGTGTTCAGTTCTTTTTAAGCATCTTTTGTGTTACCAGGTTTTTATGTCTAAAAATGTTTCATGGCATGTATTTTCCAATCTGTAACCTGCTACATGTTAAAAGTCACCCAGTCCTTGACCTTGTACTTGTGATTTGTAGGATCAAACATATCCTTGACCATGCCTCCATCTGCCAAACCTTCAATTATATACTGTAGACAGCTTCAGATTTTTTAGTCTGAAAGTATGCCTTTCACCTAGAATAATAAAATCTATAACACAAAAAAGATTAAAGATGCCCAGAAACAGACCAAATATATTACACCAAAGAAAAATATAAATACCATTTTATTAACTACTGTTAAAGCACATTCAAAACAGTGTGAAAAATGTAAAGTGTCAATATCAGACTCATCACTTGTAAACCATAAACATATATCATCATAAGGGCAACGTACATCAATTAAATAAACAATAAATACAAATTGCTATAGTGCATAGACAAAAGGTTTCTATATTATCTACTATACAAACCTAATTGCAAATATCACAATAATCATCCAGCATATGTCGATAAGGTCAGAACAATCCTCACATATCGCGGGCTGATATTGCTTTAGAAAACAGAAAGCACATACTTGGTAGCTAAAGCTATGCCTCCTTCTCCATTTTTTAGTTTGGGAACACATTATCTGTGAAAAACTCAACTTGGTCAAGAGAACAATGCCTTTTAGACTCCTAGCTCATAAAATTAGGATGGGCCTATGTGCTTGTGTTTCATAAATATCCACAACTAAGGTGATTACATGGCTTTGTTGACAGCTGAGGTAGCTTTGGATTAGCTTTTTTGTGTTAAAATTGAACAATTTCTGTGAACCAACAATGACCTAGAAGACACATGGAAGGAGACAAGCAACATGTGTACTTTGAGTTGGACCTACACCCACCTTGTGAAATTTGTTGCACTGAGGGTGTAGATCACCAAGATCAAAAAGTAAACCTCCTCCTATCCCAGTCAGCTATACAGACCTTCTTCTGATAAGTTCTTAATGATATAGGGGAAGGCACAAAACACACTACAGCAACAGCTATCTTCACTAATGTGATATTTCAGGATCATGCTGGACCATTTTGCCAAGGAGCACTAAATATGGAAGTACGAAACTTTATACAAAAATTTAATAAACAGTTACCACTCAATAGTATTAAAGGATATTATAGAATTTACCTGCTAAAGCCAAGGTACATGTGTAATTATATTTTGAAATAACATAGACAGACCTTGATGAGACAAAAGGTAGTTCCACAATCAAGGCAGGTATAAACAACATCAACATATGTAAAATCTGGAGAACACCATTAAAGGTACTGTCCATGCAACAAAAAAAAACAGCCCCACTACCCAGATTCACTGGTGTAAAACTTACTGAGAGCAAAGTCTGTCTTGGCACAACTTCTCAAATGCAATGAATAGAGCGGGTGTGCAAGGGATGAAAACTGAATCCGATTACAGCTTCTATCTTAGATCGGAGAAGATCGATGACCAATCATTCTTTGCTCTTGGTAAGTTTTACCACAGCGGGTCCAGGCACTGAGGCAGTGCTGGACAAAAGGTGTGTAAAGCAGTTTTATTTTGTTTTGCTTGAACAATTTCTTTAATCAATATCAAGTACAAAGCTAGACATTCCTCTCCACCCTATTTCACCTAGCCCCCCCCCCCCCCGCAACAATCATCTGGCTACCAAGCTGTGTGTTGTATCTTAGAGACCTACCCTGGATATAAATAGTGGTATAAATGTCAGCATTAAACCAAATGATTAGTAAACTCATTCACAAGTAAGTAAGGTTTTTTGTCTAGAACACATTAATTGAACAATATATATATTGTATTAAGAAGCCTCTTAACTTATTATGTTTTTGTACAGCCCGAACAACATCTCATTCAACCGTTTCTACCACTTCATCAGTTACTAGTTTTGGGAATGGATACAATATTGAGGCTGATAGCGGTAACACACAGGGAGAAAACAATCTGTTTCAAGTGCCCAGAATGTAAGTTCAGTTATTTAGTAGAAAGAAATACTGGTGTTTATAAATGATATATTATAGTGCGTATGTTGTTGACATTTGTTTAATGAAGCTCTGTTAAGGTACATACTTTTTTCTTTTTAATTAATATCTGTTTATTTTGTTTTGCAATATAGTGGGAAAATAAATCAGAATGGACAAGACCAAATTGGAATGGGATTGAATGAAACAGAAGGTAAGATCTACAGTATAGACGGAAAAGTAAATGTTAAAGCATATAAGGGAGCCAATTCTTCCAATTACACAGAACATTTTCAATTAAATATAGTTTTACTAAAGAAGACCAAAAACACTCTCCTAGAGTTTAGGACCAGGTGAAACCTTTTATCTATGTAACACATACCTAATCAGCTGACAATTTGCATTTTTGTAATGGTAAAATGAGTTATGGGATAGTGTGGCTTTTCTACTTTTACTCTGTTCTGGTCCATCAGAATCTTTCTGACCTTTGTCCATTCCCTCCCTTGTCTGTTTCCACCCTCCCTAACTTTCCCTAAAAATCTTCCTTTTTTGAAACTATGCATTTTTACATTTTGTGACATCACTAAAATACATTAAAAAGACCTCATGGTAAAAACATTATTTTATTCAGACTTATTACAGACATGAACAGCTTGATTTAGTTTCCAAGCTCTAACACAAAGCAATTGTTCAAAGCTGCTGTGTTGCTACTGTTCTAGACTTGGCAGAAACAATTTATTACAAGGCTGTTAGTAGAACTTTTACAATGCTGAGAGCTTGAGAAATTACAGTTTAGAGTACCCATCAAGTGATAGCTGCTTCCCTTGTGAATAGATGAATGCAGTTAGAATTAGACCACTATGTGGCATATATATGAAGGCTAGACAAAAACAGTATGTTAAATGCAATATTTCAACCCTTCCACTGAAGATTATGCATCCTTTATATCATAGCGTTGGAAGTTTTAAAGTAAAAACCATAAAGTCTAGCCACAGTGCCCGTTTTTTTTGAATTTCCACCTGCACTGACACCCTTCCCTAGCATTGAAGCAGGGCAGGGGGTTTACATAAATAAAAGCCACTTACCTGTCCCTCAATCCAGCGCCAAACGATTGTGGTGCTGCTTTCTGGCATCTTCTTTTATCCCTGGCTGGCTGCATGATGCTGTCGGGAGCGTGCAGGCCCTGTGCGTGAATGAATTGAATGGGCATGCAGCGCAAGGGGGGTGTGCACTCCAGGCAGCCCCAAGCGGCCGGCACTGGATTAAGGGACAGGTAAGTGGCTTTTATTTATGTAACCCCCCCTGCCCTGCTTTTGCGCTACAACTAAGATATTTTAATTCAACTGACAACAGAACACAGCTGGTAGTGATCCAATTTATCTATGAACCTTAGGAGCTACAGTAAGTTCATTCAAGCTCCACGTGTCACAAAAAGGGGTGAATTACAAACACTGTACTAGACTGTACTGGCGCATGATGGTGCATGGTGACTTTGTAGTGTGCAGACTTAACTATGCAGCAGAGGAATGGAGGAGGCTTGTGAGTAGGACAGATTTTAGCTGGCACTACATTTTAACTTGCCTGTTTTGTATATTTAACTTTTGTCCATGACTGTTAATAAGACAGGAGCACAAATGTATGTGCATTTAGGCTATTCATGTTTTTTTATTTATTTAGTTTTTATAGTTTAGATTTTTGGTGTCTGGTCCACCAAATTGTGCTGGGAGTTTACACTGTTGTGCAGCACAAATATAGTGAACTAGCACACACTGGCATAACATTAATAATGTTGTACTAAAAGTGGTACAGTGCTGCAGACTTGATAAATCAGGTCTAAAAAAACTGAAACACAGGCTTCCATAAAATATCAGAAGTCATGGACACTCTTTTAGATCTGAAGCAGTGCTGCCTTAACTTAACAATGCTTTACAAGAACAACGATCAATGCGTTGCTTTGTATTAAACCTAGCAATATAAATTTGGATAATTGCCGGCTTCAGTTAGTCATCATAGAAGACCCTGTGTCTCAGTAAGCAACAATTCTTTCTCTATAACTAAGTGGCACTCAATAGAATGCAAAGAGTCAAGAGGGGGCCAACCATGGGCAGGATGAGACAGGATATAGGAGGTCCTAAGCCTCCATGCTAGGGCTCAATCTAGCTCAGGCTCTAGGAATATATTTTGAGGCCCACATTTAGGACCATGGCTCTGCCCTATAGGAAAAATGAATTACATTTAACTTAAGACAATATAATGACGTCCTTAGAATAGTGCTTCATAACCCCATCTTCGAGAGCCACCATCAAGCACCGAGAGCATCCAAGTTTTGTGGATCACCACATAGTCAGCTCTATAGCCCTAGTGCTGAACGTATTACTTCACCTGAGCATTCTGGATGCATGTGGAGATCTGGAGAACCTGACCTGTTGGTGACTTGAGAAGATAGTTGGGGAACACTGCCTTAGAGGACCATTTAGAACAGGGGTTACCAACACTCTTCCTCAAGGCACACCAATAGGTCTGCGTTTTGCAGACGCACAGATGAGGTAATTGGCGCAGCAATAACAGAAATATAGCTCCAGCTATGTGAAAATCCACAAAACATGACCTGCTGGCGGGCCTTGAGGGGGAGAGTTTGGGGGTTTCTGCTTTAGAGTGTTTATCAGGCTTTCTTATACTGATTATACTGAATGGGTTTAGTTATCCTCCTTGTGACAGTACTTATGATAAGATGCTATACTATGGATGCAATGATACTTGCATGTATCATACAAAATAAACTTAAGGGACATTCAACATTAAGTCACATTTACTCATTTTGTTACACTGAACATATAGGGTACCCTTTATATTCAGCCAGAATAGTCAGTTCACAGCTCTGGTAAAATGCAGTGTACAAGACATTACAAAATACAGTCCAAACTATCTACATGGGACTTGTGCAAAACCTGTGAATTAGCCAATTCTAAAAAAAATAGAGATTCATTCTGATAGCTTAAGAGAGCTCTATTGTAAAAGAAATGGTCCGATAGTAATAATAAAAAACACATACATACTGTATGTTAAATGCCAGAAGGAGGGTTTACTTATCACCTGTATCAATAATTCTAGCTTTCTTTACTGGAAAGAGGAAGAATCTGGGGTAACTGGTGTGTAACTATACTATTCTGCTTTTATGGGGGAAGCCTGCTCAACTCCAAATGCCCCCTTAAGTGAACTGTGCTGGAATAACAGCTTAATGCCATTGCTATTCGGCTGCTGTATGTGGGTGCCATTACCCATCATTCAATCTTTGGACAGATGTTAGAGGGGGCAATGCTACTGTTTCCCACAGGCTTTCTCAGGAAACAGGAATGTAAAATTAATCAGTTCCCCCCTTGTAAAAGGACAGTGGCACGTTAAAAAATCTGTCAGCCCTGGATTTCATTCCCACCAGTAAGCAATAACAGGAATGGCAGGATTTTCTTTTTCAGTTGTGGTGTATAGGTAACTCCTCCTTTCCCTATCCATTTTTGTAAAAGATATCATTCAACTAGTAAATGCTTTAAGTATATGCAGTCGTAATTTTGGTATTGTTTTTTTTTCAAAGGTACACCCACACACATTCAAAAAATGAAGAACATGTTTTTCATAGTTTTTTGAGTGGCAGAAAATATTTTGGCAAGAAGAGTATGATTAATTGATTTTGATTTACTGTACATGCCAATCGTGCCAAACTATTACTAAATATGTCTGAAAACTAGTATTGCTTCTCACTAATTAACTTATTTTTTAACTCTCAGGTAAAACACAAGTCATTGGTGAAATTAAAATTGCCCTTAAAAAAGAGATGAAAACGGATGGAGAGCAGCTGATAGTAGAGATTCTTCAGTGCAGAAATATTACATATAAATTCAAATCTCCAGACCATCTACCAGGTATGTAGAATATCTGCCAGACATGGGTACTGGTAACATAGCAATAAAGGAAATTAATGGATTGGATGTTTGGGAATATCTGGGCAATAATGACTAAACTATTGTCACTTATAATAAATAAATAATGTTCCTTTTGCCTATTGTGTGCTTCCACATACATAGGAATGTGCCCTCCATATTTGACCCATCAGTGCAGTGAATACAAACACAAACCCACTAGTGAATCACACCAGTGAATTGTGAGTCACCACATGCCTGGAGCGGTGGACTGCCACAAATACAGCGCCCGGGGAGTAGTTGGGGGCGTTAGGTGCCTTGCTCAATAGCACTTCAGTCATGGCACTGAAAAATTGGAAAAAATGTGGTAAGAGGAGCTTTATTAAGAGAAACTGGCAAATGTGCAACCAGTGACAAGGAAAGTAATGCCATGTGTTACAAATATGGCCAAATCTGCTTATTATTATTATCTTATTTTTATAGACAAGAATTAAAGTCACAAAATCTAAATGAGAAATATTGTACATAGAAACCGAGAAGGTTCATGGAAAAAAGGCAACATAGGTCCATTTCCTCTGCCCTTATGTGTATATGTTCTCTTTATCTTAGGATAGATAAACACTTATAGCTTGTGAATATATCTGGATATAGACTCGATAACCATAAAAAAAAATGTAAAAAAGGGAAAAAAGAGGCATTATAGGAAAACCTTCAATTGGGGCCCAATTTATGATGTGTGCCTTTTAGCAATCAGCATCGGAGCACTGGAATTCCTATCTAATATGCTGCTGTACTGTGTACTACATTGGCGCTATCTGTTCCTGTGCCGAAAGCTCCTAAACATCTTTGATTGTTGTACTGAAGTGTGGGCCGGTCTATGTCAGTGCCTGTTTGACGCACTGGCCGATTATTCCAACGCCAGTGAGCACCGCTTTTCCGACGCTCTCCAGCACATTTTGGAAATTTTGTTGCTGTATTTTTCTGGTGCTGGTTGGTGTTTCTTCATTACAGTTACAAAATTCACTGCTGGGGATCAAGCACCAAATTACACATTGTTAAGCAAAATAAGTCATTAAAATACATTTTAATATCCCCTATCTAGATCCTGCATTTCAATAATTGACAAGTCACAATGCAAGTTCTGTACAAATACATGTGTGGAATATTAATAATAAGCTTTAAACACTTCAATCGCCATTAGCTTTTTATTGGTTGTTAAATCAGACGGGGAGGCTGATTCATCACTAACGCCAGGTAGCGACAGATGAGCGTCTGTAGCAGGCATTTTCAGAGCGCCCCCTAGTAGTTGCAGTGCTCAGCCGTGGGTCGCTACTTTATAGCGACTCAGTCGCTGTTCAGTAATGGTGAATACATTGTGAGGAGTCGCTATTTGACCAGTACAGCGCTGTATGGGAGCGCATGTTAGCGACTGCTCATAGCGACCGACTCACACCATATTCAGCAAAAAAACAGCCTCACAAATCTCTGGCGCTGAAAAATAGTTGTTTGAAGTCCAGAGCGCAGGAGGCGGTGTGTTTAAAGTATGTTTTCAAGCATCTATCAACTAGTAACAAAGCGAAAACATATGGAATTACATTGTAACAACATTGTAACATGAACACTTTAATGCCAGACCTGTAATGTCATTTCTGAAGAAATATTTAAAAAATGTAAAAAAATTGAAAAAACAGCTTTTTCAATGCCAGAAGAGGTCACAGAATTATTTGTGATTTTTTGGGGAAAAAAAAACCCAGTTTAAAGTGAAAAGGTTCGTCCATTGAAATGTATGGGGGGGCGTCAAGTAGCCAGAGGTCATACCTGGCGCTGTGCAAGGCTGAACGCTGGCGCTGTTCACAGAGGCTTTGAAAATGATGAATCAGACGCTACATGGCGCTATCCCAGTCACTAAACAGATTCTGCTTGATAAATGTGGAATTGCGTGCCGTGTCTGGCGTTCACCAGTCGCTATCTGTCGCTACCTCTCATTAACCAGGCGCTACCTGACGCTATCCTTTCTTAAATAACCCCCTCTGTGCTGAGTGCTTCTGAGGCCAAAAAAGTGACGCTGTGTGACGCTATTTGGCACTGACACTTTTTAAATAAGGCTCTTGATTTCAAGATTTCCAAACTAGACTAGTGTGCCAGTGTCTGGCAATCTTCGCTGACTTAGATTAGTGGAGGAACTGGTGGATAATGGTGACTGCAGGCATAGGGGTTTGCAACTCAGACCCTAAGTATAGAATAGGAATCAGGAGAAATAGCAGTATCAACATCTTTAAAGTGGACCAAAATCTGGGATTTCCACTATAATGGGTTTTGTTCCTTCCCCCTGGTTCACCCCAGTTTGTGATGGCCCACTGTAGGAAACCCGCCAGATCACCCATTCTTCTCAGCTTTCTGTGGCGGTGCATGCATCTCCAGCTCCTGTGTGTTGTGCATACTCCTGTACTCTCAGACTATCTGAAAGGCTGGGAGAGGGAGCAATCACAGAAAAGACTTGTGACAAGGGAAGGGGGCTTTTGGGTGACCTGGGGGGGCTCACACAGTGGGACATGCAAACTCGGCATGCCCCGCCGGGCATATGGCTGGCCGGCCCTGAAATATTTTATACTCCAGGAATGGCATTGTGGGTGATTTGTCCACTTTAAGTTTATAAAATGTTTATCTGTTGCAGGTTATTTGCTACACTATTCAAATCCCTAATAGACATTGGTTCTTTGGATTATTTTCTTACCAACCATTGTCTAAAATAGCAGCCAAGTACTAGCCATTTGCTATAACTTACCTTAAATAATATATGCCCAGGCAATCATTTTCTTAGCACTTACTAGACTTGCAAATGGCTGGTGTTGTCCAATTAGTAGAAAAAAGTGAACAGCAGGATACAAGAAGCTACAGAGCAGTTAGCCTGAACTCTGCTTTATGCAATTTATTAGAAGTACTTAAATTGGAATGAGTTTATTAAGGATCAGTCCCAAGCCAGAAAGTTCACCTGGAAATGTAGAAATGCATTTGATAGACATTGACATTGACATTGCAAGTGCTAGGAGGGAGTGTAGGTAAAGAGAAAACTGATTAAATATATAAATTCAAAAGGTCATTGCACATTCAAAGTGGTCTAGAGTTAGTTGTGGATTGCCACATTTTACTAATGATGTGGTGAATGGAATAAAAAGCAATTTAGTAATTCTTGCAGACAGACACTAAAACTTATAAAAGTCATAACGAGATTACAAAGGGCCTAAACATAATACTGGCAATGTAAATAGTTAATTAAGATGCGTACCTATGTCATGTTAATAACCCTTTCAGCTACTGAGTCCAGCAGTATATAATAGAGCAGGAAAATTAAGGAATATTGATCAACAACAGAAGTTTTAAAAGGCATTATATTGACCTCCATGCAGCTAGGTAGCGGTATGTACAGGGATTTAGGATAACATCCATCCATGGGTGTGTGAATGCAATGGAACTTTTACAATTATTAGCCTGGCAAAAAATATACTCACCTCTTTTCTGCTGCACTTCTTCTGTCTGGCTTCTGGGGTTTTACAACTTACTATATGCTAAAAATGAGCACCACACCAGTTAGGCATGGCAGCCACCAACCAAACATAATTTCATTCCTCAGCATGCCCCCAGCTTGGCATGCCCCCCTCTAATACATTTATCCATTGAATTCGATCTTGGAGGAGGTGGAGAGTAAAGACAGATGCAGGGGGACAAGGTGTACTTTCTCTGCAGCAAGGTATTTATAACAGATAATCAGTGGGGGTTCACACAGTAAGACATCTGAAGTTGGGATGCCCCAAGAGTAAGTAGATTTTAGTCCACTTGAAAGAACACATGAAAAGAAATTTTGACTGCCAAACTGGCAGTTGAGTGATGCCTTCCTCTAGCTTCTCGTCTCTCCACACTTGGTGGTGTCATAGCCGATGACATCTCCTTTTCTTGGCCACAAGGGGCCTCTGTTCTGTAACTAATAAAGAGACCCACTATTATTATATGAAAACACCCTTATGATATGATACTGTTTTATTTAACATACAGATCTGTATGTAAAACTCTACGTCATCAACATTGCAACCCAAAAGAGAATAATAAAAAAGAAAACGCGGGTCTGTCGGCATGACCGAGAACCTTCATTCAATGAAACATTCCGCTTTAGCATGAGTCCTGCTGGACACTCTCTGCAGGTAAGTCTGTAATTTGTCTCTGATTAAAATAGTTGCCTAGCAATAAAAATACATTTTCTGCTCATTATTTTAATTGCAAGTACAAACTTTACATTAAAATACAGAAATACTTACTAAAAGCTGCCCGTATTCTTTCTTTATTGTTAAAGAGACAATAATTAGCCAGCAAGCAGCTCACCTGATGCCTGGCCCATGTGCCTCTCCTCCATGCAGTATAGGGTAGAAGCTATAACAGGGCTCCAAAGTTTGGCCATTTTTCAATTTTATCCCTCCAGGACCACACAAAAAAGTGGTCCTACGGCCACCTTGTCCCCTGGTGCTCTCAGTGTGAGCAAACCACTGTGGTCCCACAACTGTATCTGACAGTATCTAACCACAGCAGAGCAAGCTCAGGAAACATAAAGCTGCAGCATTCGCCTAGAATACTATGTATTTACATGCAATTTAAACTGTAAAGGATTTCTCTCTACTTTAATGAATAACCCATTATGGAACATGCTGTTTAATATTCTGTTTGCTTGACATTCTATCTAAAACTGGGCAAATCTGGCAACAGTGCCAAAGGCAGAGTATGCAGAGCTGCTTCGATTTTTTTTTACTGTACACACGTTTTATTTGATTTACATAGAAATATTTCCTAGGTATTCCTTTTTTAAAGTATGCTGATGCCCTTTACATTAAGGGGTTTATTTGAGAAAAGCTGAGGCCACGTAGTGCTAGATGAACGGCAGGTGAATGTCAGGTCCCAGTGAAAAAGGTGTATTTATGAAGTCAAAAATACAATACTTTCAATACTGAAAGTGCCAGATAGTGCCCCATCTATCATCAGCACCAGCAATGGGATGAGTGCTGGCGCAGAGTTTCCTACAGTGCCAGTTAAGACCAGGTGCTCACCCTGCACTGTGTGGCCTTATCCCAATCATTTCAATGGGCTGGAATGGTTGTAATTAATTAGGCATTTTTTTATATTTTGGTGAGGGTGGTGGGGGGACTTGTGCATGTGCCACTGGATCCTTGGGTTGATTGGGATTATTTTTGGATGCATTTTAGGCACTGTTGTGCTGAAAATCTGTGATTTGGGACGTGAAAAATCTGTGTCATGTCTTTCAAGTGTACCAAATGCAATTCCCATTTAAAAAAAAAAAAACTTCCCTGACCCTAAAAAATAAAAAATGGGAATTACAACAGGCACTGTGTGCCTGGAATCACATTTTTTTGAGCACCCCTGCGAGCGCTATGTATTTCTTTCTTAAATTTTTATTATTTGCAGCGCTCTCAGGCGGCGCTGGCACATAGGCATATACAAGCGATGCGCTGTGAACACTGCCTGGTCGGGGACGCAATAGCTGATAGCGCTGGAAGGCTGAAGCCGGCATTGCAGTGAGGGTGCTGGCGAGTGTCTCAGACGAGGAGCTAAAGTGCTGCCCTCACCATTTTTAATAAATGACCCTGCCTGTCTCCCTTAAAGTGCATGCTCTGTTGGGGTCAGACACAGCTGTAGGAACACTATAACTTGTCATGCTTGCTCACGCTGAGAGCTCCAAGGGACAGAGCTGCTGTAGTCCTGGAGTATTAAAATTTAAAGGAGGTGTAAACTTTGGAGCCCTGCCATGGCTTTTAAATGGCCTTGCATGAAATAGAGGCGAGGCACGTGGGATAGACATCAGGTCATCTGCTTGCTAGCTGATTATTGCTATTAGGTTTGGAGTCCCTTTAATCCATTTAGTAGACTATAGATTTTGTTTAAGAATCAATATGTTTTATTTATCTTATTTATTTTGTCTGTGCTTTCCTTAGATTTTGCTTTCATCAAATGGGGGAAAATTTATGAAGAAAACTCTTATAGGTGAAGCTTACATCTGTCTGGACAAAGTAGACCTTCGAAAAAGGATAGTAAATTGGCACAAACTTTTAGCCAGTTCCATTCTACAACACTAACCCAACACTGCTGGCTGGGGGCAGAAATGTCAGGAATGATTTGGTTACCAAAATAATTAAAGACTGCCAACTAGAATACGAAGTTTGAACATTCCAACAGTTTCAGACTGAGTCTTGAAGTCTATATTGACATGTTTTGCAGTCACTGGGAGAAAGAAAAAAGTTTGACAATATAATTGGAAATGTTTTGGACTTGATGCTAAGTATGGCCGCTATAGTTTGGGGTCATGTTCAAAGTCTGCGGAAATAGATTTTAAATCTATTATGTTTCCTTTTACAAAGCAACTTAGAGACACAAGAAATAAGGCAATATAAAGTGCGTATATATTGTAACACTCCATATATTGTAACTAACTGATGTGCACCTTAGAGATTTTTTTTTTTTTTTGTGCTAACCAATAGAAAATGCAGTTTTATGGTGTTTCTCAAAGTGGACAAATGGACAAGTTGGGTAGTATAGTTGCTTTCTCTAAATTCCAGGTAGTAATCACTTGTACTGTTACCGTACAGTTAAGGTGCAGTGCCTCTCTTTACTTCCATGAGTCTGCACAATAAGTATAATACAGAGGCTCAGTATGGATTGCAGGATTTTTGTTAGTATACATCTGATAATGATATTTCTGAGTCATTATCTGTGATGAAGTGGTTAGCAAAGTATCGAACATCATCAAATGGTGTTTTGGCACAACAGGAGACAAGTTTTACCAGTGTGAAGTCTAAAAAAAGAAGGATCCCAGATATGTGCATGTATTTCATGCCATCTTTCGGTAAAAGCATTGATGTTCGGAAATTTCTCAGGTTAAATGATGGATAAGTGTGCTGAAAATGTAACAAAAAATAGTTTCAACATAAAAACACACAGTGCGATAATAAGTGGTTTCTATCTAAGCAAGCCCCATAGACAAAATTTATTTTTTCGTTATAAAAGATATGCTTTTTCCAATACACCATTAATAGCCCGAAGGTAAAATGGTACATTTTCAAATCGTAATTATTTTATGCTCCGTTTTACTGTAAAAGACTGCAAAGCATGTGAATGGTTGCTATGGAGACACCATTTGAAATAGATAGCACAAATACAGATTCTTGTAAAGAAACCTGTAATCAACACTAGCAGGGCTAACATTGCTTTGCCTTTGTTCATACAGTACATTCCACTGACACACTGCTTCCTCTGGAACAACATGAAATATTGCATTTTTCATGTTTTGTGGGTCATGAACTGCATAAATAACATATAGATAGACCCATTCATTTGTTTTGATTACTTTTTACGTAACAGGTCTTGAACAAACGTTCTCACAGATGCATCTGCCGTCTGTTGTACCAAGTGAGTGACGTTTTTGGTGCATCAATGACTTATCAGCGGTGTATAATATGCTTCCAAAGTGTGCCAACAATGTGTTAAACCAAATGTATGAGTTATAATGGAAGTATTCTATGCAACATTGATGTATCAATGCTTTTTTTTCTGTAAAGTGCAAATAACAAAAAAGGAAAAACAAAAATATATCTAGAAAAATGTTTTTGTGTAAAAAAAAAGCTCTCAGTATTTTTGTTTTTGCACATATATTTGAACACTTTAGTAGTGTTTATTGCTTTTTTGCTTCTTCTAGAAGTGACCTCATAGCTCTAGATGTTGTTGACAACTAGTCCTTTATTAATCTTTATTTTCTATATCTACAGCCAAGAGATAAATAATTTAAATATAGGTTTATTTATATGCAAAGCAACATAAATTTTAGAGTTCAGTTTAAACTTTACAAAAGATAGATATGTTTAAGTAAAAAAGCACAGTGTGTGTGTTTACATGTGAATGAGGTTTATAGAGTTCTATACAATTATTCTATTCAGAGGCCTCGTTTGGAAATGATCGATTTGGGGAGTAGATAACATTCTGTGGCTGTCAATTAAAGAGATGATATCTCCCTCTTCTCAATTGTTTTTATGACTTGGAAAATATCTATTTAAGCACACTATGAGAAGCTATAGAAAAATAGCAGAAAATACACAATTAAATACAAACCGCATGTGATCTCACCCTTTGCATTGTCATGTCATAAAGATATAGACATTACTAGTGCCTGATGTTTTTAACATCTTAGATGCACCTATGTTGCATTGTTTCAGGTATTTTAAATACTTTTTTTCAGTCAAATAACAAAAAAGAATGTTTATTATTTTACACTTTGGTACCCTGCTATCATACAAAGTCTAATAAAAAAAGCCCGACAAAGGAAATCTTCTCTCTTTAAAACAAATGTTCTCTGCTCTGCTAGCCTAATGAATTTTGAATGCACAGATTGTTAGAAGCATTTCTCTTTTTTTGTTATTGTGTAAATAAATCAACATTTTTGTATTAGATAAGAAAAAAATGAGGGGCTCTAATTCCATTAAGCATTCAGCATGTAAATGTGAGCATACTGTTCAATTGTAAATGTAGAGTCGTTCTGTGATGTGCTCAGATGCTGAACCAGCGATGGTTGAAAAGTGTGTTTGTCATCACCAATTGAGGATATGTACAGATAGTCTGATATATGAGAGATATATGAAGAAATGTGTAAAAAAATCTATATTTAAATGACATAAATTCTGTATTGTCCTAAAATAAATGTTTTCACATGAATGTTGCATGCGTTAATGGAGGTCTGCCCATTTTTGTTTGTATATTTCTTTTTCCTTGCATTTGTTTAAAACGGTTGTACAAAAAAAAGAGTTAACTATTAAAATGTATAGAAATCTGCCTGTAAATCTGTTTAAATGTGTATTCATTTAATGTAAAAAAAATGTCATAGTTTTGTGGTTGTACACAAGAAATTGAGAACTTCTGAAAATTGTGATGTACAAAAGGTTGTAATCCAGTCAGACTAATAAATATTTATAACATCATTTTCTTTGTGAATTTACTGTGTAAGCTATTTTTCTATATATTAGAAACGCTAAACGCTTGATAAAACCGACAAGATAGGCTTACCCTTGAAATTCTAAACATCCCACCACCATCTCAGCCCTATAGAACCAAGCCTCTCTGCTGCTTGAGGTGAACTATAGAAAGACTCCCCTCCAAAAGTAGTGGGCTGGGGCTGCTGAGTGACCAATAGTTGACTTTAAACATGACAGCAGTAAAAAAAAAATACAAATAAAATAGATTTTAAATAGAATATAAATAGAAAAGCAGGTCAATTGCTCTCCCCTCCGCAGTGTCACCTGAGGCTGGTGCTTCACATGGCCTCACACCAGGTCTCCAGACAATGGAGGGACAAAAGCAACAGCAGCCATTGCCTCCAAATGGAGGAGGTGATGGCTACTGCAGTGTGTGCAGGGTAGAGACTAACCAGATAATGGATGGTTGGTTTTGCTCACTATTAGGCTGTGGATAGTGTCTAAAATAGTGAAATGTGTTTTAGATAGTATGTTATCAAAAGAGCGGGAGAGCATCTTTCTCTGCTTGTAATCACTGCTTATCTTGAATTCCCCACTTTTTGCACTGTTCCCCTACTTAATAGATATGTGTTAGCTCTCCCACCAGGTGAAAAAAATACTTATTGTAATACCCCTATAAGGTGTTATTGGCTGTTGGAGATGGGACAGCCCTGCAGTCCTCAGTTTACCAGGAAGAAGGGGTCATTCAAAAAGTTTACTTGCTCCAAGCTTGCAAAGAAATGTCTGATTAAGCATTTGAAATGGGAAGGTGGTCTGAGAAAGAACCACCTCAAAGTAAATGAAGATTGTTACCTGAAGAATGGATGAAAAAAGTAGTGTTTTGTGAGAAGTTTCTCAAAATATCATGCTACTAGTAAGTTATTTAGAACTGACTCTGTGTTACAATAGAAAAGTTCCCTAAATAAGGTGGACCCATTCTCCAATTGAATGGAGACATTTCTCAAACTTTATAACAATCCTATAGAATGCACAGAGCAGAAAAGTGTTTCAAAGTTTTGCTTCAGTAATTAAATACAGGCGTTATCCCATGGTACATGCTTCACAATGCAGGCGTGCCCTCCACCATGTTGATTAAACACTTACCAGATATATCAAAAAATAATGCATCTAATAATAACAAGAAGTTGTTGGTGGGCAATAAAGTGTCGAGATGCAAATTAATAATTGTCTTCAAAAATCCTAAAAGGGTAGCTGCCGGTGCCGAATGCCAAACGTGTTTCGCTGCTGAATGTGACTTTGAAATGGCCCTTTTTAGGCTTTCGGCTCGGGTGGCCACCCTATGCCCACAAGCAACTTATTGGCCTGGATGTTGGTGATAGACAGCTGGAATTGCATGTTATTTTTTATATGCAGTTTTTTAAACCTATTTTTGTGAGTGAATTTCCATTCTTAATTAAAATATTTCTGAGCTTTTAAAATGTTATTGCGCTAGATTTTTTTTAATGCTTTATTTACATGCTATTGCTTGAGAGAAACTGGCAGTGCTGTGCCTGTGTTGGAGACACTAATCTGGTTTCCTAACGTGACGGTGCTCACTTTTTGAGTTTGCTGATATTAAACTTGGGAGCTTCCTACTGTGCCACTGAGGCTGGAAAAATTATTAGATGCATTATTTTTTGATATATCTGGTAAGAGTTTAATCAACACCAGTGATGCATGTACCACAGGATAACGCCTGTATTTAAGACCTGGGAGAATTCCCAGTGGGCCACACTGCTTTGGGCCAGCTGGGCTGCTGCTCCTAACATCCACATCTAAAGTCCTGCTTTCCTAGTCTCCACCCAGCCCCCCTTTGTTCCTGACCCCACAATACCCCCAGCCAAGAAACTCCAGCCTCCAATGCTAAAGGCCCCATTAATTGCCCCTACAATACTAAAGATTTAGTACCATAAAGTCCAGCCGTATCCAGCCCTTGTCCATGACTGGCTTGGAGGCCCATTGAGTGCATTCCTTGGAGACATCCATGCAGCATGTGCCGCAACGTGCACACACTAGCCTTGTGCATGAGAAGCAAGGTTGTAGGGGATGGCATGGCTGTATTGGCCTCATGCCGAGCACCTGGGATCCTCTGCAGGGACACAACCTCTTTTCAACCCTATTTTCTTTAATGCATGGCAAGGCCCGCTTTGGTATTCATAACAGATGGTTATTCCGCCACTAGGTGGCGCAGTGATACTGCAGAAAGCTGTGGCGTGTCCTGGCTCCCTATAAAAATGAGATTAACCAACAAGTTCCCAGAGTTTCCTCTGCAGTGACACTGCGAAGTTAGAAGATGGCTCTCTCTCTTGTGCAGGTGAGCGGGGCAACTAAGCCTGCGGCCCTGCATGTCTATTTCCATCCGTTTCTGGACCCTCACTGCCTCCCAGCCTCGGCTGACAGATCGGGTGAAGGTAGAAGAGCACTAGGGTCAAGTGCTCCAGAAGCGATGCTCCTAGCAGCAGACCCTGTACCACAAAGGGTAGTCGGCCATAGGCTTTATGGTGAGCCTAATAGGGATGCAGAGTTTATGTCCAGGCTTCTGATGGGGTGAGTTGCTCGGGGACTGTGTCCCCTTATTTTTACTTATGGGCCCCCCCCCACCTCCCCCTGGCCATGGCTGCTCGCCGCTGCCTTCTCGTCTCTCTCTCTTCCCCCCCCTGACTTTGTTGGGGGGGGCGGGTGGTGGCGGTGAGCAGTGATATCTGTGGTGTTTTGATGTTTTTTGTGCAGACGCGCCGCTTTGTACTACGGTCCACAGCTGTGGGCGCTATATCCTGAGGTGATTATGCCTCGTCATGGCCGGGTCACATGAGCGCCGTTTTCGCGCTCTTCGGGGGCGGGGCCTGGTGATGCGGTGATGCGTATCGCGTCATCCCCCCGCGGCCCACCCTTCGAGGTACCTCTGCCGGCGCCATTTTGGACGAGCTGTGCGTCTGGCTTTCTCCCTTCCTGACTTCAGCGCTGCTTCCTCTGGTGTCTCGACTTATCCGGTGGTCTGTGCCTGAGCGACCCTACGGTGTCTTTGGTCCGTGAGTCCCCCTTGAGGGGTTTTTTATTGCATGGGGTATATTTGCTGCAGGATGCTCATGTGTCTATTTACTTATGTCTTTCAGGCAGGATACCCTTGGGTTGTGGTTTCTCCCGGCTCCACTCCTTCCTCCCCCTTATTTTCCTCTTCACTACTCTGGGGGCATCCCATGGGAGGGCAACCCGGGTGGCTTCTGTCTTAGCCTTTACCCACCACTGGCCTATTGTGCCTGTATTAATCACCATATGGAGACTTCTAGGGGTAGCGTGATTGGGGGCCCTTCGGGGGAAGCCTGGCTGTGTTCCATGTGTGGGGTGTCCCCGGTGAGTAACAGTGTCACAGTGTGCGTGCCGTGTGCTGAAAATGTCCTTGCACTCCAAGCTGGTTTGCCTGCTTTGCTTCCCAGCTCTGCGCATCCCTCGGCTTCACCTACTCCCCCGCTTCTGCAATTGGGCCCCAATGCAGGGGACATTAGCAGGGAGTCACGCTCTGATCTGGCTTTGCGGGTGGCCAACATTGAGAAGCAGTTTGCCAGGTCTGTTTCTAGGAAGGCCTCTGGCAAGAAGCGGCACCTGGATCCCAGATCCTCCCCTCTTCTTGAGATGTATGTGGGGATTGATGATCTTGAAGAATGTCACCCCCTTTTTTTCCCAGGATTCTGACTCCTCTGGGAACCAGCAGGAGGGTTGCGATAGTGACCCTGGTTCGGCGTCCGGAGAGGACTCCCTGAGGTAGCTAAGAGAAAACAGGGGGAGCTTGTTCGCCCTGGTAAACAGCGTCTAGAGTTCCCTGAGTAGGAACATTTCACCACCTTGGTGCTTAAAGAATGGGAACGTCCTAACAGGCTGCCTGCTGTGCCCAAGGGTCTGGATAAAAGGTATCCCTTTCCTGCTGATCTTGTTAAGAGGTGGTCTTTTCCCCCTGAAGTGGACGCTCCTGTACTAGGCTTGTCCAATACTTCAGTTGTGCCTTCCCCTGACACTACCACTCTGAGGGACAGTGAGGACAGGCACATGGATCAGTTGGCTTGCCATGCTTTTACTTGTGCGGGGGCTGGTTTGCGCCCGGCCTGTGCTGCCGCCATCACGGCTATTGCCCTTAAGAAGCTGCTCAAGCATCATCTTGATGGCGCTACTGCTGGTAGTGGAGGGGAGGAACATAGGACTCTCTTACTTTGTTCTGATCTTGTTACATTCATCCTTACTGCTATGGATGATGTTGCGCGGCTGAGCGGTAGGGCCTCCGCCCTCTTGGTGGCTATGCACCGCTCTGTCTGGTTGCGGCAATGGGCAGCTGACGCTGCTGCTAAGTAAGCTCTCACTGGTCTCCCCTTTGCGGGGCTGCGGCTTTTTGGGGAGCGTCTTGATGTTTTAGCCAAGGATGGCAGGCTGCCTCAGCGCAGGAGGCAGCCTCGGCCCTTTCGCGGGTCCTCCGTCCCCCTCCTTTCCTTTCGTACTTCCAGTGGAGGTCGTGGCTCCCTCTTCTTTAGTGGCCACAGAGATTTTGGGGGCCGTGGCAGGTCCCGTGGTCGTCCCGGTCTTTCCTGGAGTGCTAAGCCCAAATCCTCTTCCAAGCCCCCTCACCCATTCGGGGGCGCCCTCACCCATTCGGGTGGGGGATGGCCTTTGCCTTTTACTCATATCTGGAGGCTTCATGTCTCAGTCTGGTGGATTCAGAAGCTAGTATCCTCCGGTTGCATGATAGAGTTTGTGGCCTGGCTGCCTCCAGGATTCATCAGATCCCGAATGTCTTTGAACCCCCTGTCTGCTCAAGGGGTGTTTCTGGTGGTTCCTTGACTGTTAGAGTCAGGAGTCTTTTCATAGGTCCCCCAACAGGAAGGCTTTCTAAGACACATTCTGGCCCTGAAGGGCCTCAACAAAATTGTCTGATTCCAACCTTTTTTGCCTAAAGATGTTATCCTGAAATCAGTACCTTTCGCCTGGGCGATTTCATGGCCACTGTGGACATCAAGGATGCTTATTGTCCTGTGCCTATCTTTCCGGGTCCTCAGAGATTTCTAAGGTTCGCACTGGAGGATCAGCATTGTCAGTTACGTGGTTCTACCCTTTGGTGTCACCTTGGCACCTCGGCTGCTCATCAAGATAGTGGCAGGGGCGATAGCTCTGCTGAGGGAACAGGGCTTCCGACTCATTCCTGACCTGAACGTCATCCTGATTGGGGCCAAGTCTTGTCCTCAGGTCGGGCAGGTCACTCAGATGGTGACCTCCACTCTAGAATCCCTTGGCTGGGTGATCTGCCATCCCAGGTCTTCTCTGTTCCCGTCCTTGGTGAGGTTTTTTCTGGGTATGACCCTGGATATCTCAGGTCAAGTGTTCCTTCCCCAGTAGAGGGTAAAGGGTCTTTAGATGCAGGCTTGGGCTCTGCTACCGTGTCCTCATCCCTACATCTGTCAGGGGATGCAGTTGGTGGGCCTGATGGTGTCCTGCTTTGGGTAGTCCCCTTTGCTCGTTTCACATAAGACATATGCAGTCGTACCTCTTGTCAGTTTGGGATCGGGGCCCTGCGTCCTTGGATTGGGAGTTTGATCTGTCTCCTCTGGCCAGAAGGTCCTTCTAGTGGAGGCAGGACTCCAGGACCCTTCTGGGGGACAGGTTCTTCCTGCCCCTGTGCCGAGAGATGGTTGCCGCAGATGCCAGTCTGTCCGGCTGGGGGGACTTCTGGGTATCCCTGAGGTTCCAGGAAAGGTGAGGCCCACATCAGGACCATGCTTCCATCTACGTCCTGGAACTGTGGGCGATCAGGTTGGTTCTTCTTACCCGACCACTCACCTTCATGGTTGGACTGTTGAGATCCGCCCAGACAACCATATGGCGGTTGTCTACATCATCCATCAGGGAGGTACTTGGGGCAAGTGAGCCTTCAAGGGAGGGTCCCTGATTCTGTCTTGGGCGGAACAGCATGTTCCCTGCAACTCAGCGGTTTACATTCCGGGGGTGGAAAACCAGGTGGCGGACTCGGCTTAAGGGGTTGTCTCATCTGGGTGAATGGTCCCTCAACAACTGGGTGCTTCTCTCCCTGTTTCACCACTGGGGTCATCTGGACATGTCCCTGTTTGGGTAACGCCACAATCACAAACTTTCAGATGTTGTCTCTGTTTCAGGATCTCCCTGTCTCTGCTATGAGTGCCTTGGCATTCCCTTGGCCGGAGTTCGGCTTCTCTATGAGTTCCCTCTGTTTCCTCTTCTGGGCAGTGTTATATGCAACATAACCCAGGAGCGGGTACCGGCCATCTTGGTAATCCCTTCTCGGCTGTTGAGACCTCCATCTTGGTGATAAAGGAGTTGTTTGCTCCCGTTGTTGATTCCATTATTAGGTCTAGAAAGAAGTCCTTGTACTTTGTCTATTACAGGGTCTGGCATGTTTACATTGTCCGGTAGGACTCTATGTCCCTTCCCTGAAGGGTGTTTTTCTATTCCCAGGACTCTGGAATTCTTGCAACTTGGTTGGATTTGGACCTTCAACTTCGTACTCTCAATGGCCATGTTTTCTGCTCTGGCAATTTTCTTTCATTGCGCTTTTGCCTCTTTCTGGCTGGTTCAGGTTTTTAAAGGGTGTTTCTCCCCTGCGTCCACACCATACTCCTTGTACCAGTCTGGGACCTAAATCTGGTGTTGTCTGCTATGCAGGGGCCTCCCTTTGATTCTCTCTGGGAGGATGCCTTGCCCGGTTTGACTCTTAAGGTAGCCTTTTTTGGTGGCTATCACTTATATAAGGCGAGTTCTCAGCTAGTGGCGCTTTCGATCAACCCTCCTTATTTTGAGTGGCATCAGGATAGGGGAGGGTCGTTTCAGACTTAGGCCAGATTCATTGTATCCCAATCCTACTGATTCCTAGGAGCGGACTCTACATTCTTTGGATGTGGTCTGGGCTCTGAAGTTCTATTTGATTGCTACTGAGACTTTTAGGAAGTCTGATGTTCTTTTTGTTCTCACTTTTGAGCCTAGAAGAGGTTTTTGCCTACTGCTGTATCCACTATCGGCAAGTGGATCTGTCAGGAGGTGGTTCAAACCTGTCCTGCTAAGGGGAGGAATTCTCCCTCTAGGGTGACTGCTCATTCCATTCGGGCTATAGGTGCCTCTTGGGTTTTTTAGTGCCTTGCCTCTGTTGAACAAGTTTGTAAGACCGCTATTTGGTCTTCTGTTCATACTGTTTCTAAGTTCTACAACTTGATGTTTAGGCGGTAGTGACTTGAACTACTGGCCGTTACCCTACTTTTGGACACTGCTTTTGGATGTCCCATCTGTTATGAATACCGAAGCGGGCCGTGCCATGCATTAAAGAAAAAAGCAATTCTGTGAGTACTCATCTGTAGAGTTGTTTTTGTTCTTGCATGGCACGGCCCGCTTCGCCCCACCCTTGTTATGGTTGTTCTTGGTTGCCTCTCTATGGTGATTGTTCCAAGTTAAATTGTTTTTCTTTTACCTTTTCTACATTCTTACCTTTATTCTCTCCCCGCTTCTTGTCTCGTAGTCGTCTACACTGGGAACTTGTTGGTTAATCTCGTTTTTATAGGGAGCCGGGACAAGCCACAGCTTTCTGCAGTATCACTGCGCCACTTAGTGGCAGAATAACCATCTGTTATGAATACCGAAGCGGGGCATGCCATGCAAGAACAAAAACAATTCTACAGGTGAGTACTCACAGAATTGCTTTTTTCTGACTTCATGTGTGACTCAGATATGTAAAATCTTGTGTCCTGCAGAATGCAATATAATTTTTGCCATGTCTTAGAATGTAAATTATTCTATTTCTAAAATGTTTAGTGAAGAATAAAATGTATTGGTTATATAATAGATATGTGTGGTAGTGAAGACCTCTGAGTAGGAATACCAGCCCGAGTCTTATTAATTAAACCAAGATACTATTAGTATTTGTCACGCTCTGGTAACTCCAGCCCTCTAGGTAAGCCCTCAACCCCCAATCTCCGCAGCCAGCTTCACCTGTAGGAGCCCCCGCTTGCCGGGACGCAGAATACGCCTGCCCGGGATCGGTTGCCCCCAGGACTTCAATGGCTCAAAGGATGAGAGCTTACTGGTTTAGAGGTCTGAGGAACCAATGGCTAAGAGCGAGTCTAGCGGAAGTCCAGAGACAGGCCAGAGGTTGACACGGGGAAGTCAGAGTTCGCAGCGGTACAGAGGGGAGAGACAGCTCGAGGTCAAGGTACAAGGCAGAGGTCGGCAACGGAGATCAGATCGAGAATGGTCGGTTCAGGCAGAGGTTGGCAACGGAGATCAGAATAGTCCGTTCAGGCAGAGGTCAGCAACGGAGATCAAACAAGGTAAATCAAGACTATGCAGGGTACAAGGCGCTATAACAGGCACTGGGCAACTGAGGGGGGAAACCTTATATAGGGACAGACATGAAAGGAAAGGTGTATGTGATTGGTGCACATAGGATCAAAGGTCTGATTGGGAGAACAAGGAGTGCCCAATCCCATCTATGGGCTCATTGGCCCAGACAAGGAGGGGGGCGTAAGCCCCACTGAACCTAGGGCTCATTGGCCCTTTATTCTGAACCAGGGGGCGTGCCAGTGCCCCCTGGCTAATCTACAGCCTCCGGCGGGCGCGCTGAGTACAGCGCTGCCGGAGGGAAAAGAGATCACGAGCTCACGCGCGCGCACGTGACCTGATGACGCGCGAGCGAGGAGGGAGACCGGCCGTGCTCGGCGCCGCCTGAGCAGACCTCGCACGGCGCGGCCGCCGGGCAGGAGCTGCTGGGGCCGACCCGCCGCCGACAACGCTGGAACGGAGCCCAGGTAAGTGCCGATTTGTGACACTACCCCCCCTTCACGAGGGGCCTCCGGACCCTCACCAGGTTTTTCCGGATTATCACGGTGGAATCTCCGTACAAGAGCTTTGGCATGAACATCCCTCGCTGCCACCCAGCATCTTTCTTCTGGACCATAGCCAACCCAGTCCACCAAATATTGTAAAGAATTGCGCATCTTACGTGAATCCAAGATCTTATTCACTTCATACTCGGGCTCATTATCCACAAGAATAGGTGCAGGACCAGCAAGAGGAGTATTCTTCGCCGGTTTTAACAGTGAAACGTGAAAAGAGTTAGGTATTTTCATAGTCGGCGGGAGTTGAACTTTAAAAGACACATTATTCAACTTCCTGATTATCGGAAAAGGGCCAATGAATTTTGGACCCAATTTACTAGAAGGTTGACGGAGCGCAATATTTTTAGTGGAGACCCAAACTAGATCGCCTACCTGAAGAGTAGGTTCCCGTGATCTACGGCGGTCGGCAAATTTCTTATATCTTAAACTAGTGGTCTTAAGAATTTCCTGAACATGTGTCCAGATATTCTTCCGTTCTTGAAGCCACTCCTCCAGAGCCGGCAAGTTGGAAGGTGACCCTGAAAGTGAAGAAGCTCTAGGATTTTTCCCTAAATTACAATAAAAAGGTGATATCTTGGTACTCTCACTAGGCGCGTTATTGTAAGCAAATTCGGCGAAATCAATAAATTCTGCCCATTGTTCTTGGGCATCAGAGATATAACACCTTAAGTACTGTTCCAAAGTTTGATTAATTCTTTCCGTCTGCCCATTGGACTGGGGATGGTAGGCAGACGAAAGAGAGATCTGTATACCTAACCGCGAACAGAAATGTTTCCAAAAAAACGTGAAGTAAATTGGACACCCCGATCAGAGACTATATTGGACGGAATACCATGAATACGAAAAATATGTGAAGTAAATAGTCGAGAAAGCTCTGGTGCAGAAGGAAGCTTGGCCAAAGGAACGAAGTGTGCCATCTTACTGAAACGATCTACGACCACCCAAATAACAGTATTCCCGTGTGATAAAGGCAAATCTACAATAAAATCCATAGAAATATGAGTCCATGGTTCAGCAGGGATTTCAAGAGGAACCAAACCGCCACTGGGAGCCTTGTGAACCCCTTTACTTCGAGCACAAACAGCACAAGTGTCGATAAAGGCAGTAATATCGCGTCTCATGGTTGGCCACCATGGCGACGGGCAAGCATAAACGTTTTTCGGTTACCCACATGACCAGCAGTTTTAGCATCGTGAAATTCGCGAATTACATCTGAACGCAAATGTGGCGGTACAAACTGGCATCCCAAAGGAACATCACTAGGAGATTCATCTTGAAACGGCGTCAAGGTGTTAGAGAGATCAGGAAGTAACGCCCCGACCACACAACCCATAGGAAGGATCGGATCACCAGTATCACCCCGATCCTTACATTCACCGAACATGCAAGGTAGAGCATCAGCTTTAGTATTTTTTACACCCGGTTGAAAGTAATAATTAAATTAAAACGCGAGAAGAATAATGTCCAACGTGCCTGACGAGAGTTCAACCTCTTGGCAGAACCAATGTATTCAAGATTTTTGTGATCGGTATACACAGTTATAGGATGTAATGAACCCTCCAGCCAGTGTCGCCATTCATCAAAAGCCAGTTTATTAGCTAATAGTTCCCTATTACCGACATCATAATTTTGTTCCGCGGTACTGATTTTACGTGAAAAATAAGCGCATGGATGAAGACGCTCAGGGTTACCAGAATATTGCGACAAAACTGCACCCACTCCCAGCTCAGAAGCGTCTACTTCAACAATGAAGGCTTTAAGAATATCTGGATGAATTAACACAGGTGCCGAAGTAAAGGCCCGTTTCAAGGTCAGGAAGGCCTCACAGACAGAGGGAAACCAGTTAGCAGTAAAGGCCCCCTTGCGGGTAAGGTTGGTAAGAGGTGCAACAACATGAGAAAAGCCTTTAATGAAACGCCGATAAAAATTTGCAAAACCTAGAAAACGCTGCAATTCTTTTAGGGTCTTTGGTTGAACCCAATCCTGAACCGTCGAAACTTTCCCCGTGTCCATCTCTAAATCCTGGTTGGTAATAATATACCCTAAGAAGGGAACTGTGGTGACTTCAAACACGCATTTAGAAAGTTTAGCAAATAAGTTGTCTCTTAATTTTTGTAGTACCAGCTTAACATGGTGTCTGTGCTCCAACAAGGAATTAGAAAAAATGAGAATATCATCCAAGTAGATGACCACAAATCTACCGAGATACTCCCTGAATATATCATTAACAAAATCTTGAAAGACGGCTGGCGCATTACAAAGGCCAAAAGGCATGACCAGGTACTTGTAATGGCCGTCTTTCACATTAAATGCAGTTTTCCACTCATCCCCCTGCCGGATGCGAATCAGATTGTATGTCCCTCTTAAATCCAATTTGGAAAAAATGTGGGACCCTGTGACTTGATTGAACAGATCCCCGATCAAGGGCAAGGGGTATTGGTTCTTTACAGTGATCTTATTCAAGGCTCGATAATCAATGCATGGTCTCAGGCCATCATTTTTTGTCTCTACAAAAAAGAATCCGGCCCCAGCAGGCGAGGTAGAGGGACGGATAAATCCCTTCCTTAAATTTTCGGTGATGTACTCCCTCATTGCTTGCTCTTCGGGCAGAGTAAGATTATAGATTTTTCCCCTCGGGGGAATCGTGCCAGTCAAAGCAAAGTCAATAGGGCAGTCATAAGACCGATGTGGAGGAAGAGTATCAGCAGATCGTTCAGAGAAGACATCAACCCAGTCTGCATATGGCTGAGGTAATCCCTGAGGTAAAACTTGCACACTTCTGAGGCCTGTAGTAAAGCAGTGATTTTTGCAATGATCACTCCACTTAATCAACTCCCCAACCCGCCAATCTAACACCGGGTTGTGGAGTTGTAACCAGGGGTATCCCAAAACCACAGGAGTTTCTGGACAATCGAAGACAAAAAATTCTAAGAACTCAGAGTGGGAAGAGCCAACAATTAACCGAAGAGGTGGGGTCTTGGTACTTATAGGTCCCCCCTGGATGGCCTTCCCATTGATAGCTAAAACTTGTAGGGATCTTTCAAGAGGAACTAAAGGGATACTTAAAAGGGAGATCATACTCCTGTCCAAAAAGTTTCCCGCCGCACCACTGTCGATAAAGGCGGTAACAGTTTTCTTTGAAGAACCCCAAAATAGGTCAATAGGCACTAGCATTTTGTTTTGGCGAGAGTTGTAAACTGACTCACCCAGATCAGTACTCTCTACCTGGTCTGGGTGCGGAAGTTTTCCGCCGGTCTCCCCTTGTTGGGACAGGACCCAGCAAAATGACCAGAATTCCCGCAATACAGGCATAACCCCTTGGATCGTCTACGCTGTTTCTCTTCTTGGGATAAGCGGGTTCTCCCTAATTGCATGGGTTCTTCCTGGGGAGATGATGAGGAATTTTCCCCACGGGAAACAGGAGACCTATGATCTTGGACTGGCCTGAAGGACGTGGGAGCCCTGACTCTCTCCCTGGCCCTTTCTCTAAGACGTCGGTCTATTTTAATGGAGACCTGCATTAATTGATCTAGGCCCGCTGGCGGAGGAAAATTGACTAATGCATCCTTGATGCTTTCCGACAGCCCCACCCTGAACTGGCTACACAGAGCGGGATCGTTCCACCTAGCTTCGATAGCCCAGCGGCGGAATTCAGCACTGTAATCTTCAGCCGAATTCCTCCCTTGTTTTAAGGCCCGAAGCCTATACTCTGCTGTAGACTGTGAATCAGGGTCAGCGTATAGGACGCTCATAGCGTTGAAAAATGCAGTTACAGATTGTAAGGCAATATCATGACTCGGCAAACTAAAGGCCCAGGACTGCGGGTCTCCTTGAAGTAGAGAAATGACTAAGCCTACTCGTTGGGTCTCAGTGCCAGAGGAGATAGGCCTCAACTTGAAATATAGTTCACAGGAATTCCTGAAGTTAGAAAATTTTGCTCGCTCTCCAAAAAATTTTTCAGGCAGAGGAATCTTCGGTTCGGAGAAATGAGGTGGTACAGAGGAAGTTGGCACTTGACGAGACTCCTGAGTGGCCACTCTTTGAGCGAGTTGGTTGATCGCTGTGGCCATAGCTTGCACCTGCTGTACCAGGTCATCCATGTTGGGGCCTGTTATAATGTCACGCTCTGGTAACTCCAGCCCTCTAGGTAAGCCCTCAACCCCCAATCTCCGCAGCCAGCTTCACCTGTAGGAGCCCCCGCTTGCCGGGACGCAGAATACGCCTGCCCGGGATCGGTTGCCCCCAGGACTTCAATGGCTCAAAGGATTAGAGCTTACTGGTTTAGAGGTCTGAAGAACCAATGGCTAAGAGCGAGTGTAGCGGAAGTCCAGAGACAGGCCAGAGGTTGACACGGGGAAGTCAGAGTTCGCAGTGGTACAGAGGGGAGAGACAGCTCGAGGTCAAGGTACAAGGCAGAGGTCGGCAACGGAGATCAGATCGAGAATGGTCGGTTCAGGCAGAGGTCGGCAACGGAGATCAGAATAGTCAGTTCAGGCAGAGGTTGGCAACGGAGATCAAACAAGGTAAATCAAGACTATGCAGGGTACAAGGCGCTATAACAGGCACTGGGCAACTGAGGGGGGAAACCTTATATAGGGACAGACATGAAAGGAAAGGTGTATGTGATTGGTGCACATAGGATCAAAGATCTGATTGGGAGAACACGGAGTGCCCAATCCCATCTATGGGCTCATTGGCCCAGACAAGGAGGGAGGCGTAAGCCCCACTGAACCTAGGGCTCATTGGCCCTTTATTCCGAACCAGGGGGCGTGCCAGTGCCCCCTGGCTAATCTACAGCCTCCGGCGGGCGCGCTGAGTACAGCGCCGCCGGAGGGAAAAAAGATCACGAGCTCGCGCGCGCGCGCACGTGACCTGATGACGCGCGAGCGAGGAGGGAGAGCGGCCTTGCTCGGCGCCGCCTGAGCAGACGGCGCACGGCGCGGCCGCCGGGCAGGAGCTGCTGGGGCCGACCGGCCGCCGACAACGCTGGAACGGGGCCCAGGTAAGTGCCGATTTGTGACAGTATTATTATAATCAACCACTTCCCAGCTATAACAATATATATTACAATATCTCTCATTTATATTTTTTACAAAGGCATAGGGCTGAAGTAAGCTAAAATAGCTTACTTTCACCACACAACCTTCTAAGTACTCCCACCACTGATCTAACCCTTCAATCCAATGCTGGCAACTTGCTTTGTTAAAAAAAAAATACCATTTTGTGATTACTCACCTGTAAAATGGGTATTATAAGTATGTCTCACACCCTGCTTCGGAATGATTAATCACTTCTGGGTTATGTCCAGTAGAGGGCGAACTTCTGCAGAGATGACTAGAAAAAAAGAGGCCCCTCCCGGCCCATAAATAACTGGGACCTCCCACACATTCCCCAGTATAGTAAAGCAGTAAGGGGACCAGGAAGAGCAAATAAAAATTTTTACCAATAAAAAGTTCACCATATAGAGGATCCAAGATACAACTCAGGGTGGGACGAAGCAGGGTGTGAGACATACTTATAATACCCATTTTACAGGTGAGTAATCACAAAATGGTATTATTCCAAGTATGTCTCACACCCTGCTTTGGAATGATTAATCACTTCTGGGACATCCAATAGCAGTGTCCCTAATGGGTGGGGATCCAAAAAAGGCAATAATGTACAAATTAAACCACTGCAGCTTGCAGAACCTTGCGGCCAAAAACAGCATCTGCTGAGGCCCGCACATCAACCCTATAAAACTTGGAAAAGGTATGAACAGAAGACCAAGTAGCAGCCTTACAAACTTGTTCAACAGAAGCCTGGTGTTGGAAAGCCCAGGAAGCCCCAACAGCACAAGTAGAATGAGTAGTGATCTGGAAAGGGGGATCCCTCCCCTTTGCATCATAGGCCCTAACAATGGCCTAACAAACCCATATACTAATGGTAGACCTGACGGACGCCAAACCCTTTTTGAGTCCCGAAGGCAACACAAACAGCGCGTCCGTCCTACGGAAAGATGAAGTAGCCACCAAATAGTACTTTACACAACGAACAACATCCAGAGAGCGCAAGGAAGGGAGCACAACATCTTGATTGAGATGAAAAGCAGAGACCACTTTAAGCAGGAAATCAGGCTTAAAGCGGAAGACCACCTTGTCCTGGTGTCTCTCAAAATAAGGGGCCTGAACAGACAGAGCCGCCAACTCAGAGACACGTCGAATGGAGGTAATAGCCACCAAAAAGGCAACCTTTAGAGTGAGAATGGAAAGTGCAGCATCCTGCACTGGCTCAAAGGAGGACCCAGGAGGGCCAACCAAACCAAATTCAAGTCCCAAACTGGTAAGAAAGGCTTGCGAGGGGGCCGCACATGAGTGACCCCCTGGAAAAAAGTCTTAACCAAAGGATGAAGAGCGAAAGATCTCTGAAAGAAATTAGCAGGCACTTCAAAAATATGGGCCAGAAGCCTGGGGGTATCCACGGTATCCCCACACTCCTTACCGGCATCCGCATCCCGAAAACTGCTGATCAGAGCCTTCAGATTCCGGAAACAATTCCCCTTCTGCAAGCAGGGAATAATCAGACCAATCAAAAGAATCATAATCATCAAAATCAAAGGCCGGCGCAGCAGGCGCCAAGTGCCGTCTCTTAGCCGGGGCCGACTTGGCCGCAGAGCTAGCAATCATCTTCTCAATGCTGGCCCATCTAGCACAGACATCGGATTGCGACTCCCCCTAATGACAACGTCACTTGGGGTCAATGCCAGGCGTGGGGGTGTAGGTGATGAGGCTGGCGGCGATGATCCAGACGCCAGGGGCCCGGATTGCCGCGTAATGGCCTGCTGTGCACATGGTCCGCAAATAAGCACATTGTCGCCCGCAAGGGATACCCCACAAACCACACACTGCCAGGGTTGCCCTGAAGGGATCCCGAGCCCGGTATCCTGGAAAGCCTCCATATGGTGATTTTTTGTGGCAGTCGCAATGACCAGTGGGAATTACGCTGTTAAGCTACCCGGGATGCCCCTTAATGTCCGTTAGTGGGAGGATTTGTAAAGCCCCAATTTGAGTGAGGGACCTAAGGCCCCGGAGAAACCCCTTTAAACTATCAAGGAAGGAACCCCCCTAAAAGACATAATGAAAAGGGGGTACCATGAGCCACAGCCATAACAGTAATCAAACTACAATAATAAGTACAGGCACACAATAACTGTAAGGCCACAATGTAATAACCAAATAATGCAGCATACAATACACCTCCATATAAGCAACAATATCGTGAACATGGTGAAAGAAAACAAGCCCCGCAGGGCACTCACCGCAGCCGCAAGATGGCGACCAGCGAGGGACGGCAGCAAAGGCAGCAGCAGCCAGGAGAGACGGAGGAGGTGCACGGATCATGCCGCGAGTGGCCCCGCCCCCTCCTTCCAGGAAGAGGAACCGTAGTTCCCAGCCAAAGGCTGGGAACCTCCAAGGGCGCCAAAGCGAGGGGGCGGGGGCCGCGGCAGCGCGCCGAGTGCCCGGACCTGCCCCTCCTCCAAGCTGAGGAGAAAGGGGAGTAAAATCCCCTTTTCAATGGAGGCGCTTCCATTCAACAGCGGAGCCGGCCCGGACTCCAGGCCGCCTGACAGCGCGGCCTGGCCAAGGTGAAATCACATACACACCGACACTCACACAATCCTGTAACTGACAGTGATCATCAGGACAATTAAAATGGAGGGACAGCCCCCCCCACCCCCCCATGAACCGGGGACAGGGAGCAACGGAACGGGGGGGCACCCAAGCCACCTAATGCAGAGCGGGGAAGGCACGGACAGGGCATCCCAAACCAGGATCCCGAACCTGGTAGCCGCCTACCCCTTTGGTGGGGGTCTCACGGAGGAGCATAGCTCCTAATAGCACACCCCTAGGGTGTCACCTGCCCTCGCCCGGACCTACACCCAAGGCTGGGAGGCGAAGGAATTAATTAATAAAAGGTCCGGGCAGAAATAGGGCAATAAAATGGCCGGGTGTAAACCCGGCTTACCTGCAAGGAAGGAGACAGCCATCTTCTGACTTGCTCGCCGTCTGCAGAGACGATTACTGGGGAATGTGTGGGAGGTCCCTGGTATTTATGGGCCCGGAGGGGCTCCTTTTTTTCTAGTCATCTCTGCAGAAGTTCGCCCTCTACTGGACATAACCCAGAAGTGATTAATCATTCCGAAGCTGCGTGTGAGACATACTTGGAATAAAATATATTCAGCAGAGCAAACTGATTTAGGGCCGAACTTTTGGAAAAATTTGATCGGTGCAGTCCCAAGTTTCGTTCAAACAAGCTTGCATTTTTCATTGACTACTACATGTACATTTGAGTGCCAGGAAGAATAAACCTAGGTCACAGATGATGCGATGAAGCCCACCAATCAGAAATAAAGCATGAAAAGACCCTATTTTCATGAGATATTGTTTACTGAATCAGGATCCTGTTGTGCTAGATTAGTTAAATGGGTCTTTGTGTATTACCTTCCTAGGAGTCAACCTCAACCTGATATTTGCTTATTAGGGATCCAAGCAACCTATGATTTACTAAAATCTTAGCCGAAACGCTAAAGGCCATGGTTTGAAATTTTGGATCTTGTTCTTGTCTGTTTGGGAATTGTAGCTATAGGTGCTTTAAATGAGAAAGGATTCAATGTTTGCTCATCTTTTTCAAAAAAGTTTTTGGCTTTGATTCAGTAAACTTTCCTTAAAATATCTAAAAAAATAAGGAGCACTGCATGCTTATTTTAGAATTAAAGAAAAGAATAAGCATTGAAGAAGTTTATACTGTAAATGCCTAGAAGTGCACATATGTGGGTTATTAACACCAACGCTTTTCAGCCAGTAAAAAAGAACCACTGACAAATAAGATGGAAGATTTACTAATGTTTTACTTCAGAAAATTAGATAAGTTGTCACATTGCTCTAGTAAAGGTTTTTTAGGTGCAAAACAGGCTGTGACTTCCTATCTTAATATCGACTAAAAACCGGAATATCCCAAATTAGGAGCTCTGGTGTGTGAAACCCCCTGTTCACCTGGTGCCTCTCCTGCATGTGGGCTCTCCTCCAATCAGCTATATAAATGCACAGGCAGGAAAAGCGGATGAAAGCTAGCCATGCTCCTCTTGCTCCTGTTCCCCACTGGCTGTATATACACGCACCAGCCATTAACACCTGAAGGCCTAGAGCAGGGCATGCAGCAGCCAAAGAAATGTGTCCTTGGATCACTGGTGAGGTAAGAAGACACAGCTAGGGGGTTCCACAAATAAGGGCATCCTGAATCAAAATGCCTCAGGGGTAGGAAATCGGCTGGTCTTGGTCCACTAATAAAATTGGGGTGCTGGTAAATGGTCAATAAGTAACTTGCTACCCCCCCCTACCATTTGAACTGTTATTAAAGGCACTTGTCCAGAGTCGAGGGGGGGGGGCAGGCTGGTAGTTTTCTTTACCCAAACAGTGCAGAGCTTATAATAGGGAAGACTTGACAATGAAGAAATCAGCAACCAGACATTGCATGAATTCATTGACTTTATGCTAATGTAAAATGAAATGTTCACTTGTGAGCAATATAAAATTCACCCGACATTCATACAGCCCTAAATAATAGGGGTGAATTTTTATCAGCCTGTGCTGAATCAGGCCCTAAATGTAGTTTTTCTCTTGAAAAATACACCAAAATTCCTGAAAAGCATAAGATTCCCTCTTAGCTAAATTATTCCTGGCTGCCAGGGGAACCTACCAGGGTTGCCCCTTGTCTTCTGTCTTTTTTATAGGAAATGTAGAAAATACAGCTCACCCACTGGTACAATCCTTGTGTGCATGGAAAAGGTTCTGGTAACCTGAAGTTCCGTAATACTGGAAGGTCCAATGCTCAAGTAGAGATGTAAAATCTAGTTTATTGCATCCAGCTAAAATTCAGTAGGCAAACAGTGTGCCCCCCTTGACCCACAGTGATCGGGGGGTGGGTTGCCCCCTTAATCGTACTTTTTTGTTGGAGATTAAACTCTTTATCTCTTGCAATGTGAGAACATCCAAACATTAAAGGTGTTGAGCTTGCTGGTTATAACCACAATTTATGTCCCTTTGCCTATTATATTTGATTAGTGACAGTGAACATAAACACTTTAGACAAACAACCCATTAATGTCACCAGAAAGGTAAGCCACCGATCACCCAGGGCAAAGGAGGTCCAGGACTCAATAGAGAGCCTGTAACTTATTCATGTCTTACACAAATGGTGGAGGGTACACTTGGCCATGCTTCTTTAGCTGGCAGAGGAAGAATAACCTCTTTTGAGCGTTCCTTAGTGTTGCTGAGATATATATTCATCAGCAAAGGTTGGCAGTAACAGTTACTCCCAGAAATGTGGTCTCCTTTGCCCTGATTTCTTCCCCAAAGTGACAGGAGGGGTAAGATGATAGGAGTTTTCCTGTGTTGGTCCCCTCCATTATAAGATAGGCTGGGGAGGCATCCAAAATGCTGGAGCCCCCCACACATATAACACCTCAGAGTGCCTGTAAACCTTACCTTTACCTTTACGGCGGTCATGTGGGTAGTGGGCGCCACCATTTTTCCAGACGCTGGAATGTCCTGCCTATGTGAGTGTTGGCAGACAATCACGTTGCATGGTTGTTGGTGCGCATTAAGCATTAGTTGGTTCACTGTGCACCACACCTCAAAGTTTTCTTCCTTAAAGGAGCACTATCGCGAAACAATGGCCCAATATCCATATAAATGTGCTGGATGCTAGGGGGAGGGGTCACTTATACACCCAGCATCAAGAAATATCCAGCCAGGCTTGTTTTTCTTTCTTATAATGGATGGAAAAGTATATCCTGATAGACTAAACCTGTCACCCCCAGATTTTATTCTTACCATGAGAGAATAAACCACAAGCTTGGCTTGTCTTTTATTCACTTTGGATGTATAAGTGACCCCTCCTCTCATTAGCCGAAGTGTTTATATGTATTTTTAATATTACAACATTTTGCAATATTATTTATTTATTATTTATTATAAGCAAACGTAACAATTTTACCATAACTAGCAAGTTCAACCTAGTGTTGAATGCCGAACTAAAGTCTGCCAGGAGTATCCTGGAAAAGAAGTCTTGTGTCCTGAACTACAGTTTGACACTACCAGCCGGGGTTAAATGAGCTGCCTGCCCTCATCATCTCCTGGTGCAGCCCTATAAAATTGGACTGAGCCCGCTGCTCAAGGCAGCAAGATTTTGTTTGTTTGTCAGACCTTTTTTTGTAAGCCTGTTACTCTGTTCATGCTCTGCCAAGACTGTGATCTGCTGTGCTCTGCCCTACTTCTTCTCTCCCTCATCCTGATCCTGCCTGCATTTTAAAGACTCTGACCATGTCTGATTTAAGGTTTCGTTTGTTTTTTATCTAATTTATACCTATCTGGTTTGTTTTTGTTTTGTACCTGATGAAGTCTATTTAATTTACCCTGCCTCTGTGCATAATTCGCCTTGAGCTGCGAGCTCCACTCCTGGAGTTCGGTCGGCCCTGATATCTTGATTGTGTAGGTGTTCAAACATGTAATGAAGGGCCATTTTCTTTGCTTCCTGAGATATTTGAGATGTATGCACATTGCAATGGGTCCATTTTATCCTGCAGTACTTTATATGTTGTTAAGGACTTTTGGTGATGGGCTCTTTTGTACAGAAATTATTATGCATTTGCACTACTCCCTTTTGCAATGACACTTTAAAGATAAGTAAAAATAAGTAAAGTAAAGTAAATTTGGTATAACTGCCTTGCACATAACTGTACTGTAAGTACTGAGCTGTTATTCCGAAGGGGCTTGTCGCCTTACTTACACTGAGCCGGGCAACAGGACCATTGACTTCTACTTCTATTACCAATGTTGCTTTGTCAGTTCGCTGGTATACAAAGGCCTATTCAAGCCCTCTTTTTCTCCAAACCTGCAATAGAACCTGTTAAGTTCTTCCGCTAGCTTGCAGCTGCCATCAGTGGAGGACATTATTTTGAAGTCTGTAATTTGCAGAATCCTTTCCCAGGCTAATTTTGGATTACCAGAAAGGAGTTTATTTTCCAGCTTGGTGGTGTAGGCCTCCTTTGATGCTTAGTTTTCTGTATAGTGGAATGTCCTTAACTTGCCTCTTAATTCTGCCTTCTGATCTTTCTACGTTTACTGTTAGATCAAGGGTTGTTGTGTTGTACATGGAGACGTAAGGTCACAACTGGAACAATTATCTTCTTGCAGAATTAAATGTAGGAAAGCATTATCTCTGTTTATTATTCAAATCTAGAGGTGTAGAACACCTTCCAATCTGTGGTTTCAACACAGATCTGAAGTTGTTCAGAGGCCTGAGAGAGACATCTTCTGATCATTATAGTGCATGGTTTTATGCTCTTAAACCGCTGTCTATACAGAAGGTGCAACAGATAAGATCAGAATATCCTGGCACTGCTGATGGAATTGCCCTGTAGGCCCCTTTCATCAGTGTGTAGCAATACTCCAAAGTATTACCTCCTCTGGTGGGGCACATAATACTTTTTTTTCATTTAGGAAGTTTCGGGTTCAGACACGCCCTGCTGAAGCCACCCAGTGAATTGGTGAATGCCTCTTAGATCCTGATATCTCTTTCCCAAATAGAGACAGTGCCACTTCTACTTTGGCTTGTGGAGGGATGTAGACTTCAGTTAGATTCAGAGAAGATAATTCCCTTGGTGAATAATATGGTCTATAGTTCAGTGCCAGGACTTCAAGATCAGGGGAGCAACCTCTACCCAAGACTGTTGTGTCGCTAGCCCATACATTATTTGTGTAAAAGCATTTTCCTACCCCTTTTAGTTTCCCCAATTATATGGGGGATACGATAGGCTCTGAGATGTTGTAACCTGAAAGCTCCTACATCAGGAACGAAGTCCTTAAGCCAAGTCTGGTACATATAAGTCTCAGCTCATCTAGCTTGTTAGCGAACATATGTATGTTAACAAGCTGGAAAGAGGGAAGAGAAGACCTAAACCCTCCAAATTTCAGTCTGTTCTTCCTCTCCACTGTATGTTTGTTATCATTCTAGGGCTCTTAGTACTAATGTCAGGGATTTCTCAGCGGAGAGATCCCGATTGTAATAAGTGACCAGAAATTGAGATTGAGAGACAGAGATGGATATGTGGCAAACTGTGTTTAATAGTGATAAACAGTGCTAAGTACACTTCAAGCAGACTGCTGTACAGATTACAAGTGGAACATATAACATATGAGTAAGGAAACTATACAAGTATACAGGTGACCACAGAGTGCTACAGCTGCTATGCAGAAATATAGGTAAATTGGAAAACAACATGCTCTGGCTGTACATACACAAGATGGAGTCCGGCAACAAGCATGCATAAGAATCAAAGGAAAGTCCAAATTCCAAAGGCGGAAACACGGCTGAGAAAGGGGAAGCAAAACACAAGAGCTGAGGCAGGAGTTCAGGGTTCAGGGTTCAGGGTACCTGGGATCAAGATGACAATACAATGCTAATCCACTGCCTGAATGAGCTGATCAGCTTAAATAGGCTGAGAAGTCACAGGTGCTGGCTGATTACAAGCACCTCTGCAGGACAGAACCATCACCTGGTGGAGCAGCATATTGCAGGGGAAAGTTCCAGAGAAGGAGCCAGCCAGAAGTAGTATAAACCAGAGGCGCGCTCTGAAGCTATCGAGGAACTCCATCCCTGACAACTAAAAGCATTTGTAAGGCTACTGGTGATGAAGTGGAGGAATAGGACTAGGTTGGCTTCCTATGGCTTGGACTTGGAGAGGGGGGAGTAGCAAGCTGTTAATGATAAGAGCTTGGAATAGAATATCATTCAGTTGAAGTTGGACATGACAAAAAGCTACTAATGGGGTCAGGGAGTACAGAAGGGAGTTAGAGAGTAGCCCAGTTGCTTATTAAGTAGAAGGAACAGCATTCCAGTGTACATTGAGTGCAGCTGGCTATACCCCAGCTCCTAAGGGCTTTTTATGGAATGCCTATATTTCCCACTAGATCTCATGTCCTGGTTTGTGCACACTGACTACTAGTTAGATATTTCCATATATAAAAGTATAATTGTGTGAAATAATTGTTGCTTCTTTTACTATTTTTTTTGCTATTTTTTATGTATTCAGGCAGGCTCCCTTTCCAGTAACTATCTTATGTAGATTGTGATTTGCGTCAGATTGTGTCACTCCTTCTGAAACAAAAAAAACAAAAACAAAACAAAAATATTGTAAGAGCAGGCATTTTGTAGACCTAAATATGTTAGATTTTTCTAATTACATCACGTAGTGCTGGACCACAGTTATGAAAACGTTCAATGCTTTTCACTATATTTTCTTATGTTCATTTTATATAAATTGTCCTAATGAAAAAGTTGATTTATATAAAGCAAATATCAAGTTCATGACATTTCCCGTTAAGGGCATACATTATACAACATTGGCTGACATATTTTTAAAACAATTCTATGCTCATCTTTGGCATTTTAAAGGTAGTTTCAAGATTTTTGCCTGTCAGGATTTTAATGATTGCAGTATACAAGTTCAACACTAGATGGCACTGCTACTTTATTTATACATTTTTTTTACATTAGTTGTCCCTAACAACTTCGATTTATACAGTTACAATACTTCTGCAAATTATTTCACAAAACAGCTTCTAGGAACACAACAGGAGAGAAAAAGTCTACTACTGTTTTTACTTGACAATATCTGGTTAATTTAGTCATAATCATTATATTTGAAAATGACAAAAAATGCACTGTATACCATTTAGTCTTTTCAAAAATCGAAAAAAATGATTGCTGAGCGATCATATACTGGCTATACACATGGTACCCTAATTATTCAATCAGTATATTTGACCAGATGATCTCATTCAAATAAAATAATTTTTATATTTGTTTTCTACACTGTAAGCATAATTATTCTGAAAGCATCATTAGTTAAAATGTAAATTATCGGTAACTGTCTGCTGACGTAGATTCCTACCTGGGCGGCCAACGTAAAGGTGTCTGGGCATTACAGACAATTGAAGGCAATGGGCTCATTGCTTCCTTCAGGTGGACAAAATCCCAGACCGATAGTCTAAAATATTCTAGTTCAAACCATTCCCTAGGGCCATCTTGATTTTGTTAGTTTGTTGTTAAACTCAACTAGTCCTGGGATCTCACAGCAATAAATCAGCAAATAGCAGGGATTGTTTTGAATACTCTTCATGACAGGGTAACGTATAGCAGAGGGAACTGGAATGCTGCAGATCATGTTAGCATTCAGCCATTGCCATTATGAGCAACCAGGAACCAGGACTAGGACAGGGCAGATCATTCTAAAACATGATGTTTATAGGCAAGGGCCTCACCCAAACCTAGAGTTTTTTTAAACATGTAATTCAACAAAATGTAAATTCAAGATAAAACTTGTTCCAAATTAATTTTAGAGCAAGGAAGAGTTAGATCCACTCTAACTGATTGTGGTCAACAAAGAAGAGATCCACCTAATAGAAAAGCTATGGGCGCCATTAGAACCAGAGAGATGTAACTGGCAAAACAAATTAATATTTTTTACTGGTCATCATTTGTTATCAGCAAGAAACCAGGTTTTTTAAACAGACCCTACATATCAGCAGCCAATTGTACACCATCTTGCAAAACTAAAAATTGAGCTGTGGGAACCAGCACAGAGATCACCAGGACAGCAGGCCCACAGTAAAGAGAAGGGTGGTGCAGGTGCAGCTGTCAGTAGGCATGGGACCTGCAACAGCGATTCTGGTCTGGGGTCTATATTACCCTATATTGTCCTTATTGTCACTAAAAGGCTCAGTTCATATCTCTCCATTGTGTTAAGAGCAGACGTTTTGTAAGTATGCCAGAGGTGCATTGTATCGAAACAAATGCATTGGCAATGAGTTTGAGTTGCATTTGCATTGCGGTTTTGAAAAGAAAATCATATTTTGCACAATAAGTAAATGGTAAATTCTACGGCAATGCAACACACTACATTGCGCTGAAAAAGGTGTCTGTAACCCTTTTTTAATATGTTGTGTAACACAGCACATATGTGTGAACTATCCCATCTAGAATTAAGTGCAGTGTTTTCTCTGAGTTGTAACTACGTTGCAACGCAGTGCATAGAACCTGACGCCTAGTGCAATTTATAATTTAAATATTTATTCCCGAAAATGTAAGCATAGTAAGTAGGGTTGCCATCTGGCTGGTAATTGTATTTTTATTTTACTGCCCACTGGCCTGGTGGTGCTGGTATTTGTTTTTTTTTTACTGGTAATAGTATTTGCAAATATACTTTTCCCATCCTCAGTTACCAGTAAAAAAAAAACAAATACCGGCAGCTCCAGGCCTGTGGCCAGTAAGGTAAAAAAAAATACTGGGCAGGTGGCAACCCTAATAGTGATACCTGTTGAACCCCACCCCAGTGAGCGAGCATTCTACCTCTGCTTGTTGCTGTCTCTCCTTTATCACAATACAGAGTCACAAGCCAGTATGTGGAGAGACCCATGTTAGGCTTAATATAGGGGGGTAAAGAGACAAAAAAACATGTACGTGGAGGCTGATTCATCACTAATGCCCGGTACCAGCAGATAAGCGTCTGTAGCAACGCGCTCATAGTGACCACTAGTAGTCGCTGTGATCTGCTATGGTTCGCTGTTACCGAGGGCCTCAGTCACTGGTCGGCACTGCTGAACTTGATGTGTGAGTCGCTATAAGTACAGCGCTATATGGGAGCAGTAGCGACTGGTCAGTATGAGCTACTCAAAATTAGGTTGCTGTAGCCCAGAGCGCCAGAAGCTGTGTGATTAAAGTCCGTTTCCATATCCACTAGTAACAAAGCGAAAACATACGGAATTATATTGTTATTATATTGTGACATTAACACTTTAGTACCAGACCTGTAATGACAATTCTGTATAAAAATATAAAAAATCAAAAAGTTTTCAAAAATGACTTTTAATAGGCCAGGAGAGGTCACACAATGATTTGATAAAAAACAAAAAAAAATTAAAAGAAAACCCTGTTTAAAGAGAAGAAAAACGTCCATTGAAATGTATGGGAGAGCGACAGGTAGCGACAGGTAATAGAAGCCAGAGCACCGGCGGTATACGCTGAGCCATCTGTGATGATGAATCAGACGCTACATGGCGCTGTTGGAGTCGCTCACCGGAATCGCTTTGATAAATGTGGTATTGTATACAGCGCCCGGTGTTCACCGTTTGCTACCTGTTGCTACCTGGCGCTGCCAGTCACTACCTGGCGCTATGGCTTGATGAATAAAGTATTTGCACTGTACACACAATAAAAACTGATCTCAAAGCCTGACATCTCAGCGTTCCAATTTTCCCCCCTACATTGTAGGCCATAAAATGATTTCCTTTTTTGTGTCCCAGGTAAAACAAACATGAATATTTAATGTGACATGCTGAAGGAATAGGCCTAAGGTGTGTTAGTGCTATGATTAGGAAATTAAATCAAGCATCCAGCACACGCACATTATATCAGCTCATCAGAAGAACATTTGTGCATGTGTTTTCTGCGGTGTGCGTGCTGTTGTGTGGTGACTTTGTTTGTTGCTAAGAGACTGTTAGAAAGTCAAATCCCTGAGCGTACCCGGTGCCCAGACGCACCTGCCGAGGGAGCTGTTATTTATTTGACTACAGATATGTCCTGAAAACACTGCCAGGGTGACTGGACAGCAGCTAGGAATTATGCTATTAAGTGCATCTATCCCAAGTAAAATGGAGACAAAAAGCAATACCCAGTGAAAGGTTTGAATTAAATGACACTTTAAAGATAAGCATATTCATATTGAATCATTTTGTTGACGTCTGCAGTTTCACTAGAGTCTATTTAACAATATATTACAACAATTAATGACACTCAGACACCTGGGGCAACCAATCGATAACCTTTTTCATCAGTTTAAAATAGATTGCTTAAAGGTCACTTGTGGTTTACTGCAAATATATTTGCACATTTTGTCTATGACTATGGACTCGATATAGTACATCATTGAAAATTAAGTAAGAAAAATGTCATATTTTAACAAACCTAACTACATGCATTCTAAAAAAAATAGTTCTCAGTAATTTCAAATTGCTAAGCGTGTCCCTTGGACTTTACAATTCACCAGCATGCAGCCTTTGGGCCGGGCTTATTCATTTAAACAAGCTTCTCAAAAGATTGGGGTAACCCACTTTTACCTCAGTGGTCGAATTAATGACCCCCGTTAACCATCAGAAAGGTTTCAGATCTATGAAAAACTTCATTACATACAAAGCATTAAAATTGCACTTTTCTCCACATAATGCGATTATAAATTTTGGTGGGCTTGGTTAAACTTTAAAATGCTCTTATTACTCCAATATATTTCACCCAACTGGCTTCATCAGGGAGGATTATAATCCAGTTTTAATGTAATTCCATATAATTTTATGCCTTTTGGTATTATATGTCTTCCTCATGTTTTTCATGCCTCTCTATTATATCTCTGGGTGATCAGCCCTTGTGTATTCAGCTGATGTTCTTGCTATATCTCTCTGCTGTCATTTGTGACCACTTTTGTGACCAGTGTTCCCTCCACCATATGACAGGCTGATCGCCCGCTCTCAACAAACAGCAGTTCAGGAGTTGAGAGCGAGAGATTGGCCTGTCATATGGTGGCGGGAACGCTGGTCACAAAAGACAACAAATATCTATTTAACTGGAACTGGAAATCAAAATCTTAGTATGGAAGTGGGGTAGTGGAATGCTTGTGCCAAATGTCACTGCCACTCAATTACTGCCCTGGACACTGTCTCTTCCCACCCCAATTCCCCCTCCCACCCGTATACTTACCCAAAAGAGGAACTATAGTCAGAAATGACTAAAAAGAAGTGAGCTGACGCGCCCACATGACCGTGAGCAGCCTATTAGTGTAGCCAATGGCCCAGAACTGGCCGGAGCTGGCCTTGAAAGCAGATAGGCTGCTCCACAGCAGCGTAGAAGAGGACCTGGAAGCGGTGAGTATTCTGGCTGCTATTTTTTTATTTTATATGCGGCGATGCACAGCAGGGAGCTAGGATTGCGCTTTCCCCCACTGCTCTTTAGTACAGAAGGACTATGGTCTTACATACAGCAGCTATGGTCTATGGTCTTACATACACCCCCTACCAACCTCCTCCCGATTGCAACCTCCCGAAAAGAAAACCTTGTGTGATCTCTGTATACGTACTAGGCGAATAAAGTAAATTTGCTTTGCTTAGATTTTAACTTAAAAAAAGATATAAAACAACCATGCTCAGTCCTATGAGTCCTGTAGACTAAGCTGGTCTGGATGTTCTGATGCTAAAACTGCATTCCCAGACCAACCACAGTGTGTGTTCCAGCTGCCTGTTATAAGGGAGCACCAGGTGAGTGCTCCTGTGGTGGCTGCTCATATGCACATGGGGGACCACATGGGATTGTGGCTGTGGGTAGCTTTGGAGCTGATAGCACCCCTGCTGTCCACAGGACAATGAAAGATCGGGCCTGCAGGCTGGACGGTAAGTGTACTATTGGCTTCAGTTTACAGGCAATTTACACTGTAGTTTTGGCTGAAAACTTTAGCTAATGTTGAGTAGCATTAAAGAGTGCTGTTTTGCTAGTAGACAATAGTGTAGACAACAACAGGCCAAGTGGGTATGGTCCCAGGGGAATGTCACTAGCAAAAATGTTTTAGACAAACAAGAAAGGGTGAGCTTTAGTGAACCAGAAATGTGAAATAATGCTCTTGATTTCAAAATGGAAAAAGCATGTAAGTAACACCATGGCACAGTCATTACATTAAAAAGCTTTTTATAGCTGACTGAATGCATGCTTGGCTTATAGAAGTAGTACGTTGCCTCACAGCAACCTTTACCAATTACTATATTTAACAGTTAGCATTTTTTGATTTGTTTTTTTTTAAAGAAGGTTCTGTAATCACTTGCCACCTCCTGCTATCTCCAACTCAAAAACATCTCCTGCATCCACCCCTTCCTCTCACCTGATACCACCAAAATCCTAGTGCATGTCCCGATCATCTCCCGACTATATTACTGCAACACGCTTCTTGGTGGTCTATCAACAAACAGACACCAATCCCGCACCACTCCAATCTATTCTTAACTCTGCTGCTCGACTCATTCATCTCTCCTCTCGCCTCTCTAGTGCTGCTCCTCTATGTCAGTCCCTTCACTGGCTGTCAATATCTGAGAGAATTCAATGTAAAATACTAACCTTAACTTACAAAGCTCTCTACAATCAGGCTCCTGCCTACATTTCTTCACTTATCAACAAATATCAACCCAGACGCAATCTCTGCTCTGACCTCCTCCTGTTCTCAACCATAATCACCCCCTCCCACTCCCGCATCCAAGACTTCACACGCTCCGCCCCATAACTCTGGAATGCCCTCTCCCATACAGTTCGCCACTCCCCAAGCCTTTAAGGGTGCCCTCAAAACCCATCTATTCAGACGAGCATATCACTTGGCCTAAATAAAAGACAGCCTGAGCCAGGTCACTTGACATCATACTAAGTATATACTACCTGTGACCTATCTTTAGGTTCTTTAGAATATAAGCCTAGAAGGACAGGGCCATCTCTCCTAGTGTATTTCAGTATGTGTATTTGTGCTTTTCTGTCATGTATTGTAAGTTAGTTGTTTTACCCTGTTTGTAATTTTACATTGTACAAAGCCAAAGAAGATGATGCCGCTTTATAAATAAACTATAATAATAATAATAATTACAAGTACAGTGTGCATAGGGATTGTGTGATGCAGACATAGGGGGGGGGGGTCAATTCAGTACAATAAGTTGGAATAAAAACATGTATTTAAGAGGTGCCCTTTTTACACCTGGTGCTATATCAACCAATGGATAATGAAAGTGAATTACACATTTTACTACAAAAGTAGTGTAGTGCACAAAAATAGTGTAGTATACATCTAAGCCCATATACACCCCTTATACACACTATTAAAAAGATGTCATGTCAGCTATGATAGATGGCTGCAAAAGTCTATATTACCAATGAAGATATGCCACACAGTGTTTTTCTTCATTTTATAAAGGTACAGAAACTATCCTGTTAAATCATACTTAAACAGATTAGGGAGGTAGGTGGTGATTTACAGGCTAATCAAATTATATTATCATACATATTGCATGTGGAGAATATTGTATCAGTTCCTCTCCCATGTGCAACATTATTATATCTATAATCACTAAGTAATTAACCCTTTAAACAGCATTTACGTTCCTGCATATCCTTTCCCTTGTCTACCTTTTTTCTTCTCCATAGTCCACCCCCTCTTTTCCCACACCATTACCCACCCCTGCTTAAGCAGCTCCACCCTGTTGAAGTGAAGGATATAGCTTTAAGAAAGACACCATGCAGCATATACATATTTAAAACTTTTTTTGTGTATAAAAATATGTATACAATATTTATATTATATTTCTTTATTATATGTTTTCTGGTGGACCAACATGGCACCTGTAAAGACAAAAGAAATGCATGGCAACACCTGTTTCTACACATGTGTTCCTGTTGATGCCCCCCAAATGCTCATTACTTACCACAACACAACACAATGTTCTTTTCCCCTTTTAGGGGGGCACCCTCTGCCGCGGTGCCATCCCTTTGTTTGGGAAATGCAAAATGATGTTACAAGTCTGCACATGTGTTATTTGTGTTCTGCTTGTGTTAGCAGCCAGCTTGACCTGGTTTGCACGCACCCCAAGTCTGGCACCGTACCTGTCTGGGGTGGCCCCATAGCAGCATGTTTATCCTCGGAAGAATCTGGAGGGAAAGAGAAGCACAAGACACCAGCACTTAGCATATATGCCATTTTTGCATCCTTTACCACAACCTTTTTCTGGAGTTTGTGCGACTCCAAGTCCAACACCTCCTTCTCTTCACTAGGTTCTGGGGCTGTTGGTGCGGAGGCTGGAGAGGAGAAAGAGGACATTGGCAGTGGTCAGAGCCACTGTCTTACACCCACACCCCATCTTCTTTGCTGCACTGCACCTTTATGCGCAGCCAGAACTCCCCAGTTACAAGAGAAAAAAACTGTCACTTACAAAGTTCTGCCTGTTTGCTCACCTTCTCTTTTGGCCATTCACTCTAGCTGTAGAACCGGCGCACCCGGGGTCTGATCAGGCTGCCATGTCCTCTGCCAAAGTCCTCTTTTCTGTTGGACTTGAAGTCATAGCAGTCTTAAATGAAAGTCTGACAAAAAAAATTAAATGTTGCTTATCTCTTCAGGCCTTCTATGCTTTTGTCTGGTTTAGGTCCACATGCATGTACCTTCAGGTCTAGTAGGTGCATATGCACTACAGCAGCTCATAAGCAGCTCTCCCCTATTACTGTCAGACCGTGCTTGCTGACACCGCTCAGCAACATGGCGGACCCAGCTATCCCATCCAACAGTACTGGCGGTTAGGAGAAATGGACGCACTTAGACCAAGTGGCGCACCTAACTCTCCCCTCTGCTAGTACTGCCAGATAGTGCTTTCTCCACACAGATCACACTTCTGCTGGCTGATATACAGGAGATGGAGAAAGACAGCCAGAAAAGTGTGGAACACACACCAAATATCCTGCAGATGCCTCCACCAGCTGCTGCCACACCTGCCACTGGGCAAAACCCACCTCTCAGAACCAGGATAAACAACAGCAGTCGGCACCTGTCTTTGGTAAAATGGTGTCAACTCATGGAGGCAAACTGGTAGGCACCACTTTTAGATGCAATTCCACCTGCTATTTTCGGACCACCAGTTTGCTTCATGAGGACCTGGCTGCAGTGGTGGTGGAGCAGCAGTGCCATCGCTGTAGGTGCTGCTGCGGCAAATGGTGGAGGGGAATTAGCAAATGAAGGCTGGCACTTCTGGAGGGATAGCAAATTGTAGGAATTCTGCACCAGGCCACCCCCCCCAAGAGACTAATTTCTTTAACATTATGGGGTGCATTGTATATATAAACCACAAAATAAAGCAAACATAAACTTGTTTTTAATTTTTTTTTTGTTTACACCCAAAAAATGTTAAAGGGGGTTCATAAGAAAATAACATAAACAAAAGATTAGCCCTAAAACATTATGGAAAATTAGAGTCCACCAAATGAATTGGGCAGAACGGCTCTGAGAACCAGAATAGAGGAGGCTGGGTACCTTGGGAGCTGCAGCAGGGGTTGCCTCCTCCACATATGTTGCCATCCTCTCCATTAAAGCAATATTGCGGAGGGCAATGCAGGCCAATATTATTTTGACAACCTTCTAAGGATTATATTGCAGTGCGCCCCCTGTGTGGTCCAGGCATCAGAATCTAGACTTTAAAAGACGTAAAGCATGCTCAACAACTGCCCATGTGTGGAATTGGGCCCGATTATAGGCCTCCTAGCCAGCTGTTTGGGGCCTTAAAAAGGGCATCAGTAGCCAGGGGAGCAGGCTACTGTGGTCCAGGCATCGGAGTCTAGACTTTAAGAGACCTAAGGCATGCTCAGCAACTGCCCGTGTGTGGCGTTGGGCCTGATAATAGGCCTCCTGGCCAGCTGTCTGGGACCTTAAAAAGGGCATCAGTAGCCAGGGGAGCAGGGGATAACCGGAATCACATAAAAGAAAATAAAAATAATAAAAAAACAGGCAAAAAGGAACTACACAACTAAAACAGCATAGACCAACTAGTAAGTAGAAACAGGAGGACATAGGGGCACACAGTTGTAAGGAGGAAACAATTTAGTGGGGCATTTGAAAGGTACTATGCTAGGACAATAGGTTTTACAAGCTACAGGAAGAAGGGGCCATTAAAATAAGGACATGAGCACAGTACTACTGACCTGGCCAGGGAGACAAATAGGCAACCAAAAGAAACTGATACAAAAAAGCAAAAGGGCACAAAAAAGCAAATGCAATGACAACAATAGACATGCAGAACAAATACAAAAATATTACCCAGAAGCCAACCGCCACTCAGCTCGCCACTTTTAAATGGGAATACAAGTTTGAACTCTTCAAGAGGAATGTGTTATTGGATAAGCCAAAGCGCTGAAAAAATTAATCCACGACGCATTGGACGTTCAAAGAGCGGCCCATCTCTGAACAAATATACAAACTATGGTAAATGTACTGGTAACAAGAAAGAAATAGGCAAATAAAAACTATGGCCAACAGGGACACAGGGAAGCTGGCCTAGGGGAGCTGATGCAAGGCTAGCATGAATATAGGAGAGTGGGCAATGTGGACCTAAACATACCAAAACGTATACTCCTGAGCAGCTGGGGGAACCAGGCTGAACAACTGAACCACCTTTTTCTTGAGAAGCTTTACTCAGAGTTTCGCCCATAGTTGGCCCACGCTACAAGAAAGGGGCATGCAAATGGAGGTATGACCAAATGCCTGCCTTCAATTTTTAGCGAATGGTTCCTTCCAGAGCCTAGAGGCACTGTCATTTGGCATGTCCCAGCCTTAGCTGAGCCGTGCCCTAACTGAATTTCTTGATGGCATGGCTGTTCTGCAGGAGAAATACATTTCTTTCCATGATAGCATGGCAGCCTGAAACATGGTGAGGTTGGCAAATATGCCAAGTGTCATGGGCGCCAACAATTGTATGCATGTGGCCCTGGTTCCCCCAGCTGCTCAGCAGTTTATGTTTCGGTATGTTTAGGTCCACATTGCTTCTTCTTCTTGCCCACTCTCCTCTCTTGAAGCTAGCCTGACCTCCCCTCCCCCCAAACAGCTTCCCTGTGTCTCAGTCTGTTTAGGTCTACAGTGCTCCTCCTTCTTGTCCACTCTCCTCTCTTGAGGCTAGCCTAGCTTCCCCTTCCCCCAAACAGCTTCCCTGTGTCCCATTTGGCTCTTGTTTCACTTTCTTTTTGCTGTTCACTTGTTGTTGCCAGTCTAGTTACTCTTTTATATTTGTGGTTTCTTTTCAGCAACCGCAAGATGGGCCACTCTCTTAACGTTCAATGTGTTGTGGGGCTGGATCTTCTCATTTTAGGTGTTTTGGCCGGCTTCCCTAGCTCGTCCCACGATGCATTTATCTTAAGGAGTTCCGGTTTATACACCCGTTTTGAGAGTGGCAAGCTGACTGGCCTCCAGCATTTGAAAAGCAACCTGTGGTGCCTTCAGCCTTTGAAGGGCAACCTGGTTGGCCTCCACCAAAGCCCCAACCTGCGTCTCCATCTGCTGGTGGTGGTGCTGCTGCACGGTCTGTCACACAACTTTAAAATATCTATTGGCGTTTTGCCAAAAAGTGGTGCTGTTGGCCCACCAGTTTGCCTCCATGATTTGGCCTGTGCGAAACTACAACAAGTCTTACCACTGGTAGGCACATGCCGCCTATCAGTGTCCATGGTGCCCGACACCCCCTGGTAGATGTTGGGGTGGAGTATCCCCAACACCCTCTCCTCAGCATGGGTAAATTGTAGAATTTTAGAATTTTGTGGAGACCTCACCAGTTTGCATGCTAATTTCAAACAAAGGAAAGGGTTTCTTTAGTGAGTTGTCGAATGTTTCCTATACAAGCAGCCGTCTGGTGCTAAGTTTCCGCTGAACCACCACCTTGCAGGTCATCCCACTTTTTCCCAGCCTGGGCACCTTTGGGTCCTGGCCCCACCCCCATCATGTTGCAGGCATTCTCCAACCATAACTGCTCCTGCAATGCTTTGGCAGTTGAATGGGACCGGGACCCAGCCAGCCGATCATATTTTTTAGCAACACTATCCAGCAGAACCTCTAGCTAGACATCATTAAATCAACCACTCAACTTGCCCCTTGTTAGTTTGTGCCCAGGGTGAGTGGCTGATGCGGCGGTCTGCTGGGTGGTGTCTTGGCTGAAGGGGGAGTCACTATGCCCACTCCCAGGCCTAGAACAGATGGATTCCAGGCTACTGGCCAGGGAAAGAGCAGGCCTGGCTTTGGCAACGCTGCTCAGCCTTTTGCTCCTCATGGGGCTGCGATGTAGACTCTGCAGCGGGGCCCGCACTGGGGTCTGTCCTAGGGTTCACATAGTGCTCTGGTGTCCTGACCATTGGTCTGTCCATAGTGGGCTGTGCTGGGATCCCTGGTTTTCTGACGCTCACTGCTGATGCCTTAAATTGCTGCAGGTGACTAGTTCAGAGTGGCTAGTGTGGGTATCAGCAGGGGGGTGCCTGCGGGGTGAATGGCGGGTCCTGAGGCTGGTTCTGTGGTACTTGGGCTGGGTGCTGCTGATTCCTTGGCCATGCCTGTGTCCCTGGCTCTGGCAGCTGTGGTGGTGCCTATGATGTGGCATAGTGAGCTCCTAAGTCAGCAGTGGCAATAAAATTTTACCCTCAGCTGTGTTCTTTTATACCTAATTAAGTGGGAAATTGTATTGGAATTTTATTGGAAACAATTTGATTTATTTAACAGTGCATCACAGGCTATATAGGCTACATGGACGTATGGACTCAAACACACTTCTGGAGTCCACCAAGGGTGCGTCATACAGACGACATCCAAAGGTCCAACATCGCACCTGCCATGTTTACCCATGAGCAGCAGGTGGAAATTATGATGGTAAGCCAAACTTTCATGCCATTCGCCTACGCATGTGTGCCGCATTACACTCCTGCCAAGGTGCTAACAGGAGATAGAGTGGCTGTGAAACACAAGCGAAGGTACATGGTGCCACAGTAATGGCAGAGGTTTGGCCTTCCAACGTTACAGGCCCATAGTATTTTGCTGCCGCTGTCACATGGACCACTCTGGCATGTTTGTATGCAAAACAGGGGTGATTTGTGTTTGACATTGCTATGCAACCCGCTACTACCGTGGGATGGGAAAGCAAGCTTCACCTTGTTGCTGGCCGCAGTCAGAGCCCTATCCAACAGTAGCAGCGGTGTGGAGAGTTAGGCGCGCCTTTTGCCCTAAGTGCGTCTGCACTTGCAATCCGCTACTATTGTGGGATGGGAGAGCTGGCTTTGCCTTGTCGCTGGCCACGGACAGGGAGTCCTAAACGACAGTAGTAGCGGAGTAGAGAGTTAGGTGCGCCTTTTGGCCTAAGTACGCCTGTGCTTGCAATCCACTATTACTGTGGGATGGGAGAGCTGGATTAGTTAACACTGGCATACACTAGCATATACAATGCTTGCAGTGTCCCAGAAAATTACATAAATGGACAGGGGCGTGCATGTGGAGCTAAAAGAGACCCAAACAGAGGACACAAGTTAACAATGCACATCTGTTTGTTGTTTGCAGACTTACATGGAGCAAAGGTACGACTTCAAGCCCACATGGAAAGAGGACGTTGACAGAAGAAGTGGCAGCCTATGTGAGTGGCGAGGGAATGTCGCCTTACACCTTCACCCAAATAATGCAGCACTGGTTGGCAAAAGTGGCCCTGGATGCAAAAGTTCTACAGCCAGAACTTTACGGGTAAATGGATCTACAAAAAAGAGAAGGTGAGCTATCAGGGTAATGAGTAACATGCTTTTCAAAATTTACTAAATTATATTTTCTTTTGTAGCTGGGGAGTTCTGGGGGGCAGATCAAGCCCACCCAGAGGCGAGGGGTCCAACCAGTGGGGCCAAAAAGACAGGGTGTGGGTGTAAGGCCAACATCTTCCTCCTTCTCTGAAGCAGCACCACCACCAGCCATGGAGCCCGCTAAAGAGGGAGTGTTGGCCTTGAAGTTGCCCACAGCTCCTGCACACATTGGTAGACCAATAACCCCAAAAAAACACCCAGGTTGCAGCATGTAAAGTCTAAAAACATGTTTGCTAAGTGCTGGTGTGTTGTGCTTCTCGGACCCTACAGATTCAGTACGTGCCGATGGAGCCACCATAGGAAGCGTCTCAAGTGGGTGTCAAGCCAGTGAAGCAGAACGATAACCAAGCATCACACAGACAACACATGCCCATAAGTTCTAACTAAGGTTCTTTCCTTATACAGACTCTGAAGGAGGGAAGACACCACGGAGTAGGGTGGCCCCCTAAAAATATATGTCAACCGGTTTGTGTAAGTATGTAAAAATGTGCGTGCATGTACAGGCACACATGTGGACAAACAAGTGCTAATGTATCTTTTTTTCACTTTGAAGGTGCCATGTTGGTCTCAACAAAAAAAAATATTTTATATATTTGTTTTATTTAATTTTTGTAAATAAATTTGTTTTAAAAATGTTTTTTAATAAACCAAGAGTTTTACAGTTATATGCTGTGTGGTGGTGTGTTTTCTATGCACTTACATAAAGCAAACAAACAGCAGTGTAAAACAGAACACCAAAACAGGTGGCCGAAGTATGAGGTGAGTAACAGTGGGTAGAAGCAGACAACATGGCAACCAAGGTACAAAGGTAAGTGTGTGCAAGGACATACAGACTGCATGGGATGCCCTAGATACAGCAAGGGGGAGAATGTAAGTATGTGCAAGGACATGCAAACTACATGGTATGTCCTAGATGCCAGCAGGGGGGGAGAAGGTAAGTATGTGCAAGGACATGCAGACTACCATGGGTACACTGGCAAGGGACAGCGGGAAGCACATTAAAATAGTTGGTTACAAGACAAAAAAAAAACGTACACCACTAAAGTACACACCACACTGGTAACAATGGCATCCCGAGCAAGGTATGTCCTAAAACAGTTGAAAACTCGGCTTCTGAAACAACTTCATCTGCAAATACCGTAAGTGCTCGCTTAGGCATGAACAAACTTTTCAGGGGACGTGGCTGTGAATGATATGAGGGCTCAGTTTCCGAAAAAAAACAAGCATTTATAGGCAGGCTCTGAATCGGGTCGTGGGTCTCTTGGTGATTTCAACTCTGGCATGAACTGCAGTAGCCTGACATGCCCTTCTGCTGTTACAGGTTCTGGTTATATGGTGTGGCTCCCACTGATTAGTGCCTTACCACATTTTCCTTCTCAGTATGCCTCTTATTTGTGAGCTATTGTTTTAATCTGCAATTTTTGCTTTGTAGCTGGAAAATTGCAAAGTTGCAAATTTCTCTGCAGCTTGTGTGAGCCAGAGCCAGAAGGTAACATTTCAGTCTATAAAACATAAATCCCTGTCTCTTCCTGTCAACTTTTATTTTAGTGTCTGTTCGGCACATAGCCAACAAATGTAAAATGTCTCTATCTGCAGGTATCAGCAAAGTGGAACTTTTGAATTTTTAGTCAGGCTTAAAGGGATACAGCAGGGAAAGGCAATTGTTAGGCCATTGTATCCAGCTAGGTTTGGCACTGTTCTAAACTGATATCCATTTTTAAATTGAAGAAGAAATGACAGAGATATCAAGATCTGCAATTTATTTTTGGAAGCAAGTGTTCATGGCCCTTGGAGCTGTGATGCTGCATAATACTCAACATGATAGGCGTGGTCTATAAGAGCCCGATATTATGCTTCACCCTAACTGTGCTCCTCCCTCTCTCCCTGTTGCTAGTGTTCTTATACATTGGTTAGAATAAATCACCAGCTGAGTAATTTCTAATCCACAGTGTCCACAGTCTGATGGCCAATACTGAAGGGAGGGTGGCCCCTCATCTTGTACCAAAGATTTGATTGTGTTGTGCCACCTAATTACAACCAAAAGCACACAGGCATCAACGGGTGATTCAAATACTAATTAGCCTGACTGTGATTTAAACGCTAATTGGGCACATCTATGTATATGCTAATTAGGGCCACAACCAGGAGTGGAAGGCACAGGGAGGGGAGGAAGACTCAATGGAAAGATGGCTAAGGCTGCAGAATACTAGTGTGTTCATTCTTGATGAGGTGACAAAGCTGCATTCTGACAGGAAAGGAGAGGGCAGTCATTAGGAAGTGTCTTTAAAGTGCGGGGCATCCAGAAAAGTTACGCCTCCCCAAACATACCCCTCGATTCAAAGAGCAAAAGTTAATTGATTTCGTATCGAGAATCGTAAGTTTGGGTGGGTGTTAGTCATTTTTTCCTGTTTTTTTGGCCATTCCCGACTCGCACGAGCCTACGTACGAATGCGTATATGCTCTTACGATCAGCGGCAGTGCGTTCGTAAATTTTAGGATCAAAACGTAAAACTTAGGATCAAATCCTAAAACTTACGATGAAAACGTAAAACTTAGGATAATTGGATGTGTTTAGGTGTGATTCAGAGAAACCTGTAAACGCGTTTTAAAAGAAAGCCACAGCCGACACCTTTTAGCAGCCGGATTGCTGTTCGTGAACAGGTTTTTTGGCTAGGTGGAGGAGTCTGCGCGTCTTGTGCTCCAATGAACTGCATGTATCAGCATGGCCGAGGCCATTAATTGTATGGCAATGCATGCCTGATTTAATACATTTCCATGTATGCCTTATAAAAGCATTTTAATGTGGACCTTAATTAGTCCTTTGCATGTAAACCTTTATTTTGCAATATATTTGCGTTAATTAAAGAAACTTATGTCCTTTGTTATTTATTGTTAAATTGATGTACTAAAATAATATTTTTAGATAGCATTTATTGTTTTAGTTGTTTACCTTTGCTTTGTTTAATTAGTTAAGCACATCTTTGGTCAGATGCATCACACTTACTGAGGAGAGGAGAGCGGGATAAAGTGCAGGATGTGGGTTACTGCTGTATTTTGCCCCCAGAGCTGGGGGCACGGACAGTCACAAGGCCCTTTCTGTTTGCAGGCTGCCCGAGAATACCTGAGCCGCCATCTTGGCTGTTTCTAGACTCATAACATGCAGAAGTTGCTGGGTGTTTTTTAATATTTGAGAGCAATCTGGATGTAGAGGGTGTGGGTAACCACACACCAAAAATTTAAGTTGTACCATTTGAAGCCAAAATATTAAAATTAAATCCACAAGTAAAAAATGCAAGTTAACTAAAAATTATACAAAGTAAGATTTTATTATGCAAATGCATTCATTAATGGTTGGTTTCAACAAAATGAATGAAATAAAGAAAAATAAGACCAAATATTTATAATGCACTTTAATGAGCTAAGTTTGTAGTGCGCGGCCGCAAGATCAGAAGGATTTACGTCCAGACAAAAAAGGAAAAAGGGCAAAACCAATGTTGCAACCTGAGAAATGAAACGGAAAATTCAGGATGGAAACTGACATAGGTCTGATTCCCGAACTGCCATACGAACGGACGTATATTTTAGGATAGAAGCGTATTTGCTTATTGAATCACTCGCAAGTTCATACGAACGCACGAGCGGACGTGAAAAATAGGATGATCGTGAGCCAAATCCAAGCTGTTACATGTTTCTTTGAATCAACCCAATAGTCTCCCAAGTCCAAAAGCCAGAGCCCCAATATTTACTTTGAACCACGTGACAGCTGGAGGTCAATTCCTATAGCCCCTGCCAGGGACAGCAATAGACCGCCGGCCTTCACATGGGTCCAGAAGTGGGTCAACATCCAGTCGCCTAGACCCCCCACACCATGCAATTCCTTCCCCTGGCCCCACACTGCACCCCATGTCCCACACACCTCACATCTCCTTCCCCTAAGCCCCACTCTACCTGGCCCTAATTAGCAGCTTAATAGGGTCCCTGGTCCCATTTAACATACTAATGGGGGGGAACCTGGCCCCACACAGTAGCTTAATGAGTCTCCTGGCCCCACACAAGCTGACCCCACACAGACATTTAACTGGGATCCAGGATCCTTACTGAAGTTTAACCATGTCCTTGGCCCTCCAGCAGCCAACATTTGCTCTGGAGCCCATTGGATTGTAGTTATCCCACTGTAAGCCAGGCAAGGTTGGTCATAATCCTGTCCTCTGTGGGTAGAGTTTTCAGCACCTCTTTGTATCACTTTGTAGCTTTTGTCCACAATAGCCCTGCATGTGACTTGGTATTTTGACTGCACGGCACTGCACTTGCAAATAAATATGCATAAATATAAAATGGAAAGTATTGTAGCACAATTTAGCCAAGAAATGGCAAGTGCTTTCACTTGAACTGGTCATAGACTTGTAGCACATTGAGCCCAAACTGCTACAGGATTTATGTTTAAGTCTCAATAGTCCTACTGTAATCCACAAAACAAGCCTAAAGAACAACTATTTACTCCATAACAATCTTCATATGTCTGCTTGGGCTGAAAGCAATAAACATTTAGGCTTACGGAGTCATTCTTCACCGAAAGACGTTATAAAGTAACAAGGATACAATAAAACTGTAGCTTATAATAAAAGAAAAAAAACTTCACGAGAAATGCATCAACTTCAGCAATTTTGTACTAGCTTTAAATTGCTAAAACTGCTCGTCACCGTGGCAACCCAGCAAGAGCGCCTTATATTGTTTAGGTAGCTAAAATAGGAAATACAGTTAATCAATACAATAACCAATTGTTCTTCTTTCAACAGTAAAACATATAAGGAAATAATTAATTGATTAAATCCATTTTCTCACATTTCCATTGTTTGATGAAGTTACAGCTATGCTTATATATATATTGTTTATGGAAATTATAGTGATAAGAAGTTTTCTCAGGCTTAAAGCTTTATCTTGCCATGCAAAGAGCAGAAAAATATGTTTTGAGTAGTAATCTCTCATAGCCAGAGGCTATCATCATCAAACATCATGTTGTACCCGTCACTGTACTTTTTTTAACCTTAAAACTTAAACCGGACCAATGCCCATTATTTCTTTAATGGGTGTTGGTCCCATAGACAGCTAATCAAAACAATCTCGGGGGGCATCCAGAATGCTGGAATCCCCCTCCCCACATAATTCTCACCTTTACACCTTTACTATGAGCCTTTACTATTAATACCAGCAAAAAGACAGTACAAGGTACGGCAAGTGCTTTTACTTGCACTGGTGCTTTTACTTGCACAAGTCTCAATAGTCCTACTGTAATCCACAAAACAAGCCTAAAAAACAACTATTTACTCCATAACAATCTTCATATGTCTGCTTGGGCTGAAAGCAATAAACATTTAGGCTTACGGAGTAATTCTTCACCGAAAGATGTTATAAAGTAATAAGGATACAATAAAACTGTAGCTTATAATAAAAGGAAAAAACTTCACGACTTTAATGGGTGTTGGTCCCATAGACAGCTAATCAAAACAATCTCGGGGGGCATCCAGAATGCTGGAATCCCCCCCCCACACATAATTCTCACCTTTACTATTAATACCAGCAAGGAGTCCCACGATTGGTCACCGGCGCGCCCATGGCCACTGTAAAAACCCGCCCCCATGACCGCCCACCCCCCAATCGTGGGACTAGCTCATAGCAAAGGTGATGATTATGGGGATTCCGGGGGGGTAATGTAGGGGGGGGGGACGCTAGCATTCTGAATGCCCCCCCAAACTAATTTTGATTCTGTTTGCAGGACCAACACTCTTTAAAGAAAAAAGTTGAACTTTACATTTTATACCTACCTTGCTGCAGTAGTAGCCATTCTACCCAAAGTAGCCTGCCTGGTTAGCCAAACCTAGATTTAAAGTGGACCAACAGTCAAAAATGACTTAAACCAGACCAACACAATAAACAGTGCTCATATGCATCCCTCCCCAGGGCTATTTAGATTGCAGCACATAAAAATGAATGTACCCTTTTCTAACTCCTGCTGTAGCAAATTTTAAAAAACAAAATGTTGGCTCATGCACTTGCAGGCCACCTGAAAACAGGAAGTTCTGCTGGGCTTTCTGTTACTGTGCATTATCAGTTATGTCAGTTGAACCCAGGCAGCAGAATATCTGAGATGCTGGGAGAGGAACCTCCAAAATGGCTGCTACCTTTCTTTTCCAACTGTGCGCGAGGCTATTGGTCCAATGTAAAGTAAACCAATATATATGCTACATGCTGCAGCCAGCAACAAGTTCTAATGTGATTTTAGGTCCTCTTTAATGGGGCTTCAAGTTGATTCTAACCTCCTGCAATGCATATTGCAGATAGCCTCTCCCCTGAGCTTCCAGACCAGCACTCCAGGCGGAGGGGCTCTTAATACAGAGCTCGAAGGAAGGTGTCCGGCCTTAGTCACTACAGTTATACCAGCCCCTATGCCAGAACAGGTCCAGTGTGCATCTGCACCAGGGTGCTCATGGGGGTGTGGGTAATCAGGTAGTGTATTAGCAAGCCACCCAACACGTTGAACTTGTATAGGGGCCCTAGTAAGTGGCAGTAAAAAAAAAACACAGCTCCCCCATCCAAAAATAAACTTTCATTAAAAGAAAATGTTTTTACTCAAAATCTACAGCCCCCCAAGATATATAAAAGCTTTTTCCCAGCAGAGGAATGTCATTTTTCTTGCGGAGAGCCAGAGATGAATGGAGGCAATGGAAGATGCCACCTCTGGCACCTGGGTTGCAGAAGAGCTTGATACCCGTATGCATAGGCCTGGTTTTCTTCCAGTGGTGTGGCTTCATCTCACCATTATATAACATGCATATTTTAATAATAACATTGTACCACTCAAACTCTCCTCTGCTCCAGCACAGGAAGTGTCCTTTCCTCTTGCAAGTCTTGATTAGATTGCTTCTTATGATATTTTAAATACACGGGTGAAGAAAAACATGCTTTAAAAATATAGTAGACTGTAGCATTAGTCAATGTCACTAGAGGGAGACATTTTACCATAAAGCATATCTGACTCGGCTTAGAACATTGCTTTTCAATATCTTGTTAGCTTTTCAAGGTGATCAGATTATCTAGTATTTTTATTAATTTTGTTGGCAATTGTACTCCATGTTTGTACACCAAGATCTACAAAAAGAGATTTGTGATTCCTGTATGGAAAACCATACCATTATGCAACCCTAGGCACGTGCCTAGGGTAGCAACCTGGAAGAAGGAGGGGTGTTATCCTTACTACTACAGTAAAGAAAAGAAATTAAAACTCACATAGCGAGAACATTAATGCCTCCTAACAAGCACCCCCACCCCCAGCCACAGAAGGATGCAGAGTGTATTTGTGTGAAGGAGGGGTGCAATCGGTTGAACACATTCCAGAGCATCTCCCCTCCACTGGTGTGGTCATGTGACTCCTGTATGTCAGAACACAGTAAAAGATGGTACTGCTCATAAAACATTTACTAATAAGGGTGATTCTGAGACTTTACGTAAAAGCTCGTTTTAGTGTGAAAACAAACTTGCACGGTGTGAATTCCCGAATGCTCCGGTGATTCCCAGCAAGATTAGTTTGCCCATGTGATCAGCAGCAAAGGTGCTTGGCATAAGCTTTCATTCAAGATGAGCCATTAAGGGCTCTATTTAAGAAGCGCTAGCGCCATGTAGTACCACGTAGCGTTAGGTGAACGCCAGAAAAACCATATATATGAAAGTCAAACTGGTGAGCACCTCTAATAGCGTCATGTAGCGTCACATGTATCACTAGCGGCGCAATATGTTCAGTAGCACCTGTCTCTCAGTAGCACTCTTCCATACATTTCAACGGTCTTTAATTTGTGCATATATAAGAGTTTGAATCCACTTTTGCCACTATTTTATCAATTGTGTTGGCTCATCGCTAAAGCGCCCAGTTTTATAGCGCCAATGCTGGCTTTGTGATTTATTTTCTTAAATATGGGCTTCAGCGCTGAAGGCCGGACAAACTTCACTGGCGCTACCTATCATTCGCTGGAGCGTTGTCCTGTTGTTATATGTGGCGTTTCCTCTGGGCACCACATATGCATTGAGGGAGAGTGCTTCTACAGCTCCCTGCAGCCATCACATTTTTCAATGCTGGACAGGACACTACAGCGTCACTTGTCTGGCGCCAAATTTACGTTATAGCGTCAGACACTACAGATGCACAAATGGCAATACGTGGAGCTAGTCTTAAATCAGCCTCCACGTTTTTTGCCTGCGCAAGGTTTTCCCAGGTTTAATTCGATCCCGCTGAAGGTGACTACCCGCAGGTTTTTTTTTGGGGGGGGGGGGCTTTTTTGTCATTTTTGGGTGTTTTTTGTTAGACATTCAATATTAAAATATTTTCTAACAAACTTTTAATTTTTTTATTTCAGTGTTTTATTGAATGACGCTTTTAGGGGCATTCAATTTAACATTGAAACTGACTTTGGGTTTAATTTTTTTATATTGTTCTTCTACCAGTTCAAAGTGAAAGTGGAAAAAATACAAGGAAAAGTGACAAAAATAAAAGAAACCAAAAATGATAAAACTATAACTGTTAAAATTACCACGGGTGGCATGGTTTTTAACTAATTCAACTGCGCTAAGCCAGCTGCTCTCGCAAGGTTTTTGCTGGTGAAAACGGATGGCTGCAAAAATTCATTTTCAACTTGTTTTTCCTGTGAAAAAAAGGTCCCAAATCTCTCAAATCCATGTGTTTTGCAGGATTTTTCCCGCACAGATCCCAAAAACAAAAAAAAAAAGGAAAAATTCAATCAGCCAGTGGCAGAGTCAGAGGGGGTGGCACCTCTTAAAGAAGAAACTTATCGGAATCAGGTTTTAGGCAAAAAGTATATATGAACATACATACTAGGAAATTCAGTTTGCAAGAGGGGTGGTGGGACACTTAAAGATTGCAGTACTAGCAACTGGCTTTCCCCCGTGGCATCCCGAACCCTATCCATTTACGATTACAGGGGGCTCCATCAGGTGTGTGCAAATGGGGCCCCATCCATGTGCCATTACAGGGGGCCCCCATCAGGTGTATGCAAATGTGGCCCCCATACATGTGCCAATACAGGTGGCCCCATCAAGTGTGTGGCATAATGTGTTTATTATAGGGGCCCAGCAGGTGTGCACAAATGGGGCCCCCATCCATGTGCCATTACAAGAGCCACCATTAGGTGTGTGGAAATGGGTCCCCCTTTCATGTGCCATTACAGGGCCCCATCAGTTTTGTAGAAAAGCCCACCCCAACCATGTGCCATTACATGGGTCCCCATTAGGTGTACGGAAATGCCCCCCATCCATGTGCCATTCCAGGGGCCCCCATTATGTGTGCGGAAATGGACCCTCCCTTTCCCAGTAAATGAAATAGCAGGCAAGCAGCAAGAAAAAAATCCTTACCTTATTCCAACGCTAAGTCCGCACTGCTGTCACTATCCGTCCTGCCCACATGTGGCTGTCACCCAAGCTGCAATGACACCAAAGCAGCTTTTGAATTAGGAAGACGCTGGGTGGGGCAAACGGTGAATGTAGGAGGAGAAGGAGAAGCCCTCCCACAACAGAGTCAGGTGACTGGGCGGACTCCGGGAATTTTTGTTTTGTAAACATAGCGGCTGCGGGCATAGTCGTGCCCCGTCGCGGGCAGAGTAACGCGATTAGAACCGTGTATAAAATCAACACCCCCTCCTTGAGGCACTTGGCCCTAGGCTCAGGAGACCGGGCCTGCCCCTTTCCCCAGATGGTGGTCCTGATGGGGGCCCTGGTTGGGTCTGTTTAGCCAGGCTACTCTCAAGAGCTAAAAGCTAAAACCATGAGCTCGCCTAATGCATTTGCAATTACTGGATAGGATTTTGCTGTATGTTTTGTGGCCTGCACTGCCCTGTGTATTTAAATTGTATGTAGTACACTACTTAGTAAAGCTTCCTAGAATATAAAAGCGCAATAAAAAAAAAACATAAGTAATGGTGCATGTTTACACTCCATACTATGGTATTGAATAATGCTTTTTGTGCCCCAGAGCACTTAACTTTTTAAGCCCTCTTATGCACTCTGAGCACATAATATATCTGTGACCATCTAGCCATGTTTTTACTAGCAGCTATTTCTATGCCTATAGCATTATGCATATAGCATTGTTCATAAAGACCAATGGTCATAAAGCAATTCTCCTGCCAGCAAAGCAATATATATGAATAAACCATTTTGTACAGAGGATTTTAGACAATGAGAATTCAACAAATACCTGATCAGTTGCCATGACAACACTTTTGAACACCATCTATGGCCTTATTGGTGCAGAGACAAGATGCTTTGAAGAATACTGTAGATATACTGTAAACCTGATAAGATAAATAATCACATAAATGTTCCTTAAACTATTAGATTGAATCGGTTAATAAAACCATCACAGTTAAATCACCTCTGTGTTTTACGGTTTTATTACGGGTATTCAATATCAATATCAATAGCCAAAGATGGGCTATCAACTCATGGAATGCAGAGTCACAGGCCTAGGATTAATTATTTTTTTAAAGTGATGGGGAAAGGGTATAAGTTACTCCACTTGTCACTACTACTGAATTGGGTTCTTTATACCAGTTTAAAGGGTAGAGGGAATGTGGGAAGGGGGTTTGTCCATTCACCCATCTGACTATCCCTAAACCATGCCATTGTTATAGGTCTCTTGCTGTTTCAGGGGTGCCCATTGTTGGGCCAACTATAGGAGAGCATCAGACCTATCAGACAAAGCTGTCCAGCTTTGGTTTTTGCATTGAACTAAGCAATACCAGGATGTGCTGTGCACTGAGCCTGAATTACAAAGCCAGTATTCACCAGTATCTGCTAGTTTCCGGCAGTTTATTATGTATTTAACAAACGCAAATTGGTTAGCTGAAACCAGTGCACTGGCAGCCATTGTAAATCAGGTACTTGTCTGTCTAAAGCAGGAGTGGGGAGGACAGACCTTTCAGCAACAAATTTCACACAGATGAGTTTTTAAGATGATGATTTTTAAGGTGTCAGTTTTCATGGAACATTTCAAAATTCAGAGGTAGAGGAAAGAAAGAAAATAAAAATGTATGCAAATAAGCAGTTTGGCTTAAATATCCATTCAGGTTTTATGCCCCACTGTGTCTGAATAATTGGGTGTAGTTGTTCATTCTCTAGGGCCTAGGGTTTTACTTGACAGAGAACTAACTTCTTCAAGACTGAATGGGGCCTCTCCGATCGGGATCTGCGTGAAACCCCCTGGGTTGCCGAAACAAACTCACCTCTTCCCAGTCCTATGGCGCATGCATGGCCGCTCGTCCAATCAGCGTGCTCGGATCGGCTGATGACTTTTTGTCTAAGCCTTCATCTAAGGTAAGCGCGCTGGGGGCCGCATCCCCCGCTGCCCACTAACAGGGAGAGTGCCCGCACCGGGCACTCTGAAATGCCTGGCGCGGGCACCCTCCCTGCTAGAGGAATAGCGGGGATGCGGCCGTGGCTCGCATATTTGCCATTGTACCGGAAAAGAAGGTAAGTGTATGGGCAACTTGGGCGGTTCAAAAAGCGGGCCATCCCTATTTTGGATGCCCCGGGGCTGTGCTGCTAGTTTCCCCCCCTCCCCCTTCCTTTACTGTGTGTTGCCTGTTATTATTACTGTTCGGGCTTGAAGGGGGCGGGCCCCGGTGACGTGGGAACGGGGGCGTGGTAGCGGCGGCAGCGTCATGCGGTCGGCCCCAGCCGCACTTCCTTCCTTCCTGTCTTAAGGAAGACACGTGGGGGGGGCTCGCTGCCGCATATGGGTCTGTTTATTTTTGCTTTGCCTCCATTGCTGCTGCTACTGCTGCTGCTGCTGCGGCGTTTTTCGTTTCATGCTGATGCTGCTGCTTTCTGTTCATTGCTCAGGTAAGCGGCCTCACCTTGTGTGGGGCTGTCTAGTGTTTATTAGAAGGTTATAATAATTATAATATTATAAGTTAAAAGGGGGAATATATTTAAGAGGATGTTTTTTTTTATATGCATTAAATAGAGGGCAAAGTTTTTTCCTTTGCTTATTTAAAAGCACCTTGGTGCTGTGCATAAGCATTGTTGCATGTTGCCACATGTTGTCTGGGGGTCTGACTGTTGGTTTTCTTCCCCTACAGATCCTGGGAATCCCTGAATAAAGCGGCCTCCCGGTTCTATATTACCTGGCTAGTCCTTCTTTTCTAAAAATTGGGACATATTTATACATATATATATATATATATATATATATATATATATATATATATATTATTGAAAAAAAAAAAAATATATATATATATATATATATATATATATATACAAAGATTATTAAGGGGATCTTTATTATAAATTAAATCCTCCCTTCCAGGACATTTACAATAGGGGGCATCCCGGGTGGCTTATGCCTTTAACCCAATAATTTTGCGAATACCATAAATCACCCTATGGAGGCTTCCGATATTACCGGAAATGGTTCTTCTGGGCCATCTAGGGTGTGCGCAGGATGTGGGACTCCGCTCCCAGCTGATGATGTTTTTGTATGCATTCCTTGTGCAAAGCAGAGTATTGCGCGTCAGTCCGTTGCCCCGGCTGCTGACCTGTCGCAACTTCCATCATCTCCTACCTCTCCCTCCCTGTTCCGGACCCCGCGTGACACTGTCAAGAGTGGGGATTCGCAATCCGAGGTGGCGGCACGGTTGGCCAACCTCGAGAAAAAGCAAAGGGTCAAAAGCCACTGCGAAACGAAAGCACCTGACTCCGATACCTCCGGTTTCACAGGATGAGGTATGTGAGCCTGTGGAATGGTCCGATTGCTCCGATGGGGGACACCCCCTGGACGAGGAGGGAGAATTCCTACTGGAGTCAGATGAGCCTGCAGATCAGCTTGACGCTGATGCTATTGGCGATTTGTCGGCGGGGGTTTCCCTTGACACCCCCTCCATTCTGGCTCAAATGTTTGAAATTTGTTTGAATTTAGATCCGCCTGAGGCTGTCACCCTGCCAAGGGGCCAGTTGTTTAAAGAGCCTCAGCCGCGTTTGGTTTTTCCCAGACAGCACCACTTTGAGAGGGTGGTCCTTAAGGAATGGGAACATCCCACGCGGTTATCTGGAATCCCTTCCAGTTGGGAAAAGCGTTATCCTTTTCCGCCAGAATTGGTGAAGCTTTGGTCCGTCCCTCCTGACGTCAATACCCCTGTGCTAGGGCTCTCCAGCACGGCTATGGTGCAGTGTGCTGAGACCACTGCCCCTAAGGATGGGGAGGATCGTCGGATTGACCAGTACGCTCGCCATGGTTTTATTTATGCTGGGTCAACGTTGCGCCCGGTGTGTGCTTCGGCGCTTCTTCTATTGGCGGTTAGGTCTGTAATTCAGGAGATGTGTGGATCTCGATCCCACTTGTGAAGAGTTTACTGCTCTCAGGCAGCGTGACTCTTTTGTTTCCTATGTTCTATCCGCTCAGGACGATGCGCTGGCTATGAGTAGCAAGACAGCTGCAATGCTGGTGGCTATTCGTCGGTCAGTGTGGCTGCGCCAGTGGTCGGCGGACGCAGCTTCTAAAAAGGTGCTCACAGCTCTCCCCTTTTTGGGGTTGCGGCTGTTTGGTGATAAAATTGATTCAGTTGCCAAAGGTGGTAAAATGCCCCAACGTAAGAAGCCTCGTCGTCCCTTTCGGGGGGCAAGTTCTGGTAGACCTTCCTTTCGGGGATTCAGAGCGGGTAGGGGGGCTTCCTTTCCCGCTACCAGAGGTGCAGGTTGGACTCGGGGGAAGGGCCGTGGCCGTCCCACTCAGTCCTGGGGCACCAGGCCCAAACCTGCTGATAAGCCCGCTCAGCAATGAGGGGCTGCCCTCACCCGTGCGGGTGGGGGGACGATTGCGACACTTCTCCCAAGTTTGGATCCAGAAGGTTCCGGACAGTTGGAACCAGGAGGTAGTGTCGTCCGGTTACAAACTGGAGTTCGAGTCTCGCCCTCCTTCACGGTTCTTTCGGTCTCGGGTGCCCATCAATCCCTTGGCCGCGCAGGGGCTTCTGGCGTCGGTGAAGAATCTGTTAGAAACGGCGGTCATCCGGCCGGTACCGCGCTTAGAGATGGGCCTCGGTTTCTACTCCAATCTTTTCGCAGTCCCCAAGAAAGACGGGTCAGTTCGTCCCGTCCTGGACCTGAAATTACTCAACAAGTTCATCCGTTTTCGGAAGTTTCGCATGGAAACTTTGCGAACGGCCGTCGGTTCCCTTCGGCAGGGGGACTTCATGACGTCCATAGACATCAAGGATGCTTATCTTCATGTTCCCATCTGCCACGCTCATCAACGTTTTCTTCGATTCGTGATGGAAGATCAGCATTTTCAATTCGTGGCACTTCTGTTTGGCCTTACCTCGGCTCCAAGAGTATTCACCAAGGTGCTGGCAGGGGTGATGGCCATTTTCAGATCTCGGGGCATTCGTGTCATACCTTATTTGGATGACCTTCTCATCATGGCTCCGTCACTCAATCAATCGGAGACAGACACCAGGATGGTGGTCTCCACGCTGGAAAGCTTTGGTTGGGTGATCAACTTCTCCAAGTCCTCCCTCGCTCCGGCCAGGGTGGTGTCCTTTCTGGGGATGCAGTTGGACTCTCATCAACACAGAGTGTTTCTTCCCCAGTCCAAAATTCATCTGATTCAGGAGTTGGCTCGGGTCCTACTTTCCAATCCTCGGCCGTCCATCCGTCTGGGGATGAGGCTGGTAAGCTTGATGGTTGCCTCCTTCGAGGCAGTTCCTTTTGCTCAATTTCACACGAGAACGCTTCAGTTTTATCTGTTGGCGTCTTGGGACCGGCAGCCTCGGTCGCTGGATCAGCCCTTCCAGTTGTCCTCCCGGGTCAGGCAGTCCCTCCAGTGGTGGTTGGTCTCGACCAATCTCGTGAAGGGCAGGTCTTTCCTGACCCCCCTTTGGGAAATTGTCACCACGGACGCCAGTCTGTCGGGATGGGGCGGTTTCTGGAAGGAGCTGCAGTTCCAGGGGCAGTGGAGGCCTCAAGAGGCCCACTTACCCATCAATATTCTGGAACTGAGAGCCATCCATCGGGTTCTTGCTCTCCTGACTCAACACGTTCTGGGCCTTCCGGTCCAGGTGCGTTCAGACAATCGAACAGCGGTTGCTTACATCAATCATCAGGGAGGGACTCACAGTCTGAGTGCTCTCAGAGAGGTGTCCCTGATCCTGACCTGGGCAGAGGCCCATGTTCCTTGTCTCTCGGCGGTATACATTCCAGGAATGGAGAACCAGGAAGCGGACCGGTTGAGCAGGGGCTCTCCCCGTCTGGGAGAATGGGCTCTCCATCCTCAGGTTTTTCGCTCACTGTGTCTCCGATGGGGAACACCGGAGGTGGACCTGTTTGCCTCTCGTCACAATCACAGGCTCCCGAACTTCGTGTCGCTCTCCCGGGATCCTCTGGCTCTAGCAGTGGACGCCATGTCCCTGAGCTGGGGGGATCTGGGATTTCTATACCTGTTTCCTCCGATACCCATGCTGGGCAGGGTGGTTCAGAAGTTGGCTCTGGAAAGGGTGTCCGCTGTTCTCCTGGCCCCAAGGTGGCCAAGGCGAGTGTGGTTCGCAGACATCGTTCGGCTGGCAGTGGACCAGTTTGTTCTGCCTCTTCGGCCCGATCTGCTCACTCAGGGTCGGTTGTGTTACCCCAATTTACCAGCGCTGGGTTTGACGGCCTGGCTGCTGAAACCTCCATCTTGAAGGAGGAGGGTCTTTCTGACTCAGTCGTTAAGACTTTGATCAGTGCCCGGAAGAGGTCTTCTTCTATCATCTATTATAGGACTTGGAAAGCCTATATCGCTTGGTGTGAGATCCTTTCCTTGTAGGGTCTTCTCGGTCTCCAGGATTCTGGAGTTTTTACAATCTGGGCTGGACTCTGGTCTTCAGCTAAGTACTTTGAAAGGGCAAGTTTCTGCCTTATCTATCTTTTTTCAGAAGCGTTTTGCGTTTCATTCTTTAGTTAAAACTTTTTTCCAGGGGGTTACGCATGTGCGGCCTCCCAGGAAACCATTACTCCCAGTTTGGGATTTGCATTTGGTTCTCTCTGCTCTACAGGCTCCTTCTTTTGAGCCTCTGCAAGATATTGCTTTGTCTACCCTGACTCAGAAGATTGTCTTCTTGGTAGCTATCACTTCGGTCCGGCGTGTCTCAGAGTTGGCTGCCTTGTCTATCCAGGCGCCCTACTTTGAGAGGCATCAGGATAAAGTGGTCTTTCGGTTCAAGCCAGACTTTCTTCCTAAGGTTGTTTCTGCTTTTCATTTGAATCAGGATATTGTTCTTCCCTCCTTGTGTCCTAATCCTAAGAATGACAAAGAAAGGGTTTTGCATTTGTTTGGATGTAGTACGCTGTGTTAAGTACTACTTGATTATCACGTCTCCTTTTCGTAAGACGGATGCCTTTTTTGTTGTGCCCTATGGGCCTAAGAAGGGTTTGGCACCAGCCAAATCTGCCATTAGCAAATGGATACGTCAGGCCGTTACTGCGGCCTATTCTGCTAAGGGGAAAGTTCCCCCTTTTCGTATCACTGCTCATTCTACTCGCGCCGTTGGAGCGTCTTGGGGTTTTCAGCACCAAGCTTCTGTTGAACAAGTTTGTAAGGCCGCCACTTGGTCTTCTGTTCATACTTTTTCTAAGTTTTACAAAGTTGATGTGCGAGCCTCAGCGGATGCTGTTTTTGGCCGCAAAGTTCTGCAGACTGCAGTCATTTAAGTTATGCTTCACCTGGCCTTGAGTTGCCCATCCCTTGTGGACACTGCTTTTGGATGTCCCAATCGTGAAGAATATTAAAGGTGAAGCGGGGTGTGTGGCACACCAAGAATAATACCATTTTGTGAGTACTCACCTGAAAAATGGATATTGTTGGTGTGCCACACACCCCACTTCACTCCCACCCTTTTCGGTATTCCGAATCCTTTATATGGTGAAGCTTTTATTTATATTGATTTATTTTGAGGTTACCGTTAAAATACTGGTACCTTGTCTTTCTGCTTTTTAATACACTGGTGATAAATGGGAGGTACCAGGTATATATGGGCCGGAAGGGAGCTCGTTACAAGACTTCCTCTCTGCACAGCGTCACCTGGCGGTGAGTTAACCCAATCGTGAAGAATATTAAAGGTGAAGCGGGGTGTGTGGCACACCAACAATATCCATTTTTCAGGTGAGTACTCACAAAATGGTATTTTTTGGTCCACTTTAATGCTTAGAACAGGTGTGTGTAGTATGTGAAAGTAAAGTATCAAGAAATGTGTACAAAATCACACACATTTTTTGTAGCTCTGCAATATAATAACACTTTGGGGCTTATTCAGAGCCAGGTGAACATTTACACCCAGTAGACAATGAAAGTGAATGGCAGTGTTCTCTCCTAAAAAAGAAGTGAGTTTTCTCACCAGGCTCTCAATCAAACCCATTGTGCTGAATAGGAGCCAATATGATATCTGCAACAGAATATTTGGTTAAATATATAATCATATGGCAGAAAACACCAAACAATTAAAGCAGATGCAAATATTTGTAAAAAGAATTAAAGACTAAAGTGCTGTCTGTGATTGGAGTCAGCAAATAGTGGATATGCAAATCTTAAAGGAGCCACAGTACTCAACCCTGTTATCTAGGAACCAGTCCTATAATCTGTATCTATAATCTGGTTAAAAACAGAGGCCTCAGTTGTCACACATCTACAGTGACCTAAAGTTTCCTCCATCCAACAAAAGCACAGAGGAGATTACCTTACTACTCTTCTTCTTTGAACCAACCAATACACTGTCTAATTTCCTTGTACTTAAACCACCGGACCAACAGCCTGGCACAATTGGAATAGAAAGGCAGTGGTGCATTTTGGAGCATCCTCTCCCAACTGACATAACTGACGGCACTTCCTGTTTGCAGGTGGCCTGCAAATGCATGAGCCGCCATCTTGTTTTTAATTTACCACAGCAAGAGTTAGAAAAGGGTAAATTCATTTTTATGTGAAGCAATCTAGATTGCCCTGGGGAGGGATGCATATGATTACCGTTTGTTGTGTTGGTCTAGTTTAAGTCATTTTTGACTGTTGGTCCGCTTTAACTTTAACCCTTTAAACGCCAGCCACGTAAATTTTACGTGGCTGCCTCTCCAACAGTTAAACGCCAGCCACGTAAAATTTACGTGCCTGACTTTCCCCAGAAAAAAAAAAAAAAGTAAAAATAAAAGACACTTACCTGACCCCTCGTTCGATCCGGTCGGGTCTCCTCTTCAGCCAGAGGGGCTCCGATCGCCCATCGGGGCTCCTCCGGCTGCAGGGGAGGGCCCGGAACAGGGTGCCCCCCCCCCCGTTTCAGCAGCCGCCCGGTTTACTATAAAAAAAAAAAAAAAAAAAAAAAAAAACAGTCACCTACCTTTGTCCCCGCCGGCTCCCGCAGGCTCTCCTCTTCACGGGGGGGGGGGCTCCGATCCCCCCCCCCGCTCTTCTGTCTTCTGGAGGGGGCATAACAGCCCTCCTCCCTTGCTCTCTTCCGATGGCGGCCGCCATCTTTGGTGACGTCACGGGGCGGGGCCAGATGACGTCACCGCCGGGTGTCATCGGGGCACCCGGCAGTTCGTCTCTCAGATGCCGGTGACGGCTGGGCGGGGAAGGAGGGAGGTAGGCGATCCTCCGATCGCCTGCCTCCCCCCTTCTCTGCCCAGCCGTCACTGACAGCAGATCGCCGCGGGACACAGAAGATGAAGATCGGAGGTGAGTAAAGTAAAAGTTTTTTTTTTTTTTTTTAATAAACTTTTTTAAAAAAACGTGTCTTGTCTTTTTTTTTTACCTTTTAACCCTTTGTGAACTGGTAAGGGGTCCATGTGACCCCTTATACCAGTTCACAGGGCTCGGGGGTCTGGCAAGTCACCTGCGCTAGCGGGTGGCTTGCCATTAACCCCTGACACCCCCATTACCTGCCTCCCCAAAGGCCAGGGGGGGGCAGAAGAGCCCGGGCCCACATGGGCTATGTGGGCTCGTAGGCTGCAGGGTGGGGGGGCCACAAAAGCTGGCCCCCCCACTCTGTGCCTACAAGCCCCCATAGCTGGTCCCGGGCTGGTTACTGTGGGTAAGGGGGACCCCACGTCAATATTTTTTTTGATTTTTAAGGGTTTTTAACCCTTAAAAATCAAAAAAAAAATGGGGTCCGCCCCCCCTGGGAGGGGGGACCCTATGTCATTTTTTTTTTTGATTAACCCTTTGTGTTCTGTCATCCAGCAGCTATAAAAGGCTTCTAGCAAGTGAGCAGAAGCCAGTGATCGCCGAGGGACAGAGTGCTCCAGGATGGATGGGAGGTGAGTACAGTGTAAAAAAAAAAAAAAAAAATTAATAAAATATTTTTTCTCTTTTGTGTGTCTGTGTCATTTTTTACTTTTAACCTCTTGTGAACTGGTAAGGGGTCCATGACCCCTATACCAGTTCACAAGGCTGGGGGGATGGCAAGCCACCTGCGCTAGCGGGTGGCTTGCCATTAACCCCCGGCACCCCCATTACCTGCCTCCCCAAAGGCCAGGGGGGGGCAGAAGAGCCCGGGCCCACATGGGCTATGTGGGCTCGTAGGCTGCAGGGTGGGGGGGCCACAAAAGCTGGCCCCCCCACTCTGTGCCTACAAGCCCCCATAGCTGGTCCCGGGCTGGTTACTGTGGGTAAGGGGGACCCCACGTCAATTTTTTTTTTGATTTTTAAGGGTTTTTAACCCTTAAAAATAAAAAAAAAATGGGGTCCGCCCCCCCTGGGAGGGGGGACCCTATGTCATTTTTTTTTTTTGATTAACCCTTTGTGTTCTGTCATCCAGCAGCTATAAAAGGCTTCTAGCAAGTGAGCAGAAGCCAGTGATCGCCGAGGGACAGAGTGCTCCAGGATGGATGGGAGGTGAGTACAGTGTAAAAAAAAAAAAAAAAAATTAATAAAATATTTTTTCTCTTTTGTGTGTCTGTGTGATTATTTACTTTTAACCCCTTGTGAACTGGTAAGGGGTCCATGACCACTATACCAGTTCACAAGGCTGGGGGGATGGCAAGCCACCTGCGCTAGCGGGTGGCTTGCCATTAACCCCCGGCACCCCCATTACCTGCCTCCCCAAAGGCCAGGGGGGGGCAGAAGAGCCCGGGCCCACATGGGCTATGTGGGCTCGTAGGCTGCAGGGTGGGGGGGCCACAAAAGCTGGCCCCCCCACTCTGTGCCTACAAGCCCCCATAGCTGGTCCCGGGCTGGTTACTTCGGGTAAGGGGGACCCCACGTCAATTTTTTTTTTGATTTTTAAGGGTTTTTAACCCTTAAAAATCAAAAAAAAAAATGGGGTCTCCCTCCCCTGGGAGGGGGGACCCTATGTCATTTTTTTTCTCGATTTAACCCTTTGTAGTGTGGATGGTTTTTGTGTTTTTTTTGTGAATGTTATAAAATACTTGTTTCAGTTAGGGGGGGTCTCCTGGGCAGGAACGGGGGGCTACCGATAAATATGTGGTACCGTTCTAATCGGTAGAAATGGGGCTTTCACATGCAATATGATTTTCCTTAATAAAATACATTTTTTATTTAAAATAAAGGAGTCAATTTTCTAAAAAAAAATTTTTATTTATTTATTTTTTTTTTCACTTAATAATATTGTAAAAAAAAAAAAAAAAATTACAAACAAGACATTTCATGTTAAAGTCTAAACTCTGCTGCAAAAAAAAAATATATAATTTTTCTGAAAGTTCCAGCAAAAATGGCGCAAAACATGTCGCAAAACATGACGCAAAATGGGGAAAAATGGCCTGTCAACAGAGGGTGACAAAATCTCAAGTAGGCTGGCAATTAAAAGGGTTAATAGTACCTATGCATGTTGGGTATTGTTCTGTTCGGGGGACCTTGCGCTTTCAGACTTAGCTTGTTTTTTCTGGTTTGCATATTTATATTTTAGGAAAAGGTGTTTTTTATTCAGCTTTTTTATAAATTTTTTAGGGAAACCCTGCGCAACCAAAGAATTCTTTGAGGAATTAATTCCAGAAAGATGAGCCCACTACAGCAAGCTGGGTACCCTTAGAAAGCTTAACGTGTGTACTTTCAGGGAATATATGGTTTATGGGGGATATTCCAAATGTAAAGGGTTGTTTTGGTTGAAAAATCGCAAGGTGCGCACTTTGTCTGCAGAGCTGAAATTTTCAAGTAAAATTACCGTTATGCGCATGCTTTACTTTGGGGTGTTTGGCAACTCTTCCCTTGACAGAACCTATGCATGTTGGGTATCGTTCTGTTCGGGAGATGTTGCTTTTTCAGATTAAACTTGATTTTTCTTGTTTGTATATAGTTTTTTTAGGAAAATGTGGCTTTGATTCTGCTTTTTTATCCTTTTTTTAGGGAAACTCTTTGCAACCAAAGATTACGTTGAGGGATTACTTCCAGAAAACTATGGCCACATCCACAAGCCTGGTACGCCTAGAAAGCCTGAGGTGTGTACTTCCAGAGAATATATAGTTTGTTGGGGGTATTTTAAATGTAAAGGGTTGTTTTTCTGGAAAAACCGCAAGGTGCGCATATTGCATAGCATAGTTGTATTTTATCTGAAAATCTCCTAAAGCGCTGTTTCAGTTTGGGGGAGTCTCCTGGGCAGGAAAGGGTGTCTACCTATACATATGTGGTACCGCTGTAACCGGGAGAAATTGGGATTTCACACGCAATAAGATTTTATTGACAAACTTACATTTTTTATTCCAAAAAAAACTACAATATGTAAAAATTTTTTTTTTTTTTTTTTTTTTGCACATATTTCACCCAAAAATATTAAGAATACACCTAACAAATGACAAACAAGACATTTCATGTTAAAGCCCAGACTCTGCTGAAAAAAACAATATATCATTTTCCTGGGAAATCCCTGGAAATCCCCTCAAAAATCACAGTTGAACAAGGGGAGCGCAAAATAGTGCAAAATGGTCTGGCAACAAAGGGTGACAAAATCTCAAGGTAGGCTGGCGGTTAAAGGGTTAATATGATGTAATATTAAGTCAAATGTATGTTGTCTGCACAGGAGAACTGGGGACTTCAAATAGCTTGGCCATACAGTGGTTCTGTGAGTGATGGAGGGAGGGTGCGATCCCGACAGGGAAGCTCCGGTGATTAGTTTGGGCTCAGCTGTTGCACAGTACGGTCCAGCATTCGGATGAGTTGCTGTTTGCCAGAGTAGGACCGATCAGATTCAGGGTACAAAAGGTGAGTACCATATTGTTTTTTGGGGGAGGGTCATCAATCACTCTAATTAATGTTCTACATTTATTACTATATATTATTTCCATATCACCCCTAACAGAAAGACATGAGATTTGATATTATGTAAATATAGCTCCCTTGCTGTATAACTCATAAAACTAAGGTTTCTGTGTGCAAATACAGCAGGTCCTCATTTAATTTCAAAAAGACTGCTTTAGAAATAATGTGTTCCATTAAAAATATATATTTGCTATCTAACAACTAAAGTGCAATAAACCTCTGCACCTCATTTTAAAGATCTGTTTACCACCTCAACCCCCAATCAGGTAATCAGGTAAATGAATTTATTTGAACCTGATAGGAAGTTAAGATATAAAACTTTGCCATACTGTACTTTAGTAAATAACCCTGCCCTTCTAAATACGCAATTTAGACAAACATGTTACTCATAAATCAGATATTTTGAAATTGTGTTCCAAACATGGCAAATTCATGACTGATATAATAGATGAAATGCTTCATAAAAATATCACATTGTGTTATAAATAAGTCAGGATCTAAAAAGAATGAATCTGTGTTGAAACCAGAGTAAAATTTATTGTTTCTTTTTGCCTTTTTTCAGAGAACATATTTACCATTCGGACAATTTATATGTAATGAATATTCATTTTGGAGGGGCTTTGGGCAGTAATATATGTAATCGTATTTCCATTCTCTGATAGAAGACCATGGAGCTTGAAAAACATAGAATCACATTGTTTTCCCCATTACTGTCCACCAATCTGAAGTTGACATACCGTTAATTGGCTTTTATTATATATATAAAATGGTATCTATTTCAGTACATGACAGTTGTTTTGTTTTACAGTCATTGATCCTCCAACTTTCTCTCAGTAAGTCAACTACTGTCACAGTTTATGACGTTGTGTTGGAATCAAGCAAGCGGCAAATTAATCCTTTATTTTAAGTTTTTGGTGACATCAGTAACTAGAAAACAAAGGGTCAAAATACTTTCATAAATGGTATTTGGCATTTATGGTAATTATTCTCAAGTAACATTTACACTTTTGTATATATGCATACTGTAGTAAATTGACAATTGTAAGGTAGCTAGCACATTGGTCATACAGAGGTTTGTTAGAATTTACCAATGCTAATTACTTGGTAAAGCAAATTTAACTTTTTTGCTTTTGGGTGTGATCTTAAAATTTGGTTGAGCTTTTTTAACACATAAAAAGTGCAATAAAATGTATGTTTTAATTTTTCCCACATGTACTTTTATAAGTGAGGTACATCATTTTTCCAGTAATGTAAGGATCATTTTTTTAAAGATTGGAAACAACAGCATCCTATGGGGTACACGTGGAGGGTAATTTATTATAAAAGGCACGGAAAGCACTTGTCCCTATTTTTTATTTTTTAGGGTCAGGGAAGTTTTTTTCCTTTTTTTTTTTTAAAAAAAGGAATTGCATTGCTTGAAAGACATACATTTCTCATGGCCCAAATCACAAGTTTGCAGCGCAACACAAAAGTGCAATAAATGCATCCAAAAATAGTCCCAAACAGCCCAGGGATCCTGTGGCACATGCCCAAAAGAAAAATTATAAAAATATTAAAAAATGCCAAAATAATTATAACCATTCAAGCCCATTGAAATGTATAGGATGAGGCCACACAATGCAGGGTGAGCATCTGGTCTTATCTGGCATTGTAGGGAACTCATCCCATTGCCAGCACTGATGATAGATGGGACGTTACCTGGCACTATCAGAGGCCCTCTGAATTTTTAACTCGATAAATACATCCTTTTCCCCATAATGGGGGGATATTCTGACACACTCCTCTTATTATGGATTATGAAACATGGATCCATCACCATGATTCTGAGATCAAACAAGAATCCATTAATTAAGTGAAAGCACAAGTGGTCAGTCATTTCTGTGTGGGCAACAGTTCCCACATGATTTTGCAGTCAAAAAGGGAGTAGCAGGCTTCAGGCATGATCAAGAAGTCCCCTTCTCTTCTGAGGACATCCTATCACTGGAGTCAAAGTGAAATGAACTAGTTGAAGTCAACGAGGATTACAGTGAAAAGAAGAAAGTTCAGTTTCATCAAAATTGACCCCCTCACACACACACATACACACACGTAGTACTAGAGTATGAATTTTATAACTTATTGTACAGCACCCTCCTTTTATAACAAACCAGATTTTTCCACCAAGGATACTGGTGAGTTAAATTTTAAAAAAAGGTTGTTATTGTATACAGTTTAATCAAGAAATGGTGAGGAAAGGAAATCCATGTAATTTCAAGTTACATCTCTACTTCAGCCAAAAAGACTTAAAGGCACTCTAAGGTAAACACTAACTGCTACTGGAGATCCAGCCTGCGTCATTCCTGCACTGGACCACGGTCCATGTTTGCGCTGCTGTCTCCTTACTTCTTCCTGGCATCAGTCACACAAGACTCAGGGCCTCAGGGATTTGGGGGAAGAGATCGCAACAAACAACACCAATTGGGGTGCTGTACCCCAACACCACTCTCTGACTAAAGGGCCGAACAAGTAAAGTATTAAAGTGTATTACATTTTATTGATACATCAAAACATACAATAGACAAAGGACACAAAAGGGGTCAAATGCCAAAATGATCACAATCAATTAACAAAAAACGTACCATGTAGATAATATAGTCAATAATTAATGATAAATCCTAAAGCCATAAAGTACAGTAGTGCAATAATAATTAAATCTTTATTATGCTAACACATATAAATTCACTTATCATATGAAATGCTACCCTAATATCACACATCAAAGAAAATGCCAGAAGTGCACACAAAATCCCTAGTAAAATATATCCACTAGAAAAAAAGGTGAAATAAGCAGCTAATACTGACCAAAAAGTGAATGAAAGGCATCCCTGTGATGGACCACCAATTCAAAGCAGGCTGTTATTTACATAGACCCCTCCAGACAATCACCTCCAATGTGTTCCATGGCCACAAAGCCACTGCATCAGGTATTGTATACAGTTTAATCGAAAAATGGTGAGGAAAAGGTATTAACTATTAAGAAGCTGGGCCACATCCATGTAACTTCAAGTTAAATCTCAACTTTAGACAAAAAGACTTAAAGGCACTCACAAACACATACGACAAACACAAAAACAATACATATGCACCTATAGTCCCACGCAGCTGGGAATATATCCCAGGGGTTTGAAACGCACTGCTACCGGAGATCCAGACTGCACCATTCTCGCGCTGGACCACAGACCATGCTCGCGTTGCTGCCTCCTCGCTTCTTCCTAGCATCACTCACAATGACTGGCCACACCCACTCCATTCATTTGAATACAGGGGCGTGCTGAGAGCTAGAACACACCCCTCCATTACAGTGAATGGAGTGGGTGTGGCCAGTCATCGAGACTGATGTGAGGACAGGAACATAAGACTCAGGGCCTCAGGCATGTGGGGGAAGATTATTTATTTTGGGATTAAGGATGACCTTGGCCAAATCTTTCACTCAAGTGCAGAAAAAAGGCATTTTAAATATTATATCAACAAATCTGGTGTTTGAAATAGAAAAACAGAGCCTTTGTTCTGCTAACAAAACTTGACTAAAATATGTAATATACACATAAATTAAAATATTTTCTTTTCTACTTTTTGGTAGTTTAAACAATTGTACAAGATAGAAACAAAGCTAATACAGTAGGGATAATGTTGCCAGTGACTTGAGGTGATATGTAAGGCACGCTATTTTGCAGGCTGTCAAAGAAGATTGGAGCAACACAATGACACTAACAGCTGACTGTAAATGGAGTTACTGAAGTGTTAAACACCAATAGCGCAGCAACAAGAAGCTTAGGATTTACTGCTAAACATCCTTAGTTGTGCTTCAGTTCAGTTGTGTTCCTTCTTTTCTGTCATATGCCTCCTGTCAATGTAACATAAGGCTAGAAAAGTGGTCACACATAAGCCTTAATATATACTCAACTCAGCTACAAGATCAGCTAGCAGTAAAAAAACGTGTTAACTGCATAATTCTTACAGCTAAGTGCTGATAAATTTAAGTTTTTTTTTCATGTATCAACTACTGAAATCTAGTTGCTCTTAATCTAATGTAAAGTTACCTGCTGGAGCCTGTAATAAGGCTCCATTCACACGTTAGTCACCTCTGTATGTTTGGAGAAGCTTCACTTAAGATGTAAGGTGATAAGTGCTTGGTCATGTTAAAATGATTTACTCTTGGAAGAACATAAGCTAATAAACAAAAGAGTAAAAGCATTGTTCTGTTGGGCTGTTTGGTTAGATCATATGTTTTGTTTGAGCATTGTTTTCTAGGAGCACCTGGGGCCCAGGAGGTTAGGGGACAGAGGTTAGGCTTTCTGGCACCCAGGGAAAAGATTCGCCCTGCTCCCCCTTAGCTACGCCCCTGTTATGACCTTATTAGTTTTCTGCTTACTTTATAATTTAGAGAAAAGAAGCACCATTTTTTACTGTATGAGCCCGGAAAGGGGCCCATTTAATGTCCTCACCAGTGCCCCGTCATATTTAGTTATGTCACTATGGACTTTTGATCTGTTTCTTTTTCAAATCAAAACCTTGTTAACTACTATAAGAAAGAGAACATTTCCCCAAAAGACCAACACAAAATGTGTTGCCATCATTATGTTATTATGGACCGAGAATACATACCATATTTTTGGATTTGGAGAAGGAAAATAAGAAAAAATAAGAAAAAAATCTTACCCCTAAGGACCAAATAATAGGCAGGGTGCAGAATCCCCCAATTACAGGCAGTGTGGCATTCGTATCCCTCCCATTCCACCTATAGGCAGCATGGCATTCCCTGCTCCTATTCCCATAGACAGTGAGGCATACCCCCATCCTATTCCCATAGACAGTGAGGCATACCCCCATCCTATTCCCATAGGCAGTGTGGCATTTCCCCATCCCATTCCTATAGGCAGTGTGGGATTCCCCCATCCCATTCCTATAGGCAGTGTGGGATTCCCCCCTCCCATTCCCATAGGCAGTGTGGCATGCCCCCCTCCCATTCCCCATCGACAGTGTGGCATTCTTCCCCATCCATTTCCCAAAGGCAGTATGGCATTCCCCCATCCCATTCCCGTAGACAGTGTGGCATCTCCCCCTCCCATTCCTATAGGTAGTGGGGCATTCCTCCCATACCATTCCTCATAAGCAGTGTGGTATTCCCCCATCCTATTCCCATAGGCAATGTGACATAACCCCCATCCCATTCCCCATCGGCAGTGTGGCATTCCCCCATCCCATTCCCAAGGCATTTCTAACACCTGCCACGTAAAATGTACGTGGCTGCCATTTAACAATAGGAGAGGCAGCCACGTACATTTTATGTGGCTGGCGTTAAAACGGTTAATGTGCAAAATGTTTCAAAGCCTTCTACAAAATCTACACATATCTCATTAAAGCTAAATGCAACATAGAAGAGAAGAGTAGGGGTATGCTGGCTCACCCCAAATCCCTAAACCCTGTGGCCTTGTACTAAATTAATTATTCGGAATGTTGTATAGAAATGTATATTTTATTCTTTAAATCTACCAATGTTAAAAGAAGAATATATTTTAGTACAAATATTACAATCCACACATTGAATAGAATAAGGTGCACTGCATATGGGTATTAATTGTCCATAATAGCAATGGTAGGCATAATGAGTCACCACATTTCAAAATCTCCTAGTTGCAATACAGATAAGAGTGACATTTTTCATCCAATTGTTATTTATTTTGCTTTTTTTGGGGGGCTTTATCAACATTTGTTTCTAGCTAGTAGTAGAGAGTAGGAAGTCTCCTTCTTCACTCCTGGCTGGCTGGCACTCATTGAGGAATCTCTTCATTATTAACACCCAAATGTTCACTCTGACCAGGCAAAAATAAACCCATCAACAGTAAAATTTACGGTTTACTTGTGGTGTGAAATGCAACCTGCATCTCTGTGAGCTTTTTCATTTCACCAAACAAGTACAATAAAAATCACCTGTACGTGTGATAGCGCAATTTTATAGGTACGGTGCATTATTTTTTAAATGATAGAAAATTAGTAATAAAAGAATTCTATGAGGTATGCAGCAAAGAATTCCAGTTACAGGCATATAGAAATTCCCTATAATATATAAACCCTAGTGTCAAAAACAATAATCACGTTTGTGTCAAAAGTCATAATAAATGTCAATCCAGGCACAAATGGATTAATGGAAATTTCACGGGGATAGAATGCATGTCCTGAACTATGATTCTCAGCATTTTGCCTTATGATGTATAATATTTTATGCATGTGATAAATAATGAATATTGTGACTGCATGTTTATGAATGCCAGTTATTAACTATTCTGACATATACATATTGATATGTTCCATGGTTCACTTTCGCACATGACATTTATGGCCTGGCTTGGAACTGTTACTTAGTGGCTCAGTATGATCACTTGTCTAAACAATGTAAGATCAGCTCCAGGCAAATTTTGTTAAAGACCTCCTCTGTGGCCCATCCTAAAGCTCCAGTTTGAAAAAACCCCACTAGGTTCTGTGGTCAAGTCATAGGTGACCATGGCCCACCTGCCCTCTGTCAGTCACAGTGGCTAGCACACCCACTCAATTTGCTCCAATGGTTCAAGGTGTCCCTCCGCTCTTCGGAAGAGGTGACTGGCACGACATTGTGGGGAGAGACATTTAGACCCGTTTGCCTCTATATGCGGTTGGACATTTATTATTGGACTTAATTTATTGGGATTTAAACCGGACCTTCACCATGATTTTTTTGAAAAGCCCAAACGCTTAAAAAACGATTCCCCAGCATCTAAAATTAATATATTTAAGTTTTAAGTCAGTTACTTCTTATTCTTTCCCCCACTGGGCTGCAACTCTGTTCAGGACTTTAGGATACGGGCGCCGCCATCTTGAATCAGAAGAATCACACTGAGAGGGTTATAGCTGTGCTTTGCTCAGACAGCGCAGAGCTGGGGTCAGGGAAAGGCCAGCAGTCCCAGAATGCAGAGCAGCACAGCCAGAAGGCACTTCCTGTTTGCAGGCTGCCTGATGTTCCATGAGCCGCCATTTTGGATGTTTAAAGGCTCATAACATGCAGTAGATGCAGGTGGGATGATTTTTAATGTGAGCAATCTGTATGTACAGGGTGTGGGAAACATAAAAGATAGACTCTTATTCAGAGTGATGGACTGCTTTAAGTTTCAGCGTTGAGCTATTTATTGTATTATTTATTAATTATTTTGCAAATAGTGCGGTATAATTTCTTTTTATTTTTACAAATAAAGTTCCTAGCCGACCCCTAGACCAAATGAAGACCTAATACGGTGTTGCCTCCACCCCAGTAATTTACCTGACAGGTGCCATTTGACTTTAATATTGTTTGGAACGCTGCTATGTGCCTGTATTGGAGGTAAGGGTAAAGGGGTGCCATTGCAGAGTGCTGTATACGCACAAGTCCGACAGGCAACTTTTCGAGCTCTGCAGACTCAGCAATATGTCACAGGATGTCATGTGCACCTCACAACCTGCAAATGCACCCCTCCACTCCTGCCTCCAATACGAGTGCAGCAGCGCTTCAAACAATATTAATCTGGATCAACAGCCTGCCACAGTTGAAAAGAAAACTCACCTGCCTCATTAATAAAATTGCAGGGAGTGGGGGCGAAAGTGGGTAGTTGCCACCCAGGGGCATCTGGCTCTCTGGGCAGCTGCTCAGCTACATTGGGGCAAGAAACGTCTCTATGTGGAATTCATAATAATAGTGTCCCTGACACCATTCCCAAAGGCCAAGCCTGCTTTTGGTCTCCTGTCTGCCCTGACCAAGACCAAATTACCTATAATATCTACCAGGCTTTCGCCTTCCTTAGGTTCTGATCCTAGTTATTAGTAAGTTAGTAAAGGGCACACTCTACATTCTTCTAGTGCAGCTCCCCATCCCATATCAGACTGGCACACATCCTTTAAACTTAAAGAAGGACTAATGTGAAAAAATGGCCCAATGATAAAAATCTATACAAATACGCTGGGTAGTGGGAGGAGGGGTCGCTTATACACCTGACATCAATAAATATTGTTTCTTTCTTTTAATGAAAGAGGAAACCAGGAGTGGTGCAGGTTCTTTTCACCTGCTACACGCAAATCTGGCACCCCTGGATCTTATTCTTATCAGGAGAAGAAAACCACAAGCTAGATAAGAATTGTATTCAGTTCGAATTTATAAGTCACCCATCCTCTCATTAGCTGATATGTTTATATGGATTTTTAATATTTTTTGTTATACACCTCTTTTAAGCATGGCTCCTCATCCTAAAAGAGAACCAGTCAAACAACAAGTATAGGGTCTTCCAAAATCTTTGTGACCTTCAATAATCAGTAAGTCACTGCCCCGCTCTGCTTAAAGAATCTCATGAATCTCAAAGTGCAGCAAGATACTGTAGCAAGGCAATGACAGTCCACTTTTTCTCTTCCTGACAAATTGCTTTAAAAGTGAACCTGTCATCAGTTTAGACCTACAATCAAACTGTTAACACCAGCATGATGGCCATTCAAAAAACTTCTTAGATGTAAGCTATGTACACAGTAACATAAACCCCTCTTTCAATTAATAGAGATCTAAAAAGAACAATCACTTTTTGTATACTGAAACAAAGGGCTGTATTTTTGGACAGCTTGCATACCTCCTCATTGGGGACTATCCCTCTTCTTTACCCATGTAGAGTATATATATCATGTATATGTATATCTGCAATAATACACCCAAGGTTTCCTATTTAAACTGTTATGTCTAACCTCTAGTTTATCGGATTGTTGACCCAAAGGCTAGCTAGAAAACATAGCTTTCAAACAATGATTAGCACAATAACTATCTCAGAATGCTACGATAACATAGGGGGCATTGTCGAAAATCTATTGAGAAAGTACTAGAACACACTGCTATGTCTATAATAGTGTCTGGATTTCTTTAAAAGCAAACTCTAGAGACTGGAAAAGAACATTGCCTGACAGTACAGACAACCCCGCCCAGACTAATCTCACTGACCTAGAATGATCAACTGAACTTGGAATGAGTCAGAGATCGGCAGGAATTATTTGATAGATATTTATGTGGTCAAACTAAAATAACCAAGCAAAAAATTGACTGCCAAATATTCCTAATGTGTTCATGTGTATGCAAGTAGTATCTGATGTTAGGGTTTTATAATACAAGGCTTTGGTAAGTTAGGAAGATGTTCCATGGAAGTGTGGCTGTACTATCTAAGGTCAGCTTTAAATTAAAGTAGCTACAATATGGTGGGTTACTGTTTCATTAACTAGAAGACTTAGGAAGTTGGAGAATACTGATTCTGGGGCATTGGTTACAGATCAGATGTCTTCACCATTGCAAAATGCAAGAACAGAGTGACACTAAAGCTATGGCCCCAGGTGTGTGGCTCCAGTGACAGGAGCAGGGAGAGGGTGACACCAAGTATGTTCCTCCGTACTTAACTTCGAACACACAGTCTATTTGCTCCAGCCGTCAGACATTACAAGCTGGCCCGGGCCCTTCTGTGCCTCCCCCCACAGCAGCCCTTTTATGTCAGTTTGCAGGTGTTCCACATCCCCTGTGACTCACAGCTCTTCTGTGCTGAACCACAGCCCTTTTATGCCCCCTATTACTAACAGCCTTATTATACCTTTGGGTTTGGGCAAGGGGTCAGAGGTGTGTGGTAAGTGGAGGTAGGCATTGATGGCTGTGGATGGATCGGCAATAGATCCTAGGTTTGTGTCCTTAGTGGTCACAACAGGGAAAGGCTGATGCCAGTGATCATGAGCTTTATTCTAGCGGCTTGGGCCATGGTAAAGATTTAAAAGATTGTAAAAAATTAAAGATGTGTCTCTGGGGGAATGGGCAGGGGCAGGCTTTCACTAGCGATCATCAGCTTTATTCTGGAGGTTTTAGAAATGGGTCAGTAGCAGAGGTTGGCTGACAATTGTGGAGCAGTGAGGGGCAGAAAGAGGGAGAGAGTGACTCCCAGTCATGATAATTAGTGTTGTGTTTGAAGCTTCATGTATAGACAGGGGTTGTAAGAGTACAGGGGAGACAGAGGTGAGGCAGTGTGGCAGGGGTGAGGTGGGGCTGTGTGGCAATGTGGCAGGGGCTGCAGGGTGACAGGGGTGAAGTGAGGCTGTGCGGCAGGGTGACAGGGGTGAGGTGAGATTGTGCAGCAGGGTGACAGGGGTGGGGTGAGGCTGTGTGGCAGGGGCCACACGGTGATGGGGGTGAGGTGAGGCTGTGTAGTAGGGTGACAGGGGTGAGGCTGTGTAGCAGGGTAATGGCTGAGGTGAGGCTGTGTAGTAGGGTGAGAGAGGTGATGCTCTGTGGCAGGGTGATAGGTGAGGTGAGGCAATGTAGCAGGGTGACAGGGGTGAGGCTGTGTAGCAGGGTAATGGGTGAGGTGAGGCTGTGTAGTGGGGTGAGAGAGGTGATGCTCTGTGGCAGGGTGATAGGTGAGGTGAGGCAGTGTAGCAGGGTGACAGGGGTGAGACTGTGTAGCAGGGTAATGGGTGAGGTGAGGCTGTGTAGTGGGGTGAGAGAGGTGATGCTCTGTGGCAGGGTGACAGAGGTGAAGTGAGGCAATGTAGCACGGTGACAGGGGTTAGGCTGTGTAGCAGGGGCTGCAGGGTGACAGGGGTGATTTGAGGCTGCGTGATGAGGTGAAGCTGTGTGGCAGATTTACATGGTTAACGTGGGTGAGGTGAGGCTATGTTCAGGGTGACAGAGGTGAGGCTGTGTAGCACGGTAACAGGGGTAAGGTGAGGCTGCGTAGCAGGGTGAAAGGGGTAAGGTGAGGCTGTGTGGCAGGGTGTCAGAGGTGAGCTGAGGCTGTGTGGCAGGGAGACACAGGTGAGGTGAGGCTGTGTGGCAGGGTGTCAGAGGTGAGCTGAGGCTGTGTGGCAGGGAGACACAGGTGAGGTGAGGCTGTGTGGCAGGGTGACAGAGGTGAGGTGAGGCTGTGTGGCAGGGTGTCAGAGGTGAGCTGAGGCTGTGTGGCAGGGAGACAGAGGTGAGGTGAGGCTGTGTGACAGGGAGACAGAGGTGAGGTGAGGCTGTGTGGCAGGGTGACAGAGGTGAGCTGAGGCTGTGTGGCAGGGAGACAGAGGTGAGCTGAGGCTGTGTGGCAGGGTGACAGAGGTGAGGTGAGGCTGTGTGGCAGGGTGACAGAGGTGAGGTGAGGCTGTGTGGCAGGGTGACAGAGGTGAGCTGAGGCTGTGTGGCAGGCTGACAGAGGTGAGGTGTGGCTGTGTGGCCGGGTGACAGAGGTGAGGTGTGGCTGTGTGGCCGGGTGACAGCGGTGAGGTGAGGCTGTGTGGCAGGGTGACAGAGGTGAGCTGAGGCTGTGTGGCAGGGTGACAGAGGTGAGCTGAGGCTGTGTGGCAGGGTGTAAGAGGTGAGGTGAGGCTGTGTGGCAGGGTGTCAGAGGTGAGCTGAGGCTGTGTGGCAGGGTGTAAAAGGTGAGGTGAGGCTGTGTGGCAGGGTGTCAGAGGCGAGCTGAGGCTGTGTGGCAGGGTGACAGAGGTGAGCTGAGGCTGTGTTGTAGGGTGTCAGAGGTGAGGTGAGGCTGTGTGGCAGGGTGACAGGGGTGAGCTGAGGCTGTGTTGTTGGGTGTCAGAGGTGAGCTGAGGCTGTGTGGCAGGGTGACAGAGGTGAGCTGAGGCTGTGTTGTAGGGTGTCAGAGGTGAGCTGAGGCTGTGTGGCAGGGTGACAGAGGTGAGGTGAGGCTGTGTGGCAGGGTGACAGGGGTGAGGCTGTGTGGCAGGGTGACAGAGGTGAGCTAAGACTGTGTGGCAGGGTTACAGGGGTAAGGTGAGGCTGTGTGGCAGGGAGACAGAGGTGAGGTGAGGCTGTGTGGCCGGGTGACAGAGGTGAGGTGTGGCTGTGTGGCCGGGTGACAGAGGTGAGGTGTGGCTGTGTGGCAGGGTGACAGCGGTGAGGTGAGGCTGTGTGGCAGGGTGACAGAGGTGAGCTGAGGCTGTGTGGCAGGGTGACAGAGGTGAGCTGAGGCTGTGTGGCAGGGTGACAGGGGTGAGGTGAGGCTGTGTGGCAGGGTGACAGAGGTGAGCTAAGGCTGTGTGGCAGGGTTACAGGGGTAAGGTGAGGCTGTGTGGCAGGGAGACAGAGGTGAGGTGAGGCTGTGTGGCCGGGTGACAGCGGTGAGGTGAGGCTGTGTGGCAGGGAGACAGAGGTGAGCTGAGGCTGTGTGGCAGGGTATCAGAGGTGAGGAGAGGCTGTGTGGCAGGGTGTAAAAGGTGAGGTGAGGCTGTGTGGCAGGGTGTCAGAGGCGAGCTGAGGCTGTGTGGCAGGGTGACAGAGGTGAGCTGAGGCTGTGTTGTAGGGTGTCAGAGGTGAGGTGAGGCTGTGTGGCAGGGTGACAGGGGTGAGCTGAGGCTGTGTTGTTGGGTGTCAGAGGTGAGCTGAGGCTGTGTGGCAGGGTGACAGAGGTGAGCTGAGGCTGTGTTGTAGGGTGTCAGAGGTGAGCTGAGGCTGTGTGGCAGGGTGACAGAGGTGAGGTGAGGCTGTGTGGCAGGGTGACAGGGGTGAGGTGAGGCTGTGTGGCAGGGTGACAGAGGTGAGCTAAGACTGTGTGGCAGGGTTACAGGGGTAAGGTGAGGCTGTGTGGCAGGGAGACAGAGGTGAGGTGAGGCTGTGTGGCCGGGTGACAGAGGTGAGGTGTGGCTGTGTGGCCGGGTGACAGAGGTGAGGTGTGGCTGTGTGGCAGGGTGACAGCGGTGAGGTGAGGCTGTGTGGCAGGGTGACAGAGGTGAGCTGAGGCTGTGTGGCAGGGTGACAGAGGTGAGCTGAGGCTGTGTGGCAGGGTGACAGGGGTGAGGTGAGGCTGTGTGGCAGGGTGACAGAGGTGAGCTAAGGCTGTGTGGCAGGGTTACAGGGGTAAGGTGAGGCTGTGTGGCAGGGAGACAGAGGTGAGGTGAGGCTGTGTGGCCGGGTGACAGCGGTGAGGTGAGGCTGTGTGGCAGGGAGACAGAGGTGAGCTGAGGCTGTGTGGCAGGGTATCAGAGGTGAGGAGAGGCTGTGTGGCAGGGTGACAGAGGTGAGCTGAGGCTGTGTTGTAGGGTATCAGAGGTGAGGAGAGGCTGTGTGGCAGGGTGACAGGGGTGAGCTGAGGCTGTGTTGTAGGGTATCAGAGGTGAGGAGAGGCTGTGTGGCAGGGTGACAGAGGTGAGCTGAGGCTGTGTTGTAGGGTATCAGAGGTGAGGAGAGGCTGTGTGGCCGGGTGACAGCGGTGAGGTGAGGCTGTGTGGCAGGGAGACAGAGGTGAGCTGAGGCTGTGTGGCAGGGTATCAGAGGTGAGGAGAGGCTGTGTGGCAGGGTGACAGGGGTGAGGTGAGGCTGTGTGGCAGGGTGACAGAGGTGAGCTGAGGCTGTGTTGTAGGGTGACAGAGGTGAGGTGAGGCTGTGTGGCAGGGTGACAGAAGTGAGGTGAGGCTGTGTGGCAGGGAGACAGAGGTGAGGTGAGGCTGTGTGGCAGGGTGACAGCGGTGAGGTGAGGCTGTGTGGCAGGGTGACAGAGGTGAGGTGAGGCTGTGTGGCAGGGTGACAGAGGTGAGCTGAGGCTGTGTGGCAGGGTGACAGAGGTGAGCTGAGGCTGTGTTGTAGGGTGTCAGAGGTGAGCTGAGGCTGTGTGGCAGGGTGACAGAGGTGAGGTGAGGCTGTGTGGCAGGGTGACAGAGGTGAGCTGAGGCTGTGTGGCAGGGTGACAGAGGTGAGCTGAGGCTGTGTGGCAGGCTGACAGAGGTGAGGTGAGGCTGTGTGGCAGGGTGACAGCGGTGAGGTGAGGCTGTGTGGCAGGGTGACAGAGGTGAGCTGAGGCTGTGTGGCAGGGTGACAGAGGTGAGGTGAGGCTGTGTGGCAGGGTGACAGAGGTGAGCTGAGGCTGTGTGGCAGGGTGACAGAGGTGAGCTGAGGCTGTGTGGCAGGGTGACAGTGGTGAGGTGAGGCTGTGTGACAGGGTGTCAGAGGTGAGGTGAGGCTGTGTGACAGGGTGATAGGGGTGAGGTGAGGCTGTGTGGCAGGGTGACAGAGTTGAGCTGAGGCTGTGTTGTAGGGTGTCAGAGGTGAGCTGAGGCTGTGTGGCAGGGTGACAGGGGTGAGGTGAGGCTGTGTGGCAGGGTGACAGCAGTGAGGTGAGGCTGTGTGGCAGGGTGACAGAGGTGAGGTGAGGCTGTGTGGCAGGGTGACAGAGGTGAGCTGAGGCTGTGTGGCAGGGTGACAGCGGTGAGGTGAGGCTGTGTGGCAGGGTGACAGAGGTGAGGTGAGGCTGTGTGGCAGGGTGACAGAGGTGAGGTGAGGCTGTGTGGCAGGGTGACAGGGGTAAGGTGATGCTGTGTGGCAGGGAGACAGAGGTGAGGTGAGGCTGTGTGGCAGGGTGACAGAGGTGAGCTGAGGCTGTGTGGCAGGGTGACAGGGGTAAGGTGAGGCTGTGTGGCAGGGTGACAGAGTTGAGCTGAGGCTGTGTGGCAGGGTGACAGAGGTGAGCTGAGGATGTGTGGCGGGGTGACAGAGGTGAGGTGAGGCTGTGTGGCAGGGTGACAGAGGTGAGCTGAGGCTGTGTGGCAGGGTGTCAGAGGTGAGGTGAGGCTGTGTGGCAGGGAGTCAGAGTTGAGCTGAGACTGTGTGGCAGGGTGTCAGAGGTGAGGTGAGGCTGTGTGGCAGGGAGTCAGAGGTGAGCTGAGACTGTGTGGCAGGGTGACAGAGGTGAGGTGAGGCTGTGTGGCAGGGTGTCAGAGGTGAGCTGAGGCTGTGTGGCAGGGTGACAGAGGTGAGGTGAGGCTGTGTGGCAGGGTGACAGAGGTGAGCTGAGGCTGTGTGGCAGGGTGACAGAGGTGAGCTGAGGCTGTGTGGCAGGGTGTCAGAGGTGAGCTGAGGCTGTGTGGCAGGGTCACAGAGGTGAGGTGAGGCTGTGTGGCAGGGTGTCAGAGGTGAGCTGAGGCTGTGTGGCAGGGTCACAGAGGTGAGGTGAGGCTGTGTGGCAGGGAGACAGAGGTGAGCTGAGGCTGTGTGGCAGGGTGTCAGAGGTGAGCTGAGGCTGTGTGGCAGGGTGACAGAGGTGAGGTGAGGCTGTGTGGCAGGGTGACAGAGGTGAGCTGAGGCTGTGTGGCAGGGTGACAGAGGTGAGCTGAGGCTGTGTGGCAGGGTGTCAGAGGTGAGCTGATGCTGTGTGGCAGGGTGACAGAGGTGAGCTGAGGCTGTGTGGCAGGGTTACAGGGGTAAGGTGAGGCTGTGTGGCAGGGAGACAGAGGTGAGGTGAGGCTGTGTGGCCGGGTGACAGAGGTGAGGTGAGGCTGTGTGGCAGGGAGACAGAGGTGAGGTGAGGCTGTGTGGCAGGGTGACAGAGGTGAGCTGAGGCTGTGTGGCAGGGTGACAGGGGTGAGGCTGTGTGGCAGGGTGACAGAGGTGAGGTGAGGCTGTGTGGCCGGGTGACAGAGGTGAGGTGTGGCTGTGTGGCAGGGTGACAGCGGTGAGGTGAGGCTGTGTGGCAGGGTGACAGAGGTGAGCTGAGGCTGTGTGGCAGGGTGACAGAGGTGAGCTGAGGCTGTGTGGCAGGGTGACAGGGGTGAGGTGAGGCTGTGTGGCAGGGTGACAGAGGTGAGCTGAGGCTGTGTGGCAGGGTTACAGGGGTAAGGTGAGGCTGTGTGGCAGGGTGACAGAGGTGAGGTGAGGCTGTGTGGCCGGGTGACAGAGGTGAGGTGTGGCTGTGTGGCAGGGTGACAGCGGTGAGGTGAGGCTGTGTGGCAGGGTGACAGAGGTGAGCTGAGGCTGTGTGGCAGGGTGACAGAGGTGAGCTGAGGCTGTGTGGCAGGGTGACAGGGGTGAGGTGAGGCTGTGTGGCAGGGTGACAGAGGTGAGGTGAGGCTGTGTGGCCGGGTGACAGAGGTGAGGTGTGGCTGTGTGGCAGGGTGACAGCGGTGAGGTGAGGCTGTGTGGCAGGGTGACAGAGGTGAGCTGAGGCTGTGTGGCAGGGTGACAGAGGTGAGCTGAGGCTGTGTGGCAGGGTGACAGGGGTGAGGTGAGGCTGTGTGGCAGGGTGACAGAGGTGAGCTGAGGCTGTGTGGCAGGGTTACAGGGGTAAGGTGAGGCTGTGTGGCAGGGTGACAGAGGTGAGGTGAGGCTGTGTGGCCGGGTGACAGAGGTGAGGTGTGGCTGTGTGGCAGGGTGACAGCGGTGAGGTGAGGCTGTGTGGCAGGGTGACAGAGGTGAGCTGAGGCTGTGTGGCAGGGTGACAGAGGTGAGCTGAGGCTGTGTGGCAGGGTGACAGGGGTGAGGTGAGGCTGTGTGGCAGGGTGACAGAGGTGAGCTGAGGCTGTGTGGCAGGGTTACAGGGGTAAGGTGAGGCTGTGTGGCAGGGAGACAGAGGTGAGGTGAGGCTGTGTGGCCGGGTGACAGCGGTGAGGTGAGGCTGTGTGGCAGGGTGACAGAGGTGAGCTGAGGCTGTGTGGCCGGGTGACAGCGGTGAGGTGAGGCTGTGTGGCAGGGTGACAGAGGTGAGCTGAGGCTGTGTGGCAGGGTGACAGAGGTGAGCTGAGGCTGTGTGGCAGGGAGACAGAGGTGAGGTGAGGCTGTGTGGCCGGGTGACAGAAGTGAGCTGAGGCTGTGTGGCAGGGTGACAGAAGTGAGCTGAGGCTGTGTGGCAGGGTGACAGAAGTGAGCTGAGGCTGTGTGGCAGGGAGACAGAGGTGAGCTGAGGCTGTGTGGCAGGGTGACAGCGGTGAGGTGAGGCTGTGTGGCAGGGTGACAGAGGTGAGGTGAGGCTGTGTGGCAGGGAGACAGAGGTGAGGTGAGGCTGTGTGGCAGGGTGTAAGAGGTGAGCTGAGGCTGTGTGGCAGGGTGACAGAGGTGAGGTGAGGCTGTGTGACAGGGTGACAGAGGTGAGGTGAGGCTGTGGGACAGGGAGACAGAGGTGAGGTGAGGCTGTGTGGCAGGGAGACAGAGGTGAGGTGAGGCTGTGTGGCAGGGTGTAAGAGGTGAGCTGAAGCTGTGTGGCAGGGTGACAGAGGTGAGCTGAGGCTGTGTGGCAGGGTTACAGGGGTAAGGTGAGGCTGTGTGGCAGGGAGACAGAGGTGAGGTGAGGCTGTGTGGCAGGGTGACAGAGGTGAGGTGAGGCTGTGTGGCAGGGTGACAGAGGTGAGGTGAGGCTGTGTGGCCGGGTGACAGAGGTGAGCTGAGGCTGTGTGGCAGGGTGACAGGGGTGAGGTGAGGCTGTGTGGCAGGGTGACAGAGGTGAGCTAAGGCTGTGTGGCAGGGTTACAGGGATAAGGTGAGGCTGTGTGGCAGGGAGACAGAGGTGAGCTGAGGCTGTGTGGCAGGGTGACAGAGGTGAGCTGAGGCTGTGTGGCCGGGTGACAGCGGTGAGGTGAGGCTGTGTGGCAGGGTAACAGAGGTGAGGTGAGGCTGTGTGGCAGGGAGACAGAGGTGAGGTGAGGCTGTGTGGCAGGGTGTCAGAGGTGAGCTGAGGCTGTGTGGCAGGGTGACAGCGGTGAGCTGAGGCTGTGTGGCAGGGTGACAGAAGTGAGGTGAGGCTGTGTGGCAGGGTGACAGAGGTGAGCTGAGGCTGTGTGGCAGGGTGACAGAGGTGAGCTGAGGCTGTGTGGCAGGGAGACAGAGGTGAGGTGAGGCTGTGTGGCAGGGAGACAGAGGTGAGGTGAGGCTGTGTGGCAGGGAGACAGAGGTGAGGTGAGGCTGTGTGGCAGGGAGACAGAGGTGAGCTGAGGCTGTATGGCAGGGTGTCAGAGGTGAGCTGAGGCTGTGTGGCAGGGTGACAGAGGTGAGCTGAGGCTGTGTGGCAGGGTGACAGAGGTGAGCTGAGGCTGTGTGGCAGGGTGACAGAGGTGAGCTGAGGCTGTGTGGCAGGGTGACAGAGGTGAGGTGAGGCTGTGTGGCAGGGTGACAGAGGTGAGCTGAGGCTGTGTGGCAGGGTGACAGAGGTGAGGTGAGGCTGTGTGGCAGGGTGAGGCTGTGTGGCAGGGTGAGGCTGTGTGGCAGGGTGAGAGCGGTGAGGTGAGGCTGTGTGGCAGGGTGTCAGAGGTGAGGTGAGGCTGTGTGACAGGGAGACAGAGGTGAGGTGAGGCTGTGTGGCAGGGTGTCAGAGGTGAGGTGAGGCTGTGGGACAGGGAGACAGAGGTGAGGTGAGGCTGTGTGGCAGGGTGACAGAGGTGAGCTGAGGCTGTGTGGCAGGGTGACAGAGGTGAGGTGAGGCTGTGTGGCAGGGAGACAGAGGTGAGGTGAGGCTGTGTGGCAGGGTGACAGAGGTGAGTTGAGGCTGTGTGGCAGGGTGACAGAGGTGAGGTGAGGCTGTGTGGCAGGGAGACAGAGTTGAGCTGAGGCTGTGTGGCAGGCTGACAGAGGTGAGCTGAGGCTGTGTGGCAGGGTGACAGAGGTGAGGTGAGGCTGTGTGGCAGGGTGTCAGAGGTGAGCTGAGGCTATGTGGCAGGGTGACAGAGGTGAGCTGAGGCTGTGTGGCAGGGTGTCAGAGGTGAGCTGAGGCTGTGTGGCAGGGTGACAGAGGTGAGGTGAGGCTGTGTGGCAGGGTGACAGAGGTGAGCTGAGGCTGTGTTGTAGGGTGTCAGAGGTGAGCTGAGGCTGTGTGGCAGGGTGACAGAGGTGAGGTGAGGCTGTGTGGCAGGGTGACAGAGGTGAGGTGAGGCTGTGTGGCAGGGTGACAGAAGTGAGCTGAGGCTGTGTGGCAGGGTGACAGAGGTGAGGTGAGGCTGTGTGGCAGGGTGACAGAAGTGAGCTGAGGCTGTGTGGCAGGGAGACAGAGGTGAGCTGAGGCTGTGTGGCAGGGTGACAGAGGTGAGCTGAGGCTGTGTGGCAGGGTGACAGAGGTGAGGTGAGGCTGTGTGGCAGGGAGACAGAAGTGAGCTGAGGCTGTGTGGCAGGGTGACAGAGGTGAGGTGAGGCTGTGTGGCAGGGTGACAGAGGTGAGGTGTGGCTGTGTGGCAGGGTGACAGAAGTGAGGTGAGGCTGTGTGGCAGGGAGACAGAGGTGAGGTGAGGCTGTGTGGCAGGGTGACAGCGGTGAGGTGAGGCTGTGTGGCAGGGTGACAGAGGTGAGGTGAGGCTGTGTGGCAGGGTGACAGAGGTGAGCTGAGGCTGTGTGGCAGGGTGACAGAGGTGAGCTGAGGCTGTGTTGTAGGGTGTCAGAGGTGAGCTGAGGCTGTGTGGCAGGGTGACAGCGGTGAGGTGAGGCTGTGTGGCAGGGTGACAGAGGTGAGCTGAGGCTGTGTGGCAGGGTGACAGAGGTGAGCTGAGGCTGTGTGGCAGGGTGACAGAGGTGAGCTGAGGCTGTGTGGCAGGGTGACAGAGGTGAGCTGAGGCTGTGTGGCAGGCTGACAGAGGTGAGGTGAGGCTGTGTGGCAGGGTGACAGCGGTGAGGTGAGGCTGTGTGGCAGGGTGACAGAGGTGAGCTGAGGCTGTGTGGCAGGGTGACAGAGGTGAGGTGAGGCTGTGTGGCAGGGTGACAGAGGTGAGCTGAGGCTGTGTGGCAGGGTGACAGGTGAGCTGAGGCTGTGTGGCAGGGTGTCAGAGGTGAGCTGAGGCTGTGTGGCAGGGTGACAGTGGTGAGGTGAGGCTGTGTGACAGGGTGTCAGAGGTGAGGTGAGGCTGTGTGACAGGGTGATAGGGGTGAGGTGAGGCTGTGTGGCAGGGTGACAGAGGTGAGCTGAGGCTGTGTTGTAGGGTGTCAGAGGTGAGCTGAGGCTGTGTGGCAGGGTGACAGGGGTGAGGTGAGGCTGTGTGGCAGGGTGACAGCGGTGAGGTGAGGCTGTGTGGCAGGGTGACAGAGGTGAGGTGAGGCTGTGTGGCAGGGTGACAGAGGTGAGCTGAGGCTGTGTGGCAGGGTGACAGCGGTGAGGTGAGGCTGTGTGGCAGGGTGACAGAGGTGAGGTGAGGCTGTGTGGCAGGGTGACAGAGGTGAGGTAAGGCTGTGTGGCAGGGTGACAGAGGTGAGCTGAGGCTGTGTGGCAGGGTGACAGAGGTTAGGTGAGGCTGTGTGGCAGGGTGACCGAGGTGAGCTGAGGCTGTGTGGCAGGGTGACAGAGGTGAGGTGAGGCTGTGTGGCAGGGTGACAGCGGTGAGGTGAGGCTGTGTGGCAGGGTGACAGAGGTGAGCTGAGGCTGTGTGGCAGGGTGACAGAGGTGAGGTGAGGCTGTGTGGCAGGGTGACAGCGGTGAGGTGAGGCTGTGTGGCAGGGTGACAGAGGTGAGCTGAGGCTGTGTGGCAGGGTGACAGAGGTGAGCTGAGGCTGTGTGGCAGGGTGACAGAGGTGAGGTGAGGCTGTGTGGCAGGGTGACAGCGGTGAGGTGAGGCTGTGTGGCAGGGTGACAGAGGTGAGCTGAGGCTGTGTGGCAGGGTGACAGAGGTGAGCTGAGGCTGTGTGGCAGGGTCACAGAGGTGAGCTGAGGCTGTGTGGCAGGGTGACAGAGGTGAGCTGAGGCTGTGTGGCAGGGTCACAGAGGTGAGGTGAGGCTGTGTGGCAGGGTGACAGGGGTAAGGTGAGGCTGTGTGGCAGGGTGACAGCGGTGAGCTGAGGCTGTGTGGCAGGGTGACAGAGGTGAGCTGAGGATGTGTGGCGGGGTGACAGAGGTGAGGTGAGGCTGTGTGGCAGGGTGACAGAGGTGAGCTGAGGCTGTGTGGCAGGGTGTCAGAGGTGAGGTGAGGCTGTGTGGCAGGGTGTCAGAGGTGAGGTGAGGCTGTGTGGCAGGGTGACAGAGGTGAGCTGAGGCTGTGTGGCAGGGAGTCAGAGGTGAGCTGAGACTGTGTGGCAGGGTGTCAGAGGTGAGGTGAGGCTGTGTGGCAGGGTGACAGAGGTGAGCTGAGGCTGTGTGGCAGGGTGTCAGAGGTGAGGTAAGGCTGTGTGGCAGGGTGACAGAGGTGAGCTGAGGCTGTGTGGCAGGGTGACAGAGGTGAGGTGAGGCTGTGTGGCAGGGTGACAGCGGTGAGGTGAGGCTGTGTGGCATGGTGACAGAGGTGAGCTGAGGCTGTGTGGCAGGGTGACAGAGGTGAGCTGAGGCTGTGTGGCAGGGTCACAGAGGTGAGCTGAGGCTGTGTGGCAGGGTGACAGCGGTGAGGTGAGGCTGTGTGGCAGGGTGACAGAGGTGAGGTAAGGCTGTGTGGCAGGGTGACAGAGGTGAGCTGAGGCTGTGTGGCAGGGTGACAGAGGTGAGCTGAGGCTGTGTGGCAGGGTCACAGAGGTGAGCTGAGGCTGTGTGGCAGGGTGACAGCGGTGAGGTGAGGCTGTGTGGCAGGGTGACAGAGGTGAGGTAAGGCTGTGTGGCAGGGTGACAGAGGTGAGCTGAGGCTGTGTGGCAGGGTGACAGAGGTGAGGTGAGGCTGTGTGGCAGGGTGACAGCGGTGAGGTGAGGCTGTGTGGCAGGGAGACAGAGGTGAGCTGAGGCTGTGTGGCAGGGTGACAGAGGTGAGCTGAGGCTGTGTGGCAGGGTGACAGGGGTAAGGTGAGGCTGTGTGGCAGGGTGACAGAGGTGAGCTGAGGCTGTGTGGCAGGGTGACAGAGGTGAGCTGAGGATGTGTGGCGGGGTGACAGAGGTGAGGTGAGGCTGTGTGGCAGGGTGACAGAGGTGAGCTGAGGCTGTGTGGCAGGGTGTCAGAGGTGAGGTGAGGCTGTGTGGCAGGGAGTCAGAGGTGAGCTGAGACTGTGTGGCAGGGTGTCAGAGGTGAGGTGAGGCTGTGTGGCAGGGTGACAGAGGTGAGCTGAGGCTGTGTGGCAGGGTGTCAGAGGTGAGGTGAGGCTGTGTGGCAGGGAGTCAGAGGTGAGCTGAGACTGTGTGGCAGGGTGTCAGAGGTGAGGTGAGGCTGTGTGGCAGGGTGACAGAGGTGAGCTGAGGCTGTGTGGCAGGGTGTCAGAGGTGAGGAGAGGCTGTGTGGCAGGGAGTCAGAGGTGAGCTGAGACTGTGTGGCAGGGTGACAGAGGTGAGGTGAGGCTGTGTGGCAGGGTGACAGAGGTGAGCTGAGGCTGTGTGGCAGGGTGACAGAGGTGAGGTGAGGCTGTGTGGCAGGGTGACAGCGGTGAGGTGAGGCTGTGTGGCAGGGTGACAGAGGTGAGCTGAGGCTGTGTGGCAGGGTGACAGAGGTGAGCTGAGGCTGTGTGGCAGGGTGACAGAGGTGAGCTGAGGCTGTGTGGCAGGGTGACAGGGGTAAGGTGAGGCTGTGTGGCAGGGTGACAGAGGTGAGCTGAGGCTGTGTGGCAGGGTGACAGAGGTGAGCTGAGGATGTGTGGCGGGGTGACAGAGGTGAGGTGAGGCTGTGTGGCAGGGTGACAGAGGTGAGCTGAGGCTGTGTGGCAGGGTGTCAGAGGTGAGGTGAGGCTGTGTGGCAGGGTGTCAGAGGTGAGGTGAGGCTGTGTGGCAGGGTGACAGCGGTGAGGTGAGGCTGTGTGGCAGGGTGACAGAGGTGAGGTGAGGCTGTGTGGCAGGGAGACAGAGGTGAGGTGAGGCTGTGTGGCAGGGTGTAAGAGGTGAGCTGAGGCTGTGTGGCAGGGTGACAGAGGTGAGGTGAGGCTGTGTGACAGGGTGACAGAGGTGAGGTGAGGCTGTGGGACAGGGAGACAGAGGTGAGGTGAGGCTGTGTGGCAGGGAGACAGAGGTGAGGTGAGGCTGTGTGGCAGGGTGTAAGAGGTGAGCTGAAGCTGTGTGGCAGGGTGACAGAGGTGAGCTGAGGCTGTGTGGCAGGGTTACAGGGGTAAGGTGAGGCTGTGTGGCAGGGAGACAGAGGTGAGGTGAGGCTGTGTGGCAGGGTGACAGAGGTGAGGTGAGGCTGTGTGGCAGGGTGACAGAGGTGAGGTGAGGCTGTGTGGCCGGGTGACAGAGGTGAGCTGAGGCTGTGTGGCAGGGTGACAGGGGTGAGGTGAGGCTGTGTGGCAGGGTGACAGAGGTGAGCTAAGGCTGTGTGGCAGGGTTACAGGGATAAGGTGAGGCTGTGTGGCAGGGAGACAGAGGTGAGCTGAGGCTGTGTGGCAGGGTGACAGAGGTGAGCTGAGGCTGTGTGGCCGGGTGACAGCGGTGAGGTGAGGCTGTGTGGCAGGGTAACAGAGGTGAGGTGAGGCTGTGTGGCAGGGAGACAGAGGTGAGGTGAGGCTGTGTGGCAGGGTGTCAGAGGTGAGCTGAGGCTGTGTGGCAGGGTGACAGCGGTGAGCTGAGGCTGTGTGGCAGGGTGACAGAAGTGAGGTGAGGCTGTGTGGCAGGGTGACAGAGGTGAGCTGAGGCTGTGTGGCAGGGAGACAGAGGTGAGGTGAGGCTGTGTGGCAGGGAGACAGAGGTGAGGTGAGGCTGTGTGGCAGGGAGACAGAGGTGAGGTGAGGCTGTGTGGCAGGGAGACAGAGGTGAGCTGAGGCTGTATGGCAGGGTGTCAGAGGTGAGCTGAGGCTGTGTGGCAGGGTGACAGAGGTGAGCTGAGGCTGTGTGGCAGGGTGACAGAGGTGAGCTGAGGCTGTGTGGCAGGGTGACAGAGGTGAGCTGAGGCTGTGTGGCAGGGTGACAGAGGTGAGGTGAGGCTGTGTGGCAGGGTGACAGAGGTGAGCTGAGGCTGTGTGGCAGGGTGACAGAGGTGAGGTGAGGCTGTGTGGCAGGGTGAGGCTGTGTGGCAGGGTGAGGCTGTGTGGCAGGGTGACAGCGGTGAGGTGAGGCTGTGTGGCAGGGTGTCAGAGGTGAGGTGAGGCTGTGTGACAGGGAGACAGAGGTGAGGTGAGGCTGTGTGGCAGGGTGTCAGAGGTGAGGTGAGGCTGTGGGACAGGGAGACAGAGGTGAGGTGAGGCTGTGTGGCAGGGTGACAGCGGTGAGGTGAGGCTGTGTGGCAGGGTGACAGAGGTGAGGTGAGGCTGTGTGGCAGGGTGACAGAGGTGAGCTGAGGCTGTGTGGCAGGGTGACAGAGGTGAGGTGAGGCTGTGTGGCAGGGAGACAGAGGTGAGGTGAGGCTGTGTGGCAGGGTGACAGAGGTGAGGTGAGGCTGTGTGGCAGGGAGACAGAGTTGAGCTGAGGCTGTGTGGCAGGGTCTCAGAGGTGAGCTGAGGCTATGTGGCAGGGTGACAGAGGTGAGCTGAGGCTGTGTGGCAGGGTGTCAGAGGTGAGCTGAGGCTGTGTGGCAGGGTGACAGAGGTGAGGTGAGGCTGTGTGGCAGGGTGACAGAGGTGAGCTGAGGCTGTGTTGTAGGGTGTCAGAGGTGAGCTGAGGCTGTGTGGCAGGGTGACAGAGGTGAGGTGAGGCTGTGTGGCAGGGTGACAGAGGTGAGGTGAGGCTGTGTGGCAGGGTGACAGAAGTGAGCTGAGGCTGTGTGGCAGGGTGACAGAGGTGAGGTGAGGCTGTGTGGCAGGGTGACAGAAGTGAGCTGAGGCTGTGTGGCAGGGAGACAGAGGTGAGCTGAGGCTGTGTGGCAGGGTGACAGAGGTGAGCTGAGGCTGTGTGGCAGGGTGACAGAGGTGAGGTGAGGCTGTGTGGCAGGGAGACAGAAGTGAGCTGAGGCTGTGTGGCAGGGTGACAGAGGTGAGGTGAGGCTGTGTGGCAGGGTGACAGAGGTGAGGTGTGGCTGTGTGGCAGGGTGACAGAAGTGAGGTGAGGCTGTGTGGCAGGGAGACAGAGGTGAGGTGAGGCTGTGTGGCAGGGTGACAGCGGTGAGGTGAGGCTGTGTGGCAGGGTGACAGAGGTGAGGTGAGGCTGTGTGGCAGGGTGACAGAGGTGAGCTGAGGCTGTGTGGCAGGGTGACAGAGGTGAGCTGAGGCTGTGTTGTAGGGTGTCAGAGGTGAGCTGAGGCTGTGTGGCAGGGTGACAGCGGTGAGGTGAGGCTGTGTGGCAGGGTGACAGAGGTGAGCTGAGGCTGTGTGGCAGGGTGACAGAGGTGAGCTGAGGCTGTGTGGCAGGGTGACAGAGGTGAGGTGAGGCTGTGTGGCAGGGTGACAGCGGTGAGGTGAGGCTGTGTGGCAGGGTGACAGAGGTGAGCTGAGGCTGTGTGGCAGGGTGACAGAGGTGAGGTGAGGCTGTGTGGCAGGGTGACAGAGGTGAGCTGAGGCTGTGTGGCAGGGTGACAGGTGAGCTGAGGCTGTGTGGCAGGGTGTCAGAGGTGAGCTGAGGCTGTGTGGCAGGGTGACAGTGGTGAGGTGAGGCTGTGTGACAGGGTGTCAGAGGTGAGGTGAGGCTGTGTGACAGGGTGATAGGGGTGAGGTGAGGCTGTGTGGCAGGGTGACAGAGGTGAGCTGAGGCTGTGTTGTAGGGTGTCAGAGGTGAGCTGAGGCTGTGTGGCAGGGTGACAGGGGTGAGGTGAGGCTGTGTGGCAGGGTGACAGCGGTGAGGTGAGGCTGTGTGGCAGGGTGACAGAGGTGAGGTGAGGCTGTGTGGCAGGGTGACAGAGGTGAGCTGAGGCTGTGTGGCAGGGTGACAGCGGTGAGGTGAGGCTGTGTGGCAGGGTGACAGAGGTGAGGTGAGGCTGTGTGGCAGGGTGTCAGAGGTGAGGTAAGGCTGTGTGGCAGGGTGACAGAGGTGAGGTAAGGCTGTGTGGCAGGGTGACAGAGGTGAGCTGAGGCTGTGTGGCAGGGTGACAGAGGTTAGGTGAGGCTGTGTGGCAGGGTGACCGAGGTGAGCTGAGGCTGTGTGGCAGGGTGACAGAGGTGAGGTGAGGCTGTGTGGCAGGGTGACAGCGGTGAGGTGAGGCTGTGTGGCAGGGTGACAGAGGTGAGCTGAGGCTGTGTGGCAGGGTGACAGAGGTGAGGTGAGGCTGTGTGGCAGGGTGACAGCGGTGAGGTGAGGCTGTGTGGCAGGGTGACAGAGGTGAGCTGAGGCTGTGTGGCAGGGTGACAGAGGTGAGCTGAGGCTGTGTGGCAGGGTGACAGAGGTGAGGTGAGGCTGTGTGGCAGGGTGACAGCGGTGAGGTGAGGCTGTGTGGCAGGGTGACAGAGGTGAGCTGAGGCTGTGTGGCAGGGTGACAGAGGTGAGCTGAGGCTGTGTGGCAGGGTCACAGAGGTGAGCTGAGGCTGTGTGGCAGGGTGACAGAGGTGAGCTGAGGCTGTGTGGCAGGGTCACAGAGGTGAGGTGAGGCTGTGTGGCAGGGTGACAGGGGTAAGGTGAGGCTGTGTGGCAGGGTGACAGCGGTGAGCTGAGGCTGTGTGGCAGGGTGACAGAGGTGAGCTGAGGATGTGTGGCGGGGTGACAGAGGTGAGGTGAGGCTGTGTGGCAGGGTGACAGAGGTGAGCTGAGGCTGTGTGGCAGGGTGTCAGAGGTGAAGTGAGGCTGTGTGGCAGGGTGTCAGAGGTGAGGTGAGGCTGTGTGGCAGGGTGACAGAGGTGAGCTGAGGCTGTGTGGCAGGGAGTCAGAGGTGAGCTGAGACTGTGTGGCAGGGTGTCAGAGGTGAGGTGAGGCTGTGTGGCAGGGTGACAGAGGTGAGCTGAGGCTGTGTGGCAGGGTGTCAGAGGTGAGGTAAGGCTGTGTGGCAGGGTGACAGAGGTGAGCTGAGGCTGTGTGGCAGGGTGACAGAGGTGAGGCGAGGCTGTGTGGCAGGGTGACAGCGGTGAGGTGAGGCTGTGTGGCATGGTGACAGAGGTGAGCTGAGGCTGTGTGGCAGGGTGACAGAGGTGAGCTGAGGCTGTGTGGCAGGGTCACAGAGGTGAGGTAAGGCTGTGTGGCAGGGTGACAGAGGTGAGCTGAGGCTGTGTGGCAGGGTGACAGAGGTGAGGCGAGGCTGTGTGGCAGGGTGACAGCGGTGAGGTGAGGCTGTGTGGCATGGTGACAGAGGTGAGCTGAGGCTGTGTGGCAGGGTGACAGAGGTGAGCTGAGGCTGTGTGGCAGGGTGACAGCGGTGAGGTGAGGCTGTGTGGCAGGGTGACAGAGGTGAGGTAAGGCTGTGTGGCAGGGTGACAGAGGTGAGCTGAGGCTGTGTGGCAGGGTGACAGAGGTGAGCTGAGGCTGTGTGGCAGGGTCACAGAGGTGAGCTGAGGCTGTGTGACAGGGTGACAGCGGTGAGGTGAGGCTGTGTGGCAGGGTGACAGAGGTGAGGTAAGGCTGTGTGGCAGGGTGACAGAGGTGAGCTGAGGCTGTGTGGCAGGGTGACAGAGGTGAGGTGAGGCTGTGTGGCAGGGTGACAGCGGTGAGGTGAGGCTGTGTGGCAGGGAGACAGAGGTGAGCTGAGGCTGTGTGGCAGGGTGACAGAGGTGAGCTGAGGCTGTGTGGCAGGGTGACAGGGGTAAGGTGAGGCTGTGTGGCAGGGTGACAGAGGTGAGCTGAGGCTGTGTGGCAGGGTGACAGGGGTAAGGTGAGGCTGTGTGGCAGGGTGACAGAGGTGAGCTGAGGCTGTGTGGCAGGGTGACAGAGGTGAGCTGAGGATGTGTGGCGGGGTGACAGAGGTGAGGTGAGGCTGTGTGGCAGGGTGACAGCGGTGAGGTGAGGCTGTGTGGCAGGGTGACAGAGGTGAGCTGAGGCTGTGTGGCAGGGTGACAGAGGTGAGCTGAGGCTGTGTGGCAGGGTGACAGAGGTGAGCTGAGGCTGTGTGGCAGGGTGACAGGGGTAAGGTGAGGCTGTGTGGCAGGGTGACAGAGGTGAGCTGAGGCTGTGTGGCAGGGTGACAGAGGTGAGCTGAGGATGTGTGGCGGGGTGACAGAGGTGAGGTGAGGCTGTGTGGCAGGGTGACAGAGGTGAGCTGAGGCTGTGTGGCAGGGTGTCAGAGGTGAGGTGAGGCTGTGTGGCAGGGAGTCAGAGGTGAGCTGAGACTGTGTGGCAGGGTGTCAGAGGTGAGGTGAGGCTGTGTGGCAGGGTGACAGAGGTGAGCTGAGGCTGTGTGGCAGGGTGTCAGAGGTGAGGTGAGGCTGTGTGGCAGGGAGTCAGAGGTGAGCTGAGACTGTGTGGCAGGGTGTCAGAGGTGAGGTGAGGCTGTGTGGCAGGGTGACAGAGGTGAGCTGAGGCTGTGTGGCAGGGTGACAGAGGTGAGCTGAGGCTGTGTGGCAGGGTGTCAGAGGTGAGCTGATGCTGTGTGGCAGGGTGACAGAGGTGAGGTGAGGCTGTTTGGCAGGCTGACAGAGGTGAGCTGAGGCTTTGTGGCAGGGTGACAGGGGTGAGGTGAGGCTGTGTGGCAGGGTGACAGAGGTGAGCTGAGGCTGTGGTAGGCTGACAGAGGTGAGCTGAGGCTGTGTGGCAGGGTGACAGAGGTGAGGTGAGGCTGTGTGGCAGGGTGACAGAGGTGAGCTGAGGCTGTGTGGCAGGGTGACAGCGGTGAGGTGAGGCTGTGTGGCAGGGTGACAGAGGTGAGGTGAGGCTGTTTGGCAGGCTGACAGAGGGGAGCTGAGGCTTTGTGGCAGGGTGACAGGGGTGAGGTGAGGCTGTGTGGCAGGGTGACAGAGGTGAGCTGAGGCTGTGGTAGGCTGACAGAGGGGAGCTGAGGCTGTGTGGCAGGGTGACAGAGGTGAGGTGAGGCTGTGTAGCAGGGTGACAGGTGTGGGGCTGTTTGGCAGGGTAACAGGGGTGACAGGTGAGGGGGGGGGGGCTGGGTGGCAGGGACCGCGTGGTGACATGTGTGAATTGAGGCTAGGTGGCAGGGTGACAGAGGTGAGATAAAGCTGTGTGTCAGGGACTGCATGGTGACAGAGGTGAGCTGAGGCTGTGTGGCAGGGACTGCTTGGTGACATGTGTGAGGTGAGGCTCAGTGGCAGGGGAGATGGGTGAGAAGAGGCTAGGTGGCAGGGGAAACGGGTAAGGTCAGGTGAGGCTGGGTGGCAGGGGTGACAGTAGTGGTAATGGGTGAGGTGAGGCTGTGTGGCAGGGGTGTCGGATGAGGCTGTGTAGCAGGGGGGATGGGTGAGGTGAGGCTGGGTGGCAGAGGTGTCGGGTGAGGCTGTGTGGCAAGGGTGACAGGTGGTGTCCTGTGAGGTGAGGCAGCGTGATTGGGGGTGTCGGGTGAGGCAGGGTGACATGGTGGGAGAGGTGAGGCAGGGTGATTGGGGGTGTCGGGTTAGGTGAGGCAGGGTGACAGGGTGGGAGAGGTGAGGCTGGGTGATTGGGGGTGTTGGGTTAGGTGAGGCAGGGTGACAGGGTGGGAGAGGTGAGGCTGGGTGATTGGGGGTGTTGGGTTAGGTGAGGCAGGGTTACAGGGTGGGAGAGGTGAGGCTGGGTGATTGGGGGTGTTGGGTTAGGTGAGGCAGGGTGGGAGAGGTGAGGCAGGGTGATTGGGGGTGTCGGGTTAGGTGAAGCAGGGTGACAGGGTGGGAGAGGTGAGGCAGGGTGATTGGGGGTGTCGGGTTAGGTGAGGCAGGGTTACAGGGTGGGAGAGGTGAGGCAGGGTGATAAGGGGTGTCGGGTTAGGTGAGGCAGGGTGACAGGGTGGGAGAGGTGAGGCAGGGTGATTGGGGGTGTCGGGTTAGGTGAGGCAGGGTGACAGGGTGGGAGAAGTGAGGCTGGGTGATTGGGGGTGTTGGGTTAGGTGAGGCAGGGTGACAGGGTGGGAGAGGTGAGGCAGGGTGATTGGGGGTGTCGGTTTAGGTGAGGCAGGGTGACAGGGTGGGAGAGGTGAGGCAGGGTGATTGGGGGTGTCGAGTGAGGCAGGGTGACATGGTGGGAGAGGTGAGGCAGGGTGATTGGGGGTGTCGGTTTAGGTGAGGCAGGGTGACAGGGTGGGAGAGGTGAGGCAGGGTGATTGGGGGTGTCGAGTGAGGCAGGGTGACAGCGTGGGAGAGGTGAGGCTGGGTGATTGGGGGTATTGGGTTAGGTGAGGCAGGGTGACAGGGTGGGAGAGGTGAGGCAGGGTGATTGGGGGTGTCGGCTTAGGTGAGGCAGGGTGACAGGGTGGGAGAGGTGAGGCTGGGTGATTGGGGGTGTCGGGTGAGGCAGGGTGACAGGGTGGGAGAGGTGAGGCAGGGTGATTGGGGGTGTCGGGTTAGGTGAGGCAGGGTTACAGGGTGGGAGAGGTGAGGCTGGGTGATTGGGGGTGTTGGGTTAGGTGAGGCAGGGTGACAGGGTGGGAGAGGTGAGGCTGGGTGATTAGGGGTGTTGGGTTAGGTGAGGCAGGGTGACAGGGTGGGAGAGGTGAGGCAGGGTGATTGGGGGTGTCGGGTTAGGTGAGGCAGGGTGACAGGGTGGGAGAGGTGAGGCTGGGTGATTGGGGGTGTCGGGTGAGGCAGGGTGACAGGGTGGGAGAGGTGAGGCAGGGTGAGTGGGGGTGTCGGGTTAGGTGAGGCAGGGTTACAGGGTGGGAGAGGTGAGGCAGGGTGATTGGGGGTGTCGGGTGAGGCAGGGTTACAGGGTGGGAGAGGTGAGGCAGGATGATTGGGGGTGTCGGGTTAGGTGAGGCAGGGTTACAGGGTGGGAGAGGTGAGGCAGGGTGATAAGGGGTGTCGGGTTAGGTGAGGCAGGGTGACAGAGTGGGAGAGGTGAGGCTGGGTGATTGGGGGTGTCGGGTTAGGTGGGGCAGGGTGACAGGGTGGGAGAGGTGAGGCAGGGTGATAAGGGGTGTCGGGTTAGGTGAGGCAGGGTGACAGGGTGGGAGAGGTGAGGCTGGGTGATTGGGGGTGTTGGGTTAGGTGAGGCAGGGTGACAGGGTGGGAGAGGTGAGGCAGGGTGATAAGGGGTGTCGGGTTAGGTGAGGCAGGGTGACAGGGTGGGAGAGGTGAGGCAGGGTGATTGGGGGTGTCGGTTTAGGTGAGGCAGGGTGACAGGGTGGGAGAGGTGAGGCTGGGTGATTGGGGGTGTCGGGTGAGGCAGGGTGACAGGGTGGGAGAGGTGAGGCTGGGTGATTGGGGGTGTTGGGTTAGGTGAGGCAGGGTGACAGGGTGGGAGAGGTGAGGCAGGGTGATTGGGGGTGTCGGGTTAGGTGAGGCAGGGTGACAGGGTGGGAGAGGTGAGGCTGGGTGATTGGGGGTGTCGGGTGAGGCAGGGTTACAGGGTGGGAGAGGTGAGGCAGGATGATTGGGGGTGTCGGGTTAGGTGAGGCAGGGTTACAGGGTGGGAGAGGTGAGGCAGGGTGATAAGGGGTGTCGGGTTAGGTGAGGCAGGGTGACAGGGTGGGAGAGGTGAGGCTGGGTGATTGGGGGTGTCGGGTTAGGTGAGGCAGGGTGACAGGGTGGGAGAGGTGAGGCAGGGTGATTGGGGGTGTCGGGTTAGGTGAGGCAGGGTGACAGGGGTGTCGGGTGAGGTGAGGCAGGGTGATTGGGGGTGTCGGGTTAGGTGAGGCAGGGTGACAGGGTCGGAGAGGTGAGGCAGGGTGATTGGGGGTGTCGGGTTAGGTGAGGAAGGGTGAAAGGGGTGTCGGGTGAGGTGAGGCAGGGTGATTGGGAGTGTCGGGTGAGGCAGGGTGACAGGGTGGGAGAGGTGAGGCAGTGTGATTGGGGGTGTCAGATTAGGTGAGGCAGGGTGACAGGGGTGTCGGGTGAGGTGAGGCAGGGTGACCGGGGTGTCGGGTGAGGTGAGGCTGGGTGACAGGGTGGGAGAGGTGAAGCTGGGTGACAGGGTTGTCGGGTGAGGTGATGCAGGGTGGCAGGGGTGTCGGGTGAGGTGAGGCAGGGTGACAGGGTGGGTGAGGTGAGGCAGGGTGACAGGGCGGATGAGGTGAGGCTGGGTGACAGGGTGGGTGAGGTGAGGCTGGGTGACAGGGTGGGAGAGGTGAAGCTGGGTGACAGGGGTGTCGGGTGAGGTGAGGCAGGGTGATAGGGTGTCGGGTGAGGTGAGGCAGGTTGACAGGGTGGGTGAGGTGAGGCTGGGTGACAGGGTGGGAGAGGTGAAGCTGGGTGACAGGGGTGTCGGGTGAGGTGATGCAGGGTGACAGGGTGGGTGAGGTGAGGCTGCGTGACAGGGTGGGGGAGGTGAAGCTGGGTGACAGGGGTGTCGGGTGAGGTGATGCAGGGTTGCAGGGGTGACGGATGAGGTGATGCAGGGTGGCAGGGGTGTCGGGTGAGGTGAGGCTGGGTGACAGGGCGGGTGAGGTGAGGCAGGGTGATTGGGGGTGTCGGGTGAGGTGAGGCAGGGTGATTGGGGGTGTCAGATTAGGTGAGGCAGGGTGACAGGGGTGTCGGGTGAGGTGAGGCAGGGTGACCGGGGTGTCGGGTGAGGTGAGGCTGGGTGACAGGGTGGGAGAGGTGAAGCTGGGTGACAGCGTTGTCGGGTGAGGTGATGCAGAGTGGCAGGGGTGTCGGGTGAGGTGAGGCAGGGTGACAGGGTGGGTGAGGTGAGGCAGGGTGACAGGGTGGGTGAGGTGAGGCTGGGTGACAGGGTGGGTGAGGTGAGGCTGGGTGACAGGGTGGGAGAGGTGAAGCTGGGTGACAGGGGTGTCGGGTGAGGTGAGGCAGGGTTGCAGGGGTGACGGATGAGGTGATGCAGGGTGGCAGGGGTGTCGGGTGAGGTGAGGCTGTGTGACAGGGTGGGTGAGGTGAGGCAGGGTGATTGGGGGTGTCGAGTTAGGTGATGCAGGGTGGAAGGGGTGTCGGGTGAGGTGAGGCAGGGTGATTGGGGGTGTCAAGTTAGGTGATGCAGGGTGGCAGGGGTGTCGGGTGAGGTGATGCAGGGTGGCAGGGGTGCCGGGTGAGGTGAGGCAGGGTGGCAGGGGTGCCGGGTGAGGTGAGGCAGGGTGACAGGGTGGGTGAGGTGGGGCAAGGTGATTGGGGGTGTCCGGTTAGGTGAGGCAGGGTGACAGGGTGGGAGAGGTGAGGCAGGGTGATTGGGGGTGTCGGGTTAGGTGAGGCAGGGTGACAGGGTCGGAGAGGTGAGGCAGTGTGATTGGGGGTGTCGGATTAGGTGAGGCAGGGTGACAGGGGTGTCGGGTTAGGTGAGGCAGGGTGACAGGGGTGTCGGGTTAGGTGAGGCAGGGTGACAGGTTGGGTTAGGTGAGGCAGGGTGACAGGGTGGGTGAGGTGAGGCTGGGTGACAAGGGTGTCGGCTGAGGTGATGCATGGTGACAGGGGTGTCGGGTGAGGTGAGGCTGGGTGACAGGGTGGGAGAGGTGAAGCTGGGTGACAGGGTTGTCGGGTGAAGTGATGCAGGGTGGCAGGGGTGTCGGGTGAGGTGAGGCAGGGTGACAGGGTGGGTGAGGTGAGGCAGGGTGACAGGGTGGGAGAGGTGAAGCTGGGTGACAGGGTTGTGGGGTGAGGTGATGCAGGGTGGCAGGGTGGGAGAGGTGAAGCTGGGTGACAGGGTTGTGGGGTGAGGTGATGCAGGGTGGCAGGGGTGTCGGGTGAGGTGAGGCAGGGTGACAGGGTGGGTGAGGTGAGGCAGGGTGACAGGGTGGGAGAGGTGAAGCTGGGTGACAGGGTTGTGGGGTGAGGTGATGCAGGGTGGCAGGGGTGTCGGGTGAGGTGAGGCAGGGTGACAGGGTGGGTGAGGTGAGGCTGGGTGACAGGGTTGTCGGGTGAAGTGATGCAGGGTGGCAGGGGTGTCGGGTGAGGTGAGGCAGGGTGACAGGGTGGGTGAGGTGAGGCAGGGTGACAGGGTGGGAGAGGTGAAGCTGGGTGACAGGGTTGTGGGGTGAGGTGATGCAGGGTGGCAGGGGTGTCGGGTGAGGTGAGGCAGGGTGACAGGGTGGGTGAGGTGAGGCTGGGTGACAGGGTTGTCGGGTGAAGTGATGCAGGGTGGCAGGGGTGTCGGGTGAGGTGAGGCAGGGTGACAGGGTGGGTGAGGTGAGGCTGGGTGACAGGGTGGGAGAGGTGAAGCTGGGTGACAGGGTTGTGGGGTGAGGTGATGCAGGGTGGCAGGGGTGTCGGGTGAGGTGAGGCAGGGTTACAGGGTGGGTGAGGTGAGGCTGGGTGACAGGGTGGGAGATGTGAAGCTGGGTGACAGGGGTGTCGGGTGAGGTGAGGCAGGGTGACAGGGTGGGTTAGGTGAGGCAGGGTGGCAGGGGTGTCGGGTTCGGTGAGGCAGGGTGATAGGGTGTCGGGTGAGGTGAGGCTGGGTGATAGGGTGTCGGGTGAGGTGAGGCTGGGTGACAGGGTGGGTGAGGTGAGGCTGGGTGATAGGGTGTCGGGTGAGGTGAGGCAGGGTGGCAGGGTGGGTGAGGTGAGGCAGGACGTGCTTTGCTCTCCTCAGTGACTGAGCTGCAGCGGGCGCTGGTAACTTTGTAGCTGGAGCGCTATAGACAGGGTGGTGAGCTGCGTTTGGAGCCTCCCTCCCTCCATCCCTCCATCCCTCCCTCCTCCTCCCTTGTAAGTCCCCGGCTCATCCCCCTCCTCCCTTCCCCTCCATCAGGGGAATAAATCAGAGCCGGGAGCCGGGAGTGCGAGCTGGCTGAAAGTGTGTCTGATGGCGGCTGGCGCTCGTTGATCCCCCGTTGCTGTTGCTGTTTGGTGGCCCCTGGACTTTATCACAGGCCGGATAGAGAAGGAGAGAGATCATGGCTGCTTCCTGGATTGTGCTCTTCTTCACCCTGACACTTTTGCACTCCGAGCTCATCTGCCCATCCTCGGGAGAATACTTCCCCTCCGCCGCTACGTGAGTATATAGTATAGGCTATAGTGTCTGCCCTATGATTGTTATTGTCTGCCACATCCTTCCTTCCCGATTCATGCTGAAGATGCTGAGAATGATGTTACATGAAGTTTCCCTCGCACGGGAGAGCTAAAGTCAGGGCCCGGCGCTAAATATAACCAGTGATAGGGCTGAACTGGGAATAAACTTTCATGGTGTGCCTTTATAAGGAAAGGTCATGGCCGAGCCTGTGCGATCAGGAGGCGATTACACTTGTTACATAGAGGGGAAATCCTCTGCTCCCACGTTCTGGAGACCCCCTGCTGCCTGCAGCCACAGGTCCAGCGAGTGTCACCTCTCCCTTCTGCCATGGGACTCTATGGGAGGGAGGGAGGGAGGGATGGATGAATGGAGGAGCACACCTGATCACATACACAGGCTAGCTTATCAGTGACACAGGTTGATTGCTTTTAGAAACCATCCACCCATTAGCCTGTATTATAGCAGAGGAAGGAAGGCAGCCAAACAAAGGCCACATCATCTAGGAGTGTATGGTGTGCCCAGGCTAGGGCAGCATGGAGGGGAGCCTGCACTCATGCCAGGAGTACATTTTGTCCAATTAGTGCTGCTTGTGTGCTGGTATAAATGGATACAGTTCCCAGGATCTATTCCACTAAGAAGAACTGGCAGCACACTGCATAGACTTGACTGGGAAGCAGAGAACAGAATAGGCGACTGCTTCCTGTGGCTGCCTATTAAATATCTCCCATTATTCTACAGTGCACTCGCCCCTAATGCAAGTGAAAATCTCCATGGAACAAGTGAAAATCTTTTGCAGACAGCAACACATTAGGCTGTTGCCTAAATCAGTATAGTCATATATATATATATATATATATATATATATATATATATATATATATATATATATCTCAACTCGTAATTCTAATTGTTGCTCCATTTCATCTAAAAATTCCATATGTGTATTGATTCTGTAAAAATCTCAGGAGTGTCCTTAGCTATCTTGCTGCTATTCACCACCTCAGACATCAAGAACTTATTAAAATTTAATTCAGTGTTGTGAGAAATATTTACTAGATTCCTTAGGGAGTGTGTATCACTGTGCCCCGCCAATGTGCCTCTGTTTAGTCCAAGACACAAGCTGGAACACATGATCCCTCGTGGCCAGATAGTAAAATGAGGGGTGCATTTAAAAATACCTAAAAAAAAATGTGCTGGTTTAACATGGATCGACACGTGTATCGCTACACACTAAGAGGTATATAGAACATTAGACCCTATCCTGGAATGCAATTGATATACTTCCATGGCGCTTTAAAAAAATATTAATTACAAAGACAGTTAGTATAGAAAATTCAAATAACACAACATCCTTGTGTGCAGCAAAAGATTAAAAAAATTACATTCGGTATTTAAAATGTATTTATTATGTAGTATTCATTAGGTAGTATATGTTATAAAAGGCATTTAACATTATATATATATATATATATATATATACTGTATAATATACACACTTTACATGCGTTCAAAATAATTGTTATGTGTGTGTATCTGAGTGCAAAAATTATTTTGAAAATACACATCTATCCATCTATCTATATAAGAAAGAGAAGAAACAGTTTTTTAAACATCATCAAGTTTAGTAATAATGCACACTCAAAAAAAAAAAAAAAAAAAAAAAATATATATATATATATATATATATATATATATATATATATACATGTTAATGTTGGTGTATATCAAATGTATTTCAGATATAATATTTTGCCATTGATTTGATATACTCAAAGAAGTGTGCGTGCGAGGTTCAGAAAGCACCCATTACTTCCATATGCACAGTTCAATAATATATATATATATATATATATATATATATATATATGATGTAAATGTGTGCTGAGCAGCCCCAGTCACTGGCAATGTTAGTTGGTGGATTCAGGGAACAGGTGGTGCTTTGCACATATTCTTTTCACCCTAAGCTGGTGTGTCATCTGCCATCATGTGTCAAATCACTAATGATCTTGGCCAATGTATATATGTTTTTCTAACTTCTGCTAGCTGCTTCTAATGAATGTATTGAATGAGCATATTTGCATTGAGGTACAACAGACAAAGCTGTCATTTTATTTTATATCCTTTTTATCATTCCTTATTTAAACAAGGTTCTCTTTATGAAACACTCTCTATACCCCTACTATAAATGTGTGTGTGTGTGTGTGTGTATATATATATATATATATATATATATATATATATATATATATATATATTATGACGTGCCAGTAGTATCTGATTTTATATGTTTAATTCTGGCTGTGAGATGTTTACAAGGTGTGCTTTTTTTCAACCTGGCAGGAAAATTATGAAAATAATTCAACCTATTTGTACTGAGCACCTACATATAAGGGGTATTAATAGTGGCAGCAGAATTTATAGCCCACACTAATCCCATTCCATTTTCGCTAATTACAACCCTAAAGCTAAATTCTCTGATTTTGGCCAGTCACGTAATATAGGTGATTTACTTTTACTTGGCTATGCGTTCATAACAGCACATTTACTCTGATTTATTTGACATCTCATATATAAATTTAAGATATATTGTATTCATTTTCATATACCACCTATCTTATTTTTACAGACCATAAATGTGTTTTTCAGCATATTAGCATTCAGAGAAATGTTTATTCACCTGGTGGCTGTTTGAAAATAAGGGTTAGAAGTTGGAAAATAAAGGTTATGCTAAATTATTTTTCATCTCTGGAATAAGACAAATGGAAAATACCAATATTTTCGAACCGTGTTATGTCATAACACAGTAAAAACTTGCAACTTTTTTTTTTATAGTAGGTTTTATAAATAGTAGATTTTACGAAATCCAAATAGTTATATTGTATAGATGTGTTACTAATGCATGTTGCTGCTAAGGTATGATAAATTATTTAGGAACTGATGATATATTAAAACCATGTAAAAAATAACTACCTATATCAATATTAGTTGTGTGTATATTATACAATATGATGCTATCTTCCCTGCCTCTCTCTCTCTCTCTCTCTCTCTATATATATATATATATATATATATATATATATATATATATATAGCTAGAAATGTATACAAGCACGTGTATCTTATTATTGTAATAAATTGGCATGCTTTATTGATTTTTACGTAATATATATATATATATATATATATATATATATATATATTAGTAAATGTTATCATCACTGCCATATACAGACAGGTTGTATAGTGCACTTGTTGAGTTTGTTTTGCAGGGCATTTTTGTTTTACTTTTTGACATGCTCATACTTATATTTCTAATGAAATGTGTCCTGAAAGATTTCAGATTTCATACAACAAAGCCCCCCCCCCCCCCATTCTTCTCTTTACATAGGTAGCATTAGCAGCGTAAGTCAAATTAAATACATGTAGAGATATATCTAAAGTAAAAACAATTGGCCCTGCACAAAAGCTGCTCACTGCTACCAAGAATAATCTGATTAGGCGATCTGTCTAATTTGCATTACGATCCCTGAGGGCAGACAGTGAGCATGTGTTACATTAGACAGTTATACATCACCACACACTACGAAATCAATCACAGGACTCATCTTGAAATGTAAGGCACTAAAGCACATACACTGGGATTTGAAGCCTGCTTCTGTGAATTTACTGAAGCAGGTCCAGTCTGAGGCTAATCTGCCCCTTCATTTCTAAGCTACATGACAGTTTGGTCAAATAGAAATTTTAAATACGCAAAGTATGAATTTTAATTACAAGCACACCTTGTCGGTTGCCTTGGCCTTCCATTCTTCATTCATTTCAGCATTGCTGTCTGGAGACTGACTTTCGCCTGCAGTCATTTCACTACTAGGTGTGATTTATTTGTCTACCCTGAGCATGTAGATGCAATACTTATGTATGGGCACATAACCAATTACTGTTTGGTTTCTTTCACACTCTGAGCATTAAAGTTCTTCTGAAACCGTTTTAATTTGGGAGGCTTAGAACATCCCTGTGAACAGGTATATGAGTTTTATTCAAAGCCATAGCTCGGTTTTAGAAAATTACTAACTCTAAACACGAATCAGTCAATCGGTCAGGTAGATACAGTATGCCGGTTATTGGAGGCTAACCATTACAGAAACATGTCTTCATCTAATAGGTGTGTGTATTGTCTTAATGTAATAAATCACTAGTGTGTCGTCTAGTATTAGTGTTTCATGGGTAAGGGTACTTGAAAGTGGATGTCAGTATAATTAATTTTTATTTTAAGCATGTTGTGCCCATCTAGGTTTTTAAATATGTGGTAAGGACATAAAGGGCATTGAACTTAAAAATGTGCTGTTATCTGCCTCCCTTCTTATATATATATATATATATATATATATATATATATATATATATATATATATATTAGATATCCTGAACTGCAAAAATGTTCCTATTAGTTCTAATTAGTTCTAAATCAGTTTCTACACATAACTGTGGTTCCAATTAATAAGCATAGACTGCATTGGTTGAGCAGCGGTTTATTATATTTCTGTCCAAGTTACCCCATCAAGGGCCATCCAGTTGTGTGGGTATCCTCAGTGCAGAAGATGTGAAGTGTGTGCTTCCTGCCTATAACGTATGAAGCTGCTACCTACTTTACATACATACTACCACTAATTAAAAAGGTCTCATTAAGGTACAGAAGAGCATCAACCTGTTGGGGCAGTAAATATATACACAGGTAATACCCAACATGGAATTTGCTACAGGTACAGTTTACATGCATGTACCTCCAAACTCAGAGGTAATGCTCACCTTTAGCGTGATCAATTCATCTATTCTTTTCTATTTTTCACCTTAACATTTGTCACCACTCCATCAATAAGCATTTTGTTAAAGCTATCTCCATGCGTTTGTAGAAATATCTAATTGATCCTGTGTATTCATATTGTTCAAACATGTTCTGAGGGCAGTATGACCTGTATGTGAGAGCTTTGCTATTCATGATTTAGGAATTAACAGACAGGAAAAGAAAACGAATGGCATTCTAGTCACGACACATTTAGTAGCAAGAAGCATAAAGAAACACAAGACTTAATTTGTCATTGTTCTGCAAACGCAGAAAGGGGAGTCCTTGTTTTGTTACATTTTATCTTCTTTTCTAAAGCTATATAAAGTCCATCCATCTTTCCAAATACTAATATATTAAAAAAAGAAAAAAACAAAACTGAATCGATGAGTACGGCATTTTACTTACCTTCATGCCAGAGATTTTTAATGTTGTTGCCAGGATTCTATTATTAGCCGCTTAGTTACTTTCCCTGGTACTCTTTTAGGGCCAGAAACTTTTCATAACTCCAATTCCAATGATCTACTTAAAGATTACAACAATAGAAGTGTCAGAGCTACGAGAAAAATGTGCAGTGTTGGACTGGAAATGTCTTGGGCCCACCAGTGGGGACTCAGGGCCCCATCCTAAATTGAATGCAAACATTTCCTGTTTATGTTTAGGGCCCATGCGCATGTACATCATGCCAAACTGTAGTATGGGTATCTTTGTGTGCACACAGGATGTCATAAATAAGCTATACATAGCCCAAGGCTGCTATATAAATTATATAATACATAACAGTTACATAGAAGTCTTACTGTCCTGCCCAGTCATATGTGCCTCCATCAGACTGTAACCAGATCAAATTATGGCCATCAGTTAATCTGTTGCCTTGGCCTTTAAAATAATGGGCACAGTGCAAGAGTGCCACCAGACCCCACAAAAGATGTGCCTAAATGATAGAGAATCCCCTAAGGCCCCAAATACATAGGCATAAAGAGAGCTGACCACTCACGACTCAGATCCCAGACCCAAAATGATTAATCACAGCATGAGTTGATCCCACCCTAGACCCTAAACATTGTCACATTAGGAGGGATACATACGGGAGTCACAGTTTCCAAGTGGGCCAATTTAAACCGTCTACCATTTACTGCCAGTGATCTCTGCACCCTGCACTGATTGTCCCCTTAGAACATTTTGTGCAGGTTTAATGCATGTTTTCTGGGCATTCTCAGGGGTTATTTGGTGGTTATGCATCCCAAATATGCATGTCCTGTTGTTGGTTAATGAAGAGGCCTTACAAACAATCTGTGAAAATTATACCCTAATACAAATTCAGTCATGGTATGTTTTTGCTTTTTCAAGGCATTGTCTTTCTAGTGTCATGCCCAGTTAGTCGCTGGTCTTCAATCGGATAGCAACCCCCTATCTCCATCACTTCTACTGCCCATTGAAAAGCTCACATTTGCTGGAGTGCACAACGCACCTACCCGGACAGGGTTGCCCCCCAGGACTTAATACCTCAAGGATGTTACCTGATATTGTGAAGGCCGATGAACTATCAGAGCACATAGTAGATGAGAGTTTACAGAGTGGTCAGGACAGCCGAGTCAGCAATAAAATGTCATCCAATTAGCATTAATACTAATGGTACATTTAAATGGTACAATTTGCAAACAAAAGAAATGTGTCAATGTTCGTTAAAGCTGTCATAATTTAGATAGCATTTAAGGTATTTGTGTAGTCCTATTAATACTGTAGGGGGGATAAAAAAGGATTAGTCCTATCCCTTGAAACGGGGAAAGGGAAAAGGAGGAACCTTTCTTATATTTTAGGGAGTTTAGACCTTAGTAGAGGGTGTCCCTGAAGTTTCCTCTTCAAATTAATAGAAATGGGTGTTTACAATCGTTGTAAAATACAAAGTAAGATTTATTCACATTATACATTCAATTGTGTTGCATGAGTGCTGTATATAACATAGAAATAAGAAATATATAAAGAAATCTGTTTTTTCCAGTAATAATAGGTTGTGGTACAGTCCTTGATGGTTGTTGTTACCGTTGCCAGCTGGTAGCTGGTATGGGGTTTGTAGCAAGTGCTTAGTCTGTAGCAAGTGTCCAGTTTGTAGCAAGTATGCAAGCTGAGGCAAGTATGTAAATATTTGGTAATGGCTGTTTACAAACGCGTTTCGCCTATTAATATCCGTTATTGTTTCCACATGTTCACATGTAAGTTATGAACAAGAGATTTTATGTCAGCCAAAACAATACGATGCGCAACCAACAAGAGAATTCTTGTTGATTGCTAGATTGTAGCGGGTATTTCCACATTGCACTCACTTTAGCGATTATTCATTTGCTAATCATTCTGTGAAAGTGGGCCAGATGCGTAAAGGAGCATCTTCTTGGGGCAAAAGTGCATGTGAAGCCAAGCTCACGCCGCTGCAATTTACCAGGGATGGCGGGGATGCAAGCAAACAGGCTGATTCATTACTAGCGCTAGGTAATCGCAGATGAGCGTCTGTACTGTGGCGCTAAGAGCGACCGCTAGTGGTCTCTCTGATCAGCGGTGCGTCGCTATTGCAGAGCGCCTCAGTCGCTGTTGTAACATTGCCGGCATTGATGAATTTGATGTTTGAGTCGCTATAACACCAGTACAGAGCTATATGGGAGCGAACAGTAGCGACTGGTCAGTGTGAGCGACTCAAACCATATTCATCAAAAAAACTGCCTCACACAGCACCGGCGCTCAAAATTCGCTGTAGTGTTGCTGTAGCCTAGAGGGCCAGAATCTGTGTGATTTAAGTCCGTTTTTGAACACATATCCATTAGTAACAAAGCGAAAACATATGGAATTACATTGTTGTTACATTGTTATTAACACTTTAATACCTGACCTGTAATGACAATTCTGCATAAAAAATAAAAATTCAAAAAAGTTTTCAAAAATGTATTTAAATAGGCCAGGAGAGGTCACATAATGATTTGATACAACCCCCCCCCCCAAAAAAAAAAATAGAAAACCCTGTTTAAAGAGAAGCAAAGTAACGTCCATTGAAATGTATGGGAGAGCGACAGGTAGCGACAGGTAATACCAGGCGCTCTGAAAGCCAGAACGCCGGGATCAGCTGAGCCGGACACTGCATGGCGCTGTAGGAGGCACTCACCAGATTTGCTTTCATAAATGTGGTATGGGTTGCTGCAGCCGGGGTTCACCTGACGCTACCAGCCGCTACCTGTTACTTACAAGGCACTACCTGGTGCTATCCCTTGATGAATAAAGCCCCAAGATGCTAGCAGCACGGCTGAATATCTGAGACCTGAATTAATCTGCTACAGCACCCGGTGAAGACCTAGGGGGTCATGCTGATTATTTGGTGAAGCCAGGGTGACTTCCGGTATAGATACAAAAAAGTGCAAAAAACAGGGTTTGTTCTACCTTCTTTCCCTTAAAAATACTTGTACCTGTGATTTTTTTTTTTTTTTTTTACAGCTTAGGTGCATAATTTCTCCAATGAGGTAAATCTACATTTCTTGGTTGAAAAAAAACGCTATGGAGAAAGAATGGCAAATTATTTAGCATAGCCTCATAGTGTGCTGTTTTCAAACTTAAAAAAATGATCCTTATCTTATTGGATATATGATATACCTTACCTGTAAAAATGCCCCATCGCAAGTACAGTGATTTTTTTCAGGAAATAGTAGGACAAACATTTTTGGGTGTGTAAAAACCAGCTGAAAAAGCTCACCAAGATGCAGGTTGCAATACATAATTCACACTGGCTTCAGCAAATAATTAACATAACATTATCCTAATGCTTTAGTGGAGGTCACTGCCTCTTTCGGAACCACAGTCTTTAGCCCAAACATGTATATTGTCCATGTATAGGCTCCACTATCAATTTTCTGCACTTGGGAGCAGATTTGCAGTGTGTTAGAAAAAACAGTTGTGTAGTGCTTAACGTGTCTGAGATGGAAATTCTATTGGTCATCATACAATGTATTAGAAGCTAGAAAGAAAGGCCCAATTATTACTTGGCCTGCTTAGGATTTAGTCCTTTGATTTCTTGAAACAGCATAGCAAATTGGAGATAGCTAATCTAATGATAGTATTCTGTCACACTACAGTAAACTCATGTTCACATATATGCTTGTTGCAACTTCACTTTTCCAGCTGAGTACCACATTGCCCAGAAGTTCCAGATTGCTCCGTATGCTCAGCAAGTCTGAAGATTATGGACTAGTGCCAGCGTGTCGCATCATGAAAGCTGTGAAAAGTCATTGTAGGGGCTTAAAGTGGCCATTATTTACATATTAATGAAGTGACTTGCATATGCGTAATAGATATGTATAATCTAGCAGGATTAACCGTGAGGTTTGAGATGTGATTTTCAGATGTGTAACACCTCTAATGCTATGTTAGATTTAAGGGATTATTTTACCTCCATTGTCTTTACTTTTGTTTCTCTGTAACCAGTTTGCACCTTCATATTCTTTACCCTTTTATTTTATTCTTGTGTTTCACTACCTTTCATTTTGTTTGGTTCACCCATAACTGACATTTAAAAAAAATCAACTCATATACATAAAAGGATCCATTGCCTAAGTGGTTTGAATAACCGTTTCTTGTCAGTGGAATACAGAAAGATGCTGCTGGATGTTCAATGTTAGAAGACCAATCCATTTTTTTTTCATGGGGTCTGCAACATCTGCCCGAGCCTCCCTCCAGTCACATTCTCAGGAGAGCCAAGTATATTTATTCATATGACAACCAGCTGGCAGCCATGCCCGAGGGCAGCAGGATCGAGTCTGCTCATTCTGCCAAGCTCCCATCTCTGTGGCAAATCTTATGAACTAGTGAGATTGATCACATTTTGCCTTGTATTACCTGAAATCCTGTGGCAAGATCTCTGCCAGATATCTTATCCTAACGTGATACTTATTTGTCCTCTAGACAATAGTGCTTCAGTTAGATGAAACTGGAAATTCTGGATTTTCCCCAGGAATCCCCTAAAGACATTGGCAAGATCATCTTTATTGGTGGCTATGCATTAACATAAAATGACTACATGGACTACATAAAATGATTTACATATACAGTTTTGAAGTGGGAAAAGTTCTCTGCTACCTAGTGCAAACACCAGGTTCTCAATTCCTGGAAGAGGCTTTAATAGAATCTTAATATGTGGCAATGTCCTTTAAAGTGGACCAACACTCCCCCTTTTTTTTTACAGAGTGCGCTTTGGTCTAAGCATGCACTTACCCAAGCCCTGATCTACCGGCACAGCCCCCCATGCAGTGATTGGCTTCCAGTGAACAAGTGGTCTGGCTACCATTCCCAGAGCCGTATGTTGCTGGGGGGTGGGCATGCTGCAGGTAAGAAGTTAAAGGCAATCAGGATGCCCCTGCTTCCAGTGAAAATGTGGTCTGCCCACACTTGAACCAACACTCATTGTGTCCAAAATAAATGGGTGTTGATCCATTTAAAGAGTTCAAGACATTTGCCACAAATTAGGGAAATATCCTGTGTGAGGTATTCACTAAAGTATGGAGATAGGCAGTCCACACTACCAAAAGAAGAAACCCTCTTTAGCTTTAATATAACAATTTGATTATATGTATCCTTAGCCAAATACTCTATTTAAAGTAATAGGCAAGTCAAAATATAAGTAGCTTACCGTTAAGTGGCTCCAGCGCTGTGCTTCCTCCTCTGTCCACTTAATGAGGAAAATCGCTAACTGATTCAGCTTTCAGTCCCCAAACTGCTGATCTGGTCCATGAATCAATCAATTTGGTGGACCAAGAATGGAAACTTCCTCCACTCCTTCCCCAGACGTCCTGATTGGCTGCCTCTCTCTGCAGCTAACCCCTCCCCTCTCATCTCCCTTGTTGTCACTCCTATGATCTGCTGACACTATGAGCTGACAGGCTGGAGACAATCTCAGCCTGCAGCATATCTCTCACCCCCATGATCTGCTGACAATATGAGCTGACAGGCTGGAGACAATTTCAGCTCACAGCATATGACTCTCACCCCCATGATCTGCTGACAGGCTGAAGACAATCTCAGCCTGTAGCATATCTCTCTCCCCCATGATCTGCTGACAATATGAGCTGACAGGCTGGAGACAATCTCAGCCTGCAGCATATCTCTCACCCCCATGATCCGCTGACAATATGAGCTGACAGGCTGGAGACAATCTCAGCCTGTAACATATTTGTCTCCCCCATGATCTGCTGACACCATGAGCTGACAGGCTGGAGACAACCTCAGCCTGCAGCATATCACTCTCACCCCTATCATCCACCTTTCTGTACAAGCTGTTTATGTTATTTTATAGTAAATAGAGCCGTTTCAGGCACACACATTATGTGAGACCACCCATTATGAATATGTAAAGCGCTCAGTGTGCTTACATCACATCGCTGTTGCCATACCCACTTTTTCTATGCATCTCAAATACTCTAATACTTTTAAAGATAACCTAAGAACTACAGTTTTTTTTTGAAAACGGATTGAAGTTTGGGACAGTGCAACGTGTATCCCAAGACAATGAGACAACAATCGGAATTGCCTTTAGTATAACTTTAAAGCAGAACAAAACCTGGAATTTTGATTATTTCAGGTTTTTTGTTCCATGCCTGAATTGGGATGCCCCGCTTTGTGAAACCCGCAAGATTGGTAGTATTAGCTTACCTCTCCTCAGTCCATCGGTCCATGCATGGGCTTTCAACCAATCAGAGCTGTTTGCTGTGCCTCTGTCATTCGGCAAACAGCTCTATCTGCACTGGAAGCACAAGCGGGCACATCCCCTACGGCACACGCACTCCCATTCCATCTGAATGGCTGGTACTGGAGCGCACACACAGCCCGAAGCTTCAGGGGATGGGCCTCTCTCACACCCTATTGCAAATAGAGCCATTTGCCGAATTACATAGGCACAGCAAATGGCTCTGATTGGACAAGAGCCCACACATGCACCGTTGGACTGAGAAGAGGTAAGGTGTTACTGACGATCTGGGTGGTTTCACTCACTCTGCTAGTAGGGTTTTGTTCTACAAATTAAAATAAAAGTCACTATTTAACTGGGTTCTCTTTTACAAAAATAATGCAAGGAGAAAACTTGAAGTGTTTATACTTTTTAGAACTTTTTGTGGACACTTACTTTTACAAATGTGACGACAATTTTATAAAAATGCATTATTTTGTTAAAGTACTCTGTACAGTATTTTGTAAAAGAGACCTGTTCCAGCTTAAAGAAGTAGACCAAAGTGATTTTTTATTTTATTTCACAGTGAGGTCGATTCAGAGCCAGGTGAGAAAGTAAATTTTCACCTAGCTCTGGTCAGCCTCAAGGTAGACAATGAAAGTCAGATTTGGCAGAAATGGCATAATCATTTTATTATAGAAGTTGTTAATAGTGGTGGGCTTCAAATCTTGGCCAAAGCTAGATTCGTTCCATATCTTAACAATTTACCCGATCCTGGATGCCGGCAAGATCTGGGTCACATTGAGCTAGACTCAGAGCCTGATAGAAAAACTCACTCCTTTAGGAGAGAATATTGCCATTCACTTTCAAACGATGCATTTTTTGTGCGCAATTTCTATGCCCAATTCATCAACCCTAAAGGCTGTGTATTTTCGATTTCTCCTAAATAAATTTGAGTACAAGAAAATGCACCAGAAAAATACTTGTTAATCCATTTTATTTTGTGGGGAATTTGCGAGTGCAAAATATTTCAAGTGATTCATGTGCTCTAGATCGCCTCCTCAAATAAATTAAATTGTAGTGTTTCATACTATTTTTTTATGCTATTTGCAGGAGGATGCTGTTTTCCAGGAGAAATGTAAGCAGCTGGATCACTACTACTGCACAATAATATAACTGGCTTGTCACTACTGGGGTCTGGGGGCTCCCTTATCCAACATCTTCCTTTAAGCACTGGAGTTTGGGTGCCCCCTTAACCCACCTTTTCATTCACGCACTGGGGTTTGAGTGCCCCCTTAACTCACCTTTTCATTCACGCACTGGGGTTTGAGTGCCCCCTTAACTCACCTTTTCATTTAAGCACTTGAGTATGGGTGTCCCTTAACCCACCTTTTCATTTAAGCCCTGGGGTTTGGGCACCTGTTAGTGCTCTGCAATACCTATAGTTCAAGGCACCTGATAGTGCCCAGCAATACATATAGTTCAAGGCACTTGTTAGTGCTCTGCAATATCTATAGTTCAAGGCACCTGTTAGTACTCTGCAATACCTTTAGTTCAAGGCACCTATATGTGCACGTCTCGGTTCTGGGCACTTAAGGCTCATTTTCCTGCAATTTTTTTTGTCTATTTTTGGCCGCTGCAACTGCCGGTGTCTAACAATGCAGAAAGCAGAAAATAAGGGACAGAGACACGGCCGTGGTGCTTCTGCTGCTGGTAATAGAGCTGGTGCTCATTAGGCTGCTGCTGCAGGGAGAAGATGTCTTTCAACTTTGCCTGCCTTCCTCCTCCTTCCACTTTACTGCTGGCAGAGTGGTGGGGCCAGAACATATTGAGGCAATGGTAGATTATATGGCATGCAGTGCTACCAATTTCATGGGATATTTTTACACCCACTCCACTGCTACCAAGAGTGCAGAGCCATCCTCCTCACCCCATAAAATCTGCAAGGTCATTCTAGCTAGAAGCATGCCCAAGAGCTTCTGTGGGACAATGCGCATGTGGCCAGCGTACCAACACAGGACACCCTAATAGATGAAAATGAGACTCAAGTGCTGACTTCTGTAGTTTTCTGCAATGTTGAGGTTGAGAGGGAGACTAGCAGAGAGTAGTGGGTGGAAGAGGATACCAGACGTGTCCCAATGTGGACTGAAGGCCATCAGAGTTTGGAAGAAGAGGTGGTGGTCACACAGCCCCAGGCAGCCAGCAGAAGAAGAAGGGTGCAAACCATCAGTGGTCAGACCGTTGCGACTACTGGCCACCTAGCCCAATGACTGAGCATACCAAAGCTGCCTCAAAGGAGCATGCAGGGATTTTTTTCAAGCTGTTCACAGAGGACAAGACATCTGCACACTGTGCCAAGAGTCGCTGAAGGGAGGGAAAGCTGCTAATCAACTCTGCACCTTGTGAATGACCAAGCATCTGCAAACAAAACAAGAGCTGCAGTGGCAGAACTACCAGCCTTCAGCTCCACCTCCCCAACATCAAGGCCACTTGTCTCCCCTCAAAGGGAGAATGTGGAAACCCCACCACCTCCAGCAGCAGCAGTACCACCACCACAAAGCTGGTCCACATTATCTCAGGGGAGCGTTTGGCTTCCCATCCCCCGAATTTTGGGGAGTAAGTGAATATTGGGCCCATCTCAGTCATGAGCCCTGGCCCTGAATCCGAGTATATCAAAATTGCTGCTCCCATTCCGCCTGGATACAGACAGTTTTAAGAAGCTGATGGCATTGACAGCCACCACTACATTTCTCGCCAGGCCATCCCTGCCCTGCACCAACAGCTTGTGAAAAAAATAAAATTTGCACTAGGCAATGCCATTAGTTCCAGTGTCCACCCCACTACATACACGTGGATGAATAAGCATGGGCGCTATATTACATTTTTCTAACTGCCCACTGGGTCAACGTGGTGGCGACTGGGACTGAGGCGGGAAGCACTGTAACACAGATCCACCCAGAATTGCAGCACATCAGTGGGTGCCTCCTGTAGCTTCCTCCTCATGCAGTCAGCGCAGCCACTGGACCACTAATTTGAGACCTGCCATGGAAAATGCCAACACTCAATTAATTTGGATTTGCTGTATATGGGACCAGAATTGCTGCAACCTGCTCATCCCCAGGGCAGAGGGAGTGTGCATGTAAGCAAAGTATGGCTAAGCTTAGTTGTCTGCTCCATGGTATCCCTTCACCATTCAAGCATGCGCAGAAAAGATGCAAGCACTAAGCTGTGCATGTGCCCTAAGGATCAATGCAAGTGTTTCCAAGGACAAGGCAGAGGGTGTACACGATTCATATGTAACATTTCCCACATGTAGGTTGCCTTGGTTCCTGGGATTTATGGAGGCCATACTGTATTTATAGTCCTTCCCCACCAGTCCCATTTTCTAACTGCATCTTCAGCTCCCTACCTATAAACTCCCACTAATGCTAAGCAAACAATTCATACAGAATAAGGATTACCTTATTATTGCACCAGAGTTTTCACACAGGGCTTTTGTGTGTTGTACAATGTTTCCCTGATTGATAGCTATCTGGGCTTGCCTTGGAATACCACTGCCAACCAAGGTCACTATCCTTACTAAACTTCTCCCTCCCCTCCCAATTTCCCCAGTGGTTTGATTTAGAGGCCTCATCAGATGGCTTTAAGGGCCACATATGGTCTATGGGCTACAGATTGAGTGTGTCTGACATACAGGTTTCAGGTCAGGAGCTCAGGAGTTTGTGTGCTCATTTTACAGTTAAACAATATGGACAAAAATACATGGTTTGTGGTCCCAAATAGTTGAAACTATAACATTGACATTGACAAGGCAAGTGTCATATTTGAGCTGTACAGTTGCACTCCCAATTTGCCATTGTCTGCTTAGGAAAATATACCTTGCAGACCTTAGAGACCAGGATGTTTTACATTATGATTGTTGCCCCTCTAGGTGCAGTCTTTTCTAATCATTTCCGTGTCAGCTGATATACAGTACACGCATTTTTCTTATACGAGGACTGTATGTGGCTTTCCTGAAGACTCTACGAGGTTGATAGATTTAGCCAGCTTGCTGCTAATTGGATTATATCAGTGACAGAAGGACAGGGCTGAGAATATATAGAGTACAGTGCTATTTATGTCTAGAGACCAGCTAATACTGGTAATACACATTTTCTCTGTATCAGGGATCACTAGGTACCTTTTTATGTTTTGAATCTGAACATGCACTTTTAATTCTAGCTAAAGAAGGAACTTAAAGTGGAACAACACCCAGGATTTTCACTATCCTGGGTGTTGGTCCACTTCCGCGGGGCACCCCGATCCCCGCTGTGTGAAACCCCCCAGAAAGCCCCAAAAACTCACCTGACCCCGCTCCCACGTGACTCGCTCCACCAATCACCGCCGACGGACAAGCGAGGTCCGTCTACGGACAAGGTGAGAGCGCCCGCCACCGCCTCTCGTGCGTCTTACAGGGAGCGCGCCCTGCTAGAGGGATGCGCGAGAGGCGGCGGCGGCCCGCGCATGCGGCATTGGAACGAGGAACAGGTAGGATTAACGGACGTCCTGGGGGGTTTCACACTGCGGGGCACCCCCGATCGGCTGTGGGTGTTGGTCCACTTTAAAGTAGACCCAGGGGGGTTCCTTGTTTACACTAACCTAACCCCCCCCCATGCCATCAGTGAGCCCTTGTGAGATCATTTTCTTTCAGAGATCCATCAGATGTGTGTAATAGCTACACATATTATGTTGTCGCCTGCTAGCTTTGTTCGCCTTACCTTGAGTAATTCGTAGTGATGGGCTCTGAATCCAAGCTAGTTTTACATCCCACCAAGATTTGGCCCATCCAGCCCAGCCAGACCTGGGCAGTGGAAACATACTCAGTACAGATATAAGCCCTAGGAGGAAGGGTGGCATGCCTTTATAATTTTTTATTTTAATAGCTAACAAATGAGAACAGGTGGCCAAATGATTTGGCTGCCCCTCACTCGATTTCAAAGGAACACACCGCCTCCTGCGCTCTGGGCTTTAAACAAGTATTTTTCAGCGCCAGAGATTTGTGAGGCTGTTTTTTTGCTGAATATGGTGTGAGTCGGTCGCTATGAGCAGTCGCTACCATGCGCTCCCATACAGTGCTGTACTGGTCAAATAGCGACTCCTCACAATGTGCTCAACATTACTGAACAGCGACTGAGTCGCTATAAAGTAGCGACCCGCGGCTGAGCACAGTGACTACTAGCGGGCGCTCTGAAAATGCCTGCTACAGACGCTCATCTGTTGCTACCTGCCGCTAATGATGAATCAGCCTCTTATTCTGCAATTTTTGTTTCTCAAAATCACATTGGCTGCTCTTACTGCAACGGATAGGTTTGTACATAGCCTAATGGTATCCTGTATTTGGGAGTATAGTAGGGGATACTAAGGATTGCCTGGCTGAATGATTTTCAGAGCTGATAGACCCCTGTCTGGCTCATTAAAAATAATCGGGATTTATAATGTGTAGCTCTCTACTGTAAATGTTCTGTTTGTTTTTGAATTGTAAATGTATCTTTAGTGAGCTACAAGTGACTATCGATGGGTCATAATTTGTCCAGCAAAACAGTTTTTTTGCAAATGAGCTGAATGCCAAATGGAAGAGTCAGGAGAACCAATACATACCACACAACTAAATAGTCTTGACTCATTCTGGCAGAGCTGATATTACAGTTGGTGTGAACTACTAAAAATAGCCTGTTGACAGCGTTTCTTATCGTATGCACATAAATGAATGCACATTTATACAAGATAATGCAAGCTTACTTCTCCAGAAAAAAAAACACAGACGGTCATAGCAAAAAACATTACATGGGTTCCCAGATTCATCTATTCTTTAGGGAAAGTGCTTTACATCACTGTGTACTTATGCCACATGGTGAAACTGGCAGCCATGCCAGCAACTCTTTTACCTACCGCCCCTAATTGCTCCTTTATGATTCATAACGGTGCATAATTTATAGCTCATACATTTTTCCTACCCTAGATCAAGATGAATAATTAATTACTGATTACAATCTTTACCCTAACTCTCCTTGGCCAACCTGTGTGCTCTCAGCTGTTTTTGAAATACAGACATATGAAGTCCAGGAAGCTCAATACATCTTATAAATACAACCTGTATCACTTTCACTTTCCCATGGACAGTTTGGTTATGCACCAGATGGTAGCTTTTAAATACTGGTCAAAAATCTTCCTTAAACAGCCAGTATGTTTCTTACTAAGGGCTTAAGTGTATTTATCATATTAGGGGTACATATATCACAAATGAAAGGGGGTATCTAAGGTATATTTCCATTTAACTTGACACAAAAAGTAACTGTAAATTAGATGTAAAGCACAATGCTGAAAAGTCAAAGTGGAAAAGTGTTTCTAACTTTTAGCTGTTCTCTTTATACTTTTTATATCTGTTTTAACAGAATTGTAGATGAGACCGGTGCCAGTTGTGAACATTAAATTGGGCCCCATCACGGCTCATACAGTAACCTTTCTTTCTTCAACTGAATTGAACATGATTAGACTACTAAAGAAAATAACAGCCACAAATAAAGATCAGTGGACAGTATGGCTTTTGCATATTTGGATTGTGTGACAGACTCTATGCCTTTGGATTTTAAAGGCACTGTTTTTGCATAGACCCATTACTTTCATTTTCTTGAGCATGTCCCAGACAGACTGCCATTGTGTTATTGATTGTATTACAGACTGCTATTGTTATACTGATTGTGCTACAGACTGCTATTGTTCTACTGATTGTGTTACAGACTGCTATTGTTCTACTGATTGTGTTACCGGCAGAGTTGAGGGATTGTGTGCCCTGCTCCCATTGGTCCGTGTGTTTGTCATGCAGTCCTCCATCAGGTCCACGGGGGAGGTCCCCTTGCATGGAGCCTTGCATATAAGGCACAGGGTGGCACTAATAAAGTAAGTTCATCTTCACCCTCAATACTGAGTTCTGTCTCTTATTGGGGAAAACGCTATATTACAATTCACTAGCCCTTGTAAGGGCTGTTCCTGTTTCCCTCACGGATGACTCTGGAATTCCTGCAGCACCTCTCACCATTGGGAAAAGGACGTCTCTGGCGGGGAAGCCCTCCGGCGATAAGGGTTATCGCTACAGATTGTATGCCTAGATATAGATAGATAGAGGAGCAGGAGGTGTGACCGGCGACTTGAATAACATTCACCTTTCCTGGCCAATCTGGCGGCAGGTTGGCTAAGGAAAATATCAATGAAGCATGAGTGCTGATTGGTCAGCAAGCTATGCCAACACACCATGGGATCACCAGGTTGGGTCTTTGTGGCCAATTCTGGGGATACACATAGCTGGGCATCCCAAGCTGGGATGTCCCTTAAAAGAGGAACGACAATGGCCAATGTGTCTTTTATGGAAGCATTTTTCACAAGCTGCAATATGTTGCTATTTGCAACTGTACACCACGTTTTATACACCAAAAAGAGAGAAGTGAACCCTGCGCACACATAACGCTGCTGCTGGCCATGCTGTAGCGTGAGTGAACTCTCTCACCACAGCAGCAGCCATAGCAGCAGTGTTCTGTGACTGTGTTCTGTCACTTCTCTTTTGTAGTGCTTTTAGCTTTTAGCACTACAGATTTTGATGGTCTCCATTGAACTGAATGACTGACTGAGCTTGACACTGACATAAACCACCATCGTTCATTATGATGACAAGTTGGCTGTGCCACTCAGTTTTTTGTGTGCTCAGATTACATATAGAGGGCATTTACTTTTAACTAAATGAAAACATCTGAGATCTATATCACTTTTGAAAAATCAATGTTCTTATTTATATTAAGAAGAATTATGCGACGTGCTGGGTTTAGTTAACTGTGGATGGGAAGTGCCATGGATAGGCTTTCAAGAATATTGCTTCCCTCAGTAAATCAATGTATTTATGGTAAATGAATAAAATGAAAAATGTCACATACTATTATGTGCAGCTTTAATGCCGGGTTCTGGCAATGGCAAGGCCAGAAGCTTCTGTACAAAAATGATGCTCTGTAAAAAATGATCTATGAACAGATGAAGAATTGTTTGCGAAAAACGGTATAAATGTTTGGTGGAAATGTATCTAAGGCAGGACCCCTGGTGGTACTCAAGATCCTATCAGGTGGTAGGCGTCAAAGATGTAGGCTGATCTGAACCCCAACTCGATCTGCTGCCATCTAGACTTTACCCAAACAAAACTGTGAAAAAGGTATTTGTATGTATGGTTTTAGCTGAATGACAACCCACACCAATTCCTTTTTTTTAAATTCCTTATTTACGTCAACATACATGGGACAAATAAAGAGGCATGTACAGGGTCTAGAAATAATCGGATCACACAAAAGAAAAACAGTGCAAATAGTACACGTTTCTTATCTTAGTTAGCCAAATGTTTTTACATAAGATCAGCTTGGTTTGTGACCAGGTGACCTTGGTTTTTTAACATTAGGTGGAAAGAGAGAGGAAGGAAAGAGAGAGAGATCTGCATTAGGAAGAGAGTGGGTAGCTAGAGAGATGTAGGAGAGGGGTGAGAGAATGAGGTGGTGGGGAGCAGAAGGGTTGGTAGTAGAGCCCATCTGTTTTATAAATTACTCTCTAAGGGTCAGATACTCAGATACTCAAGTTTTGGAATTCAATCCAGCCATACCAGGGGAGTAAAAATGTATTGGTGGAGTTGTGCAAGGAAGTGGTAAGATCCTCCATTTTATGTATCTTGTTGACTCTGGTAAGCCAGGACCAGATTGTAGGGGGTAGTTTTGGTTCTACAGAGAGGAGATACCTATTATCTTAGTGATGATCGTTATGGGTTTCCTCCAGAAATTCTGTAGATGGGGGTATGTCCAAAAATAGGTAAGAGTGATCCCTCCTTTTGCTCATAACGTCAACACAGTGGGCTGATTTCAGGATGGAATTTATGCACAAGGGCTGTTTATTTTGCTGAACCAAGAAAAGGCACTACTGCTCCAGTTCTTCAGATCTGCACTTCTTTTCCGAAGGAGGGGTGGAAAGTTTAGTTCAAAAGTTTTATTTAGGTCTGTTGGTATATGTATGAAGTGGCTTGATGGAGCCGGAAATTGGGCTTTATAGCTTACATTCAGGGCCTCAGACTTGAATATTTATTTTAAAGTTGGATAGGGAGATATAGATCAGGAATTTCTTGAAGAGGTTCAGCAATGATACGTCTGGATGGATAAATGTAACAACAGTGAACTGTTAATACATAGGCCCGCGCTAACAAGAGAAACAATTATGTATTTAAATGTGAAAAAATAATTAATGCTCAACGTGAACGTCCTTATCCCCAAAAGAACAAAAATGTCAATATATAATACAAAACACAGAGCAAAACAACTATACACGACGTAAATAGTCCCAAAGTTAGTCGTGCAACAAAGCACGATTCAAAATATCCCACGGTGCATGTGCTTCACATCAAAATGTGCCAGGAAAATCCTCCACCGACAGTGCAAACTCTTACCAGCTGTAAATCAGCAAAGCGCTTTAAACTGATGTCAGACAGCGTGGCTGCTGATTCCACCTCCAAGTAAAATCATCATCAACCAAATCAAATGATGCTTATATATAAAATATAGCGCTGGTTCAATCAAGACATCTCCTCCAAATCATATCCCCATTGGGCAAAATTCAATTGATAACATGAATGGGAAAACGAAAAAAAAGCCAAAATAGTGTAATTCTGTAAAAACTTATGACTTTAATAGATTATCCAAATGCACTCACAAAAGTAGATAAAAGAACAGCTCAGAAATACAATCGCGGTCTCACCGATCCAGGAATCAGACGGTCACCACAGGTAATTCAATAAAGAGATAAAAAGGCATTCCTGTTGAAAATGGGTTAAAAATCAAATGGATCCAAAGAGCTTCCACCGCTCGCCACCGCCGACGCGTTTCGTCGCCGTAAGGCAACTTTAACTAGGCTGGTGGCGCAGCAGAGCGGTGGGAAATATATACAAAAGAAATCCGGTCACCTGGTATAAGGTCCTTCGGCTGTAAACTAAAATGGCCTCATCTTCTATTGCGCTATTTCAGGGAAAGGCGAGCCGCCCAACGCAGCACAAATTCACAAACCCTCCCGAAGTGTACATCCAAATATTTACTAGCAGCAATGCAGCCCAAAATATCCCCATTATGGGGTATAAAAAACCGGGATATGCAGCTACAGGACCTGTAGTATAATGAACAGCACACGTGGGCACACGACGGCCCAATAGAAACCCTTTATCAGGAGTCACTTAGCAACAGCAGAAAGCTAGCTTCCAACCTCCATTTAGGCAGTCTTTCAGAGCTTTAGAAGGGCACCTGACGTCACATGCACCTACAGCCGGCGCAGTACTCAGCCGGTCAGCAGCACAAATGGCCCTCCAGCAACACACAGCACACACATGTCACCAGGCTCCACCGCCCCAGACGCCGCCCAACACATCCCAGATCAGTGAATGGAGATAGGGAGCCACCCCGCATTAAAAACATCACTAACACTATGGCAGGATTGTATATACCGCCTGGATAAAAATAAAGCTTTACTAGCAGGAAACTTGGGGCATAAAATCCAAAATATATAAAGGAGCAAACACCTACACACCAACACATTATGAATACAGTGTCATGTTATATATAGTTAAAGCGGAGGTAAACCAACTGAAGACAGCCCACACCAACATATTGATTGAATACAATATTGTGTGGGATAAAGTTAAAGCGGAACTAAACAGACTGAGCAACAGCCCATAACAACATACTAATTAAAACTACAGTGTCGTATGGGGTGTGATTAAGACAAAAACTAAACCAACTGGAAGTAATCCAGTAGACACTAAGAATCCTTCAAAGTGGACAAAAAATGGTTCTATAGCAATATCCACATAAGCTCCATCCATATAGAAAACCCAATTGGTAAATAAGAAAAAATGAATGAATGAATTAAAAGTATATATCTGAAAAATCTATGTATTACAAAGGACCGTCTGATTCCAGCATCCAGTTACAACACAAATAAAATATGTACATTAATGATACGTCTGGGTTGCTTATGGAGAATAGGAGGTCATCTGCAAATTAAGAGACTTTGTAGTTGTGGCTTGGGGTCACCACCCCTTTGATATTGCTGAATAAAGTTTATGCTATTATTTTCTATGCTATGTAATTTTTCAGAATATTTTTAGGGGCATTTGAGCAAATCACATTTACCTAGAAGAAATCTATTTAAGCATTCAAATGATATAGAGATTAAATAAATATTATGTACCAGAATGCAGTTGCTGCCACAGTACTGTCCTCTAAGGCAGGATCTGTACTATGACATGGGCTTACTGGCCAAAGAAAATGTACTTTGATAAGAGTTATCACGCAGGAATCACCGGCAACAGAATTTCTAACTCACTATTCCAGTTATGATGCTTAAATTTGCTTTCATTGTGTGAGTGAGATGACAGAATAGGCACAGGCTATGTGCTGAATACAGAAAGTTGTAGGAACGCATATCAAAACTCAAATCCCCCAAACCCCAATAACATTATGCTTACATTAACATTAAAAACCATGCAGTCTCCTTACCAGTGTACCACACAGACCATTTACGATGCTTTCTGATCAGGAAGATCTTTACCAAGCTGCTGAAGCTTTATTTTGGGAGGTGTTAAAGAAAATCCATTATTCATCAGGCAAAGCTTGTTCACATTTTGTGTAGTAAAGCCTAAAGTAAAACATAAAAAAACAATTTATAGAGATGGGCTAACCCGAACCACAAAGTTCGGATTTGTACTGAAATTTGCAGCCAGAAATCCGTGTTCAAGTTCAGTGTTTGGCCTGAACATGGAAATGCTGGTTGATGGGCTGCTGAGCTCCCATCCAGCTTCACCTAAGGTTGCAGCAGCAGGAAACTGCAGTAACTCACCCTGCCCGATCATCTTGCATGGCAGAGCGGTGGAAGCATTTGTTACTGGCCCCAGCCTGGGCTACAAAAAGATGGCCGCTGGCTCCCATGAGAGCTGGCACTAGAAGTGTTCTTACTCATGGGAGCCAACGGACATCTTTCTGCCCACAGCATGCCTAACCAAGCTTGCTTTAACCAAAAAAAATTACTTTATAAAAAATATATATTTTATATATATTTATTATACCGTTTTTTGGGTAACAGTATTTGCGATTACTTGAATTATAGCTTCAACTTTTACTGTACTAACAATGTTGGTGGGCCTTAAGGAGAGTGTTGGGGACCCCTGCTATACACTATCTATTAGTGACTGTTTGTCACAGTTTAGTTTCTTACTTTTCTCATTTTAGCAAGCTCTGGGAATGGGACTCTGCATGATGCTGCATCACAGGCAAATAACAGCCATTTTTACCAGCAGAGCCAACCAGAAGGTGCATACTGGTAGACTGCCGGTGTTTAATTACCTGTGGTTGAATAACCATTCAGGGATCCAGACTATGCATAGCTAAAGTACAGGAAGCCTTTTACCATACAGGCTTTCCTGAAAATTTACAATAATAATTCAGAACTACGCTACAATAAGTCTTGCTGCTATACAGAGAAACCGTAGTCAATTCCTTATTTACTTGTATGACAGCCAATCATTTTACTGCTGGCGATTTCAGGTTTGATCTGCAAGGCCACTCAACAATCCTAATTTGTCACCGGTAGTCACGTGACTGGCAGCCATATAATGTATGAGGAAGTGGTAAGCATCTGGGTACAGTACCACATAACGGAGCCAATCATCAGCGGTGGCCTGGCCTTCATCATCGATATAAGCTTTCTCTACATCCAGACTGGTCCTTTTTCAGCCCCAACCCTCTGACATCCTTATTAAAGTGAAGCAAAACCCTCTAGGCTGGGCCCTGGAATCTAAAAGATAACCGACTTCCACCACCAAGGCAATTCCCATCCAGCACCTTTTGAGATTGCTGATTGGTTGATCTCAAATGGGATGAGTGACGTGCAAGCACCGGCTAGCTGCAGTCCTGGCTTTCATGCTGGCCTCTTTCCCTTAGTGGCTGCACCATGCAGAAATCTCATTGTCTCCTCTCCTCAGCCGATCATAAATCCCTGCCGTGAAGTTATACCCCGCATATTGCCACCATGCTGCCCCATATTTAATGAGAAACTGACTGCAATGTATAATTGTATATATGTATATCTACTTGAATTATTTTATCAGTATGATTGATGATTATAGGCATAAAAGCTGCTTATAAACTTCAAATAAGACTTTTAAAACTAGTGTTTACATTTGCAGAATTAATGAAGGCAGCAATATAGTTATTCCTGGGACATAGGGCCTGATTTATCAAGCACTTCTGCCATTTCGGTACAATTTAGAGTCATGCAAAATATGATTTCTAAAATTCTCAGCATGTTGCTACACCACTAATGTTTTAGTAAATGTGGTTCTTGCACTGCAGCAACATGCGCGAGTGTGAAAAAATATATATAAATTATATTTTTAATTACTCTAATTTGCACCAATGTGGCCCTGTCTGGCAGAAGTGCATCATAAATCAGGCCCTTAATATTTTTACTGAGGGGTTTATTTAAGAAATGTGAATGCCATGTACAGCGCCAGGTGTTTTTAGTGAGTGCCACCAGAAAAAAAAAAGTGTTTATCGCCATATAGCGTTCCATGTATCAAGAGCTCCGGGTGCTTTGTTAGCGCCGGCACTGTGTTCCCTACAGCGCACCATCAAATCAGATGCTCAGTGTCATTCTACCATAGACTACATATAGTTATTACAATCCCATTTTTATTTTGGTGACTTCTGGTTAGCGTATTTTGATTTTTTTTTTGCTTGTGACATGCGATCCCTTTCTGCGTTCATTATTGTACTTAGGTTACCTGCTGCTAACTTGCATTTTCATGCCGGCAAATCATGTGTCATGTCATTTGTATGTCCCCAATGGCATTCCATGTGTTTTCATCACTCTGCTACCATACCCAGTAAAAGCCTTTTTTGTATTGCACATGGCACTGTATGCCTGAGTATTGTGGTTTCACAGTGCCCGCGCTGGCACTCTTCATTTAAATGTTAAATACAAAAGATTTCTGACCCACCCCACCATTGGAAAAAAAAGCAAACAAGACACAGCACCATGGGTAGCCTACAGCGCCGAACAACAACAGCGGCATCTGCCTGTGGCCAGCATTGCGGGTGAGACACTAATAGCATCTCTCCACAGATGCTCAAATGGCGCTATGAGGCGCAAGTGGTAAATTTGACTCCAAATCTAGCGTTGAGACTACTTCTAAAGAAAGGAAGCTGTCAATATCTATATGTTTAGATATTTATTATTACTGTACGGGTTAACCACAGACTCTGCATCTGACCCACAAGGTCCCTAATGCTACTTTGCACCTTTTCTTTATAGAGCTCTGTGCGATAGAACTACAAAACAGTTACACACTCCAGGGTGCCTGCATCCTTTTGAAGGGAGTTTGGCTGCTGCTTGTGTGTACAGCTGTGTCCTGTCCCCCATCGGATGAAGCTCCACTAAGGTATGGTGAGTATCTCCCTACTGTAGGACTCAGTGATGGCCAGAGGGATAGGTTAGTTTAGTTTACCTGTGGACCAGGATGCTCCCTGATACAGAGTTAAAGTGGACCAACTATGTCCCTTGGAAATTTAAATAAAACAAAACCCATGTATCAACTTCCCTTAGTGTCCTGGTAATTATCTTCAGTTTAGCACTATTTTCAATAGATGATAATTGCACCCAGCATGAGATTGTAAAGAGGGCCAGCTGTTTTAGAATGGTATCCTGTCATAAACCAATTGCATACAATGGCATACCTATGGGAGATGTACCTGGGGTGAGGGAGCAAAATAGATTGAGTTGTTTTAGGAGGGTTTGGTCACTTTAAGGGCAGAGCCCAATTTTTAGATTTAATTTTTTAGGTTTAAAGGGTTCATGTAGTTAATAAAAAAAGAATAACTGGAATTGACTACTAATATGATTTGATTTTATTAGAAATTAAACCAGAACACCACCAGTTTTGCCCCTCTGTGCTGGCACCCAAGTGACTGCCACAACCAATCACAATGCTGGATTTCACTGGGAGAACGAGAAGATTTCTCCTGTTTGTGGCCATTATTGTGCCGGGGGCATCCGGAGCAAGTGCTTCCATGCGCCCATTGTGAAAAATGGTTACTGGTCCAGTTTGAAGAGGCCTTTGGCATAGGCCTAAAAAAAACAACAGGCTTATGCTGATAAACACATGGTTCTTCCACAACCCCCAGTGCCTGTGTAAGGTAATCGGGCAGGGTTCTTGCCACCTCCTTTCATTTGATTTGAGGGGGTCACAAGCAATGCAAAAGTAGAAAATAAAATTAATCACCAAAATTAAATCTGGCAGCTTTTTGATTAAACCCAGCAGCTTCCTCCCAGTCTCGATGTTAATTTAAGCCTGCTCTGGCATTTTGATTTCAAGCTTCCAGGTGGCTTCTCTGGGCTTCTCCAGCAGTAATTAAATAAAAGCATATACCTTTTCCTCCACAAATCAGCTTCATCTAGGTCCAGTGCTGAAACAATTACACTTCTTAGAGAACTGGTATTTGGAGTAAGGGCAAAATCTTTTGCAAATGGTGTGTGAGCTCCAAAAGAATGGTAAGTGGGTTTCAGCAGTTTGGGGGAGGGCGTTACTTTATTGTAATTCCTTATTTTTAGCGATGCTGGTGTTGCCATTTTATTGGATTTCAAAGATGAAGTTAACCTTGTTAAAGTATCTAGGCACCCTTTGAACTTATCCAGAGGAAGTGTCTGTACTCATTGTATAGCACTTACAGTTGGTAAATGTTTTTATTCACAAACTTGTGAAATGTTTGGAATCATAAAATAAAAGGACACTGATGTTGCCAAAGGACAGGACATGAGGGCATATACTTTGAAAGGACTTACAGAAAGCAGTAATAACCTGCCAGCAGATCTAATTTCATCCAAGTATAGACTCAAATGTTGGCTGTATTCCTTACCTTTACTTTCCATTTATTGTTGTCAGTCATAAAATAAAAATTTAATTGCCGCAAGGCGGTGAAATTGAACAGTAGCATTAGATTAAAATTGTGACTGGATTTTGGCATAAAGACTGCCCTAAGTGTTTTTAATTCTTGTCTGAAGCCAATGTTCAATAAACTTTTGTACAGTTTGTATATTTGCACGAGTAACAAATCCAGCTAGATGTTTTATAAACTGATGGTAAAACTTAATAGGGAATAAGAACCTCACTGAACTGTTCCCCCCCTCTGATTGGGGAGTCTTTACCTCACCGGGGATAGGCGCACAGTCCCTGATTTCGTACCTTCACAAAGGGATGCAATGGAGCTGCCCGAAATCCCTCAAGACTTTGCGGCGCTGCGAGATCTAGCCAGATGTTGATCAGATTGTGTGATGTTAAAAGAGTGGCTAAATATTTACTAGTTTTAGGTTGGGCTCTATTTCTTCTTTTTTTTGGGGGGGGGGGGGCATTTTATCTAATGCAATGTCAAGAGCCAAATTAGTACCCCTGCCAGATAATTACTCCTTCTAACTTTGGAGCCCAAATCCCGAAAAGTCTCAGAAAAAACCTTTTTCTGGCCATTATCCAGGATGTAGTAGCAGAGCAGGGAAATCAATACTTCATGAATCCTACCTTTATCTGACTCTGTATCTATCAGGATGTCCACCCCCAGGCTAAATAAGTGTGAAAAGCCTTGGGGGCTAGCACGGTGCCTTACTACACGGGTTAAGATCAACAATATCCTGCAAATAAAGAGGCAGTATGGGAACTTCACCCAGAACCCGGAGGTTCTGCCTCAGAGGAGGTGAATATATCAGAAATAGAATCCTGATTGGGGGCATCTGGGATCAAAAAATCCCAGAGGAGTGTGGAGAGAGGATGGAACAAGAGTTCTCTGTTGAAGAAGTAGTAAGAGCAATTAGGGACTTAAAGATAGCTTCCACCCCTGCACTGGATGGCTTTCGGGCTTCCATTATAAAAACTTCAGCCATATATTAGCATCCCATTTGGTTGGATGGTTTAATGGAATTAGATAGGGGGATAATCATAGTCATCCCTAAGAGTGGTAAGGATCCCACACAGTGTGGTAGCTACCAACCGATCTCACTGATCAATATAGATATAAAATACATGAAAAATATCCATTGTCCAGCACTCAAGTGTCCCTTAAAATGTCTCCGTTTATTGGTCAAGTTAAAAGTTACATGGTTTCCATTCCAAGAATAGTTCACATATTACGCGTTTCAGGCAACATCCTGTGCCCTTCCTCATATTGATATCATATGAGGAACACTTGAGTGCTGGACAAAGGAAATTTTTCATGTATATGGTCTTTGCTGGTGAGTCCTGAGCCTCAGTGTATCTGTGGAAGCTGCAGTGGGATTGAGCTGGCCGTCTACACTTTCATAGATATAAAATAATTGACTGCAATTCTGGCCACCAGGCAGAACCCTTTTCTGGGCATGATCCTCCTCCCGGGAACAGGTGGGGTTTGTATCCCTGGAAGCAGAGTTCCGGACCAGGTCTGGAAAGCCTATGATGTAATTTCTCTTCTTCAGCAGAACTGGGATGGGAGGAATAAACAAACAGGAGACCTACAAAAGGCATTTGACAAAATGAATTTTATACCCATACTTGGTAGTACCTCCCGATGATGTTGAGAAGGTGGGCCTTTGGGGATGGGTTCTGAACTATGATTCATGGCCTATACTCAGGCCTCACAGCTTTTGTCTCATTGGGGGAATGAATATGGGGGAGATCTCTATTGCAAGAGGGACAAGGCAGGGTTGCCCTCTTTCCCCTGCCCTGTTCCTCATGGCTATGGAACCTTTAGCAGCATACCTTCGCCATAGTGTCGACTTTAAATGGGTAATGTGTGGATAGAGAGAGCACAAATGTGATTTGGGAGACGCAACCCCTCATTTGGCTAAGAAGGATCGTTATATATCAGAAACTAATCCTTGGGTTTATCTGGTGGGGTAAAAAAAGTAGAATTTGCAATCAGACCCTACAAAAGATAGAAAGATATCAAAATCTCTGATGGGAAAAACATAATTATACAATTAGACAGGAGAGAAGAACGTGACACTCTCTGGGTACTATGGGTGTCGTATAATAGAATAGCTTGGAGATGGGATGCCCCTGGGTGTTAGGCCTTTCCCCATTTCCTTCCATGCTTAATTTCTGGTTTGTGTTGTGCGCACTGTGTGTTCTGCGGTCTTTGGAAAGGATTCAACCTGGGGGGGGCTCTGTTGGGCAGCCTGTCCGGTCTCCTGCCAGTGCATGCTACCTTGTCATCTGGCAGTGGGGTGGCATGGTCAGTCCCCCCTCTTGGACGGCCAGATGCTGCCGCACAGCTTCTGTGTTTGAGCGGGGGGTCTCCGAGTGGTTTCCTGCTGCAGGTCTGCTTTGCCCTCCATGCTGGCTGGGGGGTAGCGCTGTCTGCCTTTTTCTAGCCTGAGGAAATGGCGGCAGGGGGAGGGGCAGGGACACACGCGCATGATTCTTGTGCATCTTTTGGTCCTCTGCTTTGGCCCCACCCTTTCCCTCCACGCTGGTTCATGAAGCATGGCTCCAGGTGCCCTGTTCTCCCTATCAGCGTCCTCGCTATGGAGACTTGGATGCCCCTGTGTGTTAGGCCTTCTCCCCCTTTCCTTCCATGCTTAATTTGTGGTTGGTGTTGTGCACACTGTGTGGTTTGTGTGGGAAAGGGGCATCCTGTGTCCACACTGGGGGGTTAGATTCCATCGACCTCTTTGATCCATTCATGCTTCTGGTCCTGGAAGCTCGATTTGCACCATGTCTGAGGCATCCAAAGTATCGGGGTCCTGCAACTGAGTGGGGGTTATGACGTGTGTGTACGTGCTAGTGTACATGCCTGTAGACCGCAGGCGAACGGGGTGTATGTCTCCATATTCGGTCCTCTTGGGGTTCCCCTTGTGCCTATCTGGTTTTCTGGAGGTTACAGGCTGACTCCACCCTGGAATTTCCTTGCTGGGGTGAGGGCCATCCCGTGTACACACAGGGGTTTGATTTCCTGGCCCCTTACAAAAAAAGAGGAGAGATATTGTTATATATTGTCCGTCCAGGGAATGTCGATTCATTGTGCTAGAATTTGGCCTTGCGCCTGGGCGTGGTGTGATATTGTGTGTGCATGGGGCCGCAGCCTTTGTGCAATCCTGGCACTTTATGCGCCACGGCACTATGATAACTAAGATCCCTAATTATAGTCTCCATCCTGCAACCAGTCTGATGTCTTCCCCTGGACTGGGTCATTTTGGCTCCTTCTAAGTCTGATACCGGCATCTCTTGCATGAGCCAGGACAACGCTCACCTTAAATTTCGGCCCTCACAGGTCAGTCTCCAACTCAGGCCCTGACATCTGGGGCAATGACAAGGGGGCGCTACGCGAAGCACATTCACCTGCGGCACTGGGAGGATTCAGGTTCTTCTTTGGAGGTAAGAATCTATAGGTCTATTGATCTGTCTCCTAGGCATATCGTTCTTTAGGGAAGGTACTCACCAGAAAATTAACCTCTGTTGTGGTCTGGTGCTGCACTCCATCTGGCTCGAGGTGATTGGCCCCTTTTTTCCCCTGGATTGCATGGTCCTAACCTGCTACAGGAGAGGCTATGTTTTTCACTTCTTAAGTGTTTTTTGGTGCTGGACAGGGAGTTTGGGAGGCTGCACTAGTTAACTGTAACACCCAGGAGCTTTCATAGACCTGGTTGTGTTTCCATCCCACGGTTGGTCTAGGTGGGATCTAACACCTTTGCTGTGGGTGCCCATGTCCCCAGCCACACTTATCTGCCATATGTTCGCCATGACAGGCCACTCATTGTTCTCAGCTTCAGAGGCAGATGGTGCCTTTGCTTTGAAGGACGTGGATTACCTTTTCCGTGAGGGAAGCAGCAGGGAAGTAGTTGGGAGCAGTCCTCCTCTGTCTATCTGCGGAGTGGGTCCGGGTTCTACTCTGACTTATCATAGGTTCTATTGTGGAATGGCACTGTTCTCAGGATCTGAACCTAGAGTCTTTACTTGGCCTATTCTGCGTGTAGGCCCTGTGCCCACAGTGGTAACTGGCAGTCCTCCTGGTGCCAGTGGATCTATAGGCTCCCTGTCTTCTTCTTCTGCCTTGGCTCTCCTGGCCTCCTCGGTCCAGAGTTTTTTGTCTTGGTCTTTATCAAGGTCATAGAACACACCAGGGTTTCTTCCTGCTTCTAGGAAGGCTGTATCATGTTGTTGGCTGGGATCCTGATTCGCCTGGCTTACTGGTTGACAGCCCTTTGTCTGCACGTCAGGTCTGTTCTCTGTTCACACCACGCTGGATTTTCTCCTTTTCTCATGTCCCGCTTTAACTGCAGCTCTGGGTGACCGTCTCTCTCTCTGTTTTAGCGTCTCTGAGCTGGGGCCGCCCAGCTTCCCGTCCAGGCACGGGGTGCTCTTGCTGCTTGGAGAGGAGTTCTTCCTGTGATTGTGTCTTCTCATTTAGATACAGAGGTTCTCAGGAGGGAGTTTTCTTTCAAGGGATTGTTAGGTCATGAGGGGCCGGTGCCTGCCTAGTTCACTGTTCACATTGTTCAGTCATGAGGGCAGTTGATTTTCCTTGGCCTACTTGGGACAGGAGGCTTTTCTTTGGCTACAGCTCTTTCCACCAGGGATGGTGGCATTCCCTGGGCCTGTGAGATTTCAGTTTCATGGGTCAGCTTCGCAAGGCACTTCCCCTTTCCATTTTCCTGAATTGACAGGGTAGCCAAGGTGTCTCGCCTCCACTTTGGGTATAGGAGAAAATACCATTTTGTGATAACTCACCTGTAAAATGGTATTATCCATAGTACTCTGCTTCACCTCGACGCCCCTGCCCTTTGTTGGCTTTCAGGGTTGACTGTTTCATCTTGCTGCCAAATGATATTACATCTTTACTTGTTTTTACTTTGAGCATTAATTTATGGGCTTACGGTGGTTCCTCCCACAGCTGGTGTTGCTGCTTTTGGACTGACTATGGCCTTGACCTAGGGCAGCTGAGCCCTACACAGGCTTGGTGGGAGGAGCCACAGCTTTTTTTATCCATTCAGACATGCCTACTGGCATTACTCGCATTCGTGTTCATCGAGGTGGAGCAGAGTACTACAGAGAAAACCATTTTAGAAGTGAGTTATCACAAAATGGGATTTTTACTCTGTTACCAAGAGGTATAAGGTGAGAGAAACTGTGTGGCTGGGAAGAGACTTTAAATGTAAAGAGCAAAATCTTACTCAATCCTAGGTTTGTCATGCTATACAAAATGAAGGCACTGATACACCTCTGGCCATATGCCAACTCTCTGATATACAACAAAACAGATTTGAATTAGCAGTACTATTTTGATTTGAATAATTACATAAATACTGTAATTATGGTAATCTGACATTTTAATAATACTGCTTAACTGGTCCTTATAAAGTGCTTGAATGACCCTCAGTTGGCAAAAGGCACCTGACATAATTGTCATTTGAGATCAGGCACAAATAGATAGATATAATTTAATAATGCCACGGGCAATAAATAAGACAAGTGTTTTCATTAAATAGAATTTTTAACTTGTTGGGCTGCTTAGTATTGTAATGTAGATTTTATTATGCTTTATAAAAGGGATACATGCCCAATTGTTAAAAGATGAAAATTAAAATAACCCCGACTGGAATACCAGACCAGTCAGATGCCCCTTGTTGGAGCGCCCCTAAACACCTTCTTTTACCCCCGGGGTTAAGTGTACCATCGGTTAAGAAACAGTGCTCTATAGGATCTATAGCACAATGCTTTGTTTGATGGACATTGGATAGCCGCAGTACAATATCTTAATTTGATTCTGATTCTTGCAACTATGACCCATATTCCATGCCTACTGTTTACTGCAAATACTGTTTATTGCAAATATTAATTTGTGTAGGCTTCATAAAAAGTAAAGGCCAGAGATTACCATCTAAATAGCAGGTGGGGTATTTGTCAAATCAGGTGAATCTTCATCAGAACTGGTGGCAAACAAGCATATTCCCTGTCTCTACAAAACAGGAGTTTATTTTTCCATTTCCTCTGCCTCCAGCGCCTCTTTGATCCAGACCACAAATACAATCCTGAGTCTTGTGTCAAGTGGAAACCTCTCTCTTTGTTAGGATAGAAAGGAGCACTCCACACTGTAAGTCAACCCCAGCTTAATCCAATGCAATGCATAAGGACATGGGGAACAATTTTTTTTATCATTACTCTGACAATATAGGTTTATTTTAAACAATTAAAAAATATTTGAACACAATTGGAACACGTTTGAGTGCGACGTGGACAATAACTCCATACACAAGACATGATCCAGAAAACAATCACATTTCTGTACGTTCTACCACGTACTACTTGGTGCTCCTGAGCCTAGAGTGCCGACGCTATACGCTGAGCTGCCTGTATTAATACATGTGACGCTACATGGTGCTGTTTGAGGCGCTCGCCAGATTCGCTTTCTTAAATGTGGTTTTACATACAGCGCCCAGCATTCACTAGACCCTGCCTGCCATTACGAAGCACTACATGGCACTATCCATTCTTAAATAACCCCTTAATCAGTGCTCTATCATTTTGATCACGTGTAGGTCCAGTTTGCCCCATATTGAATATCAGCTAGATCTGGGTCAAATTATTAGGCATGCCACATGCCGCCGGTGCTGGCAGGTGGCTGCTTGCCACCCTACCATGTGAACTGATGTAGGGGATTTGCTGGAGAATCCCACTCCATGTCCCTTCCTTCCATTGACATACCTAGTCACATGGGGGCAACCCCCCAAAAAAGCTTCCCTCTGCCTGCTTTGGAGTCCCAAAAAAAGCTTCCCTCCCTGTCCCTTTGCCAAGATGCTAATATATATATATATATATATATATATATATATATATATATTTATTTTTTTTAACTGGTAAGGGGAATACCACTCCTCCACACACCAAGCTCAACTTCAGTAATACTGAACATTCTGTTGGTGGGTGAATTAAATTACATGTTAATTACATACTTTGAGCTGAAGAATACCGGCAGTGCATTATAAATGGGAATACGAGTCATCATGTCAGGTAAATGCATTGTAATAGAGCCTACAACGTCTTCTGCAACCATTTGTGGGTTACTTTTACTTTGTTACTATTACTGTTTATTTATGTATTAATAGTTTAGCTATCTTGTCTGTTAGTCCATTATGGTTTATCATTATTAATTTCTGTGTGCCTTTTTTTCTTGTTTTGTGGTCAGTTAATGAATATTCATTTCATATACTTAGTAATTTTTGGGTATATATATGACTTTTGGATAAATATTGATATGTTATTAAAAATCGCAATTCCTCTGTATGGCTCTTTTAAAATTCAGCAAATGCCAAAAAGGAGCACCACAGGATCCAGTACTGGTCAAACGTGGCAGCCTCTATCAAGACGGGATTCTGCCCCTCCTCATGCCCACTTCATGCATTACAATAAAGGGGCTGTGCCCCCTCCATTGCAATGAATAGGATGTGTGTGACGGGGTGGAGGGACATGAGAGTTGATTCAAAGCCCCTTTCTCGCCGTTCTTTTGGAGGTTTTACTACCAAACGAAAAATCACACAAAAATGAAAACATTTTACACAAAAATTCTCGCAGAAAAAAAAGGTTCTGATGAATAAAATAAGGGGGAAAAATGGACGAGAACTGAAATTTTCACGCAAATAAATGTTGAGAAATGGGCTCTGAATCAACACAATGATGCTTGTTCTACTGTATCGGAAAGTGTTAAAACACCAGAGCCAGATGCAGGAGCTGCACTGGACAAAAGGTGAATATAATTTTGTTTTTGTTTTGCTTGTGAACTGTATTAAAGATATTTTTTCCAGTCACAGATTGAGCAATTTGTACATTGGACGTCACCATACTTTTGAGAAAATGGTTGTAGATCACCAATCTGCTAGGAGCAGAGGGGTGGGCATCCAGATTGCTGGAGCCCTACTGTCCCAGAATAACCCCCACAAATCCCAGTTGCATTTACCTGCACCATGCTCCTCCAGTGAAATTCAGCCCTGGGATTGGCCATCTGCAGTCAGATGGTCCAGGCCTTATTCAGTAGTGGCAGAGACACCAGACTACATGACTGCCAGCGGGTAATGGTAGGGTGGAATTTCTCTGTAGGTGTATGGTACGGGTAAGTGAAAGTGACAGGATAGGTCAGGGGTTTGCTTTATGGTTGTTTTGAGGGTCCCTGTGCTACATTTGTTGAATTCTATAAGAATTCTTGTTGTTTTTTTATTTTGAATGTGCTTGTTAAATAGCTAAAATATATTGCCATTGCATCACTACATTTTATGCAAATATATACTTATGCTAAACCAAAAACAACATGTGCTATATCTATTTTAGTCACGTTTCGATGAAGTTGTGGCTGTGTAAAAATATCAAGTTTAACTAACAAGCATTGACAGATATGCAATGAAGCACAGACCAAATGAGGATGCTGCCCTTAGCCACATCCAGATAATATCAGCATCTCAAATTGGCTTTTGTTTTACCTGCGTGCCAGGACGGTTCTTATATAACAAATAAGCCTTTGACAGGGCTTGGCAAGAACGGGAGATGTAAATCTTTATCTGGCAAGATCCTCTTAAATGAAGTAAAGGTACATGAAAGCCTTATGAACAACACAGGGTCATATATTAACCGAGACTTAGTAAAATTACCTGGAGTGAAGGGTTGTCAATAAAAAATCTATATAAAATATGGGTCTGCACTTCACATCACTAGGACATCCTAATTGGATCTGGGAACCAAATAAAAACAATAGCTGGTAGGAAAACGCTGGCAAAATACAAATGGATTTTGCTTGTGTTGCTGTTGACCAGTGCCTACTGATCTAAACAAATTTCCTTGAAGCAAACTGAATGAAACCTTTTGTATTTCATTCTCATATTTAAAGCAGACCAACTGATCATCATATCCTAAAAGTCACACACTTGCCATTGGCAAACACCACAATTGAAGTAGACTGAAGCAACCCTATAGGCTGCTTCATCCCACCCCATGTCCATCAACTTTTTTCAGATTTTTGGGATTCCTTGGGTGCTTAGGTGGATAGGCATCGATGAACGAGTGATAAAAGGGCTTATAAGTCATGTTTTACTTTAGGAGATACTGCTGTAGACACGTATATAGTGGCACAATACAATACCGCATGCCCCCATTGGTAGAGATATGGCTGCCACACTTGCATGAAATGATTGTGGGGTCCCCTGTCATATGGCGCACCACCAAAAAAGGTAGTTATCTCCTAACTATGGGATTTACCAGCTAAAAACCCGCTATGAAAGACATACTGCATAGTAAACTAGGCAAACATAGCATTAGAGGTGGAGGACGGAGGCATTATTTTTGACTAAAAAAGAGGAAACTGGTGACCGTTGTAAATCAGGCCACTAAAGTTATACAATACTTGCCAAATAATGTGTAACTTTATGTAGCCTTGCCTGAGATTTAAGTTGTAATAGCTATGCCTGAGCTATGCTTTTGTAATAGCTATGCCTAAACACCTCTGCCACAGCTGACATCTGGGTCAGTGACTAAATTAATTCAGTGACAGTGATTGCATTATAGCGCTGAAATGTTCAAAATGGCTGACTTCAACTATGGAAAGGGCTATTTGTAATGAATGAATAACTGCATCATCTGTGCATGTGGTAGCAGATAGCCTCCTATTGGAATCAACTGAATTGTTTGTGTTTGTTCCGGTACATTTATGCAAATTTGCTGAAAGTGGAGCTTAAAATTCCTGTCCAGCCACACACTAGCACCTGAAAATCTCTGATTATATGCAAATATCTTATGTATTCTAAGCTAAACAGTTTTTTCTGCTTCATCGTATCATGGGCTTGCTCACACTAAGTACACCAAGGGACAGAGTAGTTTTTGGACCATTTTTTTGCATGGTCCCAGAGGAATGAAATTAAAGAGCAAACTTTGGAGTCCTGCTACAGCTTTTACTCTACACTGCTGGAAATGGAGGAGAGGCATATGAGACAGGCATCAGATCAGCTGCTTGCTGGTTAATTATTGCCATTGGGTTTACAGAAAAAGAAATGTCGCCTATGCATTAGAATCCTTATATATCATTATACACTGCCTGGCCAAAAAAAGGTCATCACCTGGATTTAACTAAGCAAATAAGTGAGTGCCTCTAAGAGGCTCCCCATTGGATAATTATTGCATGGGTGATTATGTTTTAGCTTACAAAAAGTTACTAAACCCTAACTGAGAAAACACCTGAGAGTGCTGACACTACTAAAATCTCCAAAAACCTCTCCTGTTTTGAATGGTGGGCTTCCTCCGACTGCCTTCTTGGCCGACGAGTGAGGGTATGGGCTTCCCTGCCTGGCTTCTCGGGTGACGTGTGGGGAGAGGAGCTTCCGCCGCCTAGCCTCTCGGTTGGCTGGTGGGGGTGCAGGGTTCTGTCTTTTCAAATTGTAGATAAGCAACAGTAGGAATCAGGGATATGTTTAATATTGAAAGTAAGAACATTGCAAGTAAGAGCTAGAGCATTCACATGCACAATGCAAAGGAAATTAAGGGGAACTGGACTAAGGCCAGGTAGCCTTAAGAAAACCACTTGTCAGGGAGGCTAGCTGGCAAAAAACGCTTTAATTTAGGGAACGAACAGATTGGAGTCTGTAGCAATGGAAGTATGTCATGTGGTCTGATGAGTCCGGATTTACCCTGTTACAGTATGGTGGGTGCATCAGGGGAAGAAGAGAGGCTGCTGAAGTGCCTGGTGCCCACTATGCCTGGTGCCTACTGTACAAGCCTGTGGTGGCAGTGCTATGATCTGGGGTTGTTGCAGTCACTCACAGTGCAATTCTGAAAATGCCCTGAGATTGGGTGATGCGCTCACCTGACTTTCTGGTTCCCTCAGCAGTTTTGTGTGGAATACAGCTCAGTAACACCATATCTGCTCTCTCCTCTCTGCATAGCTGACAGTGACAGTAAAGAGTGGAGAGAGCAGAGATGGCGCTATTCAGAAGCTCAAATGAAACCACAGCAGGAGCCATGATGTAAGGACTTTTACTCAGTCCTGTCATTCACCTTAGTTCTCCTTCAAGGGGTGAAAATAGCAGATTCTGAGATGACAACATGTGAAAAGTAGTGGCAGAAATGTCTAGATTTTTGTATAGTAATAAAATTTTCTGTTCTGTTCAGAACTGTAACCCATAGAAATGAATGATTCTCAATGCGATGATTAAGAATGTTTTCTGAAGATACTTTTATTAATAGCAATATTATTGTCATTATTACAATGCCACAGAAGCCACCTGGGTGCAACAGTTTCTCAAGCAAAATAGGACTTGTGCAATAACTGATCTAATATGAACATAAAATATACATGAAATATAAATCATTTTTTCTAGGCCTTAGGGTACTGGTACCACCAGGTCTGGTAGTTTACATTTTACTAGATAGCTGAATGCTATTATCTTGATGTGTCATAAATTATTTAGGCATGTTTGTTCAATATTATTGCTGGGATGATTAGTCTTTCTATATATGTATACTGTATATTGTTGCTGTATTTAGGGGAATGGGCACTGGGTTCCATTTTCTATTTGTTGCTTTTACATAAAGTTGCTTCTAAACAATATTCTATAATATGCTGTAAGTTATCTAATGCCCATAATAGTTACAGTGACCTGTGAAAATATTTACCCCTTTGACATTTTTACTACCTCACAACCTTAAATTAAAATAGATTTTTTGAGGGTTTACATCATTTCATTTAATGAGCATGCCTACAATTTTGCATATTATTTTTTCCTTTTATTGTGAAGCAAACAAGAAATAGGGCAACATTTTAAAAAACTTCAGTGTGAATAACTATCTCCCCACCATATGCAGCAATTGCAGCTTGCTTTGGATTTGTCTCTATCAGCTTGCCACACCTTGCCACTAAAATGCCATTCCTCAAGGCTCCAGCGCCTTCAAGTTAGATGGTTTCCTATGGTGAACAGCAATCTTCAAGTCTGACCACAGATTCTCAGTAGGATTAAGATCTGGGCCTCAACTAGGCTATACCAATACATCTACACTTTTCCCTCAAACCACTCAAGTGTTGCTTTATTCTTTTGGTCCTTGTCCTCTTGGAAGGTGAACTTCCATCCCAGAATTTTTATAATCCAATCCTGACTTGAACTTCTTTATAACTTTGTCCCTGACTTCTTTGGATATCTCTTTGGTCTTCATGGTGTATTTTGGACTGTGGTGCCAATTTTTGGTGTTGGTGGGGCCATTCATTAAAGGTGTGTATATACTGACAGACCATGTGACACGGGGAGGTTGATTTATTAATAGCGACATGTAGCGACAGTTGAGCGACTGTAGCGGTATTTTCACAGCGCCCGCTAGTAGTCGCTGTGCTTGCCCATTGTTCGGTTGTTGACAGCGACTCAGTCGGTGTGGCTAAATGTTCAATACAAGGTTACTAGTAGCTATTTGACAGGTTCCGCGATGTATGGGTGCACATGATAGCGACTGGTCAGAGCGACCGGCTTCCACCATATTCATCAAAAAATCACGCTCAAAACATTCAAGTGCTGTGAAATGCATGTTTAAACCCCAGAGCGCTGGCGGCGATGTGTTAAAAGTAGTTTTTTAACCCCTAAACCACCATATTTTTGGAAACCAAAAAAAAAAGGGATTTTAATTCATTTAGTAATATGAATACATTAATATCAGACCTGTAATATCAATTCTGTACAATTTTTTTTTTACAATTTTTTTCCCTTAAAAAATTATCTAAAATGGCAGAAGTGGTCACAGAATTTTTCACATTAAAAAAAAAAAAAAAAAACATTAATAACAATTAATTATTAATATTTAAAGATTGTTCCATTGAAATGCATTGGAGCGTGCCAGGTAGCGAGAGGTCATACCTGTCGCTGTTCAAGGTCGGACGCTGGCGCTGTGGGCTGAGGCTGGAATAATGATGAATGAGTGGCTATCTGGCGCTATCTCAGTCGCTAAGCAGGATTGGCTTGATAAATGTGTGATTGTGGTGGGGAGCCGGCGTTCTCGTGGCGGTGCCCGTCATTACCGGCCGCTACCTGTCGCTATTCCTTCATAAATAAGGGCCTTAGATTGCACACAGGTGGACTTCAGAAGTCACATGCTTAGTGAAATGAAGGTAATTGGTTACACCAATGGGTAAATACATATGCAAAGGCCAATTTCGATTTTTTTATTTCACATACAATAATCACACACAATTCAGAGGAACAAAACATTAAAATATAGGTTGTTATGTAATGAAGTAGGAAAAACTAGGAATACTTTTGCAAGCCACTGTAAAACAATGTTATTTTGCTTTTTTTAGCTAATAGCTGCATTTTTCCACATTTTACATGATAGGAAGCTAATTATCTGCTACAGTATGTTGTGAATTGCACAGGACCACAGTACATCTGGTTGAATTACAAGAAAAATTCTTAACAGATGTTAGTAAGGTAGGTATGAACTGCTGAGATACGTCATCTTGTGACACTGGTTTCATTTGCATTTTCCGAGCATATGCACATTATTCTCTAAAACATATGCTTTGATATTAAAATATAAGTTCATGTTTCTAATTACAATTAGATATTTACGCCTACCACAGGCACAACACTCAAAAGGACCTTGTTCGTTCAAGGTACAGCACTATCCGTCATTTTTAATATATATTGATTACATAGTTGCATATACACTGCCTTGTGCAGATATGATTGATCTTTCCTTTGTGCAGTTGGAGCAGCAGTGTGTGTGTGTGTGTGTGTGTGTGTGTGTGTGTGTGTGTGTGTGTGTTCTTACATTAAACAGAGTACCACTTGTTTCATTCAACAGCTTAGCTCTATCATCGAACCAAAACTTACCAACATTATAGGAAGCCTGAATATCAGCACTGGGTTCACCAAGCAAGTGTAGGCAACTTGTAATGGTCAGCGTCAGGCTGCACTACATAACACATTAATCATTATAAGCTACCAACTGTATATAATAATTGAATGCAATGTAATTGTTAGCAATCCAATCTGCATGGGTGCACTGGCAATAGGGAGAACTCTGAGAATTCCTATTGGGATACACTACTTTGCGGCCAGTTGACCTGCTGCTTCCCCCTGCATTCAAACCCAGCATTCAATTCTTTTAACTTTCTCGGCCATAAAGAATACCTCCCATATCTGGGAGTAAAACTCTCTAGAACTAGAAAACATCTTTCAACTAATTTTTTCTTCTCTAATAACTATTCTAAAGAAGTCTATAGAAAACTGGTCTAAACTCCCATTAAACCTACTTGGAAAAATCACAGAAGTTAAAATGTTTTTCTTGCCACATTTCTTGATCACCATACGAATAACCATTGACATATTACATAAAATAGTGTTATCATACTTCCACAGAAATATGAAATGCAATTTTGCGATTTCAACCCTAACCAGACCTGACATTGCAAGGGGGCTGGGGAGCACCACATCTAATTGTTTACTACAGGGCAGTCTATATCTTTAGACTGCTCAACTAGATGAATTCTCCTAAATATGCATTCTGGACATCTCTAGAG